>JALMGF010000146.1:1220000-1820000 GCA_023333645.1 Sceloporus occidentalis | reverse complement strand
TCTTCCCAAGAATATTCCCCCTGAAGCCTGAACAACTGCTTAAAGCGTTTAGAAATGAAGGCTCTTTTTTCAGGGTGCTTCCATTCCCTGGCGAGAAGGTCATCCACTTTAGGGAGTACAGGAAAACCTTTAACCTTCCCCACATCACCTACTAGGAGCATACGAGTCACCTCCTTGGTGAATTTACGGAGATCCTGGGAGGGGAAAACCATCTCTTCCTCCGAACTATCACTAGAAGAACTAGAGGACCGGGAGACCTTACCCGAGGAAAGGTCTGAATGAGAGGAAGACCTGGATCTCTTGCGCTTGTGTGTGGAATCCAATTTGACTCTCTCCTGAGATTGAGCTGCCGAAAATTGAAATGCTTCAAAAGTTTGCGCCAAATTTTCCTGGAACCACCCGAGGAAAGATTGAAGGTCCTTGCGCTTCTCAGCAGCAAGCTGGTCAGCAGAGCAGGCGTTGCACACCTTTTTCCTGCAGCCATCCGGCAGTGGAGTAGCACATTCAGCACATGACAAATGCTTAGCTTTGGAAGTGGCCTTTTTGGGAGCGGAAGCAGGTCTTTTATCCTTATCCGGATTCTCTGATGGTAACGGACTAGACATCTGATGAAAAGAAAAAAATGTATATTAAAAGAAAAAATTTTTTTTATTTTTTTTTAGGAGGGAAGAGGATAGGAAAGAGCCAAGATAAAGAAAATATCTTACCCTAACCTCCTCTGAACCGTGTGGGGGGGCTGGTGACACGGCTGCACTGTACTGACGAAAGCTCCAGCAGTCAGACAGGCAAAGCGCTTAAATGCAATTTTTAAAATTGCCGCCCTCCAGAAGATCCGATTCGCGCATGCTCAGTAGCGCGATCGGATCTTCAGTGGAACGCAACGCCACCCGGGCGTGCGTTCCACCTAAACTGCGCATGCTCCCACTTCCTTGCTCAGAAAAGGAAGAACACCATTACATCCTCCGTAACGAGGACCGCTACGGAGGGAAGCCTCTCTCTGCTCACCACCCGGGGAGCAATCGGAGGCAACGAAGACCCCCAGGCAGCAACCCGTGTGCCTCACCAGCTAACGAGATGCCGAACTCCTGTCCGGACCGACGATACACCCTGTCCGTCCCTGAAAGGGACAAGAAAAGAACTGTCTACCTCCGGTTCGGCCCCGGTTTTTATGGGTAAGGAGGAGGGGTCCCGGGGCACTTAATTGTTTTTTGTTATCTTTAGATGCATCTTGTCCCGAGAAAAGAACAGTACCCATCGTACTGCCACTGTATGTTGGGAAAAAATGAAAAAACCCACATTTTTTTACAGTTGTGTATACATACAAATTGTATACACATTGAACCAATGGGAAAAAATTATCCAAAATATATTCATTAACTTGTCCTGATTTGGAAACCAAATATGGATTTTCATCTATTTTGACCATTATAGGGCAAATATTGCAAGGCATGCATCACATTTTTAAAATGTAATTTTTTCAAATTTTTCAAATTTGGCATGGTAGTCTAATAACTGCAATAGTTGTCACAGATACTGATTATCCCCTCAAAATTATATGTTTATGAACAGTAGATAAGTCAAGGTGTATAACTAGGGTCATTTTGACACTTTTCAAACAGGGATTTTATCGCCAATTGCTGCCAAATTTTGAGCATTTTTTTGCATATGTTGCAATGTTGCTTTAGATTTCATATTATATTTTGTATAGAATATGTGCAACTGCAGAAAAAAACACCAAATTGTGTTCACCAACATCCCCCGGTTCCAACAAGGCCTCACATTTTTGAGGAAGCTATGAGGGCAAAACTGGAACATGCGCATTTTAGTTTTCAAATTTGGAATTTTCAGAAATTGGTTTACTGGGCCCATATCTCATTTGGGACATTTTGGAAGCCCCCTACTGTAAATTACCCCATAAAAGTATATGTTTATGAACAGTAGACAAGTCAAGGTGCTCAACTAGGGTAATTTTGACTTTTTTAAGGCTTGTTAGTGACAAGTTTAGGCCACTGACATTGACCAGGGACACTGATCAATAATCAGTGACTTAAAATGTGACCGACAAGTGATCAGGTAATAATTATGTATTTTTTTTATTCACATTTTTTTCCCACAATTACCCTAGATGACCCCTTTCTCTTTCCAAGGCTCATCCAGGGGCTGCCATAATGATCAGATCACTCCTATTGGCCAGGAGTGATCTGATCATCATCAGGCGACTTACTAAACTCACAGCATTTGACCTGGAAGCGCCCTGGATTTTCAGGTCAGTGCTGTAATTTTTTTTTAATAATTTTTTTAACTCTTTCAATGCTGATGCTCCATTGGAGCACAGCATTGACTGATATTTAGTCCCCACAAATATCAATCGCGGGATTGAAGGAGTTAACGCTGCACCATCGCTCTCATGGAGCGATCTGGCAGCAGGGGAGGGTTGGGGCTGGTCTCCACACTCACGTACATGGTCCTGAAGGGGTTAAAGCACAAATATATATAAATATAAATAAATATATATATGTCACAATATATATATAATATTGTTATTGATTTTTTTTGGTCCAATTTTTGTGTGTTAACCACGCTTTTAATAAAAGTAAGTAACACTCCAAAATTGGACAGAAAAATTAAATAACAATATTAATATATTATATATATATATAATTGTTAACAGCGATCACACTCCTATCATGCCCAGGCAACCAGTACATGCTAGAACCTGGGCATGCTGGGAGTGTGATTGCTGTTAGCAATCATATATATATATTAATTTTGTTATTTACATTTTTTGTCCAATTTTGGTATGTAAATAAAAGTGTGGGATTTATTTTTATTTTTTTAAGGTGGGGGGGTCATTTTTGGTATTGGCCAAGTGAATGCTGAATTTTCAGTTTCGATTCTGAATTTTAATTTTGGTGCATCCCTATACTAAGCCACACACTGAAGTGGTAGGCCTACACCATATCAATGTTTGGCTTAGTATATAGTGATAGGGGTTATGCTGCATTATTGTCTGGCTCAATGTATACTGATAAGTGTTATGCTGTATCACCGTCAATGTTTGCCTCAGTATATAATGATAACAGTTATGCAAAGGAGATTTCAGCATCAGCATAGGAAAGGGTTCTTCACAGTAAGAACAATAAGAATATGGAACTCTCTGCCTAAGGATGGTATATTATCTAACTCTTTTGATATTTTTAAGAAAGGTCTGGATGCTTTTCTGGTTAAGCATAGCAAATGGGGCTACAGCTGTTGGAAGGAGAATGGTGCTGACAGGTTGATCCAGGGAGTAATCTGATTGTCGCTATGGAATCAAGAAGGATTTTTTCCCTGTTGTGGTATAATTGGTAATTGCCCCAAGTAGGGTTTTTTGTCTTCTTTTGGATCAACTTTAGAAGTGGCTATGTGTGAAAGGTTGAACTTGATGGACTGAAGTCTTTTTTCAACCTATTATACTATGCTAAGTTATATGATACGAGCATGGAAGCATACGAGCATGGAAGTTGAGGGTGTCCTCATTTGGATGGCTCACATTCCCAGCCTATATTACCAGACTGCCATTCTGCAGCCAATACGTTCATTAAGATACTCCCTGCGGCCTCTTATGTGGATATGCACTTGAATATAATCCGCTATGCATATGTGTCTCAGCTCAGACAACATCGCATGGTGCTCAGGGAACATGATGCTTGTCCCAAGTGTTGCTGCAGACCTCTTTCATTGTTTTTGGACCTGCCCTGAGGTTGCACATTTTTGGAGGGATATAGAGAAGCTGGGTGGTGTGACCATATGTCTTTTTTTGGGGGGTTATGGGGTGAGGTATCCTCATTCAAGGTTGCTGCAGATCCTTCTCGCCACAGCTCAGAAGACCATTTTGCATCAATGGATCCACCCCTCCACTCCTTCACTGACCCTTTTTACCAAGCTGTTTTTGGTGTTCCGAATGGATTTGTTGGAGACTACCTTAGTCTGGTCCCCTTAAATTAATCAATTAGATACTTGCCTAAAAGCTGCCCTCCTTGCTATTTTTCCCCCTCCGGCTTTAAACAGCTGGACATGCTGACAGATTTTATTTCATTTTATTATTACTTTTACCATTGTATTATTTTTAGCACATAAATGATTACTATCTATTCACTGATTAGTAATAATTTAGGTCGCTGATTATTGACTCAATAATTATTTTATTTTACAAATCATTAGCCAGTGACCTAATATGATCATTATCCCAATCACTAACACTTTATACAAATCTAACTCCATCATTATACACTAATAGTACCCAAACACTGGTCGGTGCAGAACTTAAATGGTTAAACTGACAGTGAGGACCTGGTACTGGCTTCTGTACTGTCAGAGACTGGCTTTGAGCTTGAGGCATATGGTCAGGGATGGATTAAGAACAGGACAATTGCCCCAGGGCCCCTCGTGGCAAGGGATGCTGTGATGGAGACCGTAGAGATCAACCTTGCAATTGGCATTTTACCTCCCAAACAACCCGACAAACCCGTGCATGGGGGGGGGGGACGGTGCTGCTGGTCTCTGCCCACCCCTCCCTTTTGTTCCTGAGTCTGACCATGACGGTCCCGCAGTGCCTGCTCAGGACGGCCCCTCTCTGCCATTTGTTGTCAAGGGGTTAAAAAGGAATATCTTTTTAATATCTGAACTACAGTTCGGATTTACTAGTTTTCTTTATGGTGATTTTGGTGGCAATCTGTGCCATATGGAAAAAAAATTTGACTGCAGCTGTCAAACGTTATGGGCAAAGGAACAAATGAAAAAAAAATGTTTGTTCAAAATTAAGTATTCAAAGCAATCCTGTGCTTTCAGTACACCCAGCGTTTTTTTCTGCAATGCTTCATCAAGGCATTCAACAAAACCAAAAAAATGTAGGGACCCAGTATGATGTGATAAGTCAAATAAAATAAAAATTTTAAATGCAAAAAAGTTTAAAAAATAAAAAAAGATCTCAGTGATGTTATCATGACATCATAGAGGGAATCATCCAGTTCAAAGAAAGTACTGTATTTGCTTGATTATAAGACACCCCCCAAATTTGAATATTCCTTTAGGAAAAAAAGAAAAAGCATGAAAATAAGACCACCCTATAGGAACAAGGTTTTGCAAGTAAACATTAATTCACAAGTAAACTATTTTTCATATTTAGTAAAAACTATTGAGAAAAATACATTTTTATTTCCTTTAATTTGCCAACCTGCCCCGCAGTTATGCATACCTGCCCACAGTTATGCACATCTGCCCCCCGTTATGCCCTATACTCCCTTATATGCCACGCTGCCCCCAAAAATACCCCCTAAATGCCTTATACCCCCCTATATGCCATTCTGCCCCCCAGACTTTCCAGTGCATCTCGCGACTTGTCCCCTGTGCTTCAGACTCCCTGGTGTCTAGTGGAGGCAGCCGGTGGATGTCTGCGCAATGTGCGTAGAAAATGTCTGCTGCCGCCCGGCACTTCTATGACTGAGTAGCTGAAGTTCATGTCATGCCTGCACTCCGTCATAGAAACCCCAACGGAAGCGCCAGCAGTAGCGGAGGCAGTCTGCGTGCATCATGCAGATGTTCACCGCCTGCCAGAGAGGAGGATCTGGATCTTAGTCTTATAGTCAGACCTCTGTTGAGGTCTGATTATAAGACGACTTCGAATGTATTTGCTCTGAAAAAAACCTTGTCTTATATAAAATGTAAATATATATATATATTTTTTTTTTATGAGCTAGTCCTAAAATTGGCACTGTATCTACTTTTCAAAAATATATGCTTTGATCGAGTAAATTGAATTGGCCAGCTTCAAAATAACACATTGGGGCATAAAGACCAGATTAGAGGACTGCATTGGGATGCCAAAAACTTGCGGAGGTGGGTGGTTTTTTGGGTGTTGTGGGTGGAAGTGGGCGGTCACACAATGTACCTGTGGGTCCTGGTAATCCTGCGCACTCCCGCAAGGCTGCCTTTGCATTGCTCCCTCACAGAGTCTCTTCTCTTGTGAAGTGAAGTGAAGTGACGTAAATTCACTTGACTCCGCTGGGTTCCTGGGCAGAACAGGAGAAGAGGGAGCAACGCAAAGGCAGCCTTGTGGAAGTGAGTGGGAAATCTTCAGTTCAGGTAAGGGGGTGGGCGGGATTGGACACATATGTGGCGGGAGTGGAACACACACATTGTGGGAGCAGGCGGTAATGGTCACAAAATCAGCGGGAGCAGGATTAAAAAAACAGTCCCACACAGGGCTTTAGACCAGATGTCAAAATTCCAAAACAAAAATGTGGCCCTTTAGCCCTCAAACAACCCAACAAACCAATGCATGGGTGGTATCACTGTACTCATGAAATTCAGCCTCATTATCTGCTCTTCTAGTAGTCAAATCCTTTGCCTTGATTCTTGCAGATATGCAATGTCACTTGCCCTGGTGCTGGTAAACTACGTGGCATAATGTACTAGTGCCAGGTTGCGTGATGTCATATATCAGCACCTGGTTACGTGACATTGCTTACCAGTGCCTGGTCACTTGACAAGGTCCCTTTGATGCAGCCTCATCTCTCCAACTGCTCCCTTCAGTGACCTAGTGGGAGATGAGGCAGCATGCTCACTATGTCAGATAAAAAAGATAACCCCTGCAGAAAGGTAGAGTGGCTGAAGGAGCTAAAGAGGGCATTTGAGAGGGTTGAGCGCGCATATGGGGGGTCAAGGGGATATTGGTTGCATAATTAGGGCAGTTGAGTGTGCTAAGGGAAGTTGAAAGGGTCAGTTTGGGGTGAGGCAACATATGCGGAGTCAGAGGGCATATGGTAGGTGAAGAGGGCCGAGGTAGCTGAAGGGTGCAGATAGGAAAATGAGAAAGGGAGATCTGAAGTGACAGTGTGGATGAAGGGGGCAGATATTGGGCTAAGGAGGCTGAAGGGCAGTTAGGGTTGAAGAGAGCACTTGGGGTGGCTAAATGAAGCAGGTGAGGATGCAGATGTGGGGGCTGAGGTGTCTAAAGGAACTTTTGAGGGTGCATATGACAAGTCAAATGGCAGATGGCCTGAGGAGGGCAGGTGGGGTGCTAAGGGAGACAAACAACTGAAGCAGCTAAACAGGGCATTTGAGGGGTCAGGGAGCAGATGTGGGTGCTGGAGTGACTGAAGGATGCAGAAGTGAACTGGCAGGAGGGTGGAGATGTCGATGTTAGGTAATGGGAAATGAACACGCCATCACTTAATGCTGCTAATTTGAGTGTATTAATGTCTTGCTTTAACATCATCAATGGCCAGTGGCATCGCTACATGGGGGCAATTCCCACCCCCAGGTTATTCCTTGCCCCCTGCTGAATAGGGTAGATTGTGGGTAGGGGAGAGGGTAGATTGTGGGTGGGGAGAGGGGGCAGAAAGTGATAAGGGGAAGGAGAGGGGTAGAAAGTGATAAGGGGAGGGAGAGGGGGAAGAAAGTGATAAGGGGGGTAGATAGTGAGAAAGAGGGTAGTAAGAATATTGAAGTAAGTAAAGAGTGTGAATGAGTGAGTATGAATTAATGTGTGGATGAATTTTCTGAATGAGGGAGAGACTTAATGAATTAATGTGTGGATGAATTGTCTGAACAAGGGAGAGAATTAATGAATTTGTTAGAATGTATTAATTAATATGTGTAAATGATTTGTGTGAATGTGTGAGAGAATAAATGATTGCGTGAATGAATTATGTGAATGAAAGTGTGAATTAGTGAGTGACTGTAAAAGTGTTTGTGTGTATCAGGTGTATAATTGTGGAAAGGCAAAAATGGCACAAGCAGGGTGTTTGAGCCTTGGGGACCAAGATGGCACAGGCAGGGTGTTTATGGGACAGAGATGGCACTGGCCGGGCTGCTTGGGGACAAAGTTGACTCGTGCTGGGCTGTTTGGGGCAAGTCCTATGTGTATAATTTGGGTTGGCTTTGGGGTATGCAGCCTGTGATCTATGCCTGTAATTTAGGGGTTTTATCTATACCTTTAATGCTGAGTTTTTATGTGAATTCCAGTTGCTCTATATCTGCAAAGCTGGGTTTTTGTGTTATTCTGTAGATCCATATCTGCTATGCTATGTTTCCATACATTATTATTGTATACCTGCAAATTCAGGATTTGTATGTCTGATTCTGTTTACTTGATCTATACCTTCAGTGCGGAGTTCACAAGTGAATTTCAATTGATCTATACATGCAAAGCTGGGTTTGTGTGTTAATGTGTTGATTTATAGCTGCTATCGGGATCAGGGTCTAATATTTATATATATATCAGCGGCAGGGGCTAATATTAATATATGTATATATGCAGCAGGGTCTAATATTAAAGAAACTGCAATTTCAGCTGTTATTTTGAAATCAAATTCAATTTCAAGAGACAACTACTTATTATGTAGTTAAAAATGCATGTCTAATTCGTATATGTGATGGGGCCATCACATAAATCAATAATAAAGGGAGGGGCTTACTGGGGGCATTAATACAAATAGTGCTGGCTGGAGGCGATCATACAAGGGTCTGGGGGCACCATATTAATCCATACTAAAAAGGTGCTGGCTGAGGCATCAATACACAAGGGGCAAAAACACTAAGGGGGTATCAAGGACAATGTAGTGTGGAAAAACCATCCTGGTGTAGATGCCTGTGTCGTAGATTGTGTCCTGCTGTTTGTGTGTTTTTGGTTATCAGTATAGCAGAGCCTTTCTTGGTGTGTGTGTATGGGTGTTGGTGTGGCAGAGCCTGTCCTAGTGTGTTGGTGTGAGAGAGCCTGTCCTGGTGTGTGTGTATTGGTGTTGGTGTGGCAGAGACTGTCCTGGTGTGTGTGTTTGGATATCGGTGTTGCAGAGCCTGTCCTGGTGTGTGTGTCTGGGTGTCAGTATGGCAGAGCTTGTGTGTGTTTGGGTGTCGGTGTGGCAGCGCCTGTCCTGGTGTGTGTGTTTGGGTGTCAGTGTGGCAGCGCCTGTGCTGGTGTGTGTTTGGGTGTCAGTGTGGCAGTGCCTGTCCTTGTATGTGTTTGGGTGTCAGTGTGGCAGAGCCTGTCCTGGTGTGTCTGTGTGTGTTTGGGTGTCGGTGTGTAACGTCTACCGTTTGCTGATAGGAATTATCTTCACTCTGTGCTGCTCCTTTCCCATTTCCAACCTCTAGTGGCCGCTCTTGTCACTCTGAAGCACTCAGAGTGATTATCAAGTCCAGCTGCTCTCAGACCTGATTGCCATAACCAGGAAACAAGGTGCACCTGGACATCACAGCCTTTATAAACCTGCCTAGCCCTTGAGCCTGGACATTAACGTTTTAGGACTGCCTGTTTGGTTCCTGATCTGCTCCTGTTTGGTTCCTGATCTGCTCCTGTTTGGTTCCTGGTCTGTCCCTGATCTGCTCCTGTTTGGTTCCTGTATTGTTCCTGAGTTGCGGCCAGCGCCCCACTAGTGGACTCCCTGGTTGAGTGCCCTGCATACGGGCTCCCTGGTTGAGTGCCCTGCGAGTGGGCAACCTGCCGTGTGCCCTGCGAGTGGGCAACCTGCCGTGTGCCCTGCGAGTGAGCTTCTTGTCGTGTGTGTGCCCCATCCAGAGGGCCTCCTGCCGTGTGTGCCCCATCCAGAGGGCCTCCTGCCGTGTGTGCCCCATTCCTTGTTTATATGTTGTGGTACCATCATCTACAATACAACTATTATCCGCATCTTCTGTCTGTGATTTATTTCCTGCGCCTGTCTGTACCAACCCCAAGCCATCATGCATCGTGGGGTACAGACAGAGCCCCTCGTATCCCCTGCACCTGGGCTCCTATCAGACCTGATAACCCGGTCCGTGACAGAATGTCAAGGCCCCTTCAAGGAGTCCGCGGGGATACCTGCAGTATTGGAATTGTTGGCAGAATGTGTACTCCACTTATGCAAGTCTTACTGTGTTTGAAGCTGATTGCATGGACACCAAGACCAAGTCACAGACACAAAGAAAGAAGACTGCTAAAAAGAGCTTTAAGCGAGAGCCGCTCACCAAAAAGGAAATGCAGAGAAGCCAAGAGGATGACCTGTGCTTTTATTGCGGAGGGACTGGCCACAGGATAACTTATTGTCCACACAAACCAGTCAAAACGTCCGCAACCCACATTGAGAAACCCATTGCCCAGGAACCTGCATATGACGCCAGCAACGTCACAAAGCAGGAGCATACCCTGTCGCATCCACAGACAGGTGATGCAGGGGTTAACCAGTCCTCAGCACCTGAGAATCCTACGCCCTCCATCGTAATGTCAGAGGACCTCCAGACCTTGTCTGACACCCCCGAGTGGTCTGATATGGACAGCGCGTCATCTGAAGCAGGTGTAACAGCAGTAGCGTACCTAGCGGGGGCGGTCCGCACCGGGTGCCGCTCATCCCCTGATAGGTGCCAACTTGCCGGGACCCCTCCAGAGACGGACAGTAATGTCCGCCGCTGGAGGAGAAGGCTCGCAAGGGAGCGGTATCGGAGGTCTGTTAAAGACCTCCGATACCGCTCCCTCGCGAACCACGCGGCAACTGCTGCTGTGAGCCGGGGTTTGTTGTCAGATCCCGGCGCACAACACTGAAGCCGCGCCCACCGCCGTCCGTGCCCTCTGAACCGGAAGAAGAGGAAGAAAAGGAGCTGACTGCTGTTAGAAGAAAAGAGGAAAGGTAGGAAATCATTCAGTGAGAGTGGATTGATATGTGTGGAATCTGTGGATTGGTATGTGTGGATTGGTATGTGTGGATTGGTAAGTGTGGATTGGTATGTGTGGATTGGTATGTGTGGAATCTGTGGATTAGTATGTGTGGATTCTGTGGATTGGTATGTGTGGAATCTGTGGATTGGTAAATGTGGATTGGTAAATGTGGATTGGTATGTGTGGAATGTGTGGATTGGTAAATGTGGAATCTGTGGATTGGTAAATGTGGATTGGTAAATGTGTGAGAGTGATGGGTGTTATGCTGTACCATTTCCAATGTCTTTTTCATTATGCTCTATAGTACATCATAACTCCCATCACTCTATACTGTTCCATACAGTGGCAGAGCTGGGAGACAGAGGCCTTGCACCCCCACCGCAGGACTCCTGAAAGGTAAGTGAACTTCAAAGGGGGGAGAGGGTAGATAGTTAGGAGGGGGTAGATAGGGAGAAGGGAGTGAGACGGGGGGATAGGGGGTAGATAGGGAGAAGGGAGTCAGAAGGGGGTGAGAATGGTTAGATTAGAGAATGGAGAAAGGAGGGTAGCAAGAATATTGAAATAAAGAGTCAGAATGAGAGAGCGAAAATGAATGGATTAATGTGTGGATGAATTGTGTGAATGAGTGAGAGAATTAATGAATTTGTGAGAATGCATCAATGAATATGTGTAAATAATTTGTGTAAAAGAATAAATGATTGTGTGAATGAAAGTGAATTAGTGAGTGACTGTAAAAGTGTTTGTGTTAATCATAGGTGTATAGTTGATTTGTCAAAAAGGCAAAGATGGTATATGCAGGGTGTTTATGGGACAAAAATGGCACAGGCAGGGTATTTATGGGACAAAGATGGAACAGGTAGTGTGTTTATGGGACAAAGATGGCGTACACTCGGCTGTTTGGGAACAATGCTGACTCATGCTGGGTTGTTTGGGGGCAAATTACACACACGTCCTATGTGTGTGTAATTTGGGTGCTGGTCAGGTTCTATGTGGGCAATGTGGACGCTGGTTTTTTTGAGGGTTATTAAAGAAAGCACTATTATATGTTCAGTAAATGTTATTTAAATGTATTTATTTTACTTATAAGTTATTCATTTATTTTTTCAGATTTCTTGTTGGTTAAAGTTGACATATAGTTTACAAATTGGTGCAATAAATATTCTTGCCGACATAATTTTGTAGATGTCTTTACATTTGGGGGGGGCCCACTTACAGGATCCGCCCCGGGTGCCAAATACTCTAGGTACGCCCCTGTGTAACAGACACATCCATGGATATCAACCCCCAGGCTGTTTGTGCAGTCAGTTACACCACTCCTACCACTCACGGAGTGAAGATCTGCATGTTTTTGAGAAAGCACTACGTGCTAGAAAGAAGTCGCACCACAGATGGTGAGACCACCGTTTCACAGTTCTGTAAGCAACCGGAGGCTGCTCCTTGCGGTGGGGGTATGAAACGTCTACCGTTTGCTGATAGGAATTATCTTCACTCTGTGCTGCTCCTTTCCCATTTCCAATCTCTAGTGGCTGCTCTTGTCACTCTGAAACACTCAGTGATTATCAAGTCCAGCTGCTCTCAGTCCTGATTGCCATAACCAGGAAACAAGGTGCACCTGGACATCACAGCCTTTATAAACCTGCCCAGCCCTTGAGTCTGGGCCTGGGCATTAACGTTTTAGGACTGCCTGTTTGGGTCCTGATCTGCTTCTGTTTGGTTCCTGTATTGTTCCTGAGTTGCGGCCAGCGCCCCACTAGTGGACTCCCAAGTTGAGTGCCCTGCGAGTGGGCAACCTGCCGTGTGCCCTGCGAGTGGGTAACCTGCCGTGTGTGCCC
This sequence comes from Sceloporus occidentalis, assembly GCA_023333645.1. NCBI lineage: Eukaryota > Metazoa > Chordata > Lepidosauria > Squamata > Phrynosomatidae > Sceloporus > Sceloporus occidentalis. The sequence goes on along the minus strand of JALMGF010000146.1, from coordinate 1,807,499 downwards.
CATCCAGAGGGTCTCCCTGCCGTGTGTGCCCCATCCAGAGGGCTCCCTGCCGTGTGTGCCCCATCCAGAGGGCTCCCTGCCGTGTGTGCCCCATCCAGAGGGCTCCCTGCCGTGTGTGCCCCATCCAGAGGGCTTCCAGCCAAGAGACTTTCCTTGTTTATATGTTGTTGTACCATCATCTGCAATACAACTATTATCCGCATCTTCTGTCTGTGATTTATTTCCTGCGCCTGTCTGTACCAACCCCAAGCCATCATGCATCGTGGGGTACAGACAGAGCCCCTCGTATCCCCTGCACCTGGGCTCCTATCAGACCTGATAACCCGGTCCGTGACACGGTGTGACAGAGCCTGGTGTGTGTGTGTTTGGTCATCTGTTTCCTGGCACTTAACTTACAGTAGGAACTATTTAATTTTTACTTATCCAGAGATAAAACGCCCTCCTGAATTTGTGACTTCAGGGGACAAAACTTTCAGGTACAGAAATCATTTAGTGGAAAAGTTAAGGTGTTGTGTTATTTACTCTATAATATTTATTTTTTATTTCAAGGATTAGTCGCACTAAATTGTAGTTTCAGGCTTCCCATATTGAATGACCAAGTATTATGTTAGTCCAATAACAAAAGTATCATTCCGTAGCACATTACTTTTGACTATATATATACTGTGTGTATGTATGTATGTATGTATGTATGTATATGTGTGTGTGTATATGTGTATATATATATATATATATATATATATATATATATATATATATATGTTTTTCAGTGGTATGATTCTGGTTGAAATTATTAATGCCCCCCAGTTTTGACTGTGGTATCTAATGTGCCCCCTATATATTGTTTCTAGAGTCGCCACTGAACCCCACTAACCACCCTTCTATCTACACAAATATCCTCCCATCTTGGTATGAATGCTGTATTTGGAATATCTACAACAGCATACCTCCCCCATTACTTCGCTCTGGCAATTTAAATGTTCTGTATTTATGGATCAAAAGGTAACTTTTGGGCTGAGTACAGCTCCATTGTTATTGTCTATAACATCAGTCACCTGCCTACAATCTGAGCTTCCCATCCCCCCTTTTTTCCACCCTCCTTGGTTCTATATAAAGGTATACTCTCTCTGTTTACTTCCTATCCTATTTAATTTCCTTGGTCCCTCCCCCCATTACCTAGTTTAAATACTCCTCCAACCTTCAGGCCATCCCAGCAGCAAGGAGGCCAAATGCGGTCAGGTAGATATAGGTACTGAGTGTATGACAAGGTGAAGGAAGCTCCAGACAAAACACACAGGCAGGCCAGAACTGAAGGGGTTAACACGGACGGAAGGTCAGGATAGCCGGATCGGTACACGGCACAGGTAGTCGTACAAGCCAGAGGGTCGAGACAGCTCCTGCTGCCAATGCCGGAAAGATAGGTAAGGCTTCTGTCTAGGGCAGGGGTGTCCAAGTTTTTTCTGCAGTGGGCCACTTCATCAGAATTGTATACGTGTGCGGGCCGCACTCATTTTTCACTGCGTGAAAAAATGGCCTTTAATAAAATATGCAGATTAAAATAAAGTAAATTACACAAAACCTTTACTTTTCCTCTCACTGATTTCTGGGCCTAGAAAGTTTTGTGACTACAAATTCAGGATTCTGGATAAGTCAAAATGAAATAGTTCTATTTATTTTAGGGATACACCGAAATGAAAATTTTGGCCCAAAACAGAAAATTCAGGGTTCACTTAGCCAAAACTGAAAATGACCCCCCCCCACATACTTTTAATAAAAGTAAAAAAAAAATTATATATTATGATTGTTAACAGCAATCTCAGGCATACCCAGATTCCAGTATGTACTGGTTGGCTGGGCATTGTACCAGTAATTTTTGTCCAATGTAACCACACTTTTATTAAAAGTAACACACCACAATTGGACAAAAAAAATCAACAATATGACTTGGCATGATAGGAGTGTGATTGCTAACAGCAAACACACTCTTTTCATACCCAGGCAACCAGTAAATGCTGGAACCTAGGCATGATGGGACTGTGATTGCTGTTAGCAGATTGCTGTTAGCAATCACACTCCTATCATGCCAAGTCAGCCAGTACATGCTGGTACAGGGTGGCTGTAAGTGCAGACCCCATACTGCTGGCAGCATCAATACACAAGGGGGGCAGCTAGCCAGGTTTCAGCATGTACTGGCTGACTTAGCATTATAGGAGTGTGATTGCTAACAGCAATCACAGTCCCATCATGCCTAGGTTCCAGCACTTACACATCCATGCTATCACACACACACACTCATTCATTCATATAGTCATTCATTCACACATTCATTCCCTCACAGGCATACTCATTCAAACAACCTCCCCCACCCCCTTACCTAATACAGCTCTCGATGACGCTCACAGACTTCAGCAGGGGGCGCGGCCTCCCTCGTTCTCCCCACAGAGGAGGCAGGACTGGAGCAGAGAATAGACCCTCCCACAAGTAAGCGGCAGGGCTTTTGATCCTGGCTGCCGATCTCACGCGGGCCGCACCTCAAGGTCACGCGGGCCGCATTTGGACGCCCCTGGTCTAGGGAATCCCTGCTAGCATGGGTAGCAGATTGCTCACCTGTAGACTTAACCCCTCAATTCCTGCACTGACAGCAGAGTCTCTGCCTGCCAGTAATGGAGCTCCAAGACAGAGTCTCTGGATACCTGTCACTTGCGGGCAGCAGTCCGCTTGCTAGTGCTGGGACCTGAGACCGTGACACTTACATTCAGGTGCAACCTGTCACGACTATAAAAGATTGTACCCAAGAGCAAAAACAGCCCAGTGCTCTAAGGACCCAAAACCCTCCTTCTTACACCAAGTCTTCAGCCACGCATTAAGCTCCCTGATCTCCCACTGTCTTTCTGCAGTTGCACGCGGCACAGGTAATATTTCAATAAATATTACCTTGGATGTCCTTTTCCTAAGCTTGCTTCCCAATTCCCTGAACTCACTCTTTAGGACCCTCCATTTTCCACAAACTATATAAATTCTAAAGGGGCCTTAAGATTTTGAGTGGAAGAACTTAACTGGCCACCCAGAACCCTGACCTCAACACCATTGATTTAGGTCTCGTCAGTGCCTGACCTCACAAATGCACCACTGAATGGGCAAAAATTCCCACAGAAACACTACAAGATCTTGTGGAAGGCCTTTCTGGAGGAATGGAAGCAGTTATAGCTGCAAAGGTGGAACCAACTACATATTAATGTCTATGTATTTAGAATGCAAGTCCATATATTTACTTTGTACGTTTGTCCATATAGTGTATATATGCACAGTGTATACATACAGTATATACTTAAAATTGTTTTGGACATTGGTCTTATAATGCCAAATTTGTATAACATTGTTAACACTATGTGGTATACATATATGTTTTTTATGCAAATTATAAATTTAAATTGATATTAGTTGCATTTGTATCTTTACCTACATTTTAACTATAACCATATGAATACACAAATAAATAATTAACAAGTACAAGAGCAGTGTTAACACCACTAAAAGTAATATGCATTACTTTGTATAATCTTGTAATTGATGACTATAATAATCAGTTAACATCTGCAGGTATATTTTGGGAGCTCTCCCAATAGCAGTTCTGATGACTGCTGCTTGGTGAACCAAGACTTATGAAAATAAATGCTTTGTTGCGCATCATAGCATAATGAAGCAGTTATTTAAAAGTACTATTTGTTTTCATTCCGGTATTTTGACTTATTCCCTGGAGGTGAAGTGGACACATCTCACATGATTACTTTGCAAGATAATAATTGGCATGTGTCATCACAGAGGAACAAGAAAAAAATACCATAAAATATCAGCTTGAGGCATATCCTTTCCTGTTTTTTTTTCCTGCTATGCCAAGTGATGCTAAAACATACAATCTACTTTATAATATCTTAGTATTTTATATCAACGTGGTTTATTAGCAAAATGAAAGCCATATACAAAGATAATCATGTTTTAAAGATAAGAACAGTTGAGCATGCTAATTTAGCTCTTTATAGATCATAAGTGGATTTACAACACTTACACACAAGATATTGCACATTTGACACTGAAAAGTGAGTATATACAGTAACTAAAGAACAAAAACTTTCTGCGCTTCTCGCACTAATAAAGTTGGCAACAAATATATAAACATAATATGAATGAGAGGTTTTGGTTATATGAATTGGCCAAAGCATAATTCAGCTCACCCACCACGTCAAGGCACACTCTCAATAGGGTTAGACCCTATTCTCACCTCCTCCATAGTGGGCACACAAAGCAGTTTATACTGCTACCAAAACCTTATTAATGTGTTGGGGGAGGTGCAATTAAACCTTCTCCCATTTAACCCCTGGACAGCAAGCCAACAACCTCAAATATGTGCAGGGAAAAAAATATGTTGGTGCGCTAAGCTATTCTCAGGCTCAGATAATACGAGGCCTACCGAACAGTGTGAGCATGCTGCAAATACAGTGTGTCGGCTGTACAATGTATACAAAAAGAACTAAAACTGTTTTCTTTTCCCTTTATACGTGATGTTGTCATGGAGGAGTGGAAGAGGACTCCAGTTGCAACCTGTGAAGCTCTGGTGAACTCCATGCACAAGAGGGTTAAGGCAGTGCTGGAAAATAATGGTGGCCACATAAAAAATGGACACTTTGGGCCCAGTTTGGACATTTCCACTTATGGGTGTACTCACTTTTGTTGCAAAGATTAATGTGTTGAGTTATTTTGAGGGGACAGCTAATTCACACTGTTATACAGGCTGTACACTCACTATCTTACATTGCAGCAGAGTGTCATTTCTTTAGTGGTGTCACATGAAAAGATATAATATTTACAAAAATGTGAGGAGTGTATTCACTTTTGTGAGATACTGTTAGACTTGTGCACATTGACCATAAAACGAGTTAGACACATTTTTACTTTAGTCTTTGGGCCATTTGCTTTCAGACAATGAATTTTGGTCCTGCCTCAAGAGGGAAATACGTTGTTACCAGGCCCGGACTGGGACAAAAAATAGGCCCGGGCATTTAAGACTGAGCAGCCCATTTTTATTTATTTATTGTTAAACCAAATTCTGACAAATATAATATACCTTTTCTTGTTGTCTATTAGTTATATTTCAGCATGCTTTTGTCACTGTAATCAATTAGCATTACATAAATATATAATAAATGAATCATAACGTCATGCAATTTATAAAGTGCTATATCTTTAATGAAAGATTCAAAACAGTAACAAATCTTTGACCATTTAGTTGGTACTTAGAAAGAGGTAGAAACTTTGTAAAAAAAACCAAAAACTTTCACTTAGAAACTAAGACCCGTCAAGCTACAACTATTAACTACAAGCTATTAGAGCAGGAGATAAGAGATTCTAAATTAGACAGAATTTGCAATAAAGGTAGCATAAAGTTTAGAGTAGCTTTTGGAAGACATCCTATTATCTAATGAATCTATATATATATGAAAAACAAACAGACAAACAAAAACAACCTGCCACTGATTTTTCAAACATTATATATACACATATATATATATATAAATAAATAAATAAATAAACAAATATATATATATATATATATATATATATATATATAATGTAAAAGGGTGAAGCCGTATTAGTCCAGTAGACACGATGTAAAAAAATAGAGTATTGCAGAGTATGCGGTGATACCTTTTTTATTGGACTAATATAATATTAAAAAGACAAGCTTTCGAGAGTTATCCTCTCTTCATCAGGTCTGAAGCAATACTAATCAACATGATAGAGGTTACAACTTAAAACAAGTGATGGTATAAGAGAAGGGGGGGGTTGAGTGGGGTGTCGTAAATAATAGGTCTGGAGGTGAGAAATGCAGAGGAAAAAAAGGATAACACAAGCAGGATCCCTCTGGTAGTTACCTACAACCCCAACTCTTGAGGAAATCCGCAAAATTATTAAAGACCTACACCCGATATTCTCGGAGGACCCCATACTGAAAAAAATATTCCCTCAGCCCCCAATACTGGCATTCTAACAACCACCAAACCTGAGGAAAAGATTAGTGCGGAGCACACTGGCCCCAGAACAGGAGCTTACACAGAATGGCACTGTACCATGCAACAAATCCCACTGCAAACTTTGCCAACATATATGTGACAGTAACACAGCCAGTCACAATAACAAAACATACGCCATCAAAGATTCTTACTCATGTACATCGGCAAACGTGGTGTACATGATACAATGCTCTGCATGTGACAAAGGGTGCTACATTGGAGAAACTGGGCTTAAACTGCACCTTAGAATGAACCTGCACCGAAGCTCCATCAAAAACCATGAGGAAGAAAAATATTGCACCCCGGTAGGACATCATTTCACACAGAACAATCACTCCATCCAAAACCTAAAAATTAAAGTACTCAAAGGAAACTTCAGAGACTCTCAGGAAAGAAAAACATTTGAGATGAAAATGATTACACATTTTAACACCATAAAAGAGGGACTTAATGTGGATTCTGGTTTCCTTACACACTACCAGAACTTCATATGAACTTCTTCTAGTCATCCAATGTCTAATTACTGTTATTATCTTTGATGTTTTACTGTGGTTATTGGTTTCCCTAAGTTTATTTGTTCTGTCCCTGGGTTACCTCTCTGCATTTCTCACCTCCAGACCTATAATTTACGACACCCCAGTCAACCCCCCCCCTTCTCTTATACCATCACTTGTTTTAAGTTGTAACCTCTATCATGTTGATTAGTATTGCTTCAGACCTGATGAAGAGAGGATAACTCTCGAAAGCTTGTCTTTTTAATATTATGTTAGTCCAATAAAAAAGGTATCACCGCATACTCTGCAATACTCTATTTTTTTACATCGTATATATATATGGTACTATGGAGGGGTACCGTTGAGGAAGCGGAGATGTTTGTTGTGGAGATAAATTCTCTACCAACCCCTATTAAAGTTATTGCTCAAATAAGTTCATCAACAATCAATTATCTTGATTTGTCTATTTACATCGAAAATAATAAACTAAAGTATTCCATGTATAGTAAGCCAACGGATAGAAATACTCTACTACATGCCGAAAGTGCACACCCTAATCATTTGAAAAGATCCTTACCGTATTCACAATTTATTAGAGTGATCAGGAATAATACGGATGAAGATAAGAAACAGGAACAGTTGCAGTTGATGTACAATAAGTTTATGGCAAGAGGTTATACTACCAAGATCTTGACAGCAGCTATGGAAAAAGCCACACAGTCGCATACGAAAGTTGATAAATCTTTGAATACACAAATGGTATGTACAACCACATACAATGCTGGATCTCAACATTTAACTAGAAGCATTAGGAAGAATTGGAATATGCTCACCTGCGACGCTTCCTTGCCTCATCAGGCCCCGCTAATGGCCCCGCTAATGAGTTACAAGAGACAAAAGAATCTAAGGGACCTCCTGGTACAGACTGACCAGGTAGAGAGCTACTCAGAGGGTCGAAGTAAATTTAAGAATTATGGGAGTGTTAGATGTTTGGGATGCGTCACATGTGGACATATGACTCCAGGTAAAACATTTGCACACCCACATACGGGCAGAGTCTACAACATCAGACATCGGATCACATGCAAGACAGAGTATGTGATCTACAAGATACAGTGTCCCTGTGGCCTTGCATATATAGGCAAAACAGAAACTACTCTAGGTGAGCGCATTAGGGGTCATAGATCCAGTATTCGGGTAGCTTACAGGGATGGGGAGTCTGATAAACCTGTGGCAAAACATTTTTTGGATCTTAAACATCCTCTGACATCCCTCAGGTTTATAGCAATTGACCACATCCCGGAGTCATTAAGAGGGGGCGACCGTGGAAGGCACCTATTACAGAGAGAAACATACTGGATCTTTCATCTAAAGACAATGTCCCCCTTTTGGATTGAATGAAAAGCTCACATATACATCGTTTTTATGAGTTATCTCGCAAACTGTATATAGTTAGTGTCCAATGCCTGTATGCGGCATTTTGGAGTAGGTACTTGGGGAGTAGAACACTGTATGTGACTGATATGTAACCCTTTTATTAAGCTTAGAACGTATTAGTGGATACTGTGCAAAATCATATAGTGTAATGTTTTGTGGTATATGGATGGAGTTATACCAGTAGAGATCTTCTTGATTTAATTGTGGTATTTGGTACTACATTAGATAATAGATATCCATGAGTTAAATTGTCTATTATGGTGTCTTTATGTTGAATCTAGATGTATACATGAATAAGGAACTGTGTTCAATAATAATGGACACACCAAAATATTAAACATGCCCTATATCTATACATATTTGAATTAGGGATTTTGGTAGATTCAAATTCCACTGATTTGTCCATTTAATAATAATGGTGATTTAAAGTGAGTTGGTATTGCATGTTGCATTTGCAGGCATTTTTTTAGTGCTGCAACTACCGACATGCATGGTTTTTAATGTGATGTATCTTTGTATTTTAATAATAAAAGTATATAATGCTTATGTCAGGGGTTAACATTTAGGAACATACTTGCACTGTCACTTTAAATTTTGGATTAGTTTCAATTTTGCACATTTGTTATTTGCACCTTTTGTGCTATTTGTAGTTTGCACAATTCATTGCACATTATTGATACTCTTTGTCAGTATGTCTAGTAAATACCTATATTCACTATATGACATATTGTAGATATATTTAACATTTAAAGTTAATCCCCAATCATGTTTGCACATTATAAGCACTTTAAATTTAACATAATGAGCTCTTAGGGGCCTCAGAACATATTTCACATCATTTTAAAACATTTTTGATTGTGCACAAACGGAATAAACTGTTTTACTATAGTAACAGGAACACAATAATGTTACACTGCACTTCCGGGTATGAGCAGTGTTATTACACACATGTTCACTAATGGCATTGACACGCCGATTTCAGCACACACCCACTCACTTCAGATTGGTGAGTTCTCAAGCTATTTTATTATAAATATGAGTTTGTTTTAGTTCAAATGTATGTCCTGATGAAAGTCAGTAATGACTGAAACGTCGACTTGACTTTGAATAAAATGAAATTGCCTATTTAAAGACCTGGAGTGCTGACCATCTTTTTGAAAGTGTTTTACATGGAAACTGCTGGTTACTAGCACCGGGCTTGGAATATTTGGAATAGTGTGCAATGGACTCTGTGAGTAAATGGATATATATATATATATATATATATATACACACACACATTAAATATCAGTCACAAACTCACAGCACTACACGGAAACAATCTTTAAAGCTGAAATGCCCCATAAAAATGGAGGGCTTGAATAGGCCTCTGAACTAGGGCTGCAACTAACGATTATTTTAATAAATCGATTAGTTGGCCAATTGTTTTTTTGATTAATCAGAAAAAAAAAAATATTCAAATTTTTTGTTTATTTAAAATAAAAACTTATAAGATGTGTCATTAACACTTTTATCTCTTTATCACAATCGCATTTCTCTATTCGCCTTCTTATTTTACTGACATAATAATTAAAGGTATATTTTTAAGGTACAAGAACCCAAAACACATTTCTCAAACTAAGTTTTTTTTTAACAAAATACCAAAAAAAAAGTAAATATTAGTTAATGTAAAAACTATGAGAAAAATGCCTCTTGTTTATATTTTTTTTTATTTGCCAACCAGCCCCCCAGTTATGCACATCTGCCCCCAGCTTGCCACACTGCCCCAGGAATGCCTTATACCCTCCTATATGCCAGAGATGCCACTGTGCCCCCTGATATGCCTTATACCTCCTATATGACACTCTGTCCCGTGATATGCCTTTTACCCCCGATATGCCTTTTACCCCCAGATATGTCTTATGCCCCCCAGATATAAGAAAAACTGACAGCGCTAAAATAGGTATGAAAATATATGCTTTAATAAATAGACCAAAAAAATAGATAATACATAATACAATATCAATATATATAAATATATGGACAATACAAGCAATAAATCAAATATTACAGCAATCAAAAAAAAATAAAAAAATTAAAGAATGCACATAATTAATAGATCCCGAAAAAATTCTATCTGCCCACCAGGGGTTAATATATCAACAGAAGAAACATGGGGCAAATAAGCAAAAAAATAAAGATAATACTCCAGGCTAAGCTTACCCAGTGGTGCTTATTTGCCCTGTTTGTCTTCTGTTGATATATTAACCCCTGTTGGGGCAGATGGAAGTGAAGTAGTGGAAGTTGCACACTAAAATCTGGAACCTGGATCCTCTCTCGCAGCCAGTCACAAACTAAGAAACTCAGACCACGCCAACTGAATTGCGGCGCTCAGCCAATCCTCTAGGCTGAGCAATGTGACTAAAAAAAGTCATCATACACGGGACCCCTGAAGCCACAATCTAGTGCCACAAATCCTTTTTAATAAGATACGCAGGTTGAAATAAGAGTAAATAACTCAATACCTTTACTTTTGCTGGGCCTAGAATGTTTTGACCTCTGAAGTGACAAATTCAGGAGGGCGTTTTATCTCTGGATAAGTAAAAATTAAATAGTTCAATTTAATCCTACAGAAAGTAAAGGGCCAGAAAACAGATGACTAAATACACATCAGGACAGGCTCTGCCACCCAGTCAGTCACACACACAAGGACAGGCTCTGCCACACCTACACCTAAACACAAACACCAGGACAGGCTCTGCCACATTGACACGCACATCTGTAGGGTTTCCACGGACGCTTTCCCTTTGATTTAGGTGATGGCCGCAGCTGGCTCTCTTGTGTATTGATGCTGCCAGCCCCCACGTGTATTTATGCACTCAAGAGAGCCCCCCATTGTGTATTTATGCCCCCAGCCAGCCCCACTTTAGTATTGATTTATGTGATGCACTGATGCCCCAGCCAGCACCCGCTTGTGAATTAATGCCCCCACACCCTTGCGTATTGCCCCGTCAGCCAGCCCTACATTGTGTATTTATGCCAGCCACCCCCCTTTAGTATCAAATCAGACCTGGCACCCAGACCTGCCTAGGACCCAGATTGGAAGAATAGGACTTGCCATCTTTTCTCCCAAAACAGCCCGCCTGTGGCATTTTTGGCCCCAAAACAGCTTGCCTGTGGCGTCTTTGCCACAAAACAGCCCACCTGTGGCATCTTTGGCCCCAAAACAGCCCGCCGGTGGTATCTTTGCCAGCAAAACAGCCTGTCGGTGGCATCTTTGGCCCCAAAACAGCCCGCCTGTGGCATCTTTGGCCCCATAACAGCCCGCCTGTGGCATCTTTGGCCCCAAAACAGCCCGCCTGTGGCATCTTTGGCCCCAAAACAGCCCGCCTGTGGCATCTTTGGCCCCAAAACAGCCCGCCTGTGGCATCTTTGCCACCAAAACAGCCCGCCTGTGGCATCTTTGCCACCAAAACAGACCGCCTGTGGCATCTTTGCCACCAAAACAGCCCGCCTGTGGTATCTTTGCCCCCCCCCTTACACATCCATGCTCAAATCTCAATCTCAAATACTCCTTCATGCAGCCTCCCCTTACCTGAACAACTGAAGATGTAAAAAGTATGTGCCGCTCGGCGCTCGTAGACCAACCTGTTCTACTGCACAGGAGGAAGCAGATGTGCAGCAGGGTCATGTGATGTACGTCACGTGATTCTGTTGGATTCCTGCGTCCCCGGCATCCTCGGCTCGCGCGCGTCTGCCAGTAAGTAGCGGGCCCCCGCGGAATTAATCGTGGGGGTTGCCCGGCCCCCCTAGAGTGGCGGGCCCGGTCGCAGTTGCTGCAGGGTTAAGGGGCAGATGCCCCTTTTGCTTTGCGTTATAGACGGCCCAGTCAGTCCGGTTTTTAAAATTAAATAATCCAAAAATATGTTATAGGTCCAAGTAGTTTTACTTTACGGAAGCCCACATGCTGACAAGCGTGTTATAGAATAAAATCCAGTTACAGAATTTGCAGGCCGTTGATAATATTATTGCTATTTTACCTGGTTTCATTAGATCTTTGAATATGGTTCTCCTTCACTTCTTATTTTATCATTACATACTTCTGTTCTAATGCTGTAGTTACCTCTAACGTTTGTATTTATCCAGGCCCAAAGAAGCATTTTGAACTATTTGTGTAAGAAGGGCTAATGCTAATTTTCTATGTATTGTTCCAAATGTAGGATATGGACCACTGAAGACTAATCCAAACCTTTGTGTCCACTCTAAACTTGGGATAATAGCCTACCAAACATTGTTTGCAATCCTAAAGATATTGTATGTCTACATATATGTGTGTGTGTATGTGAATTATACTTATATATATGTGCATTTACTATTTGTTTATAAGATACAAATATATATTTATATACATTTATATAAATATTTACATATATATGTAAATTATATTCGCAGCAGTTCACTGTGTCCTTATACCAATTACAACTTTATATACAATTCAGAGTTTAAAAAAATGATTAATTACTGTTAATTACCAAAGAGCACATTTTTTAAATCATTCTACCCATTATTGGAACCAAACCTTATAAGTGAGCAGTATCGGGGGACTTCAATGTTTTTAGACTGAGTGACATGAGGTGATACGTTTCCAGCGAGGATTTCCGGTGAGCACAGCTCAGGGGCAATTTAAATTACTTGCTAATTAAAATAAGTGTGATGCATTTTATTGAAGCCCCTGGCGTGCGGTGAAACAAATGATTAGTTTCACTACTTTTTTTTAAATCTACTTTCCATCTCTCTTCATCAGGTACAGTACCTCAATACTGTTTACACTCGAGTCTGAAGAGTGACGGAACACGCGTTTGATCATTGACTGCTCGACGCAAGTTTAACTTTTCGCCTCAGTATCGAACTCCTTTGGTTGCTGTTGAATTCTCACTATATAAAAGGCTTTTTAATAGCCCGTTAGACCTTGTGCCTAATCATTCCATTTTCCGTCCAGGGCGAGTCATTTATGTCGATATCAAACGCTGGTAGTTTTCTGTCCGCGTAATCCAGACACCCAGCTCAGAAACATGCGCATTCGTATGCAAGTTCAGCGAATCTACTGCTGCCTTTTCTCTTGTACCGATTAACGCATGTATTTTCTTTTAAGTGCTTACTAGGTGTTTGGTATCTTTAAAATTTTATTTAGATGTGCCAGTTTTATTTTACTGTTGTTTTTGATGAAACAAATGGAACTATCAATGTCTTTTTAAGGCGGTATTAGTCATCAATATCTATACCACTTTGTCACCATTTATGACATGCTGATTGAACAATGGAAACAGTGGTTTGTTAGTAATCACTGAATGCCAAGATGCCAATGATACTATGTGCATTGACGCAACTTTTATACTATTAGGTACAACCTAATAGTATAAAAATTGCGTCAATGCACATAGTATCATTGGCATCTTGGCATTCTAATTTGCATACCTCCACTTCCTCCTTCGTAAAAAAAAGAATACAATGAGAGAATTAAACAGAAAATACGATTATTTTGTTACCCAAGAAGCACTTACTAATCAGGTTATCACCTCGAAACGCCGATCCCACCACCCTAACTTTAGGAAAACTGGTTTAGTACTTCTTTTTATGCCTTTAAATCGTATTTGGGGATAGTAGCGTTTGAAGTTACCACAAAAACATTAAATCCAAACTTTCGCCCCCCCACCACCACCATAAATCCTCAAGCAGTAGGATGCCTCGGGATTGCTGAAACAAACCAAAAAAAAGTGACATAAAAGCGGGCTCTCTGTACCCTCGGAGCCGGCAGAGCGAGCTGCTTTTTTTTTTTTTTTTTTTTTAAATGCGAATAAGCCCTGTCCGTGTGTGCAATGAGATGTGAAGAGGCGGCTCAGATTTCGTGCCTGGAGAGAAGACCCACTCTTTTCTTCTTCCCTTCCCTGCTTTCTTTGCTTTCAGTCTCAGAACTGGTGTCTTGCAGAGAGGAGGAGGGGACAGAGAGGATTGTCCAATTTTTTTGTGTGTTTTGGAGAGGGGAAGGGGCTCCGAGCAGATAAAGAGGTGCTGCTCTGCTCTTGTCTTTGTAGTGTGACGGGGGGGGGGGGGGGAGTTGGCAGGAAGGAGTTTTTTTTAATTTGCTGTTCCTGAATCCAGTCACTTTCAGCCTCCTGCCTCTGAAGAAGCAAAGACAATCTCTCCCTTCCTCCTAAGTTTTTTCCCCTCTACTACTAAGGAGATCGTTTATTCCCCTCCCTTTTAACTCTCCCCCTTTTTTCCTTTTATTCCTCCCACATTCGCGAAAGTATCATCCACCTGCTCTTGTGGGATTTTCTCTTCTCATGGGCACACGGACCCTTGTGGATATTTTTGACTCCACGAGGCTCGGGTTGTGTTGGTACACAGAACAAGCCTTCTACATTCAATATAAGTTTTGTTCAAACTTCATGGATCCCGTTACCGGCAAATCAAGTATATACAGCTGAATGGAACGTTTGTAAAGGTAAGTTTGCATTTACAAAAAAAAAACGCTTCCTATACGCACGTTTCCAATTATGTATTGTAAATACGTATTTTTTGCCATCTAAAGAGTACATCTGAAGAAGGACTTCTGAGGTCTTGAAAGCCTATATGCCTTCGCCTTGACTCCTTCAAATAAACATTTTCTGTGTTATGCCTTATTTTTTAAAAAAAAATAACACAATTAGAATAGGCAATTGTGTGTACGTACAGATTTGTGAACTTTGTTTAAAGAGGTTGTACAAACTTGGTAGCCAATGCCCAATTGCTTTAAAATGTGCCAACTATAGAGTTGATATATCTCATCCAGATGTAACATATGTTCTGCGTCCGGCCTCACAGTGTTGAGGGCGCAATATAATAACGCCAGCTTTTACGTGTGTTGCTGGTTTCTTGTCTCCCTGTTAAGGAATAATCATCGACTCAGCTTTTGTTACCATGTTCTATCTTAAAAAACATCAAACGAATAAGGAGTCTTGTTCTTGCTGGTGTGCCTGCAAATAAGTATGCAGAATTACAAACAAAACAAATAAGTGGAAATAAGTCACCTAAGGTTGGCTTCCTCCACTGCTTATATTTTTGTGTCCTATTCATATATTTCTCTTTACATGATCAAAGTATGTTTTAAACGACTTAAAATCTAGTAGTAGCTTTAGTTGTTTGGAAAACTTTTGTTTCATTCATTTTAATGTAAATAACGTGATTATTGTGATCTGTGCTTATAGTGACCTGGATGTTTAAAAAAGTGCAAAAGTAAGATTCGCCTGTCACTTATGCAAACGCTAACAAGGTGACAGTAATCAGGCAATGATTGCATCCATTATCTGTGTGGGTGTTTTTAAGTGTGTGCTTGGTATGTAAATATATGGAGATATGTTGAGAATATAGATGCCAAAATACACTTGGTTATTAGCTGAAATGCTGAACATAATTTGCATTAGATTATTTACATTTTCATTTTTGGTCACCGTGTTGAAGGCTTGATGTAGCAATTCCAAACAGATCAGTGAGGTAGAATGTTCAAACTTTTAAAAGTAAGGGAGGATGCTGGCTGGGCTTATCATCCAGTACCGCTTTACCCTGTTCATCTTACTTTTGATAATTTTGTCTGCTTTATCCCCATCTAGAGTATCCCAGATGCCTACTAAAAACAGTGTAGAAAACCGCTGTATCTTAATTTTCTATGTAAATATATACTGGCCTTATCGGATTTTGAACATAACCCCCATTTGACCTGGAGGTTATCATTATGCTGCATTCTTTTTCCCCAGTTTATTAAACAAGAAACTCACAGTTTATCCTATCAAGGGTGTCGGTTTCAAATGTACTTTTTATGTTAATTTGGTCTGCAGCCACAAGTGTGGTTTGTATTGCAGGATATACGCTACTCAGCCTTTATGCGATGTGTCAAATAACATGTATATATCAAGTATGTGTGGTGCATCCAAATTAAATAAGAAATCCTGTTAATGTTTAACAATGAGTAACCATGCTGTAGTCATATTTCTTAGTGTGCATAGACATAAATTCCCTCATTCTGTATTATATTCATTCAAAACAGTCCTGTGTAATGAAAATGCAAATAAATGTTTATATGTTTTAGTGAATAAAGGCTGTTTTTCTGTCTGTAGAATATATTAAATATTATGTATAGACTTTTTTTGTACACTAATTGGTGCATAAATAACAGGAACACCTGTTAAATTTTGAAAATACTAACCTTCTGGATACAGATGATATTACAGAAACGTGCACTTTTATATAAAGCATTACTTTGTTTGGTAAGTGCGGTATGAATGTATGTATTTGTACACATACTGGTATGTTTTGTGTGTAGAACGTACATACAGCAGTGTGTGAAAAGCAATATCTGATCAATATACTTAAGAGAAACAATGCATTGTTTTTAGTTTGAGTAGCAGCTGTGTGTCCTAACTTCTTGATTGTCTAGCGGTTGGGATAAATGATCTAGTTTCCAGAGTTATAAGCATAATATAATTTGTCTCTGATGGCATGCAGACATAATTTCATAGAATTCCATGGGTGGTATAGAATTATATGTTTTTGGAGACACGGTAATTTTTACCCTTTCGTAATCTAAAAGTGGTCTCACCCATTAACCACATGTTACTGAAGGGGTTAAGTTGCACACTCAAGCAACTAAAGAGCTTAGACCAGGCTTAGGACACACACTCATCAGTCTCTTATTTAGTGCATAATTATGATAATTATGTGGCTGAAGAAGGGAATTATAATTTCATTATTGTTTAGGTATTGATACATCTTTAAATCTAAGTGAGGAACTTCCTGTAGGATTGCTTGAGTTTATTCGAGAATGCTTTTTAAAGTGTAAAATGTTAGTCCACTAAAACCTACACAAACAATGAAAGTACTTTTCTATTTCATCTCTTCTGCAACGACACTTATAAACAAATCCATATGCATTAGTAAATTGAATCAGGCTCCCCATTATTTGCATATGACCCGTGTGGGTCTTCTCCTGTCTTGTATCTGAGGACCTCCAACAAAAATGCAAAAGTGTCTGTGCAACATTCCTTTCAGTCTTTAATAAATGGACCCATTCTGTGCATCTGATTATTCAGACATATCTCTCCTTTAATTTTATTTTTTTCATTTCTTTTAAAATTTCATGTGGAATCATTGCATGTCAGGGATGGTGTAAAGATGTATGAAAAGGTAATGGAACTCTATTATTTTATAAGATATTTTAATGTAAGAGTTTTTGAGTTAATATCCCTGTTTGAACACTATAAATATCTTGGTCAAAAATTGATTTATTTTTAATTAGGATAAATTAGTCAAACTGGTTAATGAAGAATTAACCAGTTCTAGAATTACATATCATTCACATACCAAATATTACATTGAAAAGTATTATTTAACTAGTAGAAGAAAATGTTGCCAAATTTAGACACCCTACACGGTTCTTTTTTTTTTTTTTGTGTGTGTGTGTGCGTAGTTTAGGATACGATTAATAAAATCACATGGCTGCATTTTTTAGCACAGATTGCCCTCCTTGCTTAACATCTTAAACGTGTTTTTGTTTTTCTATACCACAACACCACCTACCTAAGTGGGGGAAAAATCTTTCCTTTTCATTAATGCAATGCGATCTGAAAGTGCACTGTGATCTTTTAGAGAATGCCTGGCTGTTTTAGCTATCTACTTAACATAAACACAAAAGGGAAAAGATAGACTAGAGGAAAACCCTCCCAAGTCCCTATTTGCAGTATCTATAAATGAAGTGTGGCAAATCTAATTTTGGGGTACGTAAAGTTTTAAAATATTTATATGAACGCATAGATAACATTGTTCTTGAAGAGAACATCATCACCCCCGCTATCACTCAAAATTTAGTTTTAAAAATAATATATGGTTGCTTCTAGATGGTGGTGATAGAGAGAGCTGGTCGGTTGAAAGCTTAACTACTGTGAAAGATTTAATCTACCAAATAGGATATTATGATGAAAGTGATCCTTTCCATATAAGTACTGGTAATTCTAATGATAGGAATGCTTTAGGGTATTCCTTTTAAATTGTACTGACAAATGCTGGCTAGCAAAAGCTATAGAGCTGAATATAATGATTCCTATACTACAGGTTTTTATGTGGTTCAACATTTTTTTTTTCTTTTTGACATTTAAGTATTCTTACATTTTAACTTACTGTTAAATAATGCAGTGTAATACTTGTGTCCCAAACAGATACCTGTAGTTTTCTGATAAACCCGGAATTAACTTTTCATGCGACTTAGCTGACATCTATTATATCAACACAGCTTCTGACAAGAGCTTCTGATCAACCATATTTTGCTATAACACACAAATTACAAGACTTAATTATAACACATGCAAGATGCTCTTTTTTCTGTTCATCTGTGCCATAAAGATACCTCTTTAACATACATACATACACACGCATATGCAAAGGAATGTAACAAGACAGGACTAAATTCTGAAATTTGTGTGGGGGTTCTTGAAAAAGAAAACAAATTGGTTTCTTCTAGCTGTGATACCTAATGAGTAATCCATGCAAATATGTTAACCTGCCACCTATATTTTTGAGATAACATTGCCATACATCAAGAGGTACACAGTAGAATGGCACATTTTACTTAATACTATTGTCATTGAGCTAGTCTGTCTAATGCACTTTTTTTCCCTTTTGCTTTCTTGAAGCAGTCTCATTCTGCAATTCCATTGTGCCATACCATAAATGATTGGTAATAACACTAGAATCTCTGGCTCCTTGCAATGTGCTAAACGCTAAGGCTAAATGTGTGCTATTTTCTCTGCCAGCGAGTATGACTAGGTTTACAGTACTTCAGTCATAGGAATGTTATTTAGTATGAGTAATTGTTAACTGCTTTAACCCTTTGAGGGCCAGTATCAAATATTTTGGCCTGCCTTGTGCTGCCAACTATGATATGTGAACGTATGCAATTAAGCTACCAATTAAGCAGTGTATAGCATCTCCTAGTTATATAGCTAAAACACCAGCTTTTTTTTAAAGGCTTCAGTTTTTTCTGCCTTTTTTATTATGTATTTATTTTGTACAGTAGTGGACTATATTGGGGCTGTAGAACTAAAAACAGGTTTCATTCTAAGTTCAATGTTTTGTACTATACCTGGATAGCAAGTGCCTTAATAAAAGCAGGGTGTCCACCATGAAGAATGAGACCAGCCTGTAACACTATAAAGGCCAGTGTCACAGTCTGCATATCCTTAGAGGCATTGGGAGGGGCTTTATGGGGGTGAAGATGGGATGTTTACACAGCTGAGATCAGTAGGGAGGGGGTGGTGATAGAACAAATTCACCTCACAGACCTTGTAACTTTAGTGCGTAATGAGGCAGGAAACATACTATTAACATCCAAGCATGTCGTTCTGGACTTTGTGCCACTGTAATGCTACTCCATGGACATGATGCTTAAGTGAAGAGTAGAAGTGTGTGTTCCTACAAGGCTCCTTTTTCTGTAGGTCATTTTGCTCCTTACTATATTGAATGTATTAACATTGTGTCTATATATATATATATATATATATATATATATATATATATATATTGTATGAACCTGCAGGTATGTTTTATTGTATATTCATGCAAGAAACTCTGTTACTGTGTTTTCTTCAGCAGGTGAAAGTGACTGCTTCAGGCAATTTATCAGTTTTTGTATCTGCAGGTCAGTATCTCGTTGGGACCTAAGAGAGTTTGTGGCTCAGTAGAGATCTCAGCTCCCTCACTTCACTGTTCATTTTGAAGGACCAACACTGTCCGGTTTCCCTAGACAGGGCTGCACTGGCCCCGAATTCGGTATAAATCTCACTGATTTAATTATACATAGCCGGCTAAGCTCTTCCTATAGCAGAGTTTCATTTAGGATAGGCCTTTATAATGTATCATGTACTCAAGGCGCTGAAACCACAGTAAACCTACCCTTTTAGTAAATAAACCTAATTGTGTGATACTTAATAGTAGCATGGCAGACAAACACTATTTTAAAGAACCCATGTTCTCCTTTATGCAGCTAAGCTAAGTCCACAGTAGCCTTTAACACCTTCATGACAATGGATGATTTTATTTTTTGTACCTTTTGTGATAAAGGCTGTTAACATTTCTGCGGTGCTCATGTTTAGCTGTAATTTCTTTTTAGTTTACTGAACCCACACAAGTTATATATTGTGTTTTTTCAGGACAAGAAGGGCTTTCTTCAGATGCCATTTTATTTATTGTATCATATTTACTATAGAAAATATGATGAAAAATAGAGAAAAAATTACCTTTTCTGCCTTGAAAAATATTTTACTCATCTATAAAAGCTAATGAAAAAAACTTGCTAAATAGATTCTACTATTTGTACTGAGTTTAGTTTTTTTTTTTGTTTTTAGCTTTTTTCTGCACATTATGGGGCAATAAGTACAAGTAGCGTTTTGCTATTTCAAAACCATTTTTTCCAAATCTGGTAATTCTTCTCCATGTGCTATTTTGGGTATCTTTGAAGCTGTCCAATGCAATTTACCCCATCAGACCATATATCTTCAGACCATCAGACACCCCAGGGTATTTCAAATGTTAGTATTTTAACTTTTTACATGCACTAATTCTACCGCTAGTCTTTGTCAAACTTTGTGGCAGTCATTTTTTTGCTTTTTTTTTTTTTTTTTTTTTTTCACACACACATTTTACTTCATGTATGAATTTACAGGTCCTGGTCGACGTCCCCGCGATGTGCACGGACAACCTCTGCTTCTGCCCGGCACTTCCGACAGGGGTTCTATGACTGAACACCGGAAGGTCATGTGATGCTGACTATCTATCGCAGAAGCCCCAGCAGATGTTCACCGGCTGCCAGAGAGGAGCATCCAAGTCCCCTCCTAGTGAACGTCGACGCGATGCACTCAGACAACCTTCGCAGCTGCCTGGACCTTCCGTTAGAGCTCTATGGCGGAGCAGCAGAAGGTCACGTCACGCCGACGCTCCGTCATACAAGCCCCAGAGGAAGTTCCGGGTAGCAGCGGAGGTTGTCTGCACGCATTGCACAGACCTCCACCGGCTGCCAGAGAGGAGGATCCAGGTACCCTGCAGCGTTGTGGGGGATCTGGATCTTAGTCTTGTAGTCAGACCTCTATTTGAGGTCTGATTATAAGACAACCCCGATTATAAGACAAGGGGTATTTTTCAGAACATTTGCTCTGAAAATAAACTTTTCCTATATTTGAGCAAATACGGTAGTACCAACAATTCACAGTGCTTCTTACAATACATATAAAGGGGTATGACAAGACTAGACTACAGAATAAGGCAAACCGATACATTAGGTAGAGAGAGCCCCATTACCTAAAGCTTACACTCTTGAGGTAATGGGGTGAGGACAAACATAAGGAACAGAGACAGGTGCAACTAAGATGGTATGCTTCTCTGAAGAAGTGGGTTTTAAAATTTTTCTTGAATGATGGAAGGGAGGGTGAAAGTTGAAGATGCAGAGTAAGTAGGTTCCAAAGGGGCAGAATGAGTGAAATCTTGTAGACGGGGAAAAGGAAGAGGTGATAAGTGAGGAGGAGTGCCTGATTATAAGATGACCCCACAAAATCTGAACATTTATGAAAAAAAAACCCTGAATATAAGTGGACCCTATAGGAAAAAAAGTTTTACCAGTAAATGTTAATTCATGTAAACTATGTGAACAATTTTTTTTTTTTTTTAATAAAAGCTATGATTGAGAAAAATTATGTTTTTGTTTTCAACCTGCCCCCCCAGTTATGCACAAATGCCCCCAGGCTTGCCACTCTGCCCCAGAAATGCCTTATACCCCCTATATGCCACTGTGCCCCATGATATGCCTTTTAACCCTCTAAATGCCACTGTGCCCCATGATATGCCTTTTAACCCTCTATATGCCACTGTGCCCCATGATATACATTGTATGGCGGCGGACGCCCGTTTTAAAAGCGTTTAGGAGGCGATCAACGATCGCCTCCTAAACTTAAATGGTGTCGCTGGAATGCCTCGATCAGGAGGCATCCAGCGACACCAAACACTTACCTTTGGATGGACTGTGACCGCTCCAGAGAGCGGTCACAGCCGCAGCTGCCGGTGATCTTCGCCATCCGCAAGATGGCGGCGGCCCGGGAAAAAAAACAATAAAGGTGAAAAAGTTCACTAGACTGTCTCCAGACCCTCTAGAGAACTCTGGCTCCACTTGCAGGTTGAATACAGGTACTGCATTCAACCATGCAAGTCAGTGGAGCCCAGCTTTCTAATCACAGTGTGATTAGTAAAAATAAATTATAAAATAAAATTAATAATAATTAGAAAAAATTGTAAAAAAAAAACAGTAAAATGTAAAAATAATTTCCCACTGATGTCACTATCAGGGGAACCTTCAAGTTGAATTTTTTTTTATATATATATATATATATATAAAAAATATATTTTTGTGAGCAAGTCCTAAAATTAGCACATTAGCTTAAAACAATTCTCGCATGGAAAGAGTTAAAATACTTGCATATTAAATGCCCATGGGGTGTCTACTTTTAAAAAATGTATGATTTGATGGGGTAAATTGAATTGGCCGGGTTCAACAATGTCCCAATTAACACGGGGGAAAGGATGGCCACACATCTAATTTCCAATTAGAAAAATGCACACGTACCAAATGTGGCCTTTTAGTTCCCCCCAAAAATGACAAACCCATGCATATGGGGTATCACTGTACTCAGGAGATGTTGCTGAACACATATTGGGGTGTTGTGTGACAGCGGCATATACCAGGAGCTGTAAATTCATACATAACATAGGTGTGTGGGGGAAAAATACACACAAAAGAATACTACTGCAAACTTTGAAAAAATTCTGGTGGTATAATGTGTGCATGCAAAGAGTTAAAATACCAGCATTTAAAATACCCTGGTGTGTCTAGTTTTCCAAAATATATGGTTTTGTTGGGCACACTGAAATGGCCCGGCTCAAAGATGTACCAAATAGGGCATGGGCAGTGGATCCCCAAATGCCAAAGTTCAACATTGAAAAATGCGCATGTCCCAAATGTGGCCCTTTTGCCCCCAAACAGCCAGGCAAAATCATTCATGTGAGGTATCGCTGTACTCAGGAGATGTTGCCGAACACATATTGGGGTGTTTTGTGATAGTGACATATACGAGAACCTTTTAATTCATACCTGAAGTAAAATGTGTGTGACAAAACAAATGCAAAAAAAATTACTACCATAAAGTTTGACAAAGACTGGTGGTAGATATGGTGCATGGAAAGAGTTAAAATACTAGCATTTGAAATACCCTGGGGTGTCTAGTTTTCAAAAATATATGGCTTTATTGGACATACTGAAATGGCCCGGCTCAAAGATGTACCAAATAGGGCATGGGCAGTTGATCCCCAAATGCCAAAGTTCAACATTGAAAATGCGCATGCCCCAAATGTGGCCCTTTTGCCCCCAAACAGCCAGGCAAAATCATTCATGTGAGGTATCGCTGTACTCAGGAGATGTTGCTAAACACATATTGGGGTGTTTTATGATAGTGACATATACCAGAACCTGTTTATTCATACCTGAAGTAAAATGTGTGTGAAAAAACAAATGCAAAAAAAATTACTACCATAAAGTTTGACAAAGGCTGATGGTAGAATTAGTGCTTGGAAAGGGTTAAAATACTAGCATTTGGAATACCCTGGGCTATCTAGTTTTCAAAAATATGTGACTGGGGTAAATTGCATTGGCCGGCTTCAAAGATACCCGAAATGGCACATGGGGGGAACAATTACCAGATTTGGAAAAAATGGCTTTGAAATAGCAAAACGCTACCTGTACATATTGCCCCATAATGTGTAGAAAAAAGCAAAAAAACATAAAAACATTGGGTATTTCTAAACTCAGGACAAATAGTAGAATCTATTTAGCAGGTTTTTTCATTACCTTTTATAGATGAGTAAAATATTTTTCAACTAAAAGTTAGAAACAGTCATTTTTTTCTAAATTTTTCACCATATTTTATACTTTTTTTAATAGTAAATAATATGATACAATCAAAACAATGTCATCTAAAGAAAGCCCATCTTGTCCTGAAAAAAACAATATACCGTATTTGCTCGATTATAAGACGACCCTGATTATAAGACGACCCCCCAAAATCTGAATATTAACTTAGGAAAAAAAGAAAAAGCCTGAATATAAGACGACCCTAAAGGAAAAAAGTTTTACCAGTAAATGTTAATTCATGTAAACTATTTTTTTTAATAAAAGCTATGATTGAGAAAAATATTTTTTTTGTTTTTATTTCTTGTATTTTCCAACCTGTCCCCCAGTTACGCACATCTGCCCCCAGGCTTGCCACTCCAATATGGCACTGTGGCCCATGATATGCCTTTTAACCCTCTATATGCCACTGTGCCCCATGGTATGCCTTTTGACCCCCTATGTGCCACTCTGCCTCCAGAAATGCCTTATACCCCTATATCCCATTCTGGCATTTAGGGGGTTAAAATGCATATTATGGGGCAGAGTGGCATATAGGGAGGTATAAGGCATTTCAGGAGGCAGAGTGGCATTAAGGGAGTTAAAAGGCATTGTATAGAGCACTCTGCCTCCAGAAATGCCTTATACCCCTATATGCCACTCTGGCATTTAGGGGGTTAAAATGCATATTATGGGGCAGAGTGGCATATAGGTGTATAAGGCATTTCAGGAGGCAGAGTGCTCTATTAAATGCCCCCTTAACGCCACTCCAGAAATGCCCTATGCCCCCATTTAACACACACACACACACACACACACACACACACACACACACACACACACACACACACACACACACACACACACACACACACACACCCTATACCCCCATTTAACTAACACACACACACACACACACTCTCCCCTCCCCTCCCCTCTCAGCCCTCTCTTACCGGTGCTTCCAGCCGGGGCAGCGGGTTGACGTCGCCTTCTGCTGCAGCCGGAAGGAGGTGGAGTTGGCAGCGGGGGTTTGTATCCGTCCGTCGCGTATACTTTCCCCGGCTGTCAGAGATCAGAGTTCCCCGCACCGGTGCGGGGAACTCTGATCTCTGACAGTCGGGGAAGGTTTGCGCGACGGACGCAGACAACCCCCGCTGCTAGCCACACCTCCTTCCGGCTGCAGCGGACGTTGTCTACGCGGATCGCGTAGACGTCAACCCGCTGCCCCGGCAATACAGCAGGAAGCACCGGTAAGTGTGTGTATGATGGGGGGGGGGGGGGGTGAGACAGGAGGATCCAGGTCCCCTGCAGCGGTGCGGGGGATCTGGATCTTAGTCTCCTAATCAGACTCTATTTGAGGTCTGATTAGAAGACGACCCCGATTAGAAGACGAGGGGTATTTTTCAGAGCATTTGCTCTGAAAAAAACCTCGTCTTATAATCGAGCAAATACGGTATAATGTGTGTGGGTTCAGTAAACGGGAAAGAAGAAAATTACAGCTAAACACGAGCAGCGCAGAAATGTTAAAACGGCCATTGTCACGAAGGGTACAAAAAGTAAAATCAGCCTTTGTCACGAAGGGGTTAAAGGTGGAGCTGTGACCTTCACGTGTTAACAAATTAAATTCATAATTTATCCTGAAACTGTAAACCAGTCAAAGGGACAATCATGTTAATCCTCGGAGCTGGAAGTTAAGACTTCCTCTCCAGTGATATAAGCATAAATTGCGTCTCTAATAAGTTCTTAAACATGTATATTTTAAGTTCTGGACATATGTGCTCACGTGCAGCATTATGAATTGTTTTGTTTGTAATAACCAGAGTGAGACGTATAATAGCAGCTTCTGAAACACAGCCTCTCCAATCATCTTCACTTCTTCTGTTTTTCCACCGGGTGATGAGGACATATCACAATTGGTAGATCATGCAGTTCCCTCT
This sequence comes from Sceloporus occidentalis, assembly GCA_023333645.1. Lineage (NCBI taxonomy): Eukaryota > Metazoa > Chordata > Lepidosauria > Squamata > Phrynosomatidae > Sceloporus > Sceloporus occidentalis. The sequence goes on along the minus strand of JALMGF010000146.1, from coordinate 1,781,572 downwards.
GTTGTCTCTGCTTTATCTCCTTTGCAATTGAACTGTAGCTTGAAAACTCAAGCCATGTGTAAGATAACTGTTCTCCATTAGCTTTGTGATTATAAAAGACAATAAAGCAAGTTATTGTGGTTTCTGTGTGTCTTTTAGGTGCATCTTTGTGCCAACATCTATAGTTTAATTTATTCTAAGTTGTGTTCTCACCAATCTAACTGGTGTAGGGTGCCTCAGGTTTAGTGGAAGGCCTGTCAGTAAATACTTTATAGGCCAAAATAACTTCCACAAGACTTATCATGGACTCGAGTAATGTGGACACAAAGACAAACATGATAATACAGTACCCTAATAGCTCATACAACTTACCAATAATATTGAACATAAATCAAACATAGTTTTATTTGAATGTTGAAATTCTGTGGGTGAAAGAACAGAAGATGGTATATGATTTGTTCCTTTGCATAAAATACTGTAACACATTTCTACCACATTGGACGGCATGATTGCCTCTGAACTAGGAAGAATAATGCAAATTTGAGGATGTGTACCAGACAATGCACTATATATGTGATTGCTGTTAAACTATCTATATATATATATATATATATATATATATTTACTCACAGAGTCCATTGCACACCATTCCAAATATTCCAAGCCCGGTGCTAGTAACCAGCAGTTTCCATACAAAACACTTTCAAAAAGATGGTCAGCACTCCAGGTCTTTAAATTGACAATTTCATTTTATTCAAAGTCAAGTCGACGTTTCAGTCATGATGAAAGTCAGTAATGACTGAAACGTCGACTTGACTTTGAATAAAATGAAATTGTCAATTTAAAGACCTGGAGTGCTGACCATCTTTTTGAAAGTGTTTTATATTTATATATATATATATATATATAATATATATATACCGTATTTGCTCGATTATAAGACGAGGTTTTTTTCAGAGCAAATGCTCTGAAAAATATCCCTCGTCTTCTAATCGGGGTCGTCTTCTAATCAGACCTCAAATAGAGGTCTGATTATGAGACTAAGATCCAGATCCCCCGCACCGCTGCAGGGGACCTGGATCCTCCTGTCTCTCCCCTCCCACTTACCGGTGCTTCCTGCTGTATTGCCGGGGCAGCGGGTTGACGTCTACGCGATTCGCGTAGACAACGACCGCTGCAGCCGGAAGGAGGTGGAGTTGGCAGCGGGGGTTGTCTGCGTCCGTCGCGGATACCTTCCTCGACTGTCAGAGATCAGAGTTCCCCGTACCGGTGCCGCACCAGTGCGGGGAACTCTGATCTCTGACAGCCGGGCAAAGTATGCGCGACGGACGCAGACAAACCCCCGCTGCCAACTCCACCTCCTTCAGGCTGCAGCGGAAGGAGACGTCAACCCGCTGCCCCGGCAATAGAGCAGGAAATTGGAAGCACCGGTAAGTGTGTGAGTGTGCGTGTGTGTGTGTGTTAAATGGGGGCATAGGGCATTTCTGGAATGCCTTATACCCCTTGTGACGGAAGCCTCCATCACTGGGGCCACTGGAGAAGCCTGACTGCCAGCCTCCTCCCTATTGACTATGGGCCCTGGGTTTGTAGAGACTTCTGTGGCTACCCCCAGCAGTATCATCTCATCATTGGCTGAGGGGATTATCTCCAGCAGACAGCCAGGATCTGCCACCAGGGAGTGACCACCATTCTTTGATGTTTAATGTTGTATAAATCAGTCTCCCCCCACCTATTGTATTGTTAATCCCGTTACTGCCCCTGTTGTCTCTGGGAGGCAGATTAAGGGGGCGGTTTGTGTCCCAATATCTTGTTTTATGTTAATGTGTGTTTTGCTGGATATATCCAGATCTGTGTCTAAAATAGATCAGTTTTCGTTTGGTTTTACCCTACACTGAGTTTCGGCTAGTGACTGGGGAACCGGGGAAAGTGTGTTGTCCCAGGCTAAGGGAGCACAAGACAGCGGAGGTAGTCGGTCGGACTAGCCAGCTCCGTGACACCCCTATATGCCACTCTGGCACTTAGGGGGTTAAAGGGCATATTATGGGGCAAAGTGGCATATAGGGAGGTGTAAGGCATTTCAGGAGGCAGAGTGGCGTTAAGGGGGCATTTAATAGAGCACTCTGCCTCCTGAAATGCCTTATACCTCCCTAAATGCCACTCTGCCCCATAATATGCCTTTTAACCCCTAAATGCCAGTGGCATATAGGGGTATAAGGCATTTCTGGAGGCAGAGTGCTCTATACAATGCCTTTTAACTCCCTTAATGCCACTCTGCCTCCTGGAATGCCTTATACCTCCCTATATGCCACTCTGCCCCATAATATGCCTTTTAACCCCCTAAATGCCAGAATGGGATATAGGGGTATAAGGCATTTCTGGAGGCAGAGTGGCACATAGGGGGTCAAAAGGCATACCATGGGGCACAGTGGCATATAGAGGGCTAAAAGGCATATCATGGGCCACAGTGCCATATTAATTTTAATGCCAGTGGAAGTTTGGAATAGGGCTGAAACAACTAATCGATAATGCAAATCGTTCACAACGATTTTCATTATCGATTATAAAAAGGTTTTTTTCAGAGCAAATGCTCCGAAAAACCCCTCTCCTTATATAATCCGACCTCAAACAGAGATCGGATTATAACACTAGAATCCAGATCCCCCGCAATGCTGCAGGGGACTTGGATTCCCCTCACTGTCAGTCGGTGGGTGTCCGTGCGATGCGCACAGACAACTTCCGCCTCTCCCCTCCACTTCCGCTCCTACGATGCAGTGGCAGCATCACATGATGTAGAAGCCCCAGCGGAAGTGAAGGTGAGTAACGGAGGCTGTCTGTGCACATCATGCAGACCCCCACCGGCTGACAGAGAATCGAGGTCTCCTGCAGAGGGTCATCCTCTCTGTCAGCTGGTGGGGGTCTGCGCGATGCTCACAGACGGCCTCCGTTACTGCCCTTCACTTACGCTGAGGCTTCTATGAAGCTGCAGTGAAAGTGCCTGTCATCAACGGAGGTTCACAAAACACCAGGGAGTTCGGGAGGGAGGCAGAGTGGTGTATGGGAGGGGGGAGGAGTCAGAGGGGTGTATGGGAGCCACCGTCCCATACACCACTCTGGCTCCTCCCCCTCCCATACACCACTCTGCTTCTCTACCCGGCTCCCTGGTGTCTTGTGAACCTCCGTTGCTGACAGGAGGCAAAGTGGTGTATGGGAGGGGGAGGAACCAGAGTGGTGTATGGGGGGTATAATGAATTTCAGGGTAGCAGAGTGGTGTATGGGGTATAATGAAGGTCAGAGTGGCAAATCTGGGGGAGGCAGAGTGGTGAATCAGGGAGTATAAGGAATTTCAGGGTGATGCAGGGAATGTATGGGGGGGGGTGGAGTGGCATATCAGGGTGCACAGTGGCATATAGGGGGGTATAAGGCATAAATGGGGCGAGTGGTATATTGGAAGTTATGAGGCATATCAGGGGGCACAGTGGCATATAGGGGGTATGAGGCATATCGATATTGGGCATATCAGGGGGGCATAAGACATATCTGGGGGTAAAAGGTATATCAGGGGGCTCAGTTGCATATCACTGGCATATAAGGAGTATAAGGCATATTGGGGGCACAGTGGCATATCAGGGGGCACAGTGATATCTCTGGCATATAGGAGGTATAAGGCATATATGGGGGTAGAGTGGCAAGCTGGGGGTCAGATGTGCATAACTGGGGGCAGTTTGGTAAATAAAAGAAAATATAAACGGCTTTTTTCTCATAGTTTTTATTAAATATGAAAAATAGTTAACATATGAATTCACATTTACTAATAACTTTGTATTAAAACCTAGTTTGAGAAACACTGTGTTTGGGTTCTTGTAGCTTTTATTATTATGTCAGTAAAATAAGGTGAATAGAGAGGCCATTGCAATAAAGAGATGAAAGTGTAAATTGTACGTTTTTTATTACATTATTTTAAATTTAAAAAATGAGCATTTTTTATCCGATTAATCGAAAAAATAATCGGCCAACTAATCGATTATTAAAATAATCGTTAGTTGCAGCCCTAGTTTGTAACTCTTCAGCTATGGAGTCAGTAGAGACTTTTACGCACCATGCGCCTAAGCACTTGATGACCCCACGCTTTGGCTTTACGTGGTCTTCCTCTTTGTGGCCAAGTTGCTGTTCTGGACCACTTCAACTTTCCAATAATACAACTTACATTTAACCGTGGAATATCTGGCAGGGATGAAATTCCACAAACCGATTACAACCTATTGGCATCCTATCACAGTACCATGCTTAAATTCACTGAGCTCTTTTTTTTCCCCACAAATTTTTATCAGAGGGAGCATGTATGTACATGTATATACATATGTTAAAGTGAGAGTGCATGTATGTGTGAGCGTAAATATGTACACTCACTGGCCACTATATTAGGTATACCTGTTCAATTGCTTGTTAACACAAATAGCTAATCAGTGTCACTGGCAGGGCTATCGGCCGAGCCGCGACGTGGGAGTATGGGTGTACCAAGGGTTAAACGCCAACCAGACTTCCGGCGCATTTGGTCACTTTCCCCGCAGGTCACCAAGCAACCACCACCAACCCCAACCAGTCACCCCAAAACTCCCAGTGTAAACCACGCTGCCACCACCAAGAACTTTAAAACCGGGCGTCTTAGGTTACCCAAAAACAATCAGACCGCGATAACTACACAATCCCCAAACTGATATCTATATGGTTAACCGCTTAGTAACGTGACGTATTTATATGTATACAAAAGGCTATCTCCAGGCTGAATTCGATTAGAGAACAAAGACAGAACTGATTAAAAATGTTTAATCTGAGTATAAAATGGGTCACAGTGCTGTTACATAAAAATGCATATAAAAAGAGACATAGACTTAGATAGTACAAAACAGTGTAAAATAAAAGGGATAAAACAGAATATCATACCATACTTCCTTGGAGCCTTGATGTTGTCTCTGTGATGGTAAAAACAGGCTCTCTCTCCATTACCAATTGCCCACCTTTTTATCCACCCCACCAATACCCAGCATGGGGTAATCAAGTTTTATTTTGGGTTCTGGCTCCAAAAGGAAAGGTGTGAACAAATGTTACTGGACTTAGCCTCAAATCCCTTAACCCATTCAGTGCCAAGCCCCAGTTACTCATGCCGTGGCATGACAATCAGCTATCGCTCAATGCGTTTAGGGATGTAGACGTGGTCAAGACAACTTGCTAAAGTTCAAACTGAGCATCAAAGGGAATTTAAGTGACTTTGAAAATGGCATAGTTGTTGGTGCCAGACAGGCTCGTCTGAGTATTTCAGAAACTGCTGATCTATTGGGATTTTCTCGCACCACTATCTCTAGTGTTTACAGAGAATGGTCAGAAAAATATCTAGTGAGCGTTAGTCAGTTGATGTCAGAGGTCAGAGGAGAATGAGCAGACTGGTTTGAGATGACAGAAAGGCAACAGTAACCCGAATAACCACTCCTTACAATCAATGTATGCAGAATGCCATCTCTGAACGCACAACACGTCGAACATTGAAGCAGATGGGCTACAGCAGCACCACACGGGGTGCCATTCCTGTCGGCTAAGAACAGGAAACTGAGGTTACAATTCATAGTAACATAGTTCATAAGGTTGAAAAAAGACCAAAGTCCATCAAGTTCAACCTATATACCTATTGTGTCCCTACTGTGTTGATCCAGAGGAAGGCAAAAAAACCCTTATGAAGCAGATGCCAATTGCCCCATACCAGGGGGAAAATTCCTTCCCGACTCCAAATATGGCAGAATAAATCCCTGGATCAACGTTCTGTCCCTATTAATCTAATATCCATAACTTGTAATATTATTGCTTTCAAGAAACACGTCCAGGCTCCTTTTGAACTCTTTTATTGAGTTTACCATTACCGCTTCCTCTGGCAGAGAGTTCCATAGTCTCACCGCTCTTACTGTAAAGGACCCCCGTCTGTGCTGGTGTAGAAACCTCCTTTCCTCTAGCCTTAGAGGATGTACCCTTGTTATAGATACAGTCCTGGGAGTGATCTCTGTACTGTTCCTTTATATATTTATACATAGTAATTAAGTCCCCCCTAAGCCGTCTTTTTTTTTTCTAAACTAAATAACCCTAATTATGATAATCTTTCTGGGTACTGTAGTCCTCCCATTCCCCCTATTACTCTGGTTACCCATCTTTGAACCCTCTCCAGCTCCACTATATCTTTCTTGTACACTGGTGCCCAGTACTGTACGCGGTATTCCATGTGTGGTCTGACTAGTGACTTGTACAGTGGTAGAATTACTTCCTTGTCGTGGGCATCTATGCCCCTTTTGATGCACCCCATGATTTTATTTGCCTTAGCAGCAGCTGCCTGACACTGGTCGCTACAGGTAAATTTACTGTTAACTAAAACTCCTAAGTCCTTTTCCATGTCAGTCGTCCTCAGTGTTTTCCCATTTAATACATATTCTCATCCTGGATTTTTCTTCCCCATGTGCATAACCTTACATTTATCTGTGTTGAACCTCATCTGCCACATCCCAGCCCAAGCCTCCAACCTATCCGGATCCATTTGTAACCGTGCACTGTCCTCTATTGTGTTAACCACGTTACAGAGCTTAGTATCGTCTGCAAAGATTGATAGTTTACTATACAATCCCTCTACAAGGTCATTAATAAATATATTAAAAAGAATAGGACCCAAAACTGACCCCTGTGGTACCCCACTAGTAACAGTCACCCACTCAGAGTATGTACTATTAATAACCACCCTCTGTTTCTTATCACTGAGCCAGTTACTTACCCACATACACACACATTCTCCCCCAGCCCAAGCATTCTCATTTTATTTAACAGCCTTTTATGTGGCACTGTATCAAATGCTTTGGAAAAATCAAGATATTTGACATCCATCGATTCACCCCGATCCAGTCTTGAGCTCACCTCCTCATAAAAGCTGATCAGGTTAGTTTGACAGGACTGATCCCTTGTAAACCCATGCTGGTATGGAGTCATACATTTATTTTCATTAAGATACTCCAAAGTAGCATCTCTTAGGAAACCCTCAAACAGTTTACATACAACAGAGGTTAAACTAACAGGCCTATAATTTCCCGGGTCACTTTTTGTCCCCTTTTTGAATATTGGCGCAACATTTGCTATTCGTCAGTCCTGGGGAACAGACCCTGTCATTATAGAGTCCTTGAATATTAGAAATAGAGGTCTGTCTATTACATTACTTAACTCCCTTAGAATGCCATCTGGACCTGGTGATTTGTCTATTTTGATTTTTTTTTTTTTTTAGGCGGCACTGCACTTTTTCCTGGGTTAGACAGGTGACATGTACTGGGGCGTTTATCTCATCCTGCTGTATATTACCTGGCATTTCATTTTCCTCTGTGAATACAGCAGAGAAGAATATATTTAATAGATTAGCTTTTTCCTGATCCCCGTCTATAACTTTTCCCTCATTACTTTCATTTTTAACCTTTTTACTATTTATATAGGTAAAGAACATTTTGGGGTTTGTTTTACTCTCTTTGGCAATGAGTTTTTCTTTCTCCACTTTTGCTGCTTTTATCTGATTTTTACATATTTTATTTTTTTCCCGATAGCTTTTTAGTGCTTCCTCACTGCCTTCCTGTTTTAGTAGCTTAAATGCCATTTATTGCCCCCTTTACATTTCTATTTATCCACATTGGATAACCACAGGCTCACCAGAAGACTGGAAGACCGTTGCCTGGTCTGATGAGTCTGTATCCCAGCTGTGACATTCAGGCTGGTGGTGGTGTAATAGTGTCGGGGACATTTTCTTGGCACACTTTGGGCCCCTTAGTACCAATTGAGTATCCTTTAAACGTGACAGCCTACCTGATTATTGTTGCTGACCATGTCCATCCCTTTATGACCACAGTGCACCCATCTTCTGATGGCTACCTCCAGCAGGATAATGCATCATGTCACAAAGCTCACATCTCAAACCTGTTTCTTGAACATTATAACAAGTTCACTGTACTCCAATGACCTCCACGGTCACCAGATTTGTGGCCACATTTGTGGCCAATCAAGCCCACCTCCTTACCTGAACTGCAGATTTCCCGTTCAGTCCCGCATGGCTCCCCTCGAGTTACTCCCTCACAGCGTCTCTTCTCTTGCTCCGCCCAGGAACAAGGCGGAGTCACAGGAAGTGACGTCTCATCACGTGACTCAGTTTTGTTCCTGGGCGGAGCAGGAGAGAAGACACTGTAAGCGAGCAGCCTTGCAGGACTGCGCAGGATTACCGGGACCCACAGGTACAGTGCCTGACTGTCTGCAAGCCCAGCAAGACCGCCCGCAAGTTTGTCGGGTCCCGCGGGACTCGCCTCCCAATGCAGTCCTCTACTTGCCATTTCATTGTTAATGGCACCCATGATTTGGTCTTGATTTTAAGATCAGTAAAGCAGTGTATTTGTGCTTGATGTAGTCCCTGCAAAAGCCCACACCACCTCTACTGGAAAGTAGCATCAAACTTAAGTAATACTGATCACAGATGTATATTAAATCAATTATGCAAACTCCCTTTGCATTTTATTTCTCAAGTAAGATTGGGACTGTAAAAGACTCATACCATTTTTGTTATTGGCGAAAAGATATCTTTGTTACCATACAAGAAAACTGTAATAATGACATAGGTTCTTTTTAGAACAGAAGAAACAAACAGACCTCTTAGTAACTAGCCTATGCAGTTTCGAAGGACGCCTTTGTGTAATTCTACTATCAATCTCCATCATGCATAAATTCTCATTAATGGACATGCATGAATTGGTTTTTCTTAAAGTAATGTGACCATGAGTGGGTTCAATGTATTAGCCTGTGAATAGTCAATGGCAGAGATTCAATACGCTATTATGACAATTATGGCACTCAAGTGGTTCTAATATTGATCCTTATTAATAACCTAAGTTGCAGTGACTTAAATATTAAAGTGGAACTCCCACCGTTATTTTGTTATTGTCCTATGGTTGTAAAGAATAGCTATGTAATATTTGTTATATTAAGTTGCATACATAATAATGTTATAATTTAGTACTTGCCATGATCCTCCTTTTGAGGTTTGTGACCTGGTAGCCTCTTGGAGACTTAGAGTGTGACATAATCATGTAAATATATTGAGCACCACATATAAATCTATATTAATAACTTGCCCCAAACTGTGCTAAATGTCATTACACATGCAACCTATTATTGCAAATCTAGCACTGGGAAAACAAGGCTAGGAACTCACAAAACACTTTATATACCAAAAACCTACTTAGAGTACATTGTCAGGTACTCTACTGCCTTTATAAGTGTAACACAAGGAAAAACAAAGAAAAAAAAGTTTAAATATTTAGTTCACCTCTATTTAAGCAGGAATTATCCCTATGGCATAAAGTAAGAAACATGCCAACTGAGATGCTTAGGTGTAATAAAATTTGTAATCAGCAAGGTCTTTTTACAATACAGTATATCTTCATCAGTGCCCATTTGGGATAAATGGAATAATTTTGATTGGAAACTGTAGGTTTCAATTCAACCAGTTGGTAAATTCCATAGACTTAACTCCCACTTCTATTACTTGTTTCCCCTTCATCAAGAATGTAATCTGTCAGTTTTCTTTAGAAATGTCTTTTAAAATAAGTTTTTGTGACCACATATAATTATAAAGGGTGTGTGGTGTATTTTAATTTTTATCAACTCTTATAACCATCCCCCAATTAAATACTGGAATGCAGATGTTAAATGAGGCACTCCTGTCCTTTCGTGCCCCTGACGATTTAAAAGGATGTTCATTTATGCCTTTTAAAAGCCAACCTGATTAAAATCAGTGAGATTTTCTTCATCAAAATCTAACACGCATGAAAAATTAATTTGATGCTTCTGTTATCAGTTAATTGAATCTGCTCAGGGATGAGGTTTGTGTGGAGGGTGATTAAAAGTGGGCTCTCTCTGGGATTTCTTTTCCCTTTCTTATTTCAAACACTGCAACATTATGAAACCTCTTTTGTTTGCCCATTTCAACATATTTTTAGTAGAATGAGAGATGAGTAAAGATTGTTCTTTTTGTCTCGGGTAGACCACAGAGTTTAATACGCAGAAAGTCTTGGGCTTGGTCAATTTATGTCCACATAAAAAAAAAAAAAGAGATGAATATATAAAGGATGCACTGAACAGCATAATAATATGACCAACGTTTTAAAGTCAACTTAATATTATTTCAACTATATATTGAGATATTGCCCCCCCCACAACTCCAAGAAGTTCCAGTTTAAAGACACCTAATTTTAGGTCTGTATATACCCAGAGGCGCAGCTTTGTAGAAATGTGTCACCAGCTTGTGTTTATATACAGTTGAGAATCTTACCTATACTGGCCCAATAAAAAAATATTTCCATAGAGTAAACACTCCACCCATCTAACAGATACAGTTAAATCAATTTGCCTTATTGTGTATATATATATATATATATATATTATGTATTTTTGAACCAAATGGTGCTTTTTCAAGAATGTTACAGAGGCAGGTTCGACCAGGGAAACTCATCCACATCATGTGTTCTGTTCGCATCATGAGCTGACATTCTATAAACATACATTTTCCTTCAGACCTCACTATGCAACCACACGTCACAATTTAATTAGGCGACCCTAATTAACAAAACTTGTCTCTCTCCTGTCTCCTGCCCCTGTCTTCTCTGGCTGAGAATCAATGGCTTTGATATGCTAATTAGGGAGTAATTTAATTTCAAAGCCCGCAATTAACAAGGGTGTTGTGGACATGCTGTAGTTAAGCGGTGTAATCTAATTTGCATTAGTAACAAGCAGGGACTAATTAGAAGCTTAATTAGACACTTAGCTGGCTCTTTTGTTTACCTTTTTAATGAGAGGGAGATGAGTCTTCCTCTGGTAGTGCTCCCTTACTTTTAAGAGCTGTGACACAGAGGCTGTGCAGGCTGGACAGTAGAAACCGTTATGTAAAAAGGTGCTCAAACATATGTGGGATAAAGGAACTTCCATGAATTGGCAAAGTTTTTTTTTTTTCTTCTCTCTCTCAAGGGTCAGAACATCAGGACAGACCAACAAAGGTTATACATATATTTGAGGGGTATGACAAGACTAGATCTGGCAGACAGACTAAGACAAACTGTCACATTAGTAAAAGAGCGTCCTGCTTGTTTTTTTCAAAAAGATTTTTTTTCAGAAGTGAAAATTAGAAAGACAAGTGCCCCTAAGACAAGTTCATATGAAAAAAATGCTGACCATGTCAATAAAGAATAAGATAAAAAGAAAAAATAGTTTAGATATTTTCAATTGTGGGTGCAGCTTTCCAGCTGAAGTAGCAGGGACCAATACAATGATATGGTTAACCCCTTAAGGACAATAGGGGTTATTACTCGTAGTATATTGCAGGACAATGGCTCTTTTAATGTTTTTCAGTGTTACTGTTTAGCTGTGATTTTCTTCTTTCTCATTTCGTGCTCCCACACATATTATATATTGTTTTTTTCAGGACAAACAGGGCTTTCTTTAGATACCAATAATTTTATCATATCATCTAATTAACTATAAAAAAAAGATAAAATATGGGGATTTTTTGTTAAAAAATAACTTTTTCTCACTTTTTAAACAAAAAACTTTTACTCATCTGCAAAAACGAATGAAAAAACCTGCTAAATAGATTCTACTATTCTACCTGTAACTGTTCTTTTCGTTAGATCTATCACGCAGGAGGCGGTGTTCACAATCCTATTTTGTGTGCGGGGGATGGGTATACATACGAGTTGGCCCCCCTCAACTGAAATTTGGATTTTTTTTAATGGATTTTGGTAGATATTCGTTAGATCCGTTTAGATCAACTGTTTTTTTTGTTGGATCTATCACAGGAGGCGGTATTCACAATCCTATTTTGTGTGCTGTGGGTGGGTATACATATGGGCTGGCCCCCCCTCAACTGAAATTTGGAAACAATTTTATGGATTTTGGTAGATATTCGTTAGATCCAGTTAGATCAACTGGTTTTTTTTGTTAGATCTATCACGCAGGAGGCGGTATTCACAATCCTATTTTGTGTGCCGTGGGTGGGCATACATATGGGCTGGCCCCCCTCAACTGAAATTTGGACATTTTTTTATGGATTTTGGTAGATATTCGTTAGATCCAGTTAGATCAACTGTTTTTTTTTTGTTAGATCTATCACGCAGGAGGCGGTGTTCACAATCCTATTTTGTGTACTGTGGGTGGGTATACATATGGGCTGGCCCCCCCTCAACTGAAATTTGGAAAAAAAAATTATGGATTTTGGTAGATATTCGTTAGATCCGGTTAGATCAACTGTTTTTTTCGTTAGATCTATCACGCAGGAGGCGGTATTCACAATCCTATTTTGTGTGCGGGGGATGGGTATACATACGAGTTGGCTCCCCCTCAACTGAAATTTGGATTTTTTTTAATGGATTTTGGTAGATATTCATTAGATCCGGTTAGATCAACAGTTTTTTTCGTTAGGATAGGTTTTATTTCCTAAATGCTTTATTTCCTATCTTTTAGCTTTGTATAGCGTTTCCAGGGCCGGCCTGAGGTGTTCAGGTGCCCTGTGCAAACCACCCCCGAATTCCACGGAACAGAGGTAGAGCTCAGCGGGACATAAATTCCAAATTTGGAGGGGCATATGTATTGCTATCCCCCGCACACAAAATAGGATTGTGAATACCGCCTCCTGTGTGATAGATCTAACGAAAAAAACAGTTGATCTAACCGGATCTAAAGATTATCTACCAAAATCAATAATAAAAAAAAATTCAGTTGAGGGGGGGGCAACCTGTATGTATTCCCATCCCTTGCACACAAAATAGCATTGTGAATACCGCCACCTGCATGATAGATCTAACGAAAAAAACTATTGATCTTACCAGATCTTATGAATATCTACCAAAATCCATATTTTTTTTTCCAAATTTCAGTTGAGGGGGGGGCCAGCCCATATGTATACCCACCCACAGCACACAAAATAGGATTGTGAATACCGCCTCCTGCTTGATAGATCTAACGAAAAAAACAGTTGATCTAACCGAATCTAACGAATATCTACCAAAATCCATAAAAAAAATTCCAAATTTCAGTTGAGGGGGGGCCAGCCCATATGTATACCCACCCACGGCACACAAAATAGGATTGTGAATACCGCCTCCTGCTTGATAGATCTAACGAAAAAAACTATTGATCTTACCAGATCTTATGAATATCTACCAAAATCCATTTTTTTTTTTCCAAATTTCAGTTGAGGGGGGGGCCAGCCCCTATGTATACCCACCCACGGCACACAAAATAGGGTTGTGAATACCGCCTCCTGCGTGATAGATCTAACGAAAAAAACAGTTGATCTATCCGGATCTAACGAATATCTACCAAAATCCATAAAAAAAAATCCAAATTTCAGTTGAGGGGGGGCCAGCCCATATGTATACCCACCCACGGCACACAAAATAGGATTGTGAATACCGCCTCCTGCTTGATAGATCTAACGAAAAAAACAGTTGATCTAACCGAATCTAACGAATATTTACCAAAATCCATAAAAAAAATTTCCAAATTTCAGTTGAGGGGGGGGCCAGCCCCTATGTATACCCACCCACGGCACACAAAATAGGGTTGTGAATACCGCCTCCTGCGTGATAGATCTAACGAAAAAAACAGTTGATCTAACGGATATCTACCAAAATCCATTTAAAAAAATCCAAATTTCAGTTGAGGGGGGGCCAACTCGTATGCATACCCATCCCCCGCACACAAAATAGGATTGTGAATACCGCCTCCTGCGTGATAGCTCTAACGAAAAAAACAGTTGATCTAACCGTATCTAACCAATATCTACCAAAATCCAGAATTTTTTTTCCAAATTTCAGTTAAGGGGGGGGCCAGCCCCCCCTCATTAAATATGCAATATCTCATTAATTAGACTAGATCTAACAAAAATTTTGTCTGATCAAACCTGATCTAACGCAGAGCTACTATAATCAGTAACATTTTGTTGAAATTTTTGTTGAGGGGGGCTGGCTACGGGTTAGCCCCCCCTGAAAAAGATTGTTAATATTGCCTATTTTAGAGTAGATCTAACGAAAAAAACAGTTGATCAAACCTGATCTAACAAATGCAATGATCTTTTGTAAAAATTCTTAATATGAGGGGGCTAACCCGGGGGAGGTTGCAATTTACCCCATCAAATCATATATTTTTAAAAACTAGACACCCCAAGGTATTTGAAATGCTGGTATTTTAACCCTTTCCATGCACTAATTTTACCACCAGCCTTTGTGAAACTTTATGGTAGTACATTTTTTTTGTATTTTTTTCACATATGTTGTACTTCAGGTATAAAATTATCGCTCCTGGTATATGTCCGTGTCAAACAACACCCCAATATGTGTTCAGCAACATCTCCTGAGCCCAGTGATACCCCAAATGCATGGGTTTGTTGGGTTATTTGTAGGGCTGAAACAACGAATCGATAAAATCGATAATAATCGATAACGGAAATTGTTGTCGACGATTTCCGTTATCGATTAATCGAGTGATCGATTCGTTGTTGGAGCACTCGGCTCCTTTTACTTACCTCCGCGAGCGTTCCCCGCTTCCGCTGCACTCTCCGCCTTCTTTTAGTTGCGTGTGGCTCCGTTCGCACAGAGCGGTTCGCTCTGTGCGAGTGGCTCCGTTCGCACAGAGCGGTTCGCTCTGTGCGAGTGGCTCCCTTCGCACAGAGCGATTCGCGGGGGTGGGGGTGGGGTTTCAGGGGATGCAGGGCAGAGTGGGGGTGGGGGGGGCAGGCCAGGGTAGGAGACTGAGTGCAGGGCAGAGTGGGGGTGGGGATGCAGGGTAGGGTGTGAGTGTGGGGGCAGGGCAGGAGACTGGGTGCAGGGCAGAGTGGGGGTGGGGGTGCAGGGCAGAGTTGGAGACTGGGTGCAGGGCAGAGTTGGAGACTGGGTGCAGGGCAGAGTGGGTGCAGGGTGTGAGTGTGGGTGCAGGGCAGAGTGGGTGCAGGGTGTGAGTGTGGGTGCAGGGTGTGAGTGTGGGGGCAGGGCAGAATGTGGGGGCAGGGCAGAGTTGGAGACTGGGTGCAGGGGCACAGTGCAAAGTGCTGGGTGCAAAGTGCCAGGGCTGGGTGCAAAGTGCCAGGGTGCAAAGTTCTGGGTGCAAAGTGCCAGGGCTGGGGCAAAGTGCTGGGTGCAAAGTGCCAGGGCTGGGTGCAAAGTGCCAGGGCTGGGTGCAAAGTGCTGGGTGCAAAGTGCCAGGGCTGGGGCAAAGTGCTGGGTGCAAAGTGCCAGGGCTGGGTGCAAAGTGCCGGGTGCAAAGTGCTGGGTGCAAAGTGCCAGGGGTGGGGCAAAGTGCTGGGTGCAAAGTGCCAGGGCTGGGTGCAAAGTGCTGGGTGCAAAGTGCTGGGTGCAAAGTGCTGGGTGCAAAGTGCCAGGGCTGGGGCAAAGTTTCTTGAACAGTAATAGTCCACCTCTTTTCAGAATGTTTGGGGTTATTTTGTTTCATAAATATTGTGTTTGGGTTTTTGTACTTTGAACATATTGTTTTTTTATTACATCATAACAAAATAAAAATGTTAATGTAAATTTTAAGTTGTTTTTTAACATCCAGTTCATTAAATTTTAAATAAACAAAAAATTTGCATATTTTTTTTTTATCCGATTAATCAAAAAAATAATCGGCCAACTAATCGATTATTAAAATAATCGTTGGTTGCAGCCCTAGTTATTTGGGAGGTAAAAGGCCGCCTTTGTGAGGTGTGTATTTTTATCCCATTTAGACACCTGATCCTACTGCCCCCATGTCCCATATTAGGGACATCTTTGAACCCGGCCAATTCAATTTACCCCATCCACTCATGCATTTTTTAATACGAGACACTCTATGGGCATTTGTAATGCCAATATTTTAACTCTTTCCATGCTGGAATTTTTGTAAAGATAAAGAATTTTAGGACTTGATTATTAAAAACTTTTTTTTTGGTGACAGTGGGGCTTTTTACATGTTACCATATTTTTTTTTAAAAAACATTTTTGAACAATAATTATTATTTTTTTTTCTCTCATTAGTGAGCTGGACTCCATTGACCCTCTGAACTCATTTTCTATTGTTAATGCCATCCTGTGAATGACAGCAGCGTCATTTACAGGATGGCACTTGTGGTTGCTCCACCGAGCAATCACAAGGCGATCGGGGTAGGGGGGTAGTGTTACTGACATGCCTCTATATCGAGGTATGTCAGCCACACAGTTTATGCTTAGGAAATGATTCCGATCGCTTCCTAAGCTGTTTTAGCCGGGCGGCCATTTTTCTTGCGGCGAGGGCTTTCCTCCCCGGATCCACGGTCAGCCTCACTTGTGAGGCTTCCGTGGATGCTGCAAAGCCGCCGATCGCGGCGTTTCAGCTATTTAACGTCAGCCCGTACATGTACGGGTATTGTCGTTATCTCGTTGCACGGCAACCCCGTACATGTACGTGGATTGTCGTTAAGGGGTTAATTATTACCTATGTAGAATAAAAACACTAACCTAAAAGGCAATTACGTATGCAAACTCAGTGCAGTCCTGCATTTCATATCATGTTTGGGATTCATTAATCCTGCATCATTTATTCCCCAAATCTCCCCCACAACCAATTACTACAGATACCCCACAAACTGGTTTGTACAGAGCCATGGACAATAATCAAATAAAGGAAAAGTAATCCTTTTAACTGAGGCAAATTGGCATACGTGTAATTTGTGAAGCATACAGTATAAGAGGTGATTTGTATATCTTGGCTTAAGGACTTGGTACTGAGTAAGGGTGCGAACAAATTCTATAGCATCAATTATTATTTTGGATTTCAAATATAATAATGTAAATACATTAAATTGTAATGAATAAATGGTAGGGAATACAAAATTGCAAAAGGCACTTCAGCCATCGTATACACTTTAAGGCATATGATAGCTGCATGGTCCCTTTAAATTATCATAGTGTCCTCCTTACACATGCATGGGGGGATTCTGCAGAATGTACCCACACGCCAGCTATTTTCCATGCGTGAACATATTTTCCGGCTGAACAGATTTCCATACATGTGATATACTTACCTCCAGTCGGTTCCAGCACTGGCTTTTCATTCTTGAAGAATGCATATTAAAGTATTAAGAGAGTGCTTTTTTTCTTAAGTGGGGCTCTTGAGGACAGTAAGCTAGAAGGTAGAAGGTGTTTTGACCCTGAGCGAGTTGCACTTGGTGTGCATCTTTTTTAAATAAAGTTCCTCTGTACAGGCAAATAACTTTGTACATCAAATAATGTAATGTAATTTATAGGTGTACCAGTGTTTTCAAGGTGTTGATATGTACAAAGGACAAAACGGCTCTACGCTATCAGAGAGGTGTGGGAGGGCAGAGTACAGGACCCTAAACCCTGCTACTTGAGTCAGGTGTGCAGCTAAAACAATAAGCACCCCCTCCTTATCTTGCCCATCCCCACCCTGTGCAGTGTGACCGGCATAGCAGAATGTGGATTGGCTAGTTCTAATTGTTAGCTGCAACCACCCTGTAATGTTTGTTCACTGAGGGGGGGACAGGTATCCAGAACTGCTCCTCCTCACAATCTAAGTGTCTGAAATTGTGGAGCTAAAGAGTATCACTTGGTGGTAACTTCCCCCTTCCAAGGAGCTTTAAATGTAGTTTCCCCTCTTACTTCTGAAGCCAATGTTGTGCTATTTTTCATGACCAAGGATTTGACTTTAAATCATGGTGGATAAAATGCTGTAACATATGACCAGGTAAAAGCATTATGAATGAGTGTGTATGTGTGCACTTGGTGTCTTTTTCTTTAATGATTTTTATATGGAGTTTTTACTTTGCATTCAAAACTGTTTTATTTGTGTAGTGGGTCCTAGATTTTATTGGTAATCTTATCTTTTCATCAGACATCTATGTTCCCCACAGGTTTTATAAACAAGTCATGATGGTGGAATCCGCTTCTGAGTCTATACGATCCACGCCGACCAGTCAGAATGGTATCAGTAGTCTTCCCAACCAATCAGATGGTGGAGGAGCAAGGGAAGGGGGGTCAAGTGGAGAGACCAATGGAGAATTGACTCCGACAGACCTCCTGCACTTTCAGCAGCAACAGGTAATGGGGCAGCGTAGAGAAACCTCTGATATTACTGGACAACGTCAAAACTGCCTGGGTGCTTAAACCACATCAGCTGTTGACTAGATATTTAGTTTTTCCACACTGTGAGGGACATGTCATTATGTCAGGTATAGTTAATGAGCAGCAGTTACTCTGAGCTGCCTTGCGAAAATTTTAAAATTTTATAGTTTGCTGTGCTGCTGTACAGCACTAGTTAATCAGTTAGTTTGGTTAAATATTTACTCGCCAGCCAGTCTGAATTATTCTCTTGACAATTTCAATTGCAAAAAAAATTCACACAATGGCAGTGTATTAGGAGTTCACTAACATTATTGCTTCACATCTGGAGCAGCCCCTAATGTTCCAGTCGGGAATCACAGAAACACACAGAACAGATCAGTACAACATATAGAAAACAGTGATCCACCAAAGAGTGAAATGCCAGGCATGTTTCGTGTTTATCAATCACAATCTGGATAGCTGCTTTCTATATGTTATACTGCTCAATGGATAGATCAATACACAATGTATTACTTTTAACTTTCTCTGTGGAACTCCTGTGTATTTCTGTGTAAACTTTTCCTGGGACTCACGGTTTAACGAAATGATGCAGCACCAAGAACATTTTTTTTTGTTAAATGCATCTTCTACCTGGTTCTCATAAAAGGAAAGAGTTAACAACTTGACATGACTAAAATGTAGTGAAATTATGCAAAAACCCACATAATACAACTAAAAGAAGTAGTATAAGCATTGGGCAACTTGCATTTCATGCTGTTATTTTCCAGGATGATAAGAATATGTCTTTAACTTATAGGCTTTGCACATGGCTCGTCAGCTTCTCCTGCAACAGGCAACAGGATTGAGCTCTCCTAGCAATACAGAGAACAAGCAGCCGTCTGTTCAGGTGAGCGTCACCAATACAGTGCTGTACCTAATACTTTCATATGAAATTGCCAGATTGCTGACCTGCCAAAAACATTGATTGCATGTCACAGGTTCCTGTCTCAGTGGCCATGATGTCTCCACAGATGATCACACAGCAGCAGATGCAACAGATTCTGTCACCGGCACAGCTCCAAGCTGTTCTGCAACAGCAGCAAACACTTATGTTGCAGCAGGTGAGACATGCAGAGGTTTCTCAGATCTCACATTCTGTCTGTTATACCATTTGTGTTTTGACATTGAGATAAAAAAAAAATAGTGGTCAGTACACCACAATGCACCAAGCCCTGTGAAGACTATAGTTCTAACCTTCAACCTACAAAATAGTATTAAGCCTAAGGCAATGATTCACTTGGTAGATTTTAGGGCTGCAGCTAACTATTATTTTCATAATCGATTAGTTGGCCGATTTATTTTTCAATTAATCGGATAAAAAAAAATGTACATTTTTCATTTATTTAAACATTTAACAGGATGTTAAAAATAAACGGCAGAATAAAAAAACTTTGATAAAAATGCATTTCTTGTTTTTATTTCCCAACCTACCTCCCAGTTACGCACATCTGAGCCCAGGCTTGCCACACTGCCTCCCAGATATGCCTTATACCCCCAGATATGCCACTCCGCCCTCCCCAGATATGCCTTATACCCCCAGATATGCCAATGCCTTATATCCCTTTTATGCCACTGTGCCCTCTGTTATGCCTTGTGCCCTCTGTTATGCCTTATACCCCAAAATAAGCCACTCTGCCCCCCAGATATACGACTAATGCCTTATGCCCCCATATGCCATAGTGCCCTCTGATATGCCTTATGCCCCCCATATGCCATAGTGCCCTCTGATATGCCTTATACCGCAGATATGCCACTCCCCCCCCAATATGCCTTATACCCTCAGATATGCCGCAGAATGTCTGTGCGATTCGCGTAGACAGCCTCTGCTGCTGGCCAGCACTTTCGTTGGAGTTTCTATCATCACAGAAGCCCCAGTGGAAGTGCCGGCAGTAGCGGAGGATGTCTGCGCGCATCGCACAGACATCCACCGGCTGCCGGAGAGGAGGGTCCAGGTCCCCTGCAGCACTGTGGTGAATCCTCCTCTCTGGCAGCCGGTGAAACCTCCGTGGTGCTGGCCGATACTTCCACCGGGGGCTTCTATGGTGGAGCACCAGAAGGTCGCGTCACGCTGGTGCTCCATCAAAGAAGCCCCGGCGGAAGTGGAGGACTTTAGCGGGGGATGTCAGGGTGCATCGCACAGATGCCCACCGGCTGTCAGTCAGGAAGGTCAAGGTCCCCTGCAGCGCTGCAGGGGATCTGGATCTTAGTGTTATTATCCGACCTCTATTTTAGATTCAACTAATTGATAATGAAATTTGTTGGCAATAATTATTTAGTAGTCCTTTAAACAAGAGGTTTAACTTTTTTTGTAGCTGCAGGAATATTATAAAAAGCAGCAGGAACAACTGCGCCTCCAGGTTATCTCCCAGCAACAGGCAGGAAAGCAGCAGCCCAAAGAGGTAGGTTGATCTACATAAAATGTGTAAGGAATGCCTGACCAGCAAGCTCCCATGTCATCTCACATGGATGTTTTAAAACTACTCATAGAGATCACCATTAGATTACATTACTTCAGACATGCAGTACTGATGAGGCCTTACAAAATAGAATACATGATCTAATTATGGAACTTATAATTGAGGGTCTAAAGACACGTGCCATCACTCAAATTTGGAAACATTTGAATATATTAATTTGCATAAATAACCTAAAAGTCAGCACTCTAAAAAAAAAAGAAAAAAAGAAAACACTATAGTTCTTACAAAAGATACATCAAGCTGTACTTGGCTTAGTAACTTACATTGCTCAAGTCAACCTTATAGGAGACAGGAGGATCCAGGTACCCTGCAGCACTGCGGGGGATCTGGATCCTTAGTCTTGTAGTAAGACGTCTATTTGAGGTCTGATTATAAGACAACCTTGAATATAAGACGAGGGCTATTTTTCAGAGCATTTTCAGAGGTCTGACTATGAGACTAAGATCCAGTTCCCCTGCATAGTGTCCCGAGGGCACTATGGCATACGGGGGACATAAGGCATTAGTTGCGTAGGCAACTTCCGCTGCAGCATGGGTTGTCTGCCTCAATCGCCCAGACCTTCCCCGGCTGTCGGAGAGGAGAGTTGCCCGCACCGCTGCGGGGAATCCTCTCTGACAGCTGGAGGGTGTATGTGCGATGGACGCAGACAACCCCGGCTGCAGCGGAAGTTGCCTATGCGAATCGCGTGGACGTCTACCCACTGCCCCGACTACACACCAGGGGGTCGGAAGCACCAGCAAGTTTTGGGGGGAGGTATTAAATGGGGGGCATATGGCATTTCTGTACGCAGAGTGCTCTATGATATGCCTTTTAACCCCCTTAATGCCACTCTGCCTCCTGATATGCGTTTTAACCCCCTTTATGCCACTCTGCCTCCAGAAATGCCTTTTAACCCTCTATACGCCACTCTGCTTCCTAAAATGCCTTAAAAAAAGTTTACGTAGTTTACATCAATTAACATTTACTAGTAAAACGTTTTTCCTATAGGGTCGTCTTATATTCCGGCTTTTTCTTTTTTTCCTAAATTAATATTCAGATTTTCGGAGGTCGTCTTATAATCAGGGCCGTCTTATCATGCAAATACGGTATATTCTATTCTATGTAAGATGTGAGCATTCAGCAATGTAAAGTTATTTGTAAATGTTTTTCCATTTCAAATTATACAGTAAATGCATCAGAATTAAATATTTTGCACATGTACATTAGTTTGTCTGAATGGAAGTTTTGGGCGTGTTTAATGCAGAAATAGCAAGTGCAATTTTATGTAGATAAATTGTGAGTATGGAATACCATTATTCTCCCTCCCCAATTAATTTCCATCTTGTATGGAAGGTATTGTATTGTATTGCGTTGTGACTGGGATGATATCTATGCCATATAGACAGGTTTAGGAAGCAAACAGGTTGCTTTCCAACAGCAACTCTTACAGATGCAGCAGCTACAGCAGCAGCAGCTACTAAACCTGCAGAGACAGAGCATGATGGGGCTGCAATCAGGGCAGGGGCCATTGCCCACACAAAACCTACCACAAGGTGAGCATTACCATTATAGTATCATGTATATGTCCAAAGTATCAAGACCAAGAGTAACCTTGTGTTTTATTCTCAGCTGTGTCCACATCAGACTTACAACAGCTCCTGAAAGAAATGGCCAACAGTCAAGAGGAGCCCAACAAACAGGATGCTTATGACCTGAGCACCTCAATCACTACCTCATACACAAGCACCAAGGTGTCACCTCCCACATTGTATACCTCGCTGCCTAATGGTCAAAGTTCCCTCCAAAATGCTTGCAGGGACAGGTGAGTTCTGGATGTCTTTTTAAACTATTAAGATTACTCAGTTCAGTTTCTGCCTTTTATTGCTTTGTTTTTTTTTTGGTTATTACACAACCAAGATTTCTGTCACAACCTTGATCCTATGATCCATTTGGCATTATTTTTTTTTCTCTTTTCTTTGCTGTAAATCAATTGGTTGATATTCAAATGAGATTGCATTCCTTACTTTTCTGTGCACCGTGGGGTATACGTTTGACAGAACTAATTCAGGAACAGAGGACTAAGATTCCACCAATTTCTCTGGCGATTGCGATAATTTATATAAATATATATATTTAATTTCTTCACAGCTCCACTCATTATGATGTAACCCCTAGCTCACACCCTCTTTACGGACATGGTGAATGCCGGTGGCCAGGCTGTGAGGCTCTCTGCGAGGATATGGGCCAGTTTATAAAGTAAATTATTGTCTTTTTATACTTTCTATTTGTTTTAACTTGGAAGAACTTAGTAACACACAAAGGAAATCTAATTTCTAAGCATTGGCTTTACTTGGTTTCAAGTCATTATGTCCGCTAGAACTATACGATATTTGTTTAGTAGCAAGAGTCAGTCTTATCTTTTGTAATAAGAATTTGAATTCCATTCAAGTTTTGTCATACTTTGTAGCTGCTGTCTGGCTTTCCAGGAGCCACATTTGTTAACCCCTTGAGCACCAAGAATATTTTAAAAACATTTCGCAGCCTAAAACATTTTTAGCAAACAGATGTTTTTCCTCATACTTTTAATAAAAAGAATACAAGATTATGAGAGACTTTTTTCACTTTTTATTTGGACATTGTACATTTAAATAACTATTCCTTACCACTTCACAGATTAATTCTTGATTAAAGCAACCTAAAACAGAACAACTTTATTTTTTAAAAGCATTGGTAGGGCTGGAGTAGAACCATAGTAAAGGTATTTCTTTGAAGCGTGTATAGCATTATGACTTCTCTCTAGCATTACAGTATACTATTTTGTAAAAGTATGTGCTGTGTGACCGTTGCAGGCACCTGAATACAGAGCATGCGCTGGATGATCGCAGTACAGCACAGTGCCGCGTACAGATGCAGGTAGTTCAGCAACTGGAGATACAGGTGAGGCGGAGATGTTTAGCATTATTATTATCTTTTATTTATATAGCGCCAATCTACGCAGCGCTTAATACAATACATATGTTCAAGGGGTATGACAAGATGAGAATTGACAGGCTAAGACAAACCGATACATTAGGTGGAGAGAGCCCTGCTCGCAAGTGTACAATCTTGAGGGAATGGGGTGACAAACACAAGGCACAGAGAAAGGGTGAGAGGTAGTTCTAGCAGCTAAGATGGTATGCTTCTCTGAAGAAGTAAGTTCTGAGATGTTTCTTGAAGGTTGGGAGGGAGGGTGAATGCTGAAGGTTCGATGGAAGTAGATTCCGGGGGTATGGGGCAGCCCGAGTGAATGATGCCCATCATTTGTTAAGAAATGTGCTAGTGACAAGCACATTGACTGGTAAATGTATTATTTCCTTGATAGCTGACCAAGGAGAGTGAGCGGTTACAGGCCATGATGACACATCTGCATATGAGACCATCAGAACCAAAACCTTACAGCCAACCAGTGAGTTACAAATAATTACTATTATGTGTGTTTGTACTGTTTTATTGTGCGTGTCAGCTTGGTATTACACAGGCATGTGATTTCCTTTTTGATCAGCCAGATAAATAACTTGTTCTCCTATATCCACACAGCTGAACTTGGTTTCCTGTGCCTCTGCTACTAAAATGTCACCTGAGACCTTCCCAGATGGCTTATCTCAACCCCCCACCTCAGCCACAGACCCCATAACTCCACTGAGACAGGGCACACCTGTGATAAGTTCTTCAAGCCTGCCTTCTGTTGGCCCTGTACGCAGGCGGATAGTGGACAAGTTCTGCACACCTATATCCTCAGGTGAGGCCACAAGGCTGGACTTGTGTAATTATCTACCTTATGTAGCTAGGTAGAAGTTATTTTCTGTCCCTACATCTATCATATAAATCTTTATTTCACTTTCTTAAACAGATTTCTCTATCAACCCTATGTCAGATCAGTTTTCTGGGCCATTTATGTTTCACCCTAGACTAAAGATGTTGCTTTTTGAGTCATCTTTAATGACAGTTGTGTTAGCAGCTTAATGATACTGCTCCAATAACCATTTGTAGAGCTTTTAATCATATTGTAGTTCACTGTACTTCACGTCTCATCAGCCTCTCTCACATTCTTTGTAGAATGCCATGTGACATTCCCTCTTTTTACTATGCTCCTATTTTTCATTCTCAGTACAGCCTTGACTCTTTATGGCCTTATATTTCTTTTGCATTGTTGCCAGTCTTCCAAGTCTTCTACAAGTCTTCATTTCCATATATGACTCTTATCACTGTTTTGGTTTTTTTTTGTGCCGTATGTGATTTCATGAGAGCCTTTTCTACTTGTATGTGTACTTCCGGTATTGCTGTTTGTTCTTGTTTCACACGGTCTCCCTTTCTTCATATTCTAGAACTTGCCCAGAACCATGAGTTCTATAAGAATGCTGAAGTCCGCCCCCCCTTCACGTACGCTTCCCTTATCCGGGAGGTGAGAGTTCAAAGTATAGTATGGTCATAGTGACATTTAGCAATTGGCATGTTTTGCATAATCGTCAAACAAACATTTTCATCCGTTCCACCCTAGGCTATCTTGGACACACCGGACAGGCAGCTGACACTAAATGAAATCTACAATTGGTTTACACGCATGTTTGCCTACTTCCGGAGGAACACCGCCACGTGGAAGGTAAAATAGATTAGCATTATCATCAGAGATTGAGATAATGTCAAATATGTGATATCTGTGGGGTAAACTGCATAGTGATAAAGCAAAATCATCATGACACTTCTCTTATGGCTTCCCCTGCTGTATTTGCTGACTATTCTTCTCCTAAAGTCTGCTTTCCCTCTAGAATGTGCACAAAAGATTGGATGTAAAGTAAATCTGTCACTTCCAGAAATTCTATATTTTCACAGTTTTATAAACTAAACAGATGTGATGGTGTTTTCACATGAAAGAAGCAATGTGTATGTAATGGAAATCCACCCTGTGTGTATACCTGGGTGTATTATATTAGTACCTTATCTTAGGATCTCTATAATTATTACTCTCTCTATAAACTGAACAAGTGAGATAAGAAGCAGAAAAACAGAAAAGTAATCTAAATGCTACTTTGAGACAGGTCTCCTTGAAGTAAAAATTTACTATTTCCAAAACAATTAGTGACAACTTAAAGGGGGATTCCCGTGGGAAAAAACATTATCTCCTTGAGCATAAAATGCAGTTCTCTATACAGTAATGTTGGTTAGCATTGGCAAAAACCTAGATTCATATCTCATTTTATTACAATAAATGTCCTTTTTATATGTAAACCTGAAGGCTAACAGTCGTCAGTCGTGTGCACATATATTCCTCTAGAATATAGAAAACCTTTAACTTTAGAAAGCATTTTCACCTTTTTTTTTCCTTTAGAGAGAAAAAACCTTTTTATTTTTGTTCACTTTTGTTTGCTAGCTTGTTTTTAATACCAGTTATTTCTGTGTTTCTCTCCCTAACTGGTCAACTTTCTCTTTTGTCTCCTTCTTTGCTATACATTTACATCTTCTTCCCCTCCCTTCTGTCTTGAGTTCTTCTTGCCTTACTCCTGTCTGGCTCATGTTTTAGTGTAACAAATTAACCTCTCATCTTCAGCCAGAGCCCCGAATTAGAGAAGGGGGCTGTACTTTATTTGTGCATGTGGGAACATCCCCAAGAGGTGGTAGTATGCATGGTGCCAGCAGCTGCCTTGAAATTAGTTCCTTGGTAGTCATATTTGGCAGTAGCAGCAGCTCATAAGACTTAATTTAAATGTGTACTAGCTCATTACGGTTGGGCCACATGCTTTTCCTAGAGCAGGGGTAGGGTGCAGCCCGCAGACTGTACAAAGCCTGCAAAATCATTTGGTCTGGCCAGCAACTGGTGTTCGCAACTGTGGCGTGCCCCGGCAACCCCCCCCTGTGATCACTTCCCGCTGCTTACCTGTGCCTTGCTCACACAGTGCGAGCAACGTCTCTTGTACTGCCAAGGGAATGCTGGAACCCAGTAGAGTCACAATGGGCTGCGTAGCATGACCCTGATGCATTCCTGCTTCCTCTGGGTGGTAAAATAGAAGTTGTTCGCACAGAGTGTGAGCAACACAGGGAAGCAGCAAGCCCCTGTGGAAGTCTGCGAGCAGCACAGAGAGATCTACAGTCCAGGTAAGGGAGTGGGAGAGGGTGTATGAATGAGTATGTAATTGAGTGAATAAGGGAACATTTGTTAATGAGTATCTGTGAATGAATATGTGTGTGATAGCATGGATGTGTAAGTGGGGCGGGGGTGGCACAGAAAGGCTGTTTGAGGCAAAGATGCCACAGTGAGGCTGTTTGGGGCCAAAGAAGGCAAGTCCTCTGCTTCCAGTCTGGATGTTAGGCACGTCCTGTGGATGCAATCAGGGTACCAGGGCTGACATGATACTAAAGGAGGCAGTCTGGCTGGTGGCATAAATACACAATGTGGGGCGGGCATTAAATCACAAGGGGGTGCTGACTGGGGCATCACATAAGTCAATTCTAAATGGTGGCTGGGAGGTGGGATAAATATACAAGGTGGGGCTAATTATCAAGTTATGGGAACGGGACTTACAGCTTACTTTTTCAGATGCTGAGTGGAATTTGGTGTTTTTAGCAATACACAAGGGAGTGGTTTCTAGCAAAACCCAAGAATGTTCTTTTACGTTATTGTCTAGGTCAGGGGTGTCCAAGTTTTTTCTGCAGTGGGCCACTTCATCAGAATTGTATACTGTGAGAAAATATGGCCTTTAATAAAATATGCAGATTAAAATAAAGTAAATCACACAAAACCTTTACTTTTCCTCTCACTGATTTCTGGGCCTAGAAAGTATAGTGACTAAAAATTCAGGAAAATTAAAAATGAAATAGTTCTATTTATTCTAGGGATGCACCAAAATGAAAATTCTGGACCAAAACATTCACGGTTCACTTAGCCAAAACCGAAAAAGACCCCCCACCTTTAAAACTAATAATAAAAACTCACATTTAAAAAAAAAAAGTAGGTAACACACCACAATTGGACAAAAAAAATTAGCAATATGACTTGGCATAATAGGAGTGTGATTGCTAACAGGAATCACACTCCTATCATACCCAGGCAACCAGTAAATGCTGGTACCAAGGCATGATGAGACTGTGATTGCTGTTAGCAATCACACTCCTATCATGCCAAGTCAGCCAGTACATGCTGGTACAGGGTACCTGTAAGTGATGTGCAGACCCCATACTGCTGGCAGCATCAATACACAATGGGGCAGCTAGCCAGGTTTCAGCATGTGCTGGCTGACTTGGCATGATAGGAGTGTGATTGCTAACAGCAATCACAGTCCCATCATGCCTAGGTTCCAGCACTTACACATCCATGCTATCACACACACACTCATTAATTCATATACTCATTCATTCACAGATTCATTCCCTCAATCACGCATACTCATTCAAACACCCTCCCCACCCCCTTACCTGCACTGCAGCTCCTCGATGCTGCTCACAGACTTCAGCAGGGGGCGCGGCCTCCCTCTGCATTTTCTGGTACTGAACAGAGGAAGCAGGACTGGAGCAGTGTCATGTGATGTCACGTGAACTCTGCTGGGTTCCGCTTCCTCTGTGCAGTACAAAAGACCTGTGGGAGGGTAAGTAGCAGGGCTCTTGTTGTAGCAGGGCTCGAGGTTGCCCTGGCTGGCTATCTTACGCGGGCCGCACCTTGGACGCCCCTGGTCTAGGTGGTATCGGGTCCCTGCAGAGCTGCACTACTACTACTTACCGGGGATTCCTCCGCTATGTTGACGGTGCGGGTTAAGGAATGGCTCCTATTAACATTTGTGGTGGTCGTGCCCAGTCATATGTCCGTTTTGGGATCTGGTGGTTCAATTAATCAGAGAAGTGGATGACCCTAATTTTGTCCCTTCTCCCGCCTCGCTTTTGCTACACCATTCTGGTCTCCCTTTTGGTACATACAAATGCTCTTTGAGAATCCATCTGATTAATGCGGCGAAGGCTGTGATTCCTCGCTTTTGGAAATCTCCGGGCCCCCTATCCATTGAGGCCTTGTTCTCCACAATTACCATATTTGCTCGATTATAAGACGAGGTTTTTTCCAGAGCAAATGCTCTGAAAATACCCCTCGTCTTATAATCGAGGTCGTCTTCTAATCAGACCTCAAAAAAATGTCTGCTGGGGCCATGCTGCTTACCGGGCTTTGGTTGCGAGCAGCAGGAGAACAGGAAGCTAGCAGCGTCCTCACATAACTCTGCCTCCCCCCTCCTTCCTCTGGGGCCGGGGCCAGAGAAGTTGCTCGCACAGCCAAGCCCCTGCAGAAGTCTGCGAGTGGGAGATCTGCAGTTCAGGTAAGGGGGTGGGGGAGGGTTTTTGAGCAAGCATGTGTGATTAATGGAATGAATGAGTATTTAAATGTTTGTGAATGAGTGTGTGTGTGTGATAGCATGGATTTGTAAGGGGGGTGGTGGTTGTAGCATGGCATAGGGAGGCTGTACTCCTATCATCCCCAGGTTCCAGCATGTACTGGCTGCCTTGGCTTGATAGGAGTGTGATTGCTGTTAGCAGTTATATATATATATATATATATATACCTCCAGAAATGCATTGTAACCCCCTATATGCCACTCAGCCCCATGATATGCCTTTTAACCCCTATATGCCAGAGTGGCATATAGGGATATAAGGCATATCATGGGGCACAGTGGCATATAGGAGGGTATAAGACATTTCTGGAGGCAGAGTGGCATATAAAGGGTTAAAAGGCACATCATGGGGCAGAGTGGCAAATAGGGGGGTATAAGGCATTTCTGGGGGCAGAGTGGCAAGCCTGGGGGCAGATGTGCATAACTGGAGGGGGGGGCAGGTTGGCAAATAAAAGGAAATAAAAAAATATATATTTTTCTCAATCATAGCTTTTATTAAATATGAAAAAATAGTTTACATGAATTAATATTTACTAGTAAAAAAAATTTCCTATAGGGTAGTCTTATATTCAGGCTTTTTGTTTTTCCCTAAATTAATATTTTGATTTTGGGGGGTCGTCTTATAATCGAGCAAATACGGTAAAATGATCTCCTGTATGGAGGATCTGGTAGCCTCGGCGGCGGGATGGGCTTGCAAAAATGGCCTTAAGTGGTTGCCGTGGGCTTCCTTTTTAGCGCCACCTAAATTTCGGGACATTACTCTTGCGTACCATAAAATTACTAGCACGGGTAACGCCCAATAATCACCTATCTGCAGGGATATATCGGTCGACAGGCCGTCGTCGTTTCCTTCTCCCCTTCTGCAGCTTTCACCTGGAGCTCTTGGTTTCTTTGTTTTGTTTTTCCCACTGTTCTTGTTATTGTTTACCATGACTGTATCTCTGAGTCTTTACTGCTCTACATTATGTACATCGCTCGACTGTAACATCTCTGGATCTACTCAACGGTTGTTCGATACTTACCGTGATGTACGCCTTTATTGTTGTCACAAGATTTTGTGCGCTGTATATCTACTAACTTGAGGAACTAGAATGATCTTACCAAATTGTTACTGTACCTTTGTTACCTCTTTTGTGACATCTGCTTTTAAATAAACAGAGAATTGAAGAAAGAAAAAAAATAAAAATATTTCAATTTGATAATTTTGTATGGCCCGCGAATGATCTTATAAATATCCAAATGGTCCTTGGCAGGAAAAAGGTTCTGTCATGTCGCTTATTGTGCCCAATAAATGGTACCATGTAATAAAAGATTAAATATACAGCTTGCGGAGGTGTATAGGTCTACGTCATTTATTACAATGCATCTTGTGTTTTCACCCAACCCCTGGTTGTGTTTCACATATTCACGTTTTGCCTGCAGAATGCTGTGCGTCACAACCTTAGCTTGCACAAATGTTTTGTGCGAGTGGAGAATGTGAAAGGGGCTGTGTGGACAGTGGATGAGTTGGAATATCAAAAGAGGAGACCACCAAAGATGACAGGGTGAGTCATTCCTGTAATGACCTGTGATGTTTCATAGTAAGTCAAATAATTCAAAATCATATGAGGCTTTAAAAAAACAAACAAATGATGGTGTTATATTAATACACAGGCTGAACAGACTGCATAGCAAGGATCAGAAGAACACATTTTTCATGTGGCAGGATCATGCTGTCCTTTACAAGGATAGGGGCACAAATATAAAACATATTATACTGTTGCCCTTATAAACAAACAGCGGCTTCCTAAGGTTCCAAAGTGTTCACCTTGGTTGCTATAAACTTAAGGGCTGGCCCTGATCCTAGGCTTGGATGGCTTGAACAATAAATGATGTAGTATTTAATAACATCAGGACTTTTTGCCAGGTAGACAACAAACGTATATGATGACATTCTGGTAGTGCAATGGTATGAAAAAGTATTTTTGAACATAGGAGAGGGAAATGTATGTAACTTTTTAACATTCAAGAGGTACAATACTAAATGTCTCCAGCTGGTGGAGTTGGCGTCGCATGTTTGGTACACAAACATAATACATTAAATTTAACTAAACTAACATGTTGACAGCGACTCCTTCACATTTTCGTATTTGCTTGATTCATAAGACGACCCCCCCAAAAAATCTGAATATTAATTTAGGGGGGAAAAGCCTGAATATAAGACTACCCTATAAGAAAATAGTTTTACCAGTAAATATTAATTCATATGTAAACTATTTTTTCATATTTTATAAAAACTATGATTGAGAAAAATGCATTTTGTTTTTATTTCCTTTTATTTGCCAACCTGCCCTCAGTTATGCACATCTGCCCCCAGATATGCCTTTTACCCGCGTATATGCCACT
Source organism: Sceloporus occidentalis (assembly GCA_023333645.1). Taxonomy (NCBI): domain Eukaryota; kingdom Metazoa; phylum Chordata; class Lepidosauria; order Squamata; family Phrynosomatidae; genus Sceloporus; species Sceloporus occidentalis. Next base: position 1,750,111 of record JALMGF010000146.1, on the reverse strand, counting down.
CTGCCCCCCTGAAATTCCTTATACCCCCCATCTGCCACTCTGCCCCAGATATGCCTTATACCCCCTATATGCCCCGAGATATTCCTTTTAACTACTATATGCCACTCGGCCTCCCAGATGTCTTTTTACCCCCCTATATGCCACTCTGCCCCAGATATGCCTTATACACCCCTTTATGACACTCTGCCTCCCTGATATTCCTTCTAACCCCCTAGATGCCACGCTGCCTCCAGAAAGCCCCTATACCCCCCCCCATATGCCACTCTTACCCTCCCCCGACTTACCAGTGCTTCCCCCTAGACTTGTGCTTCAGATTCCTTGGTGTCTAGTGGGGCAGCCGGCGGACGTATGCATGCATCGCGCAGACAACCACTGCTGCTGCTGCCGGCACTTCCGCCGGGGCTTCTATGGTATAGTACCGGAAGGTCATGTGATGCCGGCGCTGCGTCATAGAACCCCCAGAGGAACTGCCGGCAGCAGTGGAGGTTGTCTGTGGGCATCGCGCTGACGTTCATCGGCTGCCGGAGAGGAGGATCCAGGTTCCCTGGGGGGATCTGGATCTTAGTCTTGCAGTCAGACCTCTGTTTGAGGTCTGATTAGAAGACCATTTGCTCTGAAAAAACCTTGTCTTATAATCGAGCAAATATGGTATATCCTGTCAGTTCACATGACTTTCACCATTTACATCTTTCTGCAAACCTAAAGTGTAGGTTCTGTACACCTTGTTGGTAGAAGCCAGCTGTTGTGAATTGGCAAGGCAACATGATCAGTGACACTTTTAAACATGCGCCCCATTTTTGGTTGGTACATGTGCCCCATTTTTGGTTGAGTCTATTTCGAACATCCCGAGGAGTGTTGTATTGGGCGGCTGCAGTGCATAGTTGGGAAAGTACTATCTTTTTATTTAATTTGCACATTTTTCACGTGATTGGGTGACTACACTTTTAAGTACGCTTTTTTTTCATGTTTTTCTTAAAATATGGTACTACATGAAGTAAATGATTGCCAGGGCTTTTAAACTATAAATGTCAGGGTTTCTATTTTAAATTGGTAGTAGAGCCATTTCTGAAGTATCAAATTACTGCATAGAACCTTTGACTAAACAGTCTTATATCATTTAGAAGGTATACTGAGACCCCCACTTATCTTTACATTGCCATTATATATGTATGTTTCTAATAGTGCTTGGTTATTTCAGGAGTCCAACACTTGTTAAGAACATGATTTCGGGACTTAGTTATGGAACTTTAAACTCCAGCTATCAGGTAAGGTATGCCCTTCCGCTTGTCCTTTTTGTAAACTAGTTAAAGGGGGACTCACCAGTTCCCCTATAGATGTCATAATATGTGTGTATTATTCCCTATAAGTCTGTGTTTATTATTATTTTCCTATTTCTATTCTAAGGTAACCCTTTGCCCCATCTATCCATTATGAGCATTCCTGAGTTATGTTGCATTGTCTTACTGATTGTTTTATTTCTTTCTCCTATACTCTACGCATCTCCTTTTCGTAACAGTTTGACAAATAAAAACAAAGCACCAATAGTGCAATATATAAAGTAAATAAGGGATATTGTGACGGAAGCCTCCATCACTGGGACCACTGGAGAGGCCTGACTGCCGGCCTCCTCCCTATTGACTATGGGCCCTGGGTTTGTAAAGGCTTCTGTGTCTACCCCCAGCAGTATCATCTCATCACTGGCTGAGGGGATTATCTCCAGCAGACAGCCAGGATCTGCAACCAGGGAGTGGCTGCCATTGTTTTAATTTAATATCAGTCCCCTCCACCTCATGGTCCATTGTATTGTTAATCCCGTTACTGCCCCTGTTGTCTCTGGGAGGCTGATTAAGGGGGCGGTTTGTGTCCCAATATCTTGTTTTATGTAAATATGTGTTTTGCTGGATATATCCAGTCCTGTGTGTGAGAAATAAATCCGTCTTCGTTTGGTTTTACCCTACACTGAGTCTCGGCTTGTGACTGGGGAACCGGGGAAAGTGTGTTGTCCCAGGCTAAGGGAGCACAAGACAGCGGAGGTAGTCGGTCGGACTAGCCAGCTCCGTGACAGATATGTTATGGTTATAATGCATTCACGACTTGAAAGTAGCATGAAACCTTGTAGAAAAAGCCTTTAAAATATTTTTAATGCCCAAATCTGTTAAGTTATAAAAACACACCAATGGCAATAATCAAAACAAAAAAGTAGAATGCCAAACAGCATGTAGCTATAAATAAAAGGTAATAATATTTTGAATGGCCATCCTTTACTTTTGGGTTTCCCAGTGTGATTTATTTATGCTAAAGTTGAGCATTGCCTTTTATAGATGACTTCAGGTCCTAAGGGGAAGTCGGAGCCTGAGCTCACGTCAAACAGGCTGTACGTGAAGTATCGTGGCAAATAAATATGCATTTTGCTACTTTTGCAACGATAAGTGGCTTGTGTTAGATTTGCATGGCATGAATATTTACATGATTACGTTGTGCGTAGTGTCACTTGAGGCACAACAAGTGCCATGTTCTCTAAGAGGCTTCCAAGTCTCTTTTATGCAGCCATGAGCACAATGTGAAACACAGAAATAAATGAGAATGTACTACCGTATTTGCTCGATTATAAACGACCCTGATTATAAGACGACCCCCCAAATCTTAATATTAATTGAGGAAAAAAAGAAAAAGGCTGAATATAAGACGACCCTATTGGAAAAAAGTTTTACCAGTAAATGTTAATTAATTTAAACTATTTTTTTAATAAAAGCTATGATTGAGAAAAATATTTTGGTTTTATTTCCTTCTATTTTCCAACCTGCCCCCCAGTTATGCACATCTGCCCCAGAAATGCCTTATACCCCCTATATGCCACTGTGCCCCATGATATGCCTTTTAACCCTATATGCCACTGTGCCCCATGATATGCCTTTTAACCCTATATGCCACTGTGCCCCATGATATGCCTTTTAACCCTATATGCCACTCTGGCACTTAGAGGGTTAAAAGGCATATTATGGGGAAGAGTGGCATATAGGGAGGTTTAAGGCATTTCAGGAGGCAGAGTGGTCTATAGAGGGTTAAAAGGCATTTCACAGAGCACCCTGCCTCCAGAAATGCCTTATGCCCCCCATTTAACACCCCTCCTCCCCCCCCCACTTACCGGTACTTCTGAGTCTCCTGTCATGTAGCTGGGGCAGCTACACGACTCACGTTGCAGCCGGAAGGAGGCGTGGCTAGCAGCGGGGGTTGTCTGAGTGCAGTCTGACACACCGGGGACTCTGAAGTACCGGTAAGTGGGGCGGGGGGGTTGAGACAGGAGGATCCAGATCCCCTGCAGCTGCGGGGGATCTGGATCTTAGTCGTCTCATAGTCAGACTTTGAGGTCTGATTATAAGACGACCCTGATTATAAGACGAGGGGTATTTTTCAGAGCATTTGCTCTGAAAAAACCTCGTCTTATAATCGAGCAAATACGGTATTTATTAGACTTATGCACCGACCAACTCTTCGTGTTCGTCTTTGTGGGGAAAAAAAATGTTTTCCACGAATATTTGCCCATTCCGGTGTTCGGTTTGGGTGAATATTCGTGTACATTCTTCGTGTTCGTTTTTCTTCTTCTTTCTTTGCTGTTTTTTTTAAAGAAGGTTAACGCGGTACACACTACGCTTTGACGCCAGGATTTTAAAGGTCTCCCCAGGCCGAGTTTCGGCATCAGGATTTTAAAAGTCTGTACGAGCGCCTCTATTGAGCAGGTGCACTTCATTGGTTGATGGCAGAGGAGGCCCCTGCAGGTGACCAATAGAGTCGCTCGCACGGCCCTTTATCTCCTCGCGCAAACTTACGGATTTACATTCCCATTAACCCCTGCAATGCTGCGTAGATAAGGTAGGCTAGATGGGGAAGGGACCAGGGAGATTATTAGACTAACAAAGATGAACGTGAAGATTCTTTGCGTTGTTGTCAGGAACCACTTTTTAGCTGCCTGAACCATGGCTTTTTCATACCTGTGGCATTTAAATCTGTTACCACTAGTGGCCACCCTCTGCCCTCTGGAGCACTCAGAACTCAATTACTAGGATCAGGTGTGCCTTGTTACCTGTGTTGAGCCCTAGTCCATACATCCAGCTGGGCCTTGTTATCTGGATTACCCTGCCTTTATGAACCTGCCCTGCCCTTCACTCAGGGCCTTTTGTATTGAAGTCTATGGACCTTTCTGCTGTGGCTCTGCACCTGTACTGTTCCTGGTTCCCTGCTTTGTGTCCTACCAAGTGGACTCCCTGCTTTGTGTCCTTCCAAGCGGGCTGTGTGCCTTTTGTGCCCTTCCAAGCGGGCTCTCTGTCTGTCGTGCCCTTCCAAGCGAGCTCCCTGCCAAAAGACTTATTACTGGTATTTATTTTGCCATACGTCTGGTTTCGTGCTTAGACTGTATTACCCTTATTTGCTGGTCCTGTTATACATAAAATACACTGCATTACCTGGATTTCTGCTTGTGGTGTCTTTGTTTGCATAATCATGCACCGTGGGTTAAAGACTGAACCCCAAGTATCCCCTGCGCATGGGCTCCTACCTGACCTGATCACCCAAGTCCTGACAGTTGTGTGCCTTCGTCTTCATGTACGTTTTGCCGCCGCTATGTTTGTTTCTTTGGTATTTGGGCTGAACAACGAAAACGCACCCTTCGTGTTCATTTTCATGTTCCCCGAATACGAATGCACAAGTCTATTATATATATATATATATATATATATATATATATATATTCCTTAAGACAACTAAAGGATTTAAAGTTAATAATGAAAGTATAATTACATATTGTATATAGACGCCCTGTAAGCTGTAAACCCAGTTTGATTATCATTTCTATTTTGAAAAAGACGTGTTTCATTATAACCGTTAAAACTTTCCAAACAGGCAGCACTTGCAGAAAGCAGCTTCCCACTTCTGAACAACCCCACTGTGCTCAATAGTTCAGGCATTCATGGTGGACATGATGACGTCACCAGCACAGGGGAGCCTGGACACAGCAATGGGAGCAGCCCACACCTCTCCCCACAATACAGGTATTACCCTTTTGCTGTGTGTCCGCATATGAATTGCTATAGCCTAGGGAGAGTTGTCTTAACCAGTTTATGATCGTCATTTGCCTTTAGCAACTCTTACATTTATATGCTGATCTTGCCTAGTCCTGGGAGATGCCCTTGACTGAAGCATCTTAAGCAGCTTTTTCTGACATAACATGTTTTTGGGTGAGGATATTTGTACTAGTTTATTGCATATTCTATTCAGGGCCGGCCTTAGGGGTGTGTGATCTGCGCAGGGCTCCATGGCAGCAGGGGCGCCTGCCCGGGACTTAAATTAAAACATCGGGGGGGGGGGGGGTGTTTAGACTTTATTTAACATCCTCCATGTTAAAGTTAAAAAAAACAAACAAAAAAAAACCCCTGATGTTTTAATTTAAGTCCCAGGCAGGGGTGCCAAGCGGTCGCTCGTGAAGTTTTCAGCAACTGATCGGCGCCCCTCTTTCTCCTTGACTCCATCGCAGTGCTGGTGTCATGCTGAGCTCCGGAATATGATGTCATATTCCGGCACTCAGCTGTGAAGCGCGCACCACGGCAGAGCGGGAAGATGGACACCCCCCGCTCCCACCGCAGGATTCTGGCAACAAAGTAAGGATAATGAGAAGTAGGGAGAGGGGGGTAGATAGTGAGGGGGGGCAGTGAGAAGGGGCAGAGGGGGGGCAGTGAGAAGAGGCAGATGGCGAGAGGGTGTAGTGTGAATGAGTACAAGAATTAATTAATGTGTGGATGAATTGTATGAATGAATTAATGTGTGGATGAATTGCTTGAATGAGTTGTAAGACTGCATTAATGAATGTGTAAATGATTCGTGTGAATGAGTGAGTAACTGTGCAAGTGTTTGTGTCTATCATGGATGTTTAAGTGATTTGGGGAAATGCAAAGATGGCACATGAAGGGTGGGCTATTTGCCGACAAAGATGTCTTACATTGGGCTGTTAGGGGACAAAGTTGGCTCAGGCTGGGCTGTAATATGTGTGTAATCTGGGTGCTGTCAGGTTCTATGTGGGCAATGTGGATACCAGGGCTGGCTTTGGGGTGTGCAACCTGTGATCTATACCTGTAATTTAGGGGGTTATCTATACCTTTTTAATGCTGAGTTTATATGTGAATTCCAATTGATTTATACCTGCAAAGCTGGGTGTGTGTTATTCTGTTGATCTGTATCTGGTACGCCCGGTTTCCTTGCCATTCCAGGTGGCACATGAGAAGAAGGCTCCGCCTACCAGGTAGGGCAGGAAACACTAAAAAAAGGAGACCTCCCCCTTCCTCCCCAGTGTTTCCTGCCCTACTCAGGTAGCGGTCCCGGTGGATCCAGGGTTCACGCGGCAGCCTCGGAGGCTGTAACTCCGCAGCAACACGAGGCTCAGCCCTCGTTAGGCTCTGCCCACAGCCCAGGGGGCTCACTGGGATGTGCATCCTCGGGTTCCGGTTCACTCCGTCCCGGGGAATCCTCAGCGTGAGGCGCGACAGGGGAAGGTTTCAGGCGCTGTGAGCAGGATTTCAAAGCCGGCTGTGCCGGCTTCACGGCACCCGTTCTTACAGTCTCCACTCTGTATCACTTCCGGCGCTGCGCCCGAGGTCACGAGAGGTCAATCGTCTGGGAATTTCCGGATATGATGTTTCCGGGCCTGGGCACCTAAATGCCTCTATAAAAACGCCAGAATGGGTAAGATCTTTCCTTGCTCTTCGTTTCTGTGCTGTATTATTGAATTTACTACTCCTTTATTGTGCCTGCCTGTGCCTGAGGATTGTATATTGCCTTTTCAAGTAGGTGTTTCCCTCTCGGTTTGGAGGGAGATTTCCATTGCCTATTCCATTGCTTTCTGTGGTTACATCTTTGTTTTTTCTCCTCAGTCATGTCAGACAAAAATCCAGACATCTCTCCTGAGGCCTCCCCACATAGGAAGTCTGTGGGAAAGACGAAACACAAAGCCTGCTCATCCTGTAAAAAGACCCTGCACGACCCTTCGGCCAAAATGTGCAGCTCCTGCTCTCAGCCTAAAGAAGTTTCCACAACAGAATTTACCTCCTGGTTGAAGGGGGAACTTTAGTCTACCTTTGACTGTTTTCGAGCCATGGCAAGCTCCACTCAGGCGTCGGTGCCTCAGCATCAACCTTACCAGCAGGGTCCACCAAATTTTCTTCCAGATACCCTGGAAGATTATTCGGCTCCTTTTTCTGAATATGACTACCAGTCGAATGACCCCCAGTCTTCGGATGAGGACGGGGAAATTAAAGAGGAAACCTTTTTCTTCCGAGACGAAGAAACAGGGAAACTCATCTCTGCAGTCAGATCTACTTTGAATCTACAGGATGACATACCAGTTTCAAAACCAGATCCTTTTCAGGGTCACTCTAGGAAACCGCAGTCTTTTCCAGTTCACGATTCACTTTCTGCCATTATCACGGAGTAGTGGAAATATCCTGACAGGAGATTCTTCACATCCTCCAGAATCAAAAAGCTTTTTCCTTTCGATAGTAAGAATTCTGATGCCTGGGAAGTCCCGAAAGTGGACACTGCAGTAGCCAAGGCCACGAAAAAAAACAGCCATTCCGTTGGAGGACGTGTCCTATTTCAAAGACCCCATGGACCGGCGGGCTGAGAATGCCGCCAGAAGGGCTTTTGAAGCAGCAGCGGCGAACTTTCATCCAGCTATTGCCATGGCGTCAACTTCTAGAGCCATTAAAGTCTGGCTCCAACAGGCGGTGGAAGACCTTGCAGCTATTCCAGGGACTGAGCAGGTCGCAAGAAACCTGTCAGACACCTGCTTAGCAGTTGACTTCATCTCCGATGCCTCCATTGAATCGGTCCGTACGTCTGCTAAAGCCACTGCGCTTTCAGCGGTTTCTAGACGAGCTCTCTGGCTTAAGTTGTGGTCTGCAGATAATGCCTCAAAACACAAGCTGTGCAGCATTCCGTTCCAGGGGAGCCACCTCTTCGGCAGCAACCTCGACACGATTCTAGAATCCATCAAGAAATAGGAGAGGGAACCTACTCCCACGTCTTTGTTGTGCCAAAACCATCTGGGAAATTCAGGCTAATAATCAACCTACAGTCGGTGAACACCTGTATAAGATACAACAGGTTCCGGGTGGAATCCCTGAAGTCCGCCACAGAGATTATTTCATCGGGGGACTTCATGGTCACTATAGACCTGCGGGATGCCTATCTACATGTCCCCATCAGGGAAGACCACCAAAGATTCCTCCGTCTGGCCGTTCCATTGCCTCAAGGTATTCGGCATCTTCAGTTTCGGGCTCTTCCTTTTGGAATTGCTTCAGCACCACGGATCTTCACGAAGCTCATGTCAGTGGTCGTGGCCTTCCTGAGGCAAAAAGGCTTAAAGGTGGTCCCATATCTGGACGACTGGCTCCTCATAGCGGCCTCGGCATCATTGCTCCAGTCCCATCTAGAGTTTTCCTTCAGGACCCTCCACAACCTAGGATGGCTAGTAAACATAACTAAAGTCAGTTACTTCCAAACAGACGTCTGACCTTTCCTGGAATGATTCACGCGTACAGAAGACGTTTCTCCCGCGGGACAAGATCCTAAGATTGAGGGAATTCACGCACGCGGTCCTACAGAACAAGTCAGTGTCCCTCAGATCCATCATGTCATTGCTCGGTCTAATGACCTCCTCCATCTCAGCGGTTCCCTGGGCACTGGCTCATGCAAGACCTCTTCAACAGTTCCTACTGGATCACTGGGATCGCTCCAGGACGTCCCTATACAAGAAGGTCCGACTTGGAAGACGAGATTGGGTGGTAATTTCCACCGACGCCAGTTTGAGAGGCTGGGGTGCTGTTATGGGAAGCAATATTACCCAGGGAACCTGGTCTCCTCAAGAATCAGGCCTGCACATCAATCTTCTAGAACTGCTAGCGGTCTGGAGGGCTCTAAGGTTCTGGTCTCCAATCCTGCGGCACAAGTCCATCAGGATCCTTTCGGACAACGTCGCTGTTGTGGCCTACCTTTCCAAGCAAGGTGGCACCAGAAGCAGGCGCCTGAAGACCCTGACTGCTCAGATCTGCCGATTGGCGGAGTTCAGTCACTGCACTCTCTCCACGGTTCATCTCAAGGGTTCACTGAATCAGGAGGTGGATTACCTCAGCAGGAACTCAGTACTTCCGGGAAAATGGTCCTTAAACAAAAGGGTCTTCGCCTTCATCACAAGGAAATGGGGTACTCCTCAGATAGACCTGATGGCCACGCATCTGAACAAACAGGTAAAGGAGTTTTTCTCTCTTTCACCAGTTGGCCATCCCTGAGCCCTGGAAGCACTCTCGCAGACCTGGGATTTCGATCTCGCATATGTTTTTCCTCCGCTTCCCCTTATCTCCAGAGTGCTCCGGAAGATTCGGGAAAACCCTCAAAAAGTCATCCTGGTTGTTCCTTTCTGGCCTCAAAGAATCTGGTTCTCGGACCTTACCAACCTGACCATAGACGAGCCCATGCTTCTTCCTCAGGTGAAGGATATTCTCGTTCAAGGTCCTGTTCTCCACCCAGATCTCTCCCGGTTCAACCTCTCAGCATGGCTTCTGAAAGGGAGATCCTGAGATCAGTGGTGAACACTATTCTCTCCAGCCGCAAAAATACTACGGCTGCTAAATACCAGAAGGTTTGGGAAACGTTCATCACCTGGTGCAATGTGCACGAAGTATCCTCTCCATCCATCCGTGAGGTGCTGCGCTTTTTTCAAGACGGCTTTGATAAAGGGTTACAACCTGCTACTATCAAGGTCCAGATTTCGGCACTGAGCAACTTCTTGGACTCCAATCTGGCTTCCCATCCCTGGATCTCCAGATTTTCTAAGGGGATGTGCAGACTTCACCCTAGGCTCCGTCCGTCGGTTCCACCTTGGGACCTTAACCTCGTGTTGCACCAACTCACCACGTCTCCTTTTGAGCCTCTAGAGGATACCTCTCTGAAGCTGCTCACCTACAAGGTTGTCCTTCTAGTAGCCCTCACCTCCGCTAGGAGGGTGAGCGAGCTCCAGGCTCTCTCCAGAGTGGAACCTTTTCTCAGGATTCTGCCGGACTGCATTATCCTCCGTTTGCCACCAGAGTTTCTCCCTAAAGTAGTCTCACCTTTCCATTCGGATCAGGAGATCATCCTACCTACTTTATGTCCGGATCCCAAAGAGCTGGAACTCCACTCGCTAGACCTGCGGAGGTGTATCCTGTCTTATCTCTCGCGTACGTCTGCCTGGAAGAAATCCAACTCTCTCTTTCTGTCCTTTGCGGGGACCCGCAAGGGCAGATCAGTATCCAGGGCTTCCATAAGCCGCTGGCTTAAGGACACAATCTCCTTATGTTACATCTCCGCGGGAAGAGTACCTCCCTCCGGCCTGAAGGCACACTCGACCAGATCCGTCTCGACTTCCTGGGCTGAACTCTCCGGGGTGAATCCGTCTCTCATTTGCAAGGCAGCGACCTGGAGGTCGATTCATACGTTCGGCTGAATCGTCATCTCTCAGACAAGTCTCAATTTGGTCGTCGTGTCCTGCAGACTGGAATCCTTCCCTCCCTATCTTGCTAATTCTTCTCATGTGCCACCTGGAATGGCAAGGAAAGTGAGAATTCTTACCTGGGAATTCCTTTTCCTTGTCCATTTCCAAGATGGCACACTTTTACTCCCATCCATTAAATTTACTTTTGCTTGTCTATTATTTGTCTGAGTCTTTCTTTTTAACCACACTGGGGAGGAAGGGGGAGGGCTCCTTTTTATAGTGTTTCCTGCCCTACCTGGTAGGCGGAGCCTTCTTCTCATGTGCCATCTTGGAAATGGACAAGGAAAAGGAATTCCCAGGTAAGAATTCTCACTTTCCATACATTATTGTATACCTACAAATAGAGGGTTTGTATGTCTGATTCTGTTTATTTGATCTATACCTTCAACGCTGAGTTAACATGTGATTTTCAATTGATCTATACCTGCAAAGCTTGTTTTTTGTGTTCATTCTGTTGATCTATACCTGATATGCTATGTTTCCATTCATATTTATGCATACCTGCCAATATAGGGTTTGTATGTGATCTATAGATGCAAGTGCTGTTTATATGTGTTTCCTTTCTATAGAACTATAGATCAGAGGTATGGCTTAGTGAAAGCGGGACAAAGGGATTTGGAATTGCAGGGGAGAGGACCTATCAAAGTCATGGTCAGGGTGAGGAGGAGGGAAGACTGCATTGACTCTCACAGTCCCCTAATCTGCAGTCAGTGTGGCAAATACTTTTTTTTTTTGTGTGGTAGCGGAGGGAGTGATTGCATGCTTGGGAACGGGGCCCAAGGAAATGCTTTCTGGGGTCCAATTTTTTCAATATTTAAAAAAATAATAAATTTGTTACAGCAGATTAGCTGGTTTTGCCTTGTATTTAATGTATATTATTGTTTCCAGTTATATATTACTGTACTTGTTTGCACTTGCACATAAGCTATCTTTAATGAAAGCTCGTTGTTAAAAGATTTTTTTCCTTTTTTTTTTTGCGATGGGGGGGTGCAAGAGTAGTAGTCCGCACGGGGCGACAGAACACTTAAGGCCGGCTCTGATTCTAGTGTAGGACTATTTTCAGTCAACCTTCAGTAGCCACTGTATGTATTTTCCTTAATGGTGTCTGCGATCTCATTCCAGTGTATATTTACTTTATTCTGCTTTGGATTTCTTTTGGCAATTGCAGTCAACCAGTACATGTTAAGGAAGAACCAACAGAAGAGGATGTCAGACCTGCATCGCTTTCAGCACCAACGAATCAGAAAGCACTGGCAGAAGATTGTGACCTGGAGCCGGAGACAGCCATGGAAGACTCACCATGAAGGCTGTTGTTCCCGACTGTAATCTTTCTTCCTCCAATGTCCAGCACTTCCACCAGAGACCAACTTTACCCTCTGCCATAAGCTTCATCCAGCCTGAACTGAAAGACTTGACTCTCTCCCCGTCCTTCGGGGTCTTCCTGAGTCTGGCAGCACTTCAGTGACTTATGGACTGGAGAGTGAATTCCCACACTCTTTTGCTCCCTTGAACAGAGATGGGATTGGTCGCCAGTGATTCTGTTTGTATCCTCTGGCATTGACAAGAAGATATATCCTGTCCTGTATATTTATCCCCTTCCCCACTGCACACTATGGGAATCATTGAACTTCTTCTGCAAATGCAGTGAGGAACACGTACCCAACAACACATGCAGGAATGGGGTTTTGCCCTAGGTTCCCCATTGCGTGTTCTGCTGTCTGGTTCTTTTTGCTACCTTTGGAAATGACCGGACTTATTTATTTTGCTCTGCATGTTTTGAATCAGTTACTACTGCCATTCCTTAATCACACATGTGATCACAATACACACACACCCTTTTCACATGGATATGAACATGCAAGATGCATCGCGGTACACATGTTCTGTGTACAAGATTGCATGCTGTAAATACAGATATACAGAGTAGTTGATGTGTAATTTCAGGAAAATGTCACATGCCACTAAGGTTATTAATACTCTTTGGTGGAAATTCACTCACACAGCACTTTTTACATAAGTTTACAAAGCAGTACATGGGCAGTATTAAATTATGCAGAAACCCTTCTATCATTATAATTAATGGGGATAAAAGATAGGCCAGTACTTATGAGATACTGGGGCAGACAGATCAGTTTTCAGTTTCCAAAGAATGTTGTGTTATCAGGACCAATTAATTTATTACATTCTATACATATTCAAAAATATTCCATATAACCTGCCCATTCACAAACAAAAACCTATACACTCAAGCTCCCCACTCTCTTTTGGTTTTTTTGTTGATTAATCTTCATTACCACCTACAGAAAATGCTTAATTGCAAACAACCCTCCAGGTGTATTCAAATATACACTGCTTGCCCCACAAAAAAGAAGCTGCCATAATCACACACACTTTTCTAGTCATCCAATTTGTCACCACAATGTCAGTGTTCTTGTTTGTTATTGAATTCGATACATAATTCTTATCCAGTGCCAGGATTTTTTTCTGTTAAATGCAAAGTGTCTGTTAACAAGACTTCAAAGGCGTATATAATTGTATTGGTGTCTACTGAATCTTTCCAGAAATGTCCATCACAAAATCTTGCTGCTTGTGTTTTCTCAAGCTCACACACACATACTTTAATTTTAATGTACTAACATGTACCTCCCACCTGTATGCAGCAGCAGCATCATAACCTTCAGTGACCAAAGATACCGCTCATGCTAAATAAACCAAAACCTCCTCCTACTTTAGTTTTGTGTTGATAGGACTCATGGGGCAATAAGGATGTCACCCCCAAGCTAAAGGTACCAGTTTATCTGTTAGTCACAGACTGTTCCTTTTGCGCTCTGGTTTCACTTTGCACTGTATCTGCGTACGTACACTGTGGGAGCCTGGTAGTTGTGGCAGATGCATCATGCACATCACATATATGTGCATTTCAATTGAGCTTTATGGATAGGGATATGTATGAAAGCAATGCCATTGTTACAAAAATCTCACTTTTTATTTTTTTTATATGGATCATGTGTTGCTGGCCATCATTATATATATATATATATATAAATATATATATATATATATATATATATTTATTTGATGGTTTGTCCTTTCCTCAGATGCAGATCTTACAGAGAACTAATGTTCTAAAATGGGCCAGAAAACATGAGCAGGATTCACGTTGTGACTGATAAAACATTGAGGTGATGGTACATACCTCAAGGTACATGTAAAAGGCACACATCTATTAAAGCAACAGCCATTTTTTTTACTCAAATTGCGTTTTGAACAAACCATTCTATTCTTACTGGTACTTGACTGATTGTAAGAGACAACAAGGTAAGTAAGAGAACAGTGTCGATGAAACCGCATGAGTTAAATTGTCTTTCATCAGTACATAAAAAAAAGAAATGGAGATGACTTCACAGTTACAATGCAAAACGAGGTACTCTGAAGAGGAAGAGAAGTACTTTCAAAAGGACATTCAGAAAAGGTAATCTCTAGCAGCATGGTACCATTTGCCCCACAGAAGTTATTTTCCTTTCATCGTTCTATAGCTACGGTGATAAACCTAAATCCACTCTTATATTCAACCCAGAAAAAAAAGTTTATATTGTTCCACATGTTAACGGCCAAAATGTATTGTAAATATTGCAGAATTAGATATTGACAAAACAGTATTTACATAAGAAAAATAGATTATGGGTTGCTAAATAACCACTACAGAAGGAAAATACATAATATATGTATGATTTTACATTTCTTTTCCCATTACCATATCCAACTATTTTTGCACATTCCCCAAATGCAGATCAATGTAATAAACTCCGTCAGACATTTTCACTAGTACAGAGGAACACAGGCTCATCCTACTACAACCCAAGGGCCCACTACCAATAATTATTCAAATACATTGCAACTTTTCCAAAGTCTGAATTTTCTTTTAACTACTTGTTGTTACTTAGGAAGTATGTTGCTGATGTCAGATTTTTGGTTACAATAAAAACCTGTCACTGAATCGATAAATACACCTCAACCTTTGACATCCAATGTGCTTGTGAACTGATTTATTACATGATGTAGCTTTGTGCTAATTTTGAAATGCCTTTCCGGATCCTTTTTTTTTTTTCCTTTTCTTCAACACAAAACAATGGTAGTGAGAGGTAGCAAATTCTGAATATACATTGCAGAGCTCCACAAAGTTTGGATTACATAAGCAATAAAAGGGAAGCAAAAATTAGCAAGTTTATGAATTTCTGTCACTTTTATACATCACCAAAGAAAGTGTTAATTTAAAATTGTTATGTATTAACATAACCCAACATAATGTGTGAAAGACAATGGGGGGATTTGCTAAGAGGATGACAATTGGAGAGTTTACTCAACCAAAAACTTCTCTAGGCTTTTTGGATAGTTGCATTGGTGTTTTCACCTTATACTTTTTAGTATTTAATCCTCTACATTGCCTTTCAGTATAAACTGTAGGCTATGCAAATTTTTTGTAATGCGACTTTCTAAAGGGACAAATTGGGTTATTATGGAGACTGCATTTTGACCATTGCAGGCCCAGTTTTCAGGAAGAGCCCATAACCCTAGTTCAGCCCAAGCTGCATATGTGGTATTCTTCACTCTAGTAAGAGTGTGTGTATGAAAAGGAATATTTAACCCCTTTGTGCCAATGGCTGATTTTATTTTTTGTACCCTTCTTGACAATGGTTGTTTTAACATTTCTGCATTGATCGTGTTTAGCTGTAATTTTCTTTTCCCTCATTTATTGAACCAACACAAGTTATATATTTGTTTTTTTCAGGACAAGAAGGGCTTTCTTTATAGATGTCATTATTTTGATTGTATCATATAATTTACTATGAAAATAAAGTATAAAATATGGTGAAAAATGAGGAAAAATGTTTTTTGACTTTTACTTGAAAAATATTCTACTTTATAAAAGCCAATGAAAAAAACATGCTAAACAGATTCTTCTTCTTGTCATGAGTTTAGAAATACCTAATGCTTTATCTTTTTTTGATTTTTTTTCTGCAGGTTATAGGGAAATGATTACAAGTAGTGTTTTGCTGTTTAAAAACTTTTTTTCCCCAAAATTAGGTACTTCTTTTCCCCTGTGTTGTTTGGGACTTCTTTGAAGCCGACCAATGCAATTTATCAAGCCAGATATTTCTTTCCATGCACTACCATCAGTCTCTGTCAAACCATCAGTCTTTGTCAAACTTTGTGGTAGTTTTTTGGTAGTAATGTTTACCGCTCCTGGTATATGCCACTGTCAGACAACATCCTAAAATGTGTCTAGCAAATGCCAATTTTAGGAATTGCTCATAAAATTAAACCTATACATCTGGGCTTTTGTTTTACATTTTGCTGTAACTGGAAGGTTCCCTTGATGGTGACATGAATGAGGAATTATTTTTACATTACCACATTTTTTTTAAACTATATTTTTTTTATTTTATTTTACTTATGACATTGTGATTAGAAAGCTGGGTTCATTGACTTGCATGGTTGAATGCAGTACCTGTAGTACTGAGTTCTCAGGAGGGTCTAGAACCAATTAATTACCCCAAAATAAATTTTGTCTCTCGTAAGATAGTGACGTTTAATAAAAATGAACAAGTTGCCAAGAGGATCCTCTTGGCAACTTGTTCATTTTTATTAAACGTCACTATCTTACGAGAGACAAAATTTATTTTGGGGTAATTAATTGGTAAATACCTAACAAGCAGCCATCCCTATATCAGTAGTGACATTGGAGGCACAAGCCTTTTAGATGCACAAGTGCCACTATCTGGAAGTTGACCAAGGGAGTTCAACAAGGAAGGACAGAGAAGACATGGGAGACTCTCTGCAATCAATATTCCACTGAACTGAACTGTCAAGTGCTGCCTACTGCTTATTGTGTTTGCTCCACCTCCATTCCCATCACCATGGATACCATGTTCACAATCCTCTTGTTCCTCCTTTTTCTTTCCTCTATTGTTAGTAAAATAATTATCTCTCTCCAGCCATCCCACACTCTGCTGTATTATTATTGTGTGAGGGGCAAACGAATAGGATTAGTGGAACGGAGAACCAGAGACCCAGAGAGGGTCCATTCGGTCTGAGGTGTGCCATGACCGACGTACCAGGTAGGCCTATAGAGGGCCACCCCGTAAATAGAAATGAAAGAAAGGATAGAGGAGAAAAGAGGAAATAAAAGGAAGGAAATTAATAGGGGGGGGCAAGGGAGGGCAACGTTAGGAGCTGTAACGTAGCTGTGGAAGGGAGAGGCGTTGGTTAAATAACCATAGCCCCTCCCACAACTACAGGCTAATATACATCAGCCTTCACATTTGTGTGAGGGGCAAACGAATAGGATTAGTGGAACGGAGACCCAGAGAGGGTCCATTCGGTCTGAGGTGTGCCATGACCGACGTACCAGGTAGGCCTATAGAGGGCAAAAAGAAGAAGACACAAAGTTAGTCGTACCATAACATGACAACACGAGGAGTTCCATCTGCCTAGCTTTTAATCACCTGGGCTAGAACTTATTCTTAGACGCTGCCCCGATTATGCGAGCGGGTTAAGGCCAATCCTGGTACGTAATAACCTAACACATCTGATAAACATGACTGACGACAACAGCTCCCTGGGGAAGGGCAAAAGAAGACTGGCTTTCGGTTTCCCAGTCAAAAAAACAACAACAAGGCTCCCAGGACTGCAACTGGGCACCAAACTGAGTCGGTAAGAAAAAACGTAATTCGTGTACTTGGCCGGACCGATTCATTTTCGTATGACCGAGGGACAGAACGAAATGATCAGCAACAGAACACAAGTCCGAGACTTCAGAGATGACGAAGAATAAAGTGTAATGGCCAGTACCCTCGGTCGCATGAACCAACGAAGGCTGACTTACCGTCCCAGTAAAATAAGGACTGCAACTGGTTACCCGGGGACATTGGTAGGAAGCAACAGTGTACTCGGACCGGATTGATTCATTTCGTATGACCGAGTGACAGCTCGTAATGATCAGAAGAACCGAAGCTGAATTAAATACAGTAGCCAGCTCACCAAGCTGCCTGCATCCGAAAAAATTACATGGAAGCTTAAGCACTAAACATGTACCAGGACTAAACAGGATGTCCATTAACATTAGCAAAGCTCTTACTCGCCATCCATTGGTAAATCACTGGGGGACTTCACTGGCTTGACCTTGCAGACCTCTAATACGTTATATCCGGGTGAGAAGAAACCAGAGAGGTTCTTTAGAACTACAATATTGATCTTAGACTTCTGTCAGGAAAAGCTTCATCGCTAAATGAAAAGGCTTAACTGTGCTCACCGTGAACTAATAGCGGATACGGTCAGATTGTCAGCTCTGAGGGACAGTTTGCATATAATCGTCAATGTGTGAATATGAGTGGATGATGACAGTCGCTGAGCGAGACCAGAAGGCTCACACTGAATCCTTTCTCTAAACGTCCCACTCACTGGAGCTAGAGCCTGAGAAGCAGACATGTAACGGACACATGGATGCGGAGCCTGAAAAGCAGACGCGTAACGGACTCACGGATGCGGAGCCTGAAAAGCAGACGCGTAACGGACTCACGGATGCGGAGCCTGAAAAGCAGACGCATAACGGACTCACGGATGCGGAGCCTGAAAAGCAGACGCGTAACGGACTCACAGACGCGGAGAAGCAGACGCGTAACGGACTCACGGACGCGGAGAAACAGACATGTAACGGACTCACGGACGTGGAGCCTGAGAAGCAGCCATGTAACAGATTCACGGACATGGAGCGACAACCATGATCTTAACCCCCCCCCACATTGGCTCTGGGCTGAATACCCACAGAGGCGCACTTAAAGGAAAACTCATCAGCCGGAAGGAGGGAAACCATGATGAAGCTCATATGGGAAATAAGGGGCAGGGAGCTTCTGGAGGTACAGCCATAATACCTGTAAAGGAACCACATGCTAAACCCTAATCTGGAATTACGGGGAGGGATGAAAAACAGCAGCTTCTCTTAAAACCGGATTCCACACTTAATAGGAGATAGACATTGCTTGAGAAATAATGCCCCGGGGCACATCGCTTTGGTAGGGCCTAATGGCATCCGTGCAAATATGACGTAGCATGAATAGACTTACATGGCAACCAGTGGTGGCAGGGCCTGCAGGAGAGGAAGGGGGCAGGCCTGCCAGTGCAAGATGGGCTTCCAAAATTGGCTAAACTCTCGTGAATTAAGGAGACCGATGCCACCCACTAGTGAGGTGAGCATGTCCCTCATTGCACCCTGTCCACAAAACTAGATTGTGGCTGGCTGGATCTATGAGGAGGAGACAGGGGACTAGCAAACGGTGGGTAGAAAAATTCCGCTATGCTGGCCGAGGCAGAGAAAGGAATGTATCACCTTGTTAATACAGCCGTCGATTTAGCAACAGACTGAGCACAGAGGGAACGTGAGGCGGCAAAGTCTGACCCAGGAGCGTGCGAACGGAATGGAGGACCTCTCTTCTTGATCGGATAGGAATGACAAGTCTATGCAACGGAACCTGGACATATACCCCGGACCTAAACCTGAACTAACTGAATATCTAACCGAGCTCCGCGCTGGAGCGGGATGAAACGTAGAGGGAGGCCTAATTAACTAACAGTGAGGCACGAAAACTAGCTCGTGGGGCGTAACCTCCAAGCGAGGAGGGGAGATTGCCTCGGGGTGGGGCGGGGGGCCAACTGCCTAGTTCAAGGAGGCCGTCTATCTAAGTGGGGACGTAACGAGGTCTCGAGAATATTGCCTCCTATCTGACTCACTAAACCTGACACTCTAAGGTTAGCAACCCCATGGAACATCTGTTTCTTCCAATTATTGGAAGAGGGGCCCGGTTGTAATGACGGGAACCGACCTGCCGGTAATCTAATTATAGGAATGGGAAACCAGACAGTGAGATAAAACAGAGTACCTCAATAATAACGTGAGCTGGACACTGTAATCGTGTAAAGCAATGAGAAGAAAAAATTTTGAGCGGGACAGTTGATACGTGGAACCGCCTCCCAGCAGAAGACAACCATTAATACCTGAATTACCAACAAGAGGCAAATAGCAGTACCTAAGGTGGCAGTCCGCTCGGGAACTGCTTAAGCGGCGACTAGGTAGAGAAGACCTATAGCAGAAAGTACTGGAAGACCAATAACAAACCACTTGACCTGGACACTTATCCTAAATAACACGCTGCACAGTGAAAACATAAACAACCTACATGACTTATCACACGGCCAAGCTGTAATCGTGTACAGTAATGTGAAGAAAAATCCGAGCGGGACGGTTGATACGTGGAACCGCCTCCCAGCAGAAGCGGTAGAGGCCAACAATGAGTATCTGAATTAGCAACAAAAGGAAATAACCGTACATGACTAGACAACTAGTTAAGAAGACGTGTAACAGAAAGTACTTGAAGACCAAACGCAACAAATATTGCGTTTCGGGGGGCCAGCGAGAGTTCGGGGGGCCAGCCTTACTACCAGAAATACACAACAAATGTAACCTGCACATACAAGAACCAGCACAGAGAATACATAAGAACAAACCAGACCTATCCCATGGCCAAGCTGGATAGTGTAGAGAAACGTGAAGAAAATTCGAGGAGGACCGGTTGATACATGGAGCAGCCTGCCAGCAGAAGCGGCCGAGGGCAACAGACAGTTCCTCAATTAGCAATAACAGTGACAGAGGAAATAACAGAACATGAGGTGGCTGTCCCGTCTGTAACTGCTTTGGAGGCAACCAAAGCAACAAATTATATACACATACATACAAATCATGTGACCAGCCTAAATAACTCGCACTAATAGTGAACAAAGGGTTAATGAAAAAAGTGGTTAACTGGCAACCCTTATCTGACTCTAGCAACAGAAATTCCTCAACCAGGGCCAGTTGATACATGGAACAGTCTACCAGCAGAAGCGGTAGGAGACCAACAGAGTAAACTGGTGAATGTAGCTTGTATGCTGATTGTTATCCACAAATTGTGCGTACATGAATTAATTGGAGTTAAGTATAATTTGAAAGTACTCCAACAACCAATGTAATTGACCAGCTGTAGCATACAACGAGTAACTCCAAGAACAATATAGCGAGTGACTGAAAATACGCTTGGATAAGGAAATGAACCTCCATAAAAGTGCAGACATAGTAACATGAGCTGAACAGTATAAAAGCATGAAGGAAAGAGAGCGTGCTTAATGATGTGTAGCGCGGGACTAGAGGTATCCAACAGGTATCGGTAGTAAAAGGGTTAACAGGCTTAGTAACGATTGAGTATGAGAAGTGCACCTGTGTGGCCATGCATACATATAAACAATCCGAGAAGAGAAGTATCAAGAGAAGTACCCAGCATAGCTCCAGTGAACTGCTACCTTTAACACAGATGTTGTAATTAGGTACTGTTAGTAAAAGAAACATATAGAGATTACGAAGGAAGTGAAAACAGGCTTGGGAAGGTTTAGGATTGATTGACAGCACCTGTGCAGTGCCCTGCATACACAAAGCAGTCTGTAAACAACAACAAAACCCCACGTAGACCCCGTAAATGAGTTAATAAACGACCAAGCAAGCAACGAGAAAAGTATAACCGGAAGGGGGGGTGCCCCCTCTCGAATAACCCCGAAAAAACCTGATTTGCAGGAGTCGTTTGGCTCCTGAAACGCAGACATGCCACACTGCCAATACTAGCTGAAAACTGCAATGTTCCTTCCTGAAGTTCCGTGACATCACTTCCTGTATAGCATCAGCCAACGTTAGGAGCTGTAACGTAGCTGTGGAAGGGAGAGGCGTTGGTTAAATAACCATAGCCCCTCCCACAACTACAGGCTAATATACATCAGCCTTCACATTTATCTTGTATTTATATAGCACCAACAGTTTACGCAGCGCTTAATACAATACATAAATTCAAGGGATATGACAAGACAAGAACTGACAGACCAAGACAAACCGATATATTCGGTGAAGAGAGCCCTGCTCGCAAGCTTACAATCTTGAGATTTCTCTGCTGTCACTGAAGAGGATGTACATGCTGTTCTTCTTTCCTCTTATCCAACCACATGCCCCCTTGCCCCGATCCCTTCCCATCTCACCCAGTCTCTTTCATCTACCCTTGTCCCTAATCTAGCTCATATCTTCAACCTCTCCCTCACTACTGGATCTGTCCCATCCTCCTTCAAGCATGCTACCATTAGTCTGATATTGAAAAAGTCCTCCCTTGACCCAACTGATCTCTACAATTACCGTCCCATCGCTCTACTTTCTTTCACTTCCAAGCTTCTTGAAATAATTGTTTATACCCGATTAACTACGTTTCTGGATTCCAACTCCCTGCTTGACCCTCTTCAATCTGGTTTTCATCCTCAACACTCTACTGAAACCTCCCTTACTAAAGTTACTAATAACTTACTCACTGCTAAATCCAAGGGCCACTACTCCATGCTAATCCTACTGAGCCTTTCTGCTGCTTTTGACACTATGGACCACCCTCTTCTTCAAATGCTTCATGTTCTTGGCCTCCGTGACACTGCTCTCTCCTACCTCTCTGATCAGCAGTGTCTCCAGTAACACTTTCTCTCCCCTCCCTCTCTCAGGCTCTGTTTTAGGGCCCCTTCTGTTCTCTCTTTACACTTCCTCGCTTGGCAAACTGATCTCATCCTTTGGCTTTCAATACCACATGTATGCTGATGACACCCAGATCTCTCTATCTATCCTCCCCTGATCTCTCTCTCTCTCTCTCTGTCTTAGAGCATGTAACTAACTGCCTTGCATCTGTCTCTACCTGGATGTCTGCATGTTTCTTGAAACTTAACCTCTCCAAAACAGAACTTCTCATCTTCCCTCACTCCAATGCTAAGATTCCCCCATCAATTTCCCTCATTGTTAATGGTGCCATCATCTCCCTGTCTACTTATGCACTGTCTTGGTGTCACCCACATATTCATAGTACAAACTTTTGTTTTCTTTTTAGATTCCTTACAGAGCTCTACCACCATGGGCGTAGGAACCCCTAAAAATCTGGGGGGGGACAGCATTTTCCCCCATCAGATCCCCACTTTCTCACACTATCTACCCCCTCTCACACTTTCTTACTATCTACCCCCTCCCTACCCTCCCTTCTCACACTATCTACCCTCTCCCTACCCCCACTTCTCACTAGCTACCCTCTCCCTACCCTCCCTTCTCACTAACTACCCTCTCCCTATCGCCCCCTTCTCACTAGCTACCCTCTCCCTACCACCCCCTTCACACTAGCTACCCTCTCCCTACCCCCCCTTCTCACTAGCTACCCTCTCCCTACCCCCCCTTCTCACTGTCTACCCCAGGGGTGTCCAAGTTTTTTCTGCAGTGGGCCACTTCATCAGAATTGTATACGTGCGCGGGCCGCGCTTCATTTTTCACCACCCACATTCAGTCTGTCTCTAAAAACTTCTCCATCTTAAATACATGCCCCATCTTGTCCATGCCCCGATTATCTCCTGTCTTGATTACTGTAACTCTGTCTTAGCTTAGCTCTTAACCGTCTCACCTCCCTAGAATCCACCATGAATGCTGCCGCCAGACTCATTTTTCTCTCCCGTCACTTTACTAACGTCTCTCCCCTCTGTCAGTCTCTTCACTGGCTGCCTGTGCGCTTCAGGATTCATTTCAAAATCCTCACTCTTACTTTCCTAGCCCTTCGTAGCGGTTTCCCTCCCTACATCTCCTCACTCATCTCTAAATACACTCCTAACCGGTCTCTCAACTCATCCGATGATCTCCTTCTATCCTCTCCTCTGATTTCTAGCTCTCAAGATTTCTCCAGGGCTGCCCCCATCCTCTGGAACGCCCTCCCCCAGTCTATCCGTCTCTCCCCCTGCCTTTGGTCCTTCAAAAGATCCCTCAAGACCCACTTCTTTTAGGACGCTTATAATATTGCACTTTAACACCCACTTAGCTCACCTCTTCTAGTCCCTCTAATGCAGACCTGGGCAAAGCACGGCCCGCGGGCCACATCCGGCCCGCTGAATAGCTCGGACCGGCCCGCAAAGAGTGTCCTGGTGACTCACCAATGAGTCCGGTGTCCCCCCCCGCCCCGGTCACTTACCTTAAACTCCTGTGTTGGAAGCGTTTGTCTCGGGTGCCGGCGCTTTACGCTGGGCGCCGGCATATGACGTCAGACGCCGGCGATCAGCAGTGAAGCGCCGGCACCCGAGACAAACGCCTCACGCTTCCAACACAGGAGTTTAAGGTAAGTGACCGGGGCGGGGGGGGGAGATCCTGAGAAGGGGGGGTTAGGGAGTTAGAGGGGAGATACTGAGAAGGGGGGGTTAGGGAGTTAGAGGGGAGATACTGAGAAGGGGGGTTAGGGAGGGAGGTCTTACTGTGTGTGTGTGTCTTACTGTGTTTGTGTGTGTGTGTCTTACTGTGTGTGTGTGTATCTTACTGTGTCTGTGTGTGTCTCACTGTGTCTGTGTGTGTCTTACTGTGTCTGTGTGTGTCTTACTGTGTCTGTGTGTGTCTCACTGTGTCTGTGTGTGTCTTACTGTGTCTGTGTGTGTCTTACTGTGTCTGTGTGTGTCTCACTGTGTCTGTGTGTCTTACTGTGTCTGTGTGTGTCTTACTGTGTCTGTGTGTGTCTTACTGTGTCTGTGTGTGTCTCACTGTGTCTGTGTGTGTCTTACTGTGTCTGTGTGTGTCTTACTGTGTCTGTGTGTGTCTCACTGTGTCTGTGTGTATCTTACTGTGTCTGTGTGTGTCTCACTGTGTCTGTGTGTGTCTCACTGTGTCTGTGTGTGTCTTACTGTGTCTGTGTGTGTCTCACTGTGTCTGTGTGTGTCTTACTGTGTCTGTGTGTGTCTTACTGTGTCTGTGTGTGTCTCACTGTGTCTGTGTGTGTCTTACTGTGTCTGTGTGTGTCTTACTGTGTCTGTGTGTGTCTTACTGCGTGTGTCTTACTGTGTTCATAGCTTATTCAGTTATTGTAATAAATATTTTAGCCCATTTTTTAGCTCAAAATATTTTTTCCTTTTTTTTCTCCTCTAAAATCTAGGTGCGTCTTATCAGCAGGTGCGTCTTATAGAACGAAAAATACGGTATGCACTCCGAAGCCTTGTTCATTTTGTTCACTTCTGTGCTGTGCTAATAGTTATTCAGGCCTTACTTATTCAAGCACCTCTACCAATGACGTAGGCTTGAATAACTTTATTAAACAGCACATAAGTTAACAAAATGGACAAGGCTTCGGAGTTTGTAGTTTGTAGAGGTCTGGCCCTCTAAAACCATTCCAATTTCTCATGTGGCCCCATGGGAAAATTAATTGCCCACCCCTGCTCTAATGCAATACTTACACTAGTGTGGCTGGTCCATGCCTTACAATGGCTTTTACCTTTTACCTATTGTGTAATACACCCTAAATCCCTATAGATTGTAAACTCGTTTGAGCAGGGCCCTCCCCACCTGTTATCTCTAAGTCAATTTGTTACTTGTTATGTCCTGTCTACCCATGGTACAGCACTACGGAATTTGATGACGCTATATAAAACAATAAATAAATAATAATACTATGTATTCTACAAACAAGCATACGAGTTTATATAAGGGGCCAATACATTTAAAATTTTGGACTAAAATTGACTCTGAACTCAAATCTAGGGAATCATTTTTTAATCAAATTTAAATTTAATTAGCATGGTAAAACTACTTTAGTCCCGAATACAAAGTATAATAAGTATAAGTATATATTATGTTTTTTGTTTTTTTAAATATTGTAATTATAACACAAATCATAACCCAGCAGCTACTATAATGTACAGTTTGCCCTAAGAAAAGCCACGGACATGTTGGGATAGGCTGCAGTGTATAATAAATATATAATACATATATGTAACACATGCAACTAATGGAAAACAAACTCATACAGATGGAATACAATAAACAAATACTCCTTGATACCCTAAAGAGAGCAGCATGTATCCATCAATAACTATTTATACAGAAAGCATGATGGATAATGAAACCTGTATAACTGTCTTGTTCCGTGTATAGCCATAGAGCTCTCACGGTTCTCCTTGTGTCTAAGCACATATTCATAGTTCAAACTTTTGTTTTCTTTTTAGATTCCTTATAGAGCTCTACCACCAGAGGCGTAGGAACCCCTAAAAATCTGGGGGGGACAGCATTTTCCCCCATCAGATCCCCACTTTCTCACACTACCCTCTCCCTAACACCCCCTTCACACTAGCTACCCTCTCCCTACCCCCCTTCTCACTAGCTACCCTCTCCCTACCCCCCCTTCTCACTAGCTACCCTCTCCCTACCCCCCTTCTCACTGTCTACCCCAGGGGTGTCCAAGTTTTTTCTGCAGTGGGCCACTTCATCAGAATTGTATATGTGCGCGTGCCGCCCTCATTTTTCACTGTGAGAAAATATAGCCTTTAATAAAATATGCAGATTAAAATAAAGTAAATGACACAAAACCTTTACGTTTCCTCTCACTGATTTCTGGGCCTAGAAAGTTTCGTGAGTACAAATTCAGGACTCAGGATAATTAAAAATGAAATAGTTCTATTTATTCTAGGGATGCACCAAAATGAAAATTCTGGACCATAACATTCACGGTTCAGTCACCGAAAATGACCCCCCACCTTTAAAAATAATAATAAAAACTCACATTTTTAATAAAAGTAGGTAACACACCACAATTGGACAAAAAAACATTAGCAATATGACTTGGCATGATAGGAGTGTGATTGCTAACAGCAATCACATTCCTATCATACCCAGGCAGCCAGTACATGCTGGTACAGGGTGGCTGTAAGTGATGTGCAGACCCCATACTGCTGGCAGCATCAATACACAAGGGGGCAGCTAGCTATGTTTCAGCATGTACTGGCTGACTTGGCATGATAGGAGTGTGATTGCTAACAGCAATCACAGTCCCATCATGCCTAGGTTCCAGCACTTACACATCCAACCAGTAAATGCTGTAACCTAGGCATGATGGGACTGTGATTGCTGTTAGCAATCACACTCCTATCATGCCAAGTCAGCCAGTACATGCTGGTACAGGGTGGCTGTAAGTGATGTGCAGACCCCATACTGTTGGCAGCATCAATACACAAGGGGGGCAGCTAGCTAGGTTTCAGCATGTACTGGCTGACTTGGCATGATAGGAGTGTGATTGCTAACAGCAATTACAGTCCCATCATACCTAGGTTCCAGCACTTACACATCCATGCTTTCACACACACACACTCATTCATTCATATACTCATTCATTCACAGATTCATTCCCTCAATCACGCATACTCATTCAAACACCCTCCCCACCAGGTAAGGACCTGCACTGCAGCTCCTCGATGCCGCTCACAGGCTTCAGCAGAGGGCGCGGCCTCCCTCTGCGTTCTCTGGTACTGCACAGAGGAAGCAGGATGTGATGTAATGTCACGTGAACTCTGCTGGGTTCCGGTTCCTCTGTGCAGTACAGAAGACCCTCCCACAGGTAAGTAGCAGGGCTCGAGGTGCGGACCGCGTAAGATCGGTTGCCCTGGCTGCCGATCTTACGCGGGCCGCACCTCGAGGTCTCGCGGGCCGCATTTGCAGCGTTTCTATTGGGGGGGTTCCTACAGCCCTGGGGGGGATTTCTTAATTATCGGTCCCCCCCGTCCCTACGCCCATGTCTACCACATCAAAAGTCACTATCTTCAGGGATTAAATAGTTGTAGGTATACTTATTTGGCATAAAGTCAATCTAGTTTACAGCATTTAAAGTGCTGTATATACAAACATCCCTTATACAGCCACCAATCATAATTTCTTGTTAGCCCCCCTCTTATATGCACATACATATATACAAACATACATACATACATACATACATACGTACATATACCAAAAAACCCCAAAGCATATGAAATAGCGAGGTCATGTGACTGCAGGCGTTTTATGCAATGCTAAACAACCACTGTACAATCTCTTCTCTCCAGTGTGATTCTACCTGCTAAACAGGGGGCACTGCAGAACTGACCACTATAGCAGATAATGTACACAAGGATATTAACCCCTTCAATCCCAGGGGTTTTGGGTACCTCAAAGCCCAGAGCAATTTTGCCATTTTTGGGGTATGTCGGTTTAGCGATGATTCTCTTTTCCTGTGAATAGTGTACCCATGTAAACTATATATTGTTTTTTCAAGGAGAGATAGAGCTTTCGTTTGATACCATAGTTGGATGATTAGCTGAAAATTTAGAATGAGAAATTTAGTAAAAACTAGCGAAGATTAGAAAAATAAACAAATTTTTTTTTACATTTTCCCTCTGAATCCTCAAAAAATTAGGTAAAGTGATGGAAAATCCCCTCCAAGTTTATCAATTCAGCTGTCCTGATTTCAGAAATACCTAATTTATATAGATTTTCCAGACTTTCCCAGCACCAGGGAGCATACTATTAGGTGTACAATTTTGTATAATTTTTATGCCTATGGCTTAACGGGTTTGGGGGTTGTGAACGGGGGCAGGAGGGTTATACTGGCTAGATGTTATGCTAGGGCAATGGGATGTAAGGTTTTTTTAAGAATTTTTTTATTATCTTTTTTATATATTTTTTGTTTAATTTTTTTTTTATTTTAATTTTTTTTAAATTTTTTTTTTTTTTATATTTTTTTTTTAAACAGTAATGGTTAGAGGTCCTCCTAGGGACCTCCTGAACATACCAGTGATGTCACAGTGACATCACAGCTCATATTATAATTTTTTTTAGTATTATTTATATTATTATTTTAATGATTTTTTTAATATTATTTTTAAATGGACTAACGTTTTTTTTTTTTCTGCTTTTCTGTTACAGGCCGGGAGGGGGAGTGAGGGAGATGGTTTCTCACTCCCCTCCCCGCGATCCCCCTGCACCGATCACACTGTGATCTCTATGCAGGTCCTCACAGACCTGCATAGAGATCGCAGCGTCTCTGTGCCTCATCGGAGGGCAGGATATCCCCGCAGGGGATATCCTGTCCTCCGATGACCTTCCGGGTTACGTCAGCAGTGACGTAACCCGGAAGGGAATGCCCAATCGCGCGTTTGCGATCGCGCGATCGGGCAGTTTACCGGTAACAGCTTACCGCTTTCATGCCGGAAGCTGTTACGGGAGATCGGACAGCAGAAAGCCGACAAAGCCGGCTTCTGCTGTCAGTGGGGAGTCCAGGCTGTCAAACGACAGCCTGGTCTCCCGTGCAGCGGCAGGGATGTGTCCCTGACGCTGCACGAAGGGCTGGACGTACCGGGACGTCCATAGGGGTTTCTTTGTGGGCGTTTTTTGGACGTCCCGGTACGTCTATAGGGGATTGAAGGGGTTAAAGATATATAAGGGTGTCTTATTTACAACTTTAGCCAAGTTAAATGCATTATCTCCAAGCAACAGTAAAGGTAATACTAAATCGATGGCAAATCGAACTGAATAAGTGCCTTTAGAATCATGAAGCAGTGGATTGGTTTCCTGAATTCTCGTGGAGATGAAATTGCAGGGGTAACAGGTGACCAGCAGTATAGGCCCTGCATCTGGATGGCATCCTCGGTTCCTACAATCCCAAACAGGTACCCTCTATGAGTACATCCCTAACTTGAATGGATATCATTGCATTGTTTTCAAGGTAGGGATTTGAACCATGCTATAAGGCTGTTGTACCCCCTTAACTTGCGCTGTAGGAGAAAAACAACATTTTTTAAAGCATGGATGGAACCTTAGGATATTAACATAATAATGACTGATGGAGAAACCTTGCCTCAAATTTAAACTGGGCTGGAAAAATATGAATTGTGGTCTGGCCTCAGTAACCCAAAAAGAGAAATGATAGAAACAGGAAGTTCTACTTACGGAGAGCTTCTTTTCCCTGCCAATCCCTGGTGACACTAAGGATAGACTCCTCCTTTTAAAGTTTTGAGTCCTGCCCTATCTCAGGTACGGACCTTTAAAAGGGCCCTCCCCTCCTACTAACACCAGTGAATACCAAAGACCACACAGGAAAAGCAATCTGATGCAACAAAATTTATTGAAAGGAAGGGAGGGAACAAAAACGTGTCACCAGGGATTGGCAGGGAAAAGAAGCTCTCGGTAAGTAGAACTTCCTGTTTCCCTGCCATCCCAGGTGACACTAAGGATAGATGTACCAAAGCAGAAGGGTGGGAAAACTTAAGTAGACAAAACAGCCTCAAGGACTTTCCGACCAAAAAGAGAGTCCTCCTGAGCCATCTGGTCAAGACGATAATGCTGTACAAAAGTGTGGAGAGTTCGCCAAGTAGCCGCCTTGCAGATCTGGTCAGGCGAAATACAGCATCTTTCGGCCCAGGAAGTGGAGACCGCTCTATATGCTAAGTTGATGGCTGCAACAATCCACTTAGCGATGGAAGACTTGGAGATGCTGACAACCCTGTTGGGCCCCGAAGAGGCCACAAACAAACGAGAGGACTGACGTATGGGCAGAGTCCGTTCCAAATAGATGGTGAGGCATCTCTTCAGATCGAGAGCGTGAAGAGCTGCTTCTTCAGCTGAGCCAGGAGCAGGAAAAAACGTAGGTAGCACGATCTCCTGGTTCTTGTGGAAAGCCGACTGAACCTTGGGTGCAAACTCCGGCGGTAGAGAGAGAACCACTTTATCCGGGAAAAACCGGAGAAACGGTTCCTTCATAGACAAAGCCTGAAGTTCACAAATCCGACGAGCAGAAGTAATGGCTACCAAAAAGGCTGTCTTCAGCGATAGAAGATACAGAGAAACAGACTGAAGAGGCTCAAAAGGAGGTGATGTAAGTCTACGAAGGACGAGATTCAAGTCCCATGGAACCATCCTGGTAACAGAACGAGGACACATCCGGACGATGGCCTTGGCAAAACGTCTGACCACAGGCAGAGATATAAGCTCGAACCCCAGGAGAGCACTGATGGCAGAAATATGCACCCTGATAGTGGAAGGTTGAAGTCCACTGTCGAATCCCTCTTGGAAGAAGTCCAAAATGGAGGCTGAGGAACAGGAAGATGGCAAAATTCCCTTGGAACAACACCAACCCTGAAATCTCTTCCAGATCTTAATGTATCGCAGAGAGGTAATCTTCTTTCTACTCTGCAGAAGCGTCTCAGCCACAGGAAAGAAAAACCCCGCGCTCTCAGCAGTTCGCGTTCAATCTCCAGGCCGTCAGGTGGAACATGGCAGGGTTTGGGTGTAGGAACGAACCCTGATGCAGAAGGTCTCTCCAAGCCAGGAGCTTCAGAGGGGGAGAGAGACTTAGAGTGATCAAGTCCGAATACCAGACTCGCTTCGGCCAGTCTGGTGCTATCAGGATCACGGAGGCATGGTCCATCTTGATTTTCTGTAGAACCCTGGAGACCAGAGCAAACGGAGGAAAAACGTAGGCGAGATGGAAATTCCATTCCTGTGCGAAGGCATCTATCGCCAAGGGATGATCCTGAGGCCTGAGGGAAAAGAAGACAGGAATCTGAGTATTGTCTCTGGATGCCATAAGGTCGATCTTGGGTAAGCCCCACCGTTGGACGATGAGGTCGAAGGCCGCCGGATGCAGAGCCCACGCGCCGCTCAGAACAGGAGTTCTGCTCAGGAAATCCGCTTGAGAATTTAGAGTTCCTCTGAGGTGGACAGCGGACAGAGTCATGTGACGGGACTCTGCCCAAAAGGAAATCCTGAGCTATATACGGAGAAGTCGAGGACTTCTTATGCCCCCCTGTCTGTTGACATAGGCTACCACTGCCTGATTGTCGGAGCGAAGAAAAATGTCCTTGCCGGCGAGCAGATGCTCCCAGTGATGCAGAGCTCTTTCTACTGCAAGCAACTCCAGACAGTTCGAGGGAAGAATTTTCATAGCTGGAGACCAGAGACCCTGCACGAACAGGTCCTGAAACGTAGCTCCCCATCCTCTGATGCTGGCGTCGGTGGTGAGAAGTACCTTGGAGACAGGAGACCAACTCCTCCCTGCGGCGAGGATATCCCGTTGGAGCCACCAGGAGAGGGAAGCTCTGACATGCCGAGGAGGACAGACATGCCGGTCCAGAGCCAATGGGTTGTCTTCTAGATGGTTGAGGACGAATCTTTGAAGAACTCTCATGTGGGCCAGGGCACCGCATACTTTGCGGAGACCATCTTGCCCAGCAGGGACATGCATAACCGTAAGGAGCTGCGGTGTGCAGAGCGAATCGTGCGTACTAGGAATCGAATTCCCTTGATCCTGGCAGGAGGAAGGAAAGCTTTCCCGGAGCAGGAATCCAGGCGAAGACCCAGGAACACTAGCTGTTGAGAGGGAACGGTGCAGGATTTGTCCCAGTTTAGAATCCAGCCGAGATCTTGCACCATGTCGACCACCGTAGAAAGGTGAGCCCGAAGAATCGGCGCTGACCGGGCATGGATAAGCCAATCGTCCAGATAAGGAATGACTGAGATTCCCTGAACTCGGAGACGGGCCGCCACGACTGCCAAGAGTTTCGTAAAGACTCTTGGGGCCGCTGACAATCCGAATGGAAGGGCTTGAAACTGAAAGTGCTGGACAGCTGTACCCCGAGGAATCGCCACTCTCAAGAAACGTTGATGAGATGGATGGATGGGTACATGGAAATATGCATCCTTCAGATCTAAAGAAGCCATGAAGTCGTTGAGGCATAAGGTGTCGAGAGTGGATCTTACGGTTTCCATTTTGAACCGGACGAACTGGAGGTGACTGTTCAAAAATCGCAAGTCTATGATTAGGCGAAGACCTCCCGGTCTCTTGGGGGCCAGAAAAACCGGAGAATAAACCCCTTGGCCCAGTTCTGGCCAAGGAACAGGAACCAGAACTCTGAGGTCTGTCAACTGCTGAATGGTAGATAACAGGACCGACCGCCTTGCCTGGTCTGGAGGAAGGTGGGAGATCAAAAAACGGTCTGAAGGTCTGGTCCGAAATTGAAGTCGATAGCCGTGCAAGGATCTCGGGTGAGTGAAAACCAACTGTCCCTGAAAAATCGGAGCCTTCCTCCCACTGGAATGGAGGAGGCGTCATGCAGCGTTCTTGGGGTCTTGAAACGCTTTGGGGAAGGTGATTCTGTCAAATCTCCCCCTTCCACAAGGGAATCTGGACGAGGGGTTGAATCTAGAACCATGGGCTCTAGATTGTCCTGGGAAAAAAGGCCGAAAGGACTGCCGTCTTTTCGAAGGAGGCTTTCGCTGAGGCATCCAATGCTTGTCCCCTGTGGTTTTCTCCAAAAGGGACTCCAGTTCTTCCCCGAATAAAGTCTTACCCTTAAAAGGGATATTAAGAAGCCTGTTCTTAGAGGCATTATCCGCCGCCCAGGCCTTAAGCCACAAGGCCCTCCTAGCTGCAACTGAAAGTGCCGAAGCTCAGGCTGTCATTCTGATGTTTTCGATGGAGGCATCACAGAGAAAATCCACGGCCAGTTTCACAGCAGCAACATTCTTGAGGATAGTTTCCCTGGAGGTTTTGGCAGCAATATCCTCTTCGATCTGGGAGAGCCAAATCTTGACAGCTCTGGAAACTGAGGCAGAAGCAATTTCAGGTTTAAGGACAGCAGCTGAAGCCTCGAATGATTTCTTAACTGCAGCTTCGGCTTTCTTTTCCATCTGGTCAGAGAAATGAGAGCCATCCTCAGGCAGAGTAGTCTTCCTGGAGACCCTCATAACAGCAGTATCTACCTGCGGGGTAGCACAAAACTGAGCAAAGTCCTCATCAAAGGGAAACATGCTTTTAACCCTCCTTTCTGGGTGGTTCCATTCCTGCGTGATAATGTCAGATAGCGCAGGATGAACAGGAAACGAGGCAGACTGCCTGGAGAAGCTGGTACCAAAGAAAGGGTCACTCTTCTGGGTGGAGACCTCCTCCAAATGCATAGCTGACCTCACAGCAGAAATTAAAGTCTCAATCTCTTCTACCGGGAACAAAAAAGAAGTTTCCTCACGGATCTCTCCTTCCTCCGAGGAACCTTCCTCTACCTCAGGATAGTCAAACTCCGAGTCTGAGAACAAAGGCTGACGCCCTAGGAGAGCGGGGTCTTGTGCCGCTGGAAGGTGGTGATAGGCAGGAACAGGAACAGTCTGACGGAAGGCAGAGAAGGTAGACTGCATCTCTTCTTTAAGCCAGGTCAAAAACTCCCTACCCCCAGACGCCTCAGAATCTGCTACAGATCTCAGGCAAGCGGAGCAGAGCTTCTTCCTAGAATCCTGCAAAGCCTTGTGACACCTGGAGCATTGGGCATGTTTAGACTTCATAACAGCCTTCTTAGGTTTGTCCTCGACAGAGGGCGGCTCAGCATTATCAGGGGCCAACATAATGAAAGATGCAACAGCATCCAGACAAAAGAAAACAGCAAGAACACACATAGCAGTCAATTCACTTACCTTCTATATATGCAGTGAAAAAGAGCTGAAATTAGGCTGTAATCTGCAACAGGAGAGAATTTGGCGCCAAAAATTTGAATTCTGACCGAGAACGAGGCTTGGAACGGAAAACCGGAAGTGCGAAAGCCAAAACCGGAAGTCGGCAGACTCCAATATGGCCGCTGTAGTAAGCCGCAACAGCGGCATGAAGCCGCTGAATTACAGACCGGCAAGCCTCCCTGGACATAGGAGGTGCCGGCATACACGCTGGCTACCCCCAAACACAGCCGGTGGACCTGCCGTGCTCACCGCGGGGACGACGGATCCACCGCGGCCGCGACCACCTCCAAGACAGCGGCGCCGCAGCCACGAACACGGGAGCAAGCGCTGGGCGACGCAGTACCAGCCATCCGGCAAAGGTACAAGGTATCCCCCAGGAATGGGGGCTTAGCCCGGGGAAAACGGCTCAACCTAGAAAACAAAAAAAAAGGGAAGACGAGTCCCCCTACCTGATGTAGGGCAGGAAAAAACTGGTGTTAGTAGGAGGGGAGGGCCCTTTTAAAGTTTTGAGTCCTGCCCTATCTCAGGTACGGAGGAGGAGTCTATCCTTAGTGTCACCTAGGATGGCAGGGAAAGGATAACTCTTGATTTTATGTTAAACAATTGAAGAAGGGCGTATTGATTGAATGGAGTGGGCAAGGTTGTTCAAATGCAAATGGAGGTGAAAACAGTGGAAAGATGTAAGGCGACTGCAAAGGTCATGATTGAGCTGGTTGTGCCACCATTGACTAATTATTTAACCAAAGATTAAATTAGAATAAACATACCAGGAAGCTGCAGGAAGTGACATGAGCACACCTTGAGGAAACTCCTAGCCATACAGTCTGCATTTACAAACATTTGTGAAAATAAAATGGGTCATTCTGAAAAGCTCAGTGAATTCAAGCATGGTACTGTGATAGGATGCAACTTTTGCAATAAGTCAGTGAAATTTCATCCCTGCTGTATATGCCATGGCCAACTGTAAAGGGTATTACTGGAAAGTGGAAGAGTTTAGGAACAAAAGCAACTCAGCCACAAAGTGGAAGACCACTTAAATTCACAATGTGGTGTCATCAAGTGCTGAGGCACATGGCAGTCTCTGCTGATTCCATAGCTAAAGCGTTCCAAACTTCCACTGGCATTGAAGGAGAAGAGGGTGGTCCATAATGTCAAACTGTGTGGTGGGAGCTTCGATGGCCAAGCTGCTGCATGCATGCATGCCTCACATCACCAAGTACCGCATTGTGTATATATAGTGTATAAGAATAGGTTAAAAAAAACACAAGCAAAAGGTATAATAATGCAAGATTGACCAAAGATGGTCAGTGGACAAATTTCTGCAGGAGGAATAAAACTGGCAGCAGGGCAGAAGCCAGGAAAATAAGGCGAGGAAAGATATAGCGGCATGGGCGTAGGAACCAGGGGGGACGGGGGGATAGACCCCCCCCAGTAACTCATGCGGGGGGGACCGATAATTAAGAAATCCCCCCCAGGGCCAGGGCAACCGATCTTACGCGGTCCGCACCTCGAGCCCTGCTACTTACCTGTGGGAGGGTCTTCTGTACTGCACAGAGGAACCGGAACCCAGCAGAGTTCACGTGACATTACATCACATCCTCTGTGCAGTACCAGAGAACGCAGAGGGAGGCCACGCCCTCTGCTGAAGACTGTGAGCGGCATCGAGGAGCTGCAGTGCAGGTAAGGGGGTGGGGAGGGTGTTTGAATGAGTATGTGTGATTGAGGGAATGAATCTGTGAATTAATGAGTGTGTGTGTGATAGAATGGATGTGTAAGTGCTGGAACCTAGGCATGATTGGACTGTGATTGATGTTAGCAATCACACTCCTATCATGCCAAGTCAGCCAGTACATGCTGAAACATAGCTAGCTGCCCCCCTTGTGTATTGATGCTGCCAGCAGTATGGGGTCTGCACATCACTTACAGCCACCCTGTACCAGCATGTACTGGCTGACTTGGCATGATAGGAGTGTGATTGCTAACAGCAATCACAGTCCCATCATGCCTAGGTTACAGCATTTACTGGTTGGATGTGTAAGTGCTGGAACCTAGGCAAGATGGGACTGTGATTGCTGTTAGCAATCACACTCCTATCATGCCAAGTCAGCCAGTACATGCTGAAACCTAGCTAGCTGCCCCCCTTGTGTATTGAACAAAGGACACTAGGGGGCGCTCGTGTATACCGGTTTAGAAAAATAGAAGAAAATAAAAACAGAAAAAAATAATTGCGTGATATTGTGTGCAATGGTGGCTCTATACGTCTAAAAAATGCACTCACACTTTGTATAAATTTTCAGGCGTCACAAGAACATCCGGTCGTTCAAGTACATATATGATGGAAATATGCAAGAAAACAGAAGACACGTGGAAACCGCAATGGTGTTATATCTAACAATAGTGTGACCCGCAAATATAGAGAGACACTTACACTTACTACGAGGGTGTAACACCCATCAGATGTGTATTTCTTGTGTTCCTCCTCCGTGTGGTTGAATGCTTCTCCGTATCCCCTGGATGTAAATTGGTGCTTTTAAGAAGGGATAGAGGTAAGTCCACACTAGATTCTAGTAAAAGATATATTTATTTTTAGGCCACTGGCCAAAATAATAAAGAAGTATAACAAATATCCACTCAGGGATATTTAAAAAACGTAATTAAAAATCCAATTAAAAGAGCTCTAAAAATCCTCAAGTCCTCTACGCGTTTCGTCAAGTAGACTTCATCAGGAGTGTTCGTTGTTGGCTGTGTCTTTCTTTTTAAATGTTCCCGGAGCCCTCGTGATCTGCCCGCGTCTGACGTCAGTCCGTGCGTCCTCATCGGCGTTCCGTCTGTCCCTCTGACTCTCCGTGTGTGCCGCGGAGATGCGTGCCATAGAGAGGTAAGTAAAAAACTTTATTAGTGCGTGTTCGTGCGCACACACGGAGCGTACAAAAATGCTCCCTTATGCTGTCCAGCAGCATCGGAGACCGAGGGGGGCACACCGGGACCATCGGACATAACGAAACCGAGCTACGCAAATCTGTTCGTAGCTGAGTGGGAACATCAATTTATATGGAATAACAATCCATTCGGTGCAAACCTGGTGCTGTGGAAGAGATATATAGATGACATTCTTATAATTTGGAAGGGGTCAAAGGAAAATCTAAATGAATTTATTAAATATACCAATAATAACAAATTTAATTTAAAATTCACCTCGAATATACAAGACCAACAAATTGAATTTTTGGATGTGGAGTTGTTCTCAGAAGGTAATCAGATACACTCCAGAAACTACAGCAAACCCACAGACAGAAATGGGTATATAAACTATAATAGTTGCCATCACCCTCAATGGCTCAATAACATCCCAAAAGGCCAACTCCTAAGGGTAAAAAGAAATTGCACCAAGAGAGAGGATTTTGAATTGAAAGCACAGGAAATTAAACAAAAATTTTTAGAAAAAAACTATCCGGAAGAAAAATTAGAGAATAGCCTCCGTGAGGTAGAGGAAGTAGACAGACAAAAATTACTGGGGAATAAAAATAAGTCATTCAATACATCTAAGGGGAGAGACTTCAGTTTCTCGTTTTTTACACAATATAATACCCAAGCTAATCCGGAACCAGTGACAAGAAAGAAGGGAAGTATATTGGTCACTGTTCTTTTCTCCATTTTAACCCTTTTTTAGACTGTCCTTCATCACTTTGTTTTTTACCCCTTGTGTATTGATGCTGCCAGCAGTATGGGGTCTGCACATCACTTACAGCCACCCTGTACCAGCATGTACTGGCTGACTTGGCATGATAGGAGTGTGATTGCTAACAGCAATCACAGTCCCATCATGCCTAGGTTACAGCTTTTAACGGTTGGATGTGTAAGTGCTGGAACCTAGGCATGATGGGACTGTGATTGCTGTTAGCAATCACACTCCTATCATGCCAAGTCAGCCAGTACATGCTGAAACATAGCTAGCTGCACCCCTTGTGTATTGATGCTGCCAGCAGTATGGGGTCTGCACATCACTTACAACCACCCTGTACCAGAATGTACTGGCTTGGCTGCCTGGGTATGATACGAGTGTGATTGCTGTTAGCAATCACACTCCTATCATGCCAAGTCATATTGCTAATTTTTTTGGTCCAATTGTGGTGTGTTACCTACTTTTATTAAAAATGTGAGTTTTTATTATTATTTTTAAAGGTTGGGGGTCATTTTCGGTTTTGGCCGTGAATGTTTTGGTCCAGCATTTTCATTTTGGTGCATCCCTAGAATAAATAGAACTATTTCATTTTTAATTATCCTGAGTCCTGAATTTGTAGTCACAAAACTTTCTAGGCCCAGAAATCAGTGAGAGGAAAAGTAAAGGTTTTGTGTCATTTACTTTATTTTAATCTGCATATTTTATTAAAGGCCATATTTTCTCACAGTGAAAAATGAGTGCGGCCCGCACACGTATACAATTCTGATGAAGTGGCCCACCACAGAAAAACCTTGGACACCCCTGGGGTAGGCAGTGAGAAGGGGGGGTAGGGAGAGGGTAGCTAGTGAGAAGGGGGGGTAGGGAGAGGGTAGCTAGTGTGAAGGGGTGGTAGGGAGAGGGTAGCTAGTGAGAAGGGGGCGATAGGGAGAGGGTAGCTAGTGAGAAGGGAGGGTAGGGAGAGGGTAGCTAGTGAGAAGGGAGGGTAGGGAGGGGGGCAGATAGTAAGAAAGTGTGAGAGGGGGTAGATAGTGTGTGAGAAAGTGGGGATCTGATGGGGGAAAATGCTGTCCCCCCCAGATTTTTAGGGGTTCCTACGCCCATGTATAGCGGCTACTAATCAATATCAGTCACTCTATAGTTTTACATTAAGTGGTTTCATATGTAACTAGTAAATTGTTATTTTTACTTCAGAGCTTGCAACTGCTATCATCAGGCAAAAGACAATGAACATTATAGAACTTGGTTAACTTTTGTAAAATTTAACATTATAACTCTATGTAATATCCCTCACCGTATAAGACGCACCTTTTTCGAAAAATTTGGGGTCTAAAAACTGGGTGCGTCTTATGCAGTGGTTGTAGATTTTTTTTTTTTACCGGAAATAATCATCCTTGAATGAAAGAATTAATTAATGAGTATATGTGAAGGAGTGAGTGAATGAATGTTTGTGAATGAGTATATGTAAATGAGTATCTGAATGAGGGAATTAATGAGTATCAATGTATGAATGAATATCTGAATGAGTGAATGATTATCTGTGAATTAGTGAATAAATATTTGTGAAAGAGTGAATGAATATGTGTGTGTAATAGCATGGATGTGTAAGAGGGGGGCAAAGATGCAACAGGCAGGCTGTTTTGGTGGCAAAGTTGCCACAGGCAGACTGAGTGAAACCGTCCGTGGAAACCCTCCGGATGCGGGTGTCAGTGTGGCAAAGCCTGTCCAGGTGTTTGTGATTGGGTGTCAGTGTGGCAGAGCCTGTCCTGTTGTGTGTGTGTGTTTGGGTGTCGGTGTGGCAGAGCCTGTCCTGGTGTGTGTGTTTGGGTGTCGGTGTGACAGTGCCTGTCCTGGTGTGTGTTTCTGTATGGGTGTTACTGTCCAGAGCCTGTCCTGGTGTGTGTGTCTGGGTGTCAGTGTGGCAGAGCATGTCCTGATGTGTGTGTCTGGGTGTCAGTGTGGCAGAGCCTGTCCTAGTGTGTGTGTTTGGGTGTCAGTGTGGCAGAGCCTGTCCTGAGGCGTGTGTTTGGGTGTTGGTGTGGCAGAGCCTGTCCTGGTGTGTTTGAACACAGAAAAGAACCCAATCAGCTTCCAATCCTTAGGTTACTTTATTCAAAGAAAGCAAAACAAAAAAGCAACGTTTCGGCCAAACGTTGCGATTTTTGTTATGCCCTTTTTTCCTGCTAGCTCCCAGCTTCCTGGGAGTTGAGTGCTGAACCATTTCTTCTTTTTTTAACTGTCCTGGTGTGTGTGTGTTTGGATGTCAGTGTGGCAGAGCCTGTCCTGGTGTGTGTTTGGGTGTCGGTGTGGCAGAGCCTGTCCTGGTGTGTGTCTGGGTGTCGGTGTGGAAAAACCTGTCCTGGTGTGTGTGTTTGCTTATCTGTTTCCTTAATTTACAGTGGGAACTATTTCATTTTTACTTATCCAGAGATAAAATGCCCTCCAGAATTTGTAGTGACATCAGGGGACAAAACATTCAAGGTCCTGAAATCATTTAGTGGAAAAGATAAAGGTATTGTGTTATTTATTCTAATTTTTTTAAAGGATTAGTTGTACTAAATTGTGGCTTCAGGCTTCCCATGTTGAATGACCAAGTATTATGTATATGTATGTACATATATGTTTTTTCATAAAAATGGGCTGCTCAGTCTGAAATGCCCGGGCCTATTTTTGTCCCAGTCCGGGCCTGCTTGGGTGTATACCATCCGGTCCAGGAGCCTTGTCTACCTTAACAGTATTTAATTGATTGATTTTTTTGGTGTGGTAGCGCAGGGAGTGATTGCATGCTAGGGAGCGTAGCCCAAGAAAATGCTTGGGTTGGGTCTAATTTTTTCATTATAAAATATATTGGCAACAGGGTCTAATATTTATATATATATATATATATATATATATATATATATATATATATATATATATATATATATATATATATATAATCTATATTGGCAGCAGGGGCAAATATTTATGTAATATTTATATATATTGGCAGAAGGGTATAATATTAATATATATCGGCAGCAGGGTCTAATATTAAAGAATGAAAAATAACTGCCAGTTCAGCTGATATTTTGAAATCATATTTTAATCTAACATATACATTATATATATATATATATATATATATATATATATATATATATATAGTGTAAATGTAGCGTTTTATAATTGCCCCCCCCTACTTTGGTCCCTGTCCCCCCATGTGCCGCCCCTAAATATGAAAGCTGGAGATGCCACTGGTTACCCATTTGGTATTTGAAATTAATCTCAAATGAAACCATGTAATGGTCAATATTCCCTAAGGGTTCTCTTACTTTAACCCCTTCAATCCCAGGGGTTTTTGGTACCTCAAAGCCCGGAGCAATTTTGCCATTTTGGGGGTATGTCGGTTTAGCGATTATTCTCCTTTCCTGTGAATAGTGTACCCATGTAAACTATATATTGTTTTTAGATTGAGAGATTGAGCTTTCGTTTGATACCATAGTTGGATGATTAGCTGAAAATTTAGAATGAGAAATTTAGTAAAAACTAGCGAAGATTAGAAAAAAAAACTAAT
The DNA here is from genome assembly GCA_023333645.1 of Sceloporus occidentalis. Taxonomy (NCBI): domain Eukaryota; kingdom Metazoa; phylum Chordata; class Lepidosauria; order Squamata; family Phrynosomatidae; genus Sceloporus; species Sceloporus occidentalis. Next base: position 1,708,887 of record JALMGF010000146.1, on the reverse strand, counting down.
TTTTTTTTACATTTTCCCTATGAATCCTCACAAAATTAGGTAACGTGATGGAAAATCCCCTCCAAGTTTATCAATTCAGGTGTCCTGATTTCAGAAATACCTAATTTATATAGATTTTCCAGACTTTCCCAGCACCAAGGAGCATACTATAAGGTGTACAATTTTATATACTTTTTATGCCTATGGCTTATGGTTTGGGGGTTGTGAACGGGGGCAGGAGGGTTATACTTGCTAGATGTTATGCTAGGGCAATGGGAAGTAAGGTTTTTTAATATTTTTTTTATATGTTTTTTAATTTAATTTTTTTTCATTTGTTTTGTATTTTTTTATATATTTTTTTTTTTACACAGAAATGGTTAGAGGTCCTCCTAGGGACCTCCTGAACATGCCAGTGATGTCACAATGACATCACAGCTCACATTATAATTTTTTTTAGTATTATTTATATTATTATTTTAATGATTTTTTTAATATTATTTTTTAAATGAATGAATTTTTTTTTTTTCAGCTTTTCTCTTTCAGGACAGGAAGGGGAGTGAGAGACATGGTTTGTCACTCCCCTCCCCGCGATCCCCCTGCACCGATCACACTGTGATCTCTATGCAGGTCCTCACAGACCTGCACAGAGATCGCAGCATCTCTGTGCCTCATCGGAGGGCAGGATATCCCCGGAATGCGTTTGAAACTGCGCGATCGGGCAGTTTACAGTGTAACAGCTGTATACAGCTGTATACACTGTTACAGGAGATCGGACAGCAGAAAGCCGGCAATGCCGGCTTCTGCTGTCAGTGGGGAGTCCAGGCTGTCAAATGACAGCCTGGTCTCCCGTGCAGCGGCAGGGATGTGTCCCTGACGCTGCACGAAGGGCTGGACGTACCGGGACGTCCATAGGGGATTCTTAATAGGCGTTTTTTGGACGTCCCGGTACGTCTATAGGGGAATGAAGGGGTTAATGTTTGAGATAAGTTCCTCATTGTTAGTTATTACCAGATCCAGACAGACATCCATTCTGGTTAGGGTCTCTACTAATTGCGGCATAAGTTGGTCATTAAGCAGGTTCAGAAACTTGCTGCCCTTAGTGGAACAAATTCCACTATTACAATCTATATCTGGGTAATTAAAATCTCCCATGATTCGGCGTGGTCTGCATGGCGTTCTGAGCAGACGTGCTTGGTGCGAGCTCCTCTGCTCGAGATATCTCTTGCCTGCTATCTGCATTCATCCGCAGCGTCTTCTGCCTTTTTTCCATCACGGAAAGTTTCCCGATACATGGCTGGCTCTCGCTCCCATAAATCGATTACGATGCCGAACTTTTTTGAGCCTACCATGTGCGTCCGATGATGACGATGATGCCTCAGCGGGCCTACACTCTCCTTCACGGTCTGACCCTCCGTCTCCATTCACACACATTACACAGACCATGCCAGATGAACAAGACGACCAGGAACTTACCTCACGTGTCCTCAAATCTCTCCTGCAAGAAATGCGAGAACAGATCAAGCAAGACCTGCAGGACATCGTCTGCTCTCTCCGCCGAGATGTGGATGACTTGGGTGAGCGCACTGACCATATTGAGAGAAAAATGGATGAATTTTCAGAGGCCCATAATGCCCTTGCAGATGGTCATATCTCTCTACAAGCCGATTTGGAATTGCTTCGCTCACGCCGCAACAACATCCGTCTCCAGGGTATCCCTGAGGAAATCACCACAGCGGACCTGCCGGCATTCATCCAAGATCTATTCCAGGCTCTGCTCCAGGAGGAACCTGCGCCCGAAATCAGGTTAGACCGTCTCCATCGGGTTGCCCGTCCGAAATCTGTGCAATCCAATTTGCCCAGAGATATTGGCACCATTACCTGGTCTGACCATGCCCCTCTTATACTATCTATCAAATTAGACCATCCAATTGCGGGTAGGGGCTCCTGGAGACTGAATGACTCACTTTTGCATTCCGATTCCCACAAAACCTAAATTCAATCTCATCTTGCCCAATATTTTCAGTAAAACCAATCCCCGGAGGTCTCTATCGAGACTCTCTGGAACACTCATAAGGCGGTTCTTCGAGGACGCCTGATCAGTCTAGCTGCACACGTCAAAAAGCAAGCCACCACTTCCCGTACTGAGCTGCTTATCAAACTCTATGACTTAGAAACTCAAAATAAAATTTGCCCCACGGACTCACACACACTCCCTCGACGCCCTGAACATAGTCTCTACATAGCAGCAGATCAACAGGACATTTCGCGATGGAAACGTTTTGAACTTTCTTGGTTGGGACGCATTAATGCTTTGAAAATGACCGCACTCCCTAAACTTCTTTATGTCATGAGAACTATACCCATCCAAGCCCCTCCTTCCCTACTGCGTTCCATACAGAAGTTTTTTGTTGATTTTACCAAAATTCAGGGCTGCTCTCGTGTCGCCAACTGCACTAGCTTCACCCCTCGGTTTAACGGTGGACTGGGGATACCACACATCCACTCATATAATGAAGCCTGTATATTGTCGCAAACCCTGATGTTCCATGCACGCACAAATCGACTGGTCTGGGTTTCTCATGAAAATAGCCTTCTATCCCCTTACTCAATCCCCCACTTTCTTTGGACTACACACACGCATCGTACATGCTCTTGACTTGGACTAAATGCCAGATTTACACATACACAAATGTCCGACCCTGAGGGTGATGGGGGACCTATATCGCGAAGGGGCTCTGACGTCCTTTTCTCATCTCACATCTTCCCATCACATCACCCGTCATGATTTCTTTACATTTTTACAAATTCGCCATGCACTGTCTACTATGGTCACCCCCATGGCCCCATCTCCATATGAGAAACATCCGATCCTCTCCTTGTTTCGTAAAGTCCCTGATGTCAAAGGGGCAATCTCTCACTGGTACTCCCTTTTGGTCTCCAAATATTTCACTCGTAAATTGCCCCACATGCGGGCCTGGGAAAGAGAGTTACAACAAAACTTCCCATCAGATTCTTGGTTTGAATCCGAGAATCCCACTGTCTGAACCATTTGGAACTTCAAAAAAAAAATCAGTTATATGATCAAAGGCTACTCCAGACTTTGCTGGAGGGGGTGTGGACAGGAGGGGATCTATGCTCCACATATGGTGGTCCTGCCCGGTCCTATCCCCTTTGTGGAAACAAGTTTTCTCCACCATACGCCTCGTTCTCCACCTTCGATTGGACCCATTGCCTGAAATTGCACTACTACACATCTTTCCTGATCCCCCCCAACCCAGTGCACAAATTGGTTATACACTTCTTCCTTGCCACAAAGTTGTGCATAGCGCTGTCACACCAACTTGTGTAGTGCATACATGGACTTGCTACCTGGTAGAGATGGTACGGCCAATTTCAGTATGTGAGGGGTTAATTCGATTGTATAGGCATATGGTGCCAAAAGGTCTTTTGGCCTTTTGAAGCTGGGACTCCAACCAAGGCCCTCTGCAAGGTGTGGAATTGTACAGGGAGGCGGTGCCTTTAAGTCTGCTAGCTGAGTCATTCACCATATGCCTGTATCGCCTCATAGATACTGGATTCTTTGATATGCTAAGTGACCACTAGCAGTCAGGAAAACCATCTCATATCCAGGTCATATCCAACACATATAATAACGCATATATTCATTATCATACCTCCTTGTGTGCATACCTAAAACGGGGAAAGCATACCCTAAAAAAAGAGTGCAAACATGGCGGCGCAACGTAAACGGTTTGGAAGGAATTGTGAAGTCTATGATGTTCAGTCATAAGTAGCAAGTGTGACATATCTATGGACTTCACAATTTACAAGAAATTCATAAACGCATGAATTATTACTGTGGTGAGCACAGGAGGGACGATAAAATGAAAATAAGTTATTTGGACTGATATATTTCCACCACACAAGGGGGAGGTCACTTATGGTACACCTTCCCTCCGCTTATACCACCTCTGGGCCGGCTTGGAAACTCGAGATGAACTGGGAAAGAGTATAAAGTTAATGAGAGAAGATTGGTCAGTGTGCTTACTAGGGGCCAAGATCTAATTTTGAGTAAGTCGCCATCTTTCCTTGCCGGAGCCCGACGGACAGAAAAACTGTTACTTGACTATTCAGTGAGTAGTTAGGTTTTCTGTAATTTTCTCCTTTTTATTTTTATCTGTTGGTGTAAATAATCTGTTATCTTTTTTTTTGTATGCACTGTGATTTTTCTTGTTCATAATAAATATTCCTTTATTAAGTTCTGCCTTTGTCTGGTAAAGACTCACGTTACCTGATGAGACCATTTTTGGTCATTTTAAATCAAGTAATTATTTTGTTCAAATATATTGTGTGGGTTTTTAGTCTGATTCGCTTGGGGTACCAAGACACCCCATTTCTAAATTATCTTGGTGGTGGCAAGGTTATTTTGATATTTGTGATATCATTATAGTTAATTGCGGGTGGTATTAAGGGTGGATATTTGTATTTTTATCACTATTTCCGGTCTAGTGCAGACAGATAGTGAATTGTAACCCTTTTACCACCATAACCAAGTCACGCGCACGCTTGGAGTAGAGTGCGTTCGTGACAAGCGTGACACTGGAAGACTGGCCCCTCACCCCAACTTGCAGAGGTGCTTGTCACTTTAGAGAAACATAGAATACTGGAAAAAATGTCTCACCATTCCTCTCACACCCCCCTCCTCTACCAGTCGGTTTGGTCTCCTTGGCTGGACTGTAAAGATAACCTACCTGCGGCCCCGTAGGTCAGAGACACCTCGTTACAACCCCATTTTCTCATCAATATCTGGCCTGTCCCTCGCTATTGTGCGCAGGCAGACTTATTGATTTACCCTTCTTGGTCTAAGACGCTTAATGTATTTTTCTTGTCGCGAATGTGCTCCTCATCGTATGACGGCTGTGATTCTACCCTTGGTACCCGCCACTTTTCACATTCGCTCCTGCCAGTGCTGTATGCCACCCTTTGTTTTTTATTGTTTGATTTTGTTTATTGTTTTTGTTATTGTTTCCATTTTACACCACACACACTTGGAGCGCATGTACGACTTTACATTTCCACTTTATCTCGCCTTCTCCTACATATAGGCGTTCTATTATACACAATGTTCTACACTTACATGATTTATATATAAAACACAATAAAACATTTCGGGTCCAGTTCCTCTGCCGCTTTGGATCTCAGCATGACACGATGAATAGCCCGCTCTATTATCTGCTGGTCCTGCCCACCATCATTCCTTCATGGAATCCCATGTATCTCTTTTTCGCGGGCTGTTATCCACTTATCCAAAGGTGGTTTCTGTATTCTGTATCTGAATGTGTATCTTGTACTGTTTCATTTTGCATCTATGTCACCTGATACACTGTCCAACTGCATTACTGTATCTCATTGTATGGATCTGAATAAAAACCTTTCAATTAAAAAAAAAAAATCTCCCATGATTAAAACTTCATTACTATTTGCAACCTTTTCAATTTGAAATAGCAGCTGATCTTCCCCCTCATTACTAAAGTTGGGTGGCTTGTAGCATACACCCACAAGTAGTGTGTGGCTCTTTTTACTATCTAGGTTAATCTCCACCCACAGCGTCTCCACATTACTACTGTCATAGAAACATAGATAGTGACGGCAGATAAGAACCAGTAGGCCCATCCAGTCTGCCCAACCTCTGAGTACTTTCCTTTAGTACCTGCCCTTATCCTATATCTAGCTTGGCCTTATGCCTATCCCATGCTTGCTTAAATGCCTTTACTGTATTAACATCTACCACTTCTGCTGGAAGTCTATTCCATGTGTCCTCTACCCTTTCCGTAAAGTAATATTTTCTGATGTTAGCATTAAACCTTTGCCCCTCTAGCTTATGACTATGTCCTCTTGTTGTGGTATTATTTCTCCTTTTAAATAGACTCTCTTCGTTTATCTTGTTGATTCCCTTTAAGTATTTAAATGTTTCTATCATATCCCCCCTGTCACGTCTTTCTTCCAGGCTATATAGGTTAAGATCCTTTAACCTGTCCTGGTAAGGTTTATCCTGTAATCCATAAATCATTTTAGTAGCCCTTCTCTGAACCTTCTCCAACATATCTATATCCTTCTGGAGATAGGGTCTCCAGTACTGTACACAATACTCCAAGTGAGGTCTCACCAGTGATCTTTACAACGGTTTGAGCACTTCCCTTTCTACTGCTAATACCTCTCGCTATACAACCGAGCATTCTGCTAGCATTACCTGCTGCTCTACTGCATTGTCTGCTTACCTTTAAATCCTCAGAAAAAATTACCCCTGAATCCCTTTCCTCACATGTTAAGGTTAGGACAGTATCAAATATTCCATACTCTGCCCTTGGGTTTTTATGCCCTAGATGCATTACTTTGCATTTATCCACATTAAATGCCAGTTGCCACCACAGCTCTGACCATTTTTCCAGTTTACCTAAATCATTTGCCATTTGGCTTCTTCCTCCAGGAACATCAACCCTGTTGCAATTTTTTGTGTTCTATCAAGACCATCTGCAATATCACTAATAAAAATATTAGAGAGAATGGGTCCAAGTACAGATCCCTGAGGTATCCCACTGGTTAAAAGACCTTGTTCTGAATATACGCCATTGAGTACAACCCTCTGTTGTCTGTCACTCAGCCACTCCTTAATCCATTCAACAACATTGGGATCTAAACTCAGAGATTGCAGTTTATTTATGTCTTCTATGTGGGACAGTGTCAAAGGCCTTACTGAAATCCAGATACGCAATATGTACTGCACCACCTTGATCAATTACTTTAGTCACCCAATCAGAAAAATCAATAAGATTCGTTTGGCATGATCTTCCTGAAGAAAACCCATGTTATTTTTGATCTTGAAACCCATGTGTCATCATGCACAGCTTCCCTAATACTGGGCTTTAGTTTAGGGTTTGCATATAAACAAATCCCTCCCCCTTTTCTATTTACTATTGTCTATTGTCCCTTCTAAAAAGTGAATATCTTTGTAAGTTTACTGACCAGTCATGCGTATCATCTCACCACGTTTCCATGATACCGATTAAGTCGTATTGTTCATTACTTACCTATATTTCCAGCTCACCCATCTTGTTTGCCAAGCTTCTCGCATTTGCTAAAAGACATTTAAGGTTACTACCCATTTCTGGTTTAAAAGTTGACAAATAAATCTTGACAGCAGTTTTTGTACTATGCAGCTCCATATTGGTAACCCCACCACTGCTCTCCCCCCCTTTTCCCACAGCTAGAACCCCTTCCCAGTCTGCTCTAGCTAGCACTTCATTTCTATCTTTACCCCCCCCAAAACCTAGTTTAAAAGATCCTCAATTCCTCTAGCCGTCCCCTAGCACTGCAGCCCCCTCTTTATTGAGGTGCAGTTCATCCCTGCTGTGGAGTCTGTAGCCGACTGCAAAGTCTGCCCAGTTCTCCAAAAACCCAAATCCCTCTTTCGCTATAGGGGTGTGCATGTACTGGCTGCCTGGGAATGATATGAGTTTGATTGATGTTAGCTGCTATCAATTTTTAGCAATCACACTCATATCATGCCCAGGCAGCAAGTACATGCTGGATCCTGGACATGATAGGAGTGTTGTGTTCATGAACATGAACTTTTATTGGAAGCTCTAGATTGCTTCTGGGATAGGATCACACTCCTATCATGCACAGGTTGCAGCATGTAATGGCTGCCTGAGCATGATAGGAGTGTGATTGCTAACAGCTAACATAAATCACACTCATATCATGCCCATATCATATGTAATAATTTTTTTTCACATTTCAGACCCCAAAATTAAGGTGCGTCTTATACATGGGAGCATCTTATACATGCTCTCTGTGTATTGCTATATATAGTGCCATGGAACCTAGAGCAATAACTCGACAGAAGCTATAAAGTCCCTATAATTACTCTTTTAAATAACTCATCTCTATAGCTCTTTCATATCCCCAACAGTGCACAACTAACCAACAGATTCGTAAATCTACCACCCTGTGTCTACATACATTGACCTCACCATCCCTTGCTTACTGGATTTCCAAACCAAATTAACAATCTTAGCAATGGTGCTCAGTGTAAAAACCCTGTCAAGTAAAACTCAGTATTAACCCCTTCCCTACCAGGTATGCCATGCTCAAATGGGCTCAGGGACGTACCTGATGCGTCACCCCCCCCCCCCAAAAAAAGCCCCCACGTCGCCACAATCGTGATGATCGCAGGGGCACTGCCAGAAATGGTTCTTAACGAGAAATACTGATGCTGGATGTGATAAGACATGGATACACATAATCGAGAGGAGACAAAACATATATAGAGAGTAACTTTTTTTGTGAAAAACCTCACAAAATCAATGGCACTGAGACTAGCTCAAGTGCAAACAGCGCATGAGGAATGGGGTTACTAGAAGTGGCTTTCTATAGGCAGATTATGCAGTTTCATACCTCCCAACATTGCAAAATGTGAAAGAGAGACACTTTTATTTTTTTTTTTAATCGCTCTTGCGGAACTTACCAATACAAGCAATTGCTCTTTACAATGTCGCGCTTGCATCACCACTTAAAACACGCTTAATTTTTGTCAGCACAGTCATCCATATTAAAATTAACCAACACATTGAATTGAATTCCCATGAGGCTCAGCCAGACATACTACTTCCATAACGCTGGCTGAGCATCATGGGGCATGCTGTTAGCAGTAGATAAAGCTGCAGGTATTAGCTATGAATTACAATTCCCATGATGCTCAGCCAGGTATCCACCATAATGTTGGCTGAGTATCATTGGAAGAGTAGTCAACAGCAGCAGAGATTTTTTTTGTTTTGTTAAAAAAAGGCTAATGTTAGCCTCCCTCCAAGCACCCTTACACACATCTGCCCATAAACACATATATGTACACATACACTGTCCTTACACTCAGAAATATACAGGTGCACTGCCCTTACACACACACCTGCTCATAAACACACATATACACATACACTGCCCTTACACACACACTGCCCTTACACACACACACACATATACACTGCCCTTACACACACCTGCCTTTACACACACATATACACGTGCACTGCCCTTACACATACATACACTGTCCTTATACACACACATTTACACATATACTGCCCTTACACACACACATATACTGCCCTTACACTCACCTATACATGTGCACTTCCCTTACACATCTACACGTGCACTGCCCTTACACACACCTGCCTTTACACACACATATACAAATACACTGCCTTTACACACACACATATACACACACACCTGCCTTTACACACACACATATACACAGATTTCTCTTACACACACCTGTCTTTACACATACACTGCCCTTACACACCAACTTACAAATACCTATACTGCCCTTACACACACACACACACACACACACACACACACAAGCTTACAAACACACACATATATACACGTACACTGCCCTTACACCCCTTTTCTCATCTTTCATCCTGTGGTGGGAGCGCGAGGTCTGTTGCTTTACTGGTTCCTCATTACTACGTGCCGGCTATTGAGGCAGAGGGCAGGGGTACAACATCATATTAGGGAGCATGGTCATTAGGGAGCATGAAAGCTGAGTCTCACACTCCCTGATGTTGAGCCGACAGAGTCCCAAAATCAGGACTGTCCCGCCCAAATCAGGACAGTTGGGGCGCTCCTTTAGATAGAATGGGAGAAATTAGACTGGTGGCTGTACAGCAACAACAATTTGGAGAAAACCACCAATGGCTGATATAAAAACAGCAATCGATAACCTGCATCCAGTAAGTAGTAATATGCGCACTCCACCAGCCTCGGTCCAATCCCTATCCAGCCCTTTCATTTAACAGTCACAGTTGTGTATGTTGGTTTCATCTGCTCATTCTGTAAGATACAAATATATAAAAACTTAATGGGTGAAAATGCCAAATGTTTCCTTCCTAAAGCATCAGGTTCTGGCAATTCAAGAAAAATAACTTTTTATTTTCTTCAGTCAGTCGCTGGACAATGCTTTGCCAAGAAAAATGCATAATTCCTAAGCATAATCAGTGTTGCTGAAATGCCTCAATATCGAGGCATTAGGCAACACAATCGAGCAAATATGGTATAAACCCATTTTATATCATTATCACTGCCCAAAATCCAAGGCCAAAAATGAATCGAACAATTTGTCAGAGTTGTTTTTGATCCATTTGCAACTCTGTCAAATTATTATTCCCTGAGATTATGGGTCTTCCAGGAATTTTTTATGTATTTTCAGAAGACAATCGAACTCTTTCTTAGAGATTAGCATAATTCAAAAAAGATTTCAATTGTCGAATCCTTTTCCAAAATCTTATTTAACATACATAATGTATAGTAATATAATCTAATAGATATCCCACCATGTATTTATGTCAAACTGTTTTATTATTTTTTTAGTTCTTTCAGTACTTAAAAGGTGCTGTTGCACATCTTTCCCCCTACATTCCTAGATTTTTATATTATTATGTACTAGACTTGTGCACGAGGCCCTTCAGGACCAAGGGTTTTTTTAACCATATTTTCACTGAAGGACCAGAGCAGGTTTCATGTTTTTGCTATGACTTTTTTAACCGTAATTTCTCTCTTTCTCAATTGGTGCACACACACAAATTTTATATTGTTGTTTTCAGCAGAAGTAGGGCTTTTTATGAAACCATACTAAGATGTGTAATACATTGTTTTGTTTGAATAAATTTTTTTTACAGGCTTGTATGTATGTAACTTGTACACACCTAGAATCAATGGGAAAAAATACCCAAACTATTTTCATTAAATTTCCATCTATTTTGGACATTTTAGGGCAAATATTGGTGTGCATCATGTTTTTTCAAACTCCATTTTTTCAAATTTGTCATAGTGGGCCTCTAACTGCAAAAGTGTCAATACATATTGTGGAAGTTGAAGAATTTCTGGATGTCAGCACAATGATCTTTACCTCATTGCTTATTCTGCTGATAGCAGATAAGATAACACTACAATCACCTGTCTACCTCATTTCTTAGTTTACTTATGTCTTGTTTGTGTCTTGGAAGAATGTGTACGTATGGTATGTTTTTGTGTGTTTTCTTTGCTCTAAGTGCCTTGTTACAAAAGAATCAGAGTCCACCACGACAAAGGACAAGTTGTCCCTTTCTTGACCTTCTGTAAGTAAAGATTTCACATGTCTGGGGGGAGTTATTTTTTCTTGACCTTTTTAAACCGTGTGTGTCAGCAAATTAAAGTAAATATACCAACAGATGGCTAGACAATATGCTAATAACTGTTTGCGCTTCTTTGCCTATATATTGTTAGAAAATTAAGGAGGGAGAGAGAAGTCTGCGAACTGGACTCTCCCCTATGCGACCCCCATAAACCATATGTTGCTTAAAAGTAGACGTAGTAGCTTATTTCACAGGGCCATTGTGGTGCAATACCTTGCATGGATTTTGTATAGAATATGTATACATAAAATAATTCCAGTATTTGGCCTGTATTCTATGAAATTTTACTTTTTCCTGAGGACAAGATAGATTTTTTTCTGCTTACATTTGCATTAAGAGAGAGAACTCCATCTAACCAACTGTTCTGCAAAATAAGGAGACAAATGTTTATCTGCTGGCTTTGTGAATTGAGTGTTACCATGTTCAGACTTTAAGAAGCCCCTGTTGTATCCCAATGGGGGCGCTCAGTTTACATTATTATTATTTATAGTTTTAATCAAATTCCGTAGCGCTGTAGAATGGGTAGACAGGATATAACAAGTAGTATGTAACATAACAAATTGACAACAAGAGACAACAGGTGATGAGGGCCCTGCTCAAACAAGCTTACAGTCTAGAGGAACGTGTACCCACAGTGTATGTCACTTTACTGTAGTCGTATTTGAATAAATAACTCAATTAGAACCAGCTGTTTCAAGTTACTTTTCCACAACAGATGCATAGGTCAGGGATGTTTTGGGGAAGCTATAGGAGCATAACTGGAACATGTGCATTTCAGTCAAAGCATGGACTCCACTAAACCTCTGAAGTATTTATCTTGGTATTTAGCACCAAGATGTTTGCAGCAGGTCCTTTAAGTCCTGTAAGTTAAGAGGTGGGGCCTCCATGGGTCTGACTTGTTTGTCCAGCACATCCCAAAGATACTTGATTGGATAGCGATCTGGGAAATTTGGAGGGAACGTCAACACCTTGAACTTGATGTTGTGTTTCTCAAACCATTCCTGAACCATTTTTGCTCTGTTGCAGTGCGGATTATCCTGCTGAAAGAGTCCAATGCCATCAGGGAATACGTGTCCATAAAAGGGTGTACATGGTTTGCTATGCTTAGTTAGGTGGTACGTGGCAAAGTAACATTCACATGAATGGTAGGACCAAAGGTTTCCCAGCAGAACATTGCCCAAAGCATCACACTGCCTCCGCCAGCTTGCCTTTTTCCCATAGTGCATCCTGGTGCTTTGGGAATGTGCCATCCACGTGATGTAAAGAAATGTGAGACCAGGCTACCTTGTTCCATTGCTGTATAATAAGGAAAATGCCACCAATCACGTGAAAAATATCTAATAAATAAATGAAATTACCCTACACGTTCTGCAGCTCCCAGAAAAACACTCCTCACAAATGTTCATACAATCAATAGGTCAGAAGTGGGGCGCAAGAACATGTGGGAAAATAAATGACACACAATAATAGTGTAATAAGTATAACATAGAGTGAAAAATTAGGTGTGTAAGGTGCACTCACAAGTACCGTATTTGCTCGATTATAAGACGACCCCCCAAAATCTGAACATTAATTTAGGAAAAAAAGACGACCCTATAGGAAAAAGGTTTTACCAGTAAATGTTAATTCATGTAAACTATATAAAAAAATTTTTTTTTATAAAAGCTATGATTGAGAAAAATATTTTGTTTTTACTTCCTTTTATTTTCCAACCTGCCCCCCAGTTATGGACATCTGCCGCCAGGCTTGTCACTCTGACTCATAAATGCCTTAAACCCCCTATATGCCACTGTGCCCCATGATATGCCTTTTAACCCTCTATATGCCACTGTGGCCCATGATATGCCTTTTGACCCCCTATGTGCCACTCTGCCTCCAGAAATGCCTTATACCCCTATATGCCACTCTGCCTCCAGAAATGCCTTATACCCCTATATGCCACTCTGGCATTTAGGGGGTTAAAAGGCATATTATGGGGCAGAGTGGGATATAGGGAGGTATAAGGCATTTCAGGAGGCAGAGTGGTGTATAGAGGGTTAAAAGGCATTTCTAGAGGCAGAGTGGCATTAAGGGGGTTAAAAGGCATATCATAGAGCACTCTGCCTACAGAAATGCCTTACCGGTGCTTCTGACTCCCGGTGTGTTGTCCGGGCAGTGTGTAGACGTCTACGTGATTCGCGTAGGAAACTTTCGCTGCAGCCGGAAGGAGGTACGGTTGGCAGCGTGGGTTGTCTGCATCCATCGCGCAGACCTTCCCCGGCTGTCAGACAGAATTAGCGGGTGAGGGGAACTCTGATCTCTGACAGCCGGGGAAGGTCTACGCGATGGACGCAGACAACCCCCGCTGCTAACCGCACCTCCTTCCGGCTGCAGGCACAAGACAAGGGGGCATAAGACAGGAGGATCCAGGTCCCCTGCAGCGGTGCAGGGGATCTGGATCTTAGTCAGACCTATTTGAGGTCTGATCATAAGACGACCCCGATTATAAGACAAGGGGCATTTTTCAGAGCATTTGCTCTGAAAAAAACCTCGCCTTATAATCAAGCAAATACGGTAGCTTCAAATTAGGCTCATCAACAGAACTCTGTTTCTTCTTAAGATCTGTAATATGGGTGAAAGCCCACAAATAGTATAGTATCTTCTTGTAAATCTTTAATAAGGACATTTCAAACAACTTACAAACAAGTTGGCATAACCGATGTGTTATGCATGCAAGCAGTAAAGATAAAAAGTCCCAGGCAAGTCTGGATGATGATAAAAGTCAGTTGAATAAATAGGTATCTGGATCTCAACGCGTTTCTGCTTTCTCAGGAGAAAATAAACTTTAAAAACATAGATACGATGAAAAGGCTACAGTCTGAAGGTATCCGTATCAAAGCTCCGTTTCAATGGGTTCCTGGTGACATCCTCGCGTAATTCCGTCATCACGTTAGTGCCGTCCATCTATGTTGGTGTGCCGAAACCTTGTTTGTAGCTTATCAATAAAGTTCTTTATGAGGTTACAATCGAACGGCATGGGGGAGTGGTTTTCTCATAGGACATTTTCTTCTGTTTGTCTTTCTTATATTGTGATGACGGACGGCGGCTTGGACCGAAGAATAGAGAAAATGGAGCAACGGAACAGTTTATAAGGCACAAACAGAAAAATGTAAATAAAATATTAACTCATCATAGGGCGTGAATTATTTGAGTGAGTGTTTCGGATAGATACCCAAAATATAGCCCAGAAAACGGGAAAGAGTGATTATAACGGTACATCTGATGTTTAAATTTGGATATAAGTGGATGAGGTTAAAAAGAGAGAGTTTGAGTGTGAAATGAATGGGAGATACTATGGATATATATACATATTAATATTTATAATATCCCAAAAAATTATATAAATCCCTGGTATTATAAAGTTAATATAATAAATAGTATTTAATAATAATGATAATAATAATATATTCAATAAATAGTATTAATAATAAAATAAGGTAATATAGTATTTTCTGATAAAATATATAAATACATAAAAAAGTATAATATATAAAAAGATATAGTATATAAAAATATATAATGTATGTAAAAATATGATATAAATATATATATAATGTATATAAAAATATATAATGTAATGTAATACCTTGTTCCATTGCTTCATGGTCTAGATCTAGTGATGTCCGGATCATGAACGAATCGTTCATTTGATCCGGTTCTTTTTAGTGATCCGGATGAGTCGGTTCACTAGACTGAACGATTCGTTTGTAGCGGTTCAGTCTGTGAATCATCATGCAGCTGTAACCTGATCCTAGAGCTGTGAGTCATCTGCAGAGCACTCTGGGGTCAGGTTACAGCTCATTAATTCTCACAGGAACGATGACTCATAGAGTCAGAGATTCGTTCAAAGAGTCGAATGATCCGAAGAGTCGAATGAACCGAAGAGTCGAATGAACCGAAGAGTCGAATGAACCGAAGAGTCGAATGAACCGAAGAGTCGAATGATTCGAATCTTACAGGGATCCGGATCTTACAAGGATCCGAATCTTACAGAGATTCGAATCATTCAGAGAAAATCACTGATACCATACTTTTATAAATAAATACATTAATAATGTTCACACTGCCCCCAGGATTTAGATTCCCCTGAGTTTGCCCCCCTTTACCTATAACTGCACCTACAGTTAACTTTATTAAATTAATTAAATTAACCCTCAATCATCAGCATAAAATTAACCCTTATACCCCATCAACCATAACTGCCCCTGAAATTAACCGTAAAGATCCCATTAACCATAACGGCCCCTGAAATTAACCCTAAAGACCCCATTAACCACAACGGCCCCTGAAATTAACCCTAAATACTCCATTAACCATAACTGCCCCTAAATTAATTGCATGTACTCCAGATAAATTACCTAATAAATTGGTATGGTTGATGGGGTCTTTAGTGTTAATTTGGGGGCAGTTATGCTTAATGGGGTGTTTAAGGATAATTTAGGGGCAGTTATGCTTAATGGGGTCTTTAGTGTTAATTTAGGGGCAGTTATGCTTAATGGGGTGTTTAAGGATAATTTAGGGGCAGTTATGCTTAATGGGGTCTTTAGTGTTAATTTAGGGGCAGTTATGCTTAATGAGGTGTTTAGGGTTAATTTGGGGGCAGTTATGCTTAATGGGTCTTTAGTGTTAATTTAGGGGCAGTTATGCTTAATGAGGTGTTTAGGGTTAATTTGGGGGCAGTTATGCTTAATGGGGTTTTTAGTGTTAATTTAGGGGCATTTATGCTTAATGAGGTGTTTAGGGTTAATTTGGGGGCAGTTATGCTTAATGGGGTGTTTAGGGTTAATTTGGGGGCAGTTATGCTTAATGGGGTCTTTAGTGTTAATTTGGGGGCAGTTATGCTTAAAGGGGTCTTTAGTGTTAATTTGGGGGCAGTTATGCTTAATGGGGTCTTTAGTGTTTATTTGGGGGCAGTTATGCTTAATGGGGTGTTTAGGGTTAATTTGGGGGCAGTTATGCTTAATGGGGTGTTTAGGGTTAATGTGGGGGCAGTTATGCTTAACGGGGTGTTTAGGGTTAATTTAGGGGCAGTTATGCTTAATGGGGTGTTTAGGGTTAATTTGGGGGCAGTTATGGTTAATAGGGTGTTAAGGGTTAATTTTAGGGGCAGTCATGGTTGATGGGGTGTTAAGGGTTAATTTTAGGGCAGTCATGGTTGATGGGGTGTTTAGGGTTAATTTAATGGTGAGGGTTAATTTAATTAATTTAATAAAGTTAGCTTAAGGTGCAGTTGCAGGTAAAGGGGAATGTAAATCCTGGGGGCAGTGATTATGAATGTATTATTTATAACAGTATGGTGACATTCTCTGAATGATTACAATGCCAATGAAGGCAGAGAGTCGTTCAAAGATCCGGATCTTACAATGATCCGGATCTTACAATGATCCGGATCTTACAATGATCCGGATCTTACAATGATCCGGATCTTACAATGATCCGGATCTTACAGTGATCCGGATCACTGTAAGATTCGGATCCCTGTAAGATCCGAATCTTTGAACGACTCTCTGCCTTCATTGACATCACTGGAGGCAGGGGGGAGGATTCATAATGAAAGGGGCGGGGCCAATCGTTAGTGTGCCTGCACGGAGTTACTGGAAAACAGTAACTCCGTGCAGACACACTGAGTGATCCGAAGATCCGGATCATGAATCGGATCATTTCAGTGAACGAATCGAAATGATCCGATTCACTTTAATGATCCGAACTTCCCATCACTATCTAGATCTTATGCTCACATGCCCATTGTAAGCACTTCAGGAAATGGATTGGGGGAGGAGTTTGCCTTTTTGTAAAGTCTTGCCTAAAGGTCACACTGGGGGAGAATATATGTGAAGGAAATGATAATGTGGAGTCATTATGGAAAGAAATATATGGAAAGAAAAATAATAAAATACTGATCGGGGTTTGCTATAAGCCACCAAATATAATGGAAGCAGCAGAAGATCAATTATTAACCCCTTAACGACAATTGCCGGTCCTGGCACGACACGGAAAAGCATGTGCTTTACGACAATTGACGTGCCAGGACCGGCACGTCTTTAAACGGGTGCAGAAAGCGATCTGTTTTCGCTTTCTGCACCCAAAAAACGTTGCTGAATGCCTCGACCTCGAGGCATTCAGCAACGCCGCGATCGGAACGAAGGGGCCATCTCTGGCCCCTCCACGGGGCGTCAACATCCGCCATACTTTGTATGGCGGCGGACGCCCGTTTTAAAAGCGTTTAGGAGGCGATCGACGATCGCCTCCTAAACTTAAATGGTGTCGCTGGAATGCCTCGATCAGGAGGCATCCAGCGACACCAAACACTTACCTTTCGATGGGCTGTGACCGCTCCGGAGAGCGGCCACAGCCGCAGCTGCCAGTGATCTTCGCCATCAAGCAAGATGGCCGCTGCCCTGTAACAGGAACCAACGAATTTTAAAAGTTCGCTAGATGGTCCAGACCATCTAGAGAACTTTGGCTCCACTTGCAGGTTGAATACAGGTACTGCATTCACCATGCAAGTCAATGGAACCCAGCTTTCTAATCACAGTGTGATTAGTAAAAATAAATTAAAAAATAAAATAAAATTAATAATAATTAGAAAAAAAATAGTAAAAAACTAGTAAAATGTAAAAATCATTTCCCACTGATGTCACTATCAGGGGAACCTCCAAGTTGAAGAAAAATGTTAAAATTTTTTTTTTAAAAAGACAAAAAAAATATATATATATAAAAAATATATTTTTGTGAGCAAGTCCTAAAATTAGCATATTAGCTTAAAACAATTCTCGCATGGAAAGAGTTAAAATACTGGCATATTAAATGCCCGTGGGGTGTCTACTTTTAAAAAAGGTATGATTTGATGGGGTAAATTGAATTGGCCAGGTTCAACAACGTCCCAATTAACACCGGGGGAAGGATGGCCACACACCTAATTTCCAATTAGGAAAATGCACACGTACCAAATGTGGCCTTTTAGTTCCCACAAAAATGACAAACCCATGCATGTGGGGTATCACTGCACTCAGGAGATGTTGCTGAACATATTATGGGGTGTCGTGTGACAGCGGCATATACCAGGAGCTGTATATTCATACATAAAGTAGGTGTGTGTGGGAAAAATACACACACAAAAATACTACTGCAAACTTTGAAAACATGCTGGTGGTAAAATGTGTGCATGCAAAGAGTTAAAATACCAGCATTTAAAATACCCTGTGGTGTCTAGTTTTGAAAAATATATGGTTTTGTTGGGCACACTGAAATGGCCCGGCTCAAAGATGTACCAAATAGGGCATGGGCAGTGAATGCCCAAATGCCAAAGTTCAACATTGAAAAATGCGCATGCCCCAAATGTGGCCCTTTTGCCCCCAAACAGCCAGGCAAAATCATTCATGTGAGGTATCGCTGTACTCAGGAGATGTTGCTGAACACATATTGGGTGTTTTGTGATAGTGACATATACGAGAACCTTTTAATTCATACCTGAAGTAAAATGTGTGTGACAAAACAAATGCAAAAAAATGACTACCACAAAGTTTGACAAAAACTGGTGGTAGATATGGTGCATGGAAAGAGTTAAAATACTAGCATTTGGAATACCCTGGGCTGTCTAGTTTTCAAAAATATATGATTTGATGGGGTAAATTGCATTGGCCGGGTTCAAAGATACCCGAAATGGCACATGGGGGGAAGAATTACCAGATTTGGAAAAAATGGCTTTGAAATAGCAAAACGCTACCTGTACTTATTGCCCCATAATGGGTAGAAAAAAGCAAAAAAACATAAAAACATTGGGTATTTCTAAACTCAGGACAAATAGTAGAATCCATTTAGCAGGTTTTTTCATTACCTTTTATAGATGAGTAAAAGATTTTTCAACTAAAAGTTAGAAAGTCATTTTTTTCTAAATTTTTCACCATATTTTATACTTTTTTTAGTAGTAAATAATATGATACAATCAAAACAATGTCATCTAAAGAAAGCCCTTCTTGTCCTGAAAAAACCAATATCTAATGTGTGTGGGTTCAGTAAACGGGAAAGAAGAAAATTACAGCTAAACACAAGCAGCGCAGAAATGTTAAAAAGGCCATTGTCACGAAGGGTACAAAAAGTAAAATCAGCCTTTGTCACGAAGGGGTTAAAGCAAATAAACAAGGCAGCAAATCACAATAAGGTGGTTATTATGGGGGACTTTAACTATCCCGACATAAACTGGGAAACCGAGACCTGTAAATCTCATAAAGGAAATCTGTTTCTGACTATAAGTAAAGATAATTATCTGTCCCAAATGGTACAGGACCTGACCAGAGGGGGCGCCCTACTGGACTTAATATTAACCAACAGACAGTGGCGGAACTACCGGGGTCACAGGGGTCGCGACTGCGACCGGGCCCCCGGCGGCAGGGGGGCCCAAGCCAAGGGGCCGCCCGAAATCTTTTTTCCGTTTATTTTTTAAATAAGGCAGGGGCGTCCAACATGCGGCCCGCGGGCCAAATGCGGCGGCCCGCGAGACCTCGTGGTCCGGCCCGCGTAGGATCGGCAGCCAGGGCAACCGATCTTACGCGAGCCGCACCTCAAGCCCTGCTACTTACTTGTGGGAGGGTCTTCTGGACTGCACAGAGGAAGCGGAGTTCACGTGACATCCTACTTCCTCTGTGCTTTAGCAGAGAAGGCAGAGGGAGGCCGCGCCCCCTGCTGAAGTCTGTGAGCGGCATCGAGGAGCTGCAGTGCAGGTAAGGGGGTGGGGAGGGTGTTTGAATGAGTGTGTGTGATTGAGGGAATGAATCAGTGAATTAATGATTATATGAATAAATGAGTGTGTGTGTGTGAGATAGCATGGATGTGTAAGTGCTGGAACCTAGGCATGATGGGACTGTGATTGCTGTTAGCAATCACACTCCTATCATGCCAAGTCAGCCAGTACATGCTGAAACCTGGCCAGCTGCCCCCCTTGTGTAGTGATGCTGCCAGCAGTATGGGGTCTGCACATCACTTACAGCCACCCTGTACCAGCGTGTATTGGCTGACTTGGCATGATAGGAGTGTGATTGCTAACAGCAATCACAGCGAGCACAGTCCCATCATGCCTAGGTACCAGCATTTACTGGTTGCCTGGGTATGATAGGAGTGTGATTTCTGTTAGCAATCACACTCCTATCATGCCAAGTCATATTGCTAATTTTGTCCAATTGTGTGTTACCTACTTTTATTAAACATGTGAGTTTTTATTATTTTTAAAGGTGGGGGCCATTTTCGGTTTTGGCTAAGTGAACCCTGAATGTTTTGGTCCAGAATTTTCATTTTAGTTCATCCCTAGAATAAATCTAGGGAATCCTGAATTTGTAGTCGCAAAACTTTCAAGGCCCAGAAATCAGTGAGAGGAAGAGTAAAGGTTTTGTGTCATTTTACTTTATTTTAATCTGCATATTTTATTAAAGGCCATATTTTTTGTCACAGTGAAAAATGAGCGCGGCCCGCGCACGTATACAATTCTGATGAAGTGGCCCACTGCAGAAAAAACTTGGACACCCCTGGATTATGCCCTTTGTACATGCGCCCCTTTTTCTTTGATTTTTTTACAGATATGATTCAATATGTAAATTGAATTTGTTGAATTAGTTGAAAAAAAATTGTTGGGTAAAAATCATGGTTTTTTTGGGGGGATGAGGGGGTGGGGGGGCCCTTAACAGATTCTCGCACCCGGGCCCTGAGGTGTCTAGTTACGCCCCTGCCAACAGACCTGACAGAGTAACTAATGTGCAGGTCAGGGGGCACCTAGGAAATAGTGATCACAATATTATACATTATAACTTGTCCTTCAATAGGGGAACTCTTAGAGGAGCCACAAGAACTATGAACTTTAGGAAGGCAAAGTTTGATCAACTACCTTAACACTGTAAATTGGGAAAATGTCCTCAAAAACAAGAGTACAGACACTAAATGGGAGATTTTTAAAAATATCTTAAATTCTCACTGTGAAAGGTACATACCGTATGGGAATAAAAGAGTCAGGAACAAGAGAAAACCAATGTGGATAAATAAAAAGGGGGCAATAAATGGCAAAAAAGGCATTTAAGCTACTAAAACAGGAAGGCAGTGAGGAAGCACTAAAAAGCTATCGGGAAAAAAATAAAATATGTAAAAATCTGATAAAAGCAGCAAAAGTGGAGACAGAAAGACTCATTGCCAAAGAGAGTAGAACAAACCCCAAAATGTTCTTTAACTATATAAATAGTAAAAAGGTTAAAAATGAAAGCGTTGGCCCCTTAAAAAGTAATGAGGGAGAAGTTATAGACGGGGATCATGAAAAGGCTAATCTATTAAATATATTCTTCTCTGCTGTATTCACAGAGGAAAATGAAATGCCAGGTAATATACAGCAGGATGAGATAAATGCCCCAGTACATGTTGCCTGTCTAACCCAGGAAGAAGTGCAGTGCCGCCTAAAAAAAAATCAAAATAGACAAATCACCAGGTCCAGATGGCATTCACCCAACCTATGCAAGTTCTAAGGGAGTTAAGTAATGTAATAGATAGACCCCTATTTCTAATATTCAAGGACTCTATAGTGACAGGGTCTGTTCCCCAGGACTGGCGCATAGCAAATGTTGTGCCAATAATCAAAAAGAGGACAAAAAGTGACCCGGGGAATTATAGGCCTGTTAGTTTTACTTCTGTTGTATGTAAACTGTTTGAGGGTTTCCTAAGAGATGCTAATTTGGAGTATCTCAATGAAAATAAATGTATGACTGTCAAACTAACCTGATCAGCTTCTATGAGGAGGTGAGCTCAAGACTGGATCGGGCTGAATCGCTGGATGTCGTATATCTTGATTTTTCCCAAAGCATTTGATACGGTGCCACATAAAAGGCTGGTACATAAAATGAGAATGCTTGGGCTGGGCGAAAATGTGTGTATGTGGGTAAGTAACCGGCTCAGTGATAGGAAACAGAGGGTGGTTATTAATGGTACATACTCTGAGTGGGTGACTGTTACTAGTGGGGTACCACAGGGGTCAGTTTTGGGTCCTATTCTTTTTAATATATTTATTAATGACCTTGTAGAGGGATTGTATAGTAAAGTATCAATCTTTGCAGATGATACTAAGCTGTGTAACGTGGTTAACACAATAGAGGACAGTGCACGGTTACAAATGGATCCGGATAGGTTGGAGGCTTGGGCTGGGATGTGGCAGATGAGGTTCAACACAGATAAATGTAAGGTTATGCACATGGGGAAGAAAAATCCAGGCTGGGAACAATGTTCCATCTAATTTTTCTTAGTTGGCGTGCGCATAAAATTTCTCTTGTGCAAAATCTTTCACAGAGCAAAAATTTTGTGCGCACAATATCCGCGCCGCATAAAAAGTTTCCAAAAAATTATTATTTTTTTCTTTTTTTGGGAAAAACTGTTGTGCGCACAATTTTTGGACGTGTGCGCTCTCTAAAAAAGCTATGTGCACGCGCACAAGCGCACAGCTTAGAGGGAACACTGGCTGGGAATATGTATTAAATGGGAAAACACCGAGGACGACTGACATGGAAAAGGATTTAGGAGTTTTAGTTAACAGTAAATGTACCTGTAGCGACCAGTGTCAGGCAGCTGCTGCTAAGGCAAATAAAATCATGGGGTGCATCAAAGGGGGCATAGATGCCCACGACAAGGAAGTAATTCTACCACTGTACAAGTCACTAGTCAGACCACACATGGAATACCGTGTACAGTACTGGGTACCAGTGTACAAGAAAGATATAGTGGAGCTGGAGAGGGTTCAAAGACGGGCAACCAGAGTAATAAGGGGAATGGGAGGACTACAGTACCCAGAAAGATTATCAGAATTAGGGTTATTTAGTTTGGAAAAAAGACAGCTTAGGGGGGACTTAATAACTATGTATAAATATCTAAGGGGGCAGTACAGAGATCACTCCCAGGACCTATTTATACCCAGGACTGTATCTATAACAAGGGGACATCCTCTACGGCTGGAGGAAAGAAGGTTTCTACACCAGCACAGACGGGGGTTCTTTACAGTAAGAGCGATGAGATTATGGAACTCTCTGCCAGAGTAAGTGGTAATGGTAAACTCAATAAAAGAGTTCAAAAGGAGCCTGGACGTGTTTCTTGAAAGCAATATTACAAGTTATGGATATTAGATTAATAGGGACAGAATGTTGATCCAGGGATTTATTCTGATTGCCATATTTGGAGTCGGGAAGGAATTTTCCCCCTGGTATGGGGCAATTGGCATCTGCTTCATAAGGGTTTTTTGCCTTCCTCTGGATCAACACAGTAGAGACACAATATGTATATAGGTTGAACTTTATGGTCTTTTTTCAACCTTATGAACTATGTTACTATGGGGAATGCATGGGCACCCTGACTGGTCTGTGGCTACACAGCCCCATACACAACAAACTGTGATGCACTGTGTATTGACACCTTTCTATCAGAACCAGCATTAACTTTCTCAGCAATTTGAGCTACAGTAGCTTGTCTGTTGGACTTGACCACACAGAGCAGTTTTAGCCCCCCACATGCATCAATGAGCTTTGGCAGCCCATGACCCAGCCGCTGGTTCACCATTTTTCCTTCCACTTTTGATAGGTACTGACCATTACAGCCCGGGAACACCCTACACAAGCTGCATTTTTGAAGATGCTCTGACCCAGTTGTCTAGCCATCACAACTTGGCCCTTGTAGCTCAGATCCTTACACATCAACTTAGAGGACAAAATGTTCACTTGCTGCCTAATATATCCCACCCACTTATAGGTGCCACGATAATAAGATTACCAATATTATTCACTTCATCTGTCAGTAGTCATAATGTTATAGCTGAAAACACCAGACTTTGTTCACCAACATTCCCTGAACTAATGCATAGGTTGGGCATGTTTTGGGGAAACTTTTTAAATCCTGTAGTAATGAATAAACCAAATATACATTGCCAACTGCCGGACTTGAAAAAGTCATAAGAAATTTGAAAGCGAAATGTTCTGTCCCAATTTTCGCTTAATTTCTAGAGATACAGAAGGACTAGAATCATCTTACACTAAGATACCTCTAATCAACTCAAGCTGAATAAAAAAATAGCTTTTTTGTAGTCTTTAAAAATAATAAAATTAAAAAGGCATTACAGGTTATAACCTACATTATGTAGATTGCAACCTTCTTATACAATGTGATTGTTTTCCTCTTAATGAGGAATGGCTAGGAAAGTTGATCGGCCAAATCATCTCACCCATATGCCTATTGTAGGCCTAGAAGCAGGATGGCATCCTAAGGCCCTTTGTCTTGGCCCAAACATATACGTTGTCTACATACAAATACCCTTTGTTTCATTTACCCGATGCAAAGCTGGCATTGGCAGGATTCATATGGGTTTCTTCCTGAAACCTTTTGAGCAGGACAGGAACAGGAAAATAAGTTTAATTATAGGCTCCTCCCCCTCCCAAGGATATAAAGCCTCACCATACCCACAAATCCCAAGAAAGTAGAAAGCCAAACACAAGTAATTCATAAGAAGATTGTGACGGGATGCCCTATACCCCCAATAGGTACTCCCGCAATACGTTGCTTCCTCCTGTCGGGACACCAGCGATTAACTCCTTCAGCATCAGACAGAACCAGGGTTATAGAGAGAAACTGCGGCACCGGAGCTGCTTTGGCACTGTGGCTAGCAGAAGCTGAGCTACAGTGTTACTATTGTCCTAAAAAGGACAATAAGTTATCAAAACTGCACACCCCAAACATCAGACAGGTGAAAACACACCAGTATTTAAACAGTACAAGGGGGTAATTTACATACAATAGACACAGCAAACCACACACAATTCTCCATCAGGTCCTTTTTTTTTGCACATGGCTCAGTATTTGCACTCAGCCCACCTCAGCTATTGTAAACATGGGCAATTCCCCAACTTCTGGCTGAAACCTGCTGGATATCAGATACTGGTGCAAATACTGGCCATGGAGCGCTCTGCCCTGTAAGTATTGACCCAATGGAGAGTAACATACCTCACATAACCCCCCAAATGCCGCTGGATTGTTTATAACATTTCACCACTGCCTGTTTTTTATTTTGGCCCATTTCATGAAAACCATGGCTACTTCCTGGGCTGAAAAGGCATTGGCTTCTTGTCAGGTGATCAGGTCAGGTAGGAGCCACATTCGGTCTGTAACCCCACAGTGCATGATTATGCAAACAAAGACACCACAAGCAGAAATCCAGGTAATGCAATTTATTTTATGTATAAAACAGGACAAGCAAATAAGGGTAATACAGTCTAAACAAAAAACCGGACGTATGGCAAAATAAATACCAGTAATAAGTCTTTTGGCAGAGAGCCCGCTTGGAAGGGCACGAAAGGCACACAGCCCGCTTCGAAGGGTACGAAAGCAGGGAATCCACTTGGAAGGACACAAAGCAGGGAATCCACTTGATCAGGACACAAAGCAGGTAACCAGGAACGGTACAGGTGCAGAGCGACAACAGAAAGGTCCACAGACTTCAATACAAAGGCCCTGACTGAAGGGCAGGTTCATAAAGGCAGGGTACTCCAGGTAACAAGGCCCAGCTGCATGTATTGACTAGGGCTAAACCCAGGTAACAAGGCACACCTGATCCCAGTAATTGAGTTCTGAGTGCTCCAGGGGGCAGAGGGTGGCCACTAGTGGTAGCAGATTTCTATGCCATGGTTCAGGCAGCGAAAAAGTGCTTCCTGACACTTCTCATGATGAGATCTGTAGAGCCACCACATGGTCATCGCTCCTCAGAGTACCTATGGAGCGATGACCATGTGGTGGCTCTACAGATCTCATCAGGAGAAGCCAATGCCTTTTCAGCCCAGGAAGTAGCTATGGCTCTCATGGAATGGGCCAAAATAAAAGACAGAGGAGGAACGCCTTCTAAAAGATAGGATGCTTTGGTTGTCTCTTAAATACATCTAGAAATTGAAGACTTAGAAGGCATAAGTAGGTCCTTGAAAAAGGGAAAACAGGTTATCTGATCGTCTTAAACTGAAAGATTTTTCCAGGTATTTGGAAAGATGGGGTGTCACGTCTAAAGAGTGAAACTTCACTTCCAAAGGTGAAACAGGGTTTGAACAGAAGGAAGGAAGAACAAGCTCCTGATAAATGTCGAGAGACAAAAATATGGTATTTTCCTCAGAACAACTTGGTCCTCATGAAATATTAAATATGGGGGACTGCATGACAGATGACTGTAATGACCCAGATTGTACATTGATAGTATTCAGGAGATATTGCACAGTAGCATAGTCGGACAGGGCCTGGGGCAGGGCAACCACCCTCTTCCAGGTGTTGAGCACCTAGGGTTGTGCAGCCACAACCAGGGCCCTGACATAGCAGCGGATGTTGTCTAGTACAAAACAGAACCTGGTGATATCCTGCAGGCATCCTGGAGCAGGCATGAGACATAGCTCTACAGAAAAATGTGCAGGATTAAGGAAGCTAAGCAGAGTAATATCAGAGGGTATAGAAACACATAACAAGTAAGGGGGAGCAAGTGGGACCGAGCAAGAAACATAGCGAGAGAAAAGTACATGGAAAACTTAAAGCATAACCCGCAAACCAGAACATAAATAAGAATACACAGAACACTGATTCTAAATATAACCAGACAAGACATACATGGTACAGGACACAACAAAGGACAGGAAACAAGGCAAGGAACAGAAAGGATGGAGTGAGGAGCTGATATCCTCCAACGCTTCTCCTTTAACCCCTTAACGACAAAGCCTGTACATATACGGGCTTGCAGTGCAATGCAATAACGACAAAGCCCGTACATGTATGGGCTGCTAAACGGCTTTGCAGCATCCACGGAAGCTTCACAAGTGAGGCTGACCGTGGATCCGGGGAGGAAAGCCCTCCCCACAAGAAAAATGGCCGCCCCGATCATCAAAAATCGCGGCGGCCGGCTAAAACAGCTTAGGAAGTGATCAGCAATCGCTTCCTAAGCATAATCAGTGTTGCTGACATGCCTCGATATCGAGGCATGTAGCAACACAACCCCACTACACCGATCGCCTTGCGATTGCTCATGTAACCACAAGTGGCATCACGTAAATTAATATATATATATACCGTATTTGCTCGATTATAAGACGAGGTTTTTTTCAGAGCAAATGCTCTGAAAAATACCCCTCGTCTTCTAATCGGGGTCGTCTTCTAATCAGACCTCAAATAGAGGACTGATTATGAGACTAAGATCCAGATCCCCCGCACCGCTGCAGGGGACCTGGATCCTCCTGTCTCCCTCCCCCCACACACACATACACACACTTACCGGTGTTTCCTGCTGTATTGTCGGGGCAGCGGGTTGACGTCTAAGCGATCCGCGTAGACAACGTCCACTGCAGCCGGAAGGAGGTGTGGCTAGCAGCGGGGGTTGTCTGCGTCCGTCGCGGATACCTTCCCCAACTGTCAGAGATCAGAGTTCCCCGCAGACAAACCCCCGCTGCCAACTCCACCTCCTTCTGGCTGCAGCGGAAGGAGACGTCAACCCGCTGCCCCGGCAATACAGCAGGAAATTGGAAGCACCGGTAAGTGTGTGTGTGTGTGTGTGTGTGTGTATGTGCGTGTGTGTGTTAAATGGGGCATAGGGCATTTCTGGAATGCCTTATACCCCTATATGCCACTCTGGCACTTAGGGGGTTAAAAGGCATATTAGGGGGCAGAGTGGCATATAATGAGGTATAAGGCATTTCAGGAGGCAGAGTGGCGTTAAGGGGGCATTTAATAGAGCACTCTGCCTCCTGAAATGCCCTATACCTCCCTATATGCCACTCTGCCCCATAATATGCCTTTTAACCCCCTAAATGCCAGAGTGGCAAATAGGGGTATAAGGCATTTCTGGAGGCAGAGTGCTCTATACAATGCCTTTTAACTCCCTTAATGCCACTCTGCTTCCTGGAATGCCTTATACCTCCCTATATGCCACTCTGCCCCATAATATGCATTTTAATCCCCTAAATGCCAGAATGGGATATAGGGGTATAAGGCATTTCTGGAGGCAGAGTGGCACATAGGGGGTCAAAAGGCATACCATGGGGCACAGTGGCATATAGAGGGTTAAAAGGCATATCATGGGCCACAGTGCCATATTGGTGTGGCAAGCCTGGGGGCAGATGTGCGTAACTGGGGGACAGGTTGGAAAATACAAGGAAATAAAAACAAAAAAAATATTTTTCTCAATCATAGCTTTTATTTAAAAAAATTGTTTACATGAATTAACATTTACTGGTAAAACTTTTTTCCTTTAGGGTCGTCTTATATTCAGGCTTTTTCTTTTTTTCCTAAGTTAATATTCAGATTTTGGGGGGTTGTCTTATAATCAGGGTCGTCTTATAATTGAGCAAATACGGTATATATACACACACACACACATATATGTAAAGTTTTTATGAGCAAGCCCTACCACTAGCGCTATATCTTCAAAAAAATAAGTTAATAAGAGTTAAACTATTGGCATTATAAATGCCCATAGGGTGCCTAGTTTTAAAAATCTATGATTTGATGGGGTACATTCTATTGGCTGGCTTTAAAGATGTCCCAAATATGGGAATTGGGCACAGACTGACCAGATGTCTAAATGGCAAAAAAATACACACCTCCCAAATAACCTAACTGTACTCAGGAGATGTTGCTGAACACATATTGAGGTGTTGTTTGACAGGAGCGGAAAATTCATAACTGAATTTGTGTGGGTGCACAAAATGGGAAAAAAGAAAACTACAGCTAAACGGAAACACTGAGCCTTTGTCCATTTTGGCCACCTTTTTCTGTTTTTGATGCTAAATATTGTTGCTGTACTGCTCTATGAAGGCTTTTATCCATTGCAGATATCCACATTCCAGCTACAGATGGGTGTGTGATTCCTCACATGAATGATTTTGCCTGGCTGTTTGGGGGCAAAAGGGCCACATTTGGGGCATGCGCATTTTTCAATGTTGAACTTTGGCATTTGGGGATCCACTGCCCATGCCCTATTTGGTACATCTTTGAGCCGGGCCATTTCAGTGTGCCCAACAAAACCATATATTTTTTAAAACTAGACACCCCAGGGTATTTTAAATGCTGGTATTTTAACTCTTTGTATGCACACATTTTACCACCAGAATTTTTTCAAAGTTTGCAGTAGTATTCTTTTGTGTGTATTTCTCCCACCACACACCTATGTTATGTATGAATTTACAGCTCCTGGTATATGCCGCTATCACACAACACCCCAATATGTGTTCAGCAACATCTCCTGAGTACAGTGATACCCCACATGCATGGGTTTGTCATTTTTTGGGGGAACTAAAAGGCCACATTTGGTACGTGTGCATTTTTCTAATTGGAAATTAGATGTGTGGCCATCCTTCCCCCCCCCGGGTTAATTGGGGCATTGTTGAACCCAGCCAATTCAATTTACCCCATCAAATCATACATTTTTTAAAAGTAGACACCCCATGGGCATTTAATATGCCAGTATTTTAACTCTTTCCATGCGAGAATTGTTTTAAGCTAATATGCTAATTTTAGAACTTGCTCACAAAAATATATTTTTTATATATATATTTTATTTTTTTTTGCCTTTTTTAAAAAAAAAAAATTTCAACTTGAAGGTTCCCCTGATATCGACATCAGTGGGAAATTATTTTTACATTTTACTGGGTTTTTTTTACTATTTTTTTCTAATTAGTATTAATTTTATTTTATAATTTATTTTTACTAATCACACTGTGATTAGAAAGCTGGGCTCCATTGACTTGTATGGTTGAATGCAGTACCTGTATTCAACCTGCAAGTGGAGCCAGAGTTCTCTAGAGGGTCTGGAGACCATCTAGCAAACTTTTTCATCTTTATTGGTTTTTTTCCCAGGCCGCCACCATCTTGCTGATGGTGAAGATCACCGGCAGCGGCGGCTGTGACCGCTCTCCGGAGCGGTCACAGTCAATCCTGGGGTAAGTGTTTGGTGTCGCTGGATCCTCCTGATCGAGGCATTCCAACGACACCATTTAAGTTTAGGAGGTGATAGTTGATCGCCTCCTAAACGCTTTTAAACCCGGGGAGGGGCCAGAGATGACCCCTAGTGCCGATCGTGTCGTAGCTGAATGCCTCAAAGGTCGAGGCATTACAGCAACGCCGTTTGGGTGCAGAAAGCGAAAGTAGATCGCTTTCTGCACCCGTTTAAAGACGTGCCGACCCCTTGAATCAATACCTCTTTTTATGCATGCCAAAACCTTATTGGCCCTCGCAACTGCTTGCTGGCATTGCGTCAAGTCTGTTGTCAACTGTTATTCCTAAATCCTTCTCATTGGTAGTTTCCCCCAAGGATATTCCATGTAAAGAATAGGTTCCATTAATGGGGTCTTTAGGGTTAATTTAATGCTGAGGACTGAGGGTTAATTTAATTAATTTTATAAAGTGAACTTAAGGTGCAGTTAGAGGTAAAGGTGGGCAAACTAAGAGGAATCTAAATCCTGGGGGCAGTGAAGATTAATTTATAAAAGCATAGTGTCAGTGAGATTCTCTGAATCATTCTCTGAAGGATTCGAATCTCTGAACGACTCTGAATCTATGAGTCATAGTTCCTCTGTGAATGGATGAGCTGTAACCTGATCCAGAGTCTGTCTCTAAGTGCTGTGCAGATGACTCACTCTAGGATCAGGATACAACTGCATGACTCACAGACTGAACTGTTACAAATGAATCGTTCAGTCTACTGAACCGATTCATCCGGATCACTGAAAAAGAATCGGATCAAAGTAACGATTCGTTCATGATCCGGACATCACTAGCATTAAATAGAAAAGCAAAACGTCAGATGGGCCTTATGTGGAACAGCTTATAGATCAGATTAGATATAAAACTTTTAGGTTAAAGAAACACAATATCTTCTGAAACCAGTTTAAGAAAATCATAAAATGTTAAAAATGCCCTATCTGTAGGGTACTGTGTGGCTTCAAATCAGGAAAAGGTAGTTTAAATACTCTGATGCTAAATTAGGGGACATACTAAAACGAATGACAAAATGGAATGCCCATAGACTATAATGGGGAGGAATGCCCATAGACTATAATGGGGAGGAATGCCCATAGACTATAATGGAAGGGAAAAGAATAATTGATTTTGAAATAAAAGCTTAAGAAATAGCATTTAGACCTTTGGCACACATACTCCCTTAGGACACACATGTGATCTAAAACTCAGATTACGTTGGATTATAGCTGTTTTCTATGGAATGACAGGTGAATGACAGTTTTGAGGGAATGCCCATAGGATATAATGGGAGAAAAAAAAATCTTGTTTTTTTAGAGAAAACCCTCTGACATATCATATAGATCTTTGTCATGTATACTCCCAGGGCCGGACTGGCCCACCGGGATACCGGGAAATTTCCCGGTGGGCCGGAAGGTCCGTGGGCTGGGCGGCCGGCAGACTTACCATGAAGACAGCCGCTGAGCGGCTGCAAATGGCAATGAACGCCTCCCTCGGTGCCAGGGGCGGGCTGGGCAGGGGGGCAATTGCCCCCCAGGCTTCCCGAAATCTAACCAAAGCGGCCGCTGGGTGCTGATGCGGCCGGCCGGCATCAGCACCCAGCAGCCGTGTGCGATGGCCGTCTAGTGATGGGAGCAGTGTGAGGGGTGAAAGCTCCGCCCCCTCGCACTGACCTTTCACCCCTCACGCTGCTCCCATCACTATGCGGCCATCAGATTGCTGGGAATGTAATCTAAACGGCCGGTGCGTGCTGATGCCGCCGGCCGGCTCTGCTTTAATACTTTTTTTTTACTTTATATGGCAAGCCGATCCAGCTTACCATATAAATTAAAAAAAAAGTGTTAAAGTAGCTCCGGCCGGCGGCATCAGCACGCACCGGCCGTTTAGATTACATTCCCAGCAGTCTGATGGCTGCATAGTGATGGGAGCAGCGTGAGGTGGAAGCTCCGCCCCCTCGCACTCAGACTGCTGCAGCACCGGATGTCAGGTCAGTGGCATCCTGTCAGCATAGAGGAGAACAGTGTGCAGCTACCAGGAAGTCAAGAGAAGTAGAAGGTGAGTAAAATAATGTATTTTTTGTACTGTATAATGTTTTTTGTATTTGTTAAAAACAAAAAAAATCGGCATGTGTGTGTATGTAAGTGTGTCCCCCTATATGCTCCTCTGCCTCCAGAA
This sequence comes from Sceloporus occidentalis, assembly GCA_023333645.1. Classification (NCBI taxonomy): domain Eukaryota; kingdom Metazoa; phylum Chordata; class Lepidosauria; order Squamata; family Phrynosomatidae; genus Sceloporus; species Sceloporus occidentalis. The sequence continues at coordinate 1,676,455 of JALMGF010000146.1, read as the reverse complement.
ATGCCTTATACCCCCCTATATGCCACTCTGTCCCATGATATGCCTTTTAACCCCCTATATGCCAGAGTTGCATATAGGGGTATAAGGCATTTCTGGATGCAGAGTGACATATAGGGGGTCAAAAGGCATATCTGGAGGCAGAGTGGGATAAAGGGGGTTAAAAGGTATATCATGGGGCAGAGGAGCATATAGGAGGGTATAAAGCATATCGGGGAGGCAGAGTGGCATATAGGGGGCATAAGGCTTTTCTGGAGGCAGAGTGCCCCATGATATGCCTTTTAACCCCCTTCATGCCACTCTGCCTCCAGAAAGGCCTTATACCCCCTATATGCCACTCTGTCCCATGATATGCCTTTTAACCCCCTATATGGCAGAGTGGCATATAGGGGGTTAGAAGGCATATCATGGGACAGAGTGGCATATATTATTTTTTATTTAATATGGCAAGCTGGATCGGCTTGCCATATAAAGTAAACAAAAATATCCCATGATATGCCTTTTAACCTCCTATATGGCAGAGTGGCATATAGGGGGTTAGAAGGCATATCATGGGACAGAGTGGCATATAGGAGGGTTGAGGCATATCAGGGAGGCAGAGTGGCATATAGGGGGGTATAAGGCTTTTCTGGAGGCAGAGTGCCCCATGATATGCCTTTTAACCCCCTTTATGCAACTCTGCCTCCAGAAATGCCTTATACCCCCCTATATGCCACTCTGTCCCATGATATGCCTTTTAACCCCCTATATGCCAGAGTGGCATATAGGGGTATAAGGCATTTTTGGATGCAGAGTGACATATAGGGGGTCAACGGCATATCTGGAGGCAGAGTGGCATAAAGGGAGTTAAAAGGGATGTCATGGGGCAGAGGGGCATATAGGAGGGTATAAAGCATATTGGGGAGGCAGAGTGGCATATAGGGGGCATAAGGCTTTTCTGTAGGCAGAGTGCCCCATGATATGCCTTTTAACCCCCTTTATGCCACTCTGCCTCCAGAAATGCCTTATACCCCCCTATATGCCACTCTGTCCCATGATATGCCTTTTAACCCCCTATATGGCAGAGTGGCATATAGGGGGTTAGAAGGCATATCATGGGACAGAGTGGCATATAGGGGTATAAGGCATTTCTGGATGCAGAGTGAGGGTATAAAGAGAGGGTATAAAGCATATCAGGGAGGCAGAGTGGCATAGAGTGGGGCATAAGGCTTTTCTGGAGGCAGAGTGCCCCATGATATGCCTTTTAACCCCCTATATGGCAGAGTGGCATATAGGGGGTTAGAAGGCATATCATGGGACAGAGTGGCATATAGGGGGTATAAGGCATTTCTGGAGGCAGAGTGGCATATAGGGGGTTAGAAGGCATATCAGGGGGGCAGAGTGGCAAGCCTGGGGGCAGAGGTGCATAACTCGGGGGTAGGTTGTCAAATGAAAGGAAATAAAAACCAAATATGTCTCAATCATAGCTTTTATTAAATATGGAAAAAAATAGTCTACATGAATTAATAAAGAAATAAAAGTTTCTTACCAGAATATCGTGAAGAATAATGTGATCAGTGTTTTGTTCCACTAAATAAAATGGAACTCTTTCATCTAACAATGTTCGCAGTAGTAAATGTTTTGATCCTATTATGTGTAATGTATTTAATTTATTAGGGCCTTTTAACACTTTTGCTTTCTGGCATTTTAATACAAATAATGAGATAAAAAGAATTGCACATAGTGTGACTCGGGTATGTATAAGGGGTGCGTGTGGGTATAAGAGCTTCACCGTGAGATAAACTATATGGGGCTGGTCTCCAAATTTTTCCAGGGCTGCTTTTCAGTCCCAGTCCGGCCCTGTATACTCCCCTAGTACAGTTATAGGTTCCAAACCTCATATTAAGTGGAATTATAGCTGTGTTCTATGGAATGACAGGTGAATGGCAGTATTGATGGAATGCCCATAGGATATAATGGGAGAAAAATCAAACCTGTTTTTCAGACAAAACCCTCTGAAATATCATATAGATCTTTTGCACATATACTCCCCTAGTACAGAGACAGGATCGAAAACTCATATTATGTGGGATAATAGCTGTTTTCTATGGAATGACAGGTGAATGACAGTTTTGAGGGAATGCCCATAGGATATAATGGGAGAAAAAAAAATCTTGTTTTTTTAGAGAAAACCCTCTGACATATCATATAGATCTTTGTCATGTATACTCCCCTAGTACAGTTATAGGTTCCAAACCTCATATTAAGTGGAATTATAGCTGTATTCTATGGAATGACAGTATTGATGGAATGCCCATAGGATATAATGGGAGAAAAAAAAATCTTGTTTTTTTTAGAGAAAAACCATTTGACATATCATATAGATCTTTGGCACACATACTCCCCTAGTACAGGTATAGGTTCTAAACCTCATATTAAGTGGAATTATAGCTGTTTTCTATGGAATGACAGGTGAATGACAGTATTGATGGAATGCCAATAGGATATAATGGGAGAAAAATATAACTTGTTTTTTAGAGAAAACCCCTCTGACATATCATATAGATCTTTGTCATGTATACTCCCCTAGTACAGTTATAGGTTCTAAACCTCATATTAAGTGTAATTATAGCTGTGTTCTATGGAATGACAGGTGGATGACAGTATTGGTGGAATGCCCATAGGATATAATGGGAGAAAAATCAAACCTGTTTTTCAGACAAAACCCTCTGAAATATCATATCGATCTTTGGCACATATACTCCCCTAGTACAGAGACAGGATCTAACACTCAGATTATGTGGCATTATAGCTGTTTTCTATGTAATGACAGGTGAATGACAGTTTTGAGGGAATGCCCATAGGATATAATGGGAGAAAAAATAATATTGGTTTTTTCGAGAAAACCATATGACATATCATATAGATCTTTGGCACACATACTCCCCTAGTATAGTTATAGGTTCTAAACCTCATATTAAGCGGAATTATAGCTGTTTTCTATGGAATGACAGGTGAATGACAGTATTGATGGAATGCCCATAGGATATAATGGGAGAAAAATCAAACCTGTTTTTCAGACAAAACCCTCTGAAATATCCTATAGATCTTGTGCACATATACTCCCCTAGTACAGAGACAGGATCTAAAACTCATATTAAGTGGAATTATAGCTGTTTTCTATGGAATGACAGGTGAATGACAGTATTGATGGAATGCCCATAGGATATAATGGGAGAAAAATCAAACCTGTTTTTCAGACAAAACCCTCTGACATATCATATCGATCTTTGGCACATATACTCCCCTAGTACAGACACATGATCTAAAACTCATATTAGTGGGATTATAGCTGTTTTCTATGGAATGACAGGTGAATGACAGTATTGATGGAATGCCCATAGGATATAATGGGAGAAAAATGTAACTTGTTTTTTTAGAGAAAACCCTCTGATATATCATATAGATCTTTGTCATGTATACTCCCCTAGTACAGTTATAGGTTCTAAACCTCATATTAAGTGGAATTATAGCTGTATTCTATGGAATGACAGGTGAATGACAGTATTGACGGAATGCCCATAGGATATAATGGGAGACAAATCAAACCTGTTTTTCAGACAAAACCCTCTGAAATATCATATAGATCTTTGGCACATATACTCCCCTAGTACAGAGACAGGATCTAAAACTCATATTATGTGGGATTATAGCTGTTTTCTATGGAATGACAGTTTTGAGGAATGCCCTTGGGATATAATGGGAGAAAAAAAATCTTGTTTTTGTAGAGAAAAACCATTTGACATATCATATAGATCTTTGGCACACATACTCCCCTAGTACAGGTATAGGTTCTAAACCTCATATTAAATGGAATTATAGCTGTTTTCTATGGAATGACAGGTGAATGACAGTATTGATGGAATGCCCATAGGATATAATGGGAGAAAAATGTAACTTGTTTTTTAGAGAAAACCCTCTGACATATCATATAGATCTTTGTCATGTATACTCCCCTAGTACAGTTATAGGTTCCAAACCTCATATTAAGTGGAATTATAGCTGTATTCTATGGAATGACAGGTGAATGACAGTATTGATGGAATGCCCATAGGATATAATGGGAGAAAAATCAAACCTGTTTTTCAGACAAAACCCTCTGAAATATCATATAGATCTTTGGCACATATACTCCCCTAGTACAGAGACAGGATCTAACACTCATATTATGTGGGATTATAGCTGTTTTCTATGGAATGACAGGTGAATGACAGTATTGATGGAATGCCCATAGGATATAATGGGAGAAAAATCAAACCTGTTTTTCAGACAAAACCCTCTGAAATATCATATCGATCTTTGGCACATATACTCCCCTAGTACAGAGACAGGATCTACCACTCAGATTATGTGGGATTATATCTGTTTTCTATGGAATGACAGGTGAATGACAGTTTTGAGGGAATGCCCATAGGATATAATGGGAGAAAAAATAATATTGTTTTTTTAGAGAAAACCCTCTGACATATCATATAGATCTTTGGCACACATACTCCCCTATTACAGGTATAGGTTCTAAACCTCATATTAAGTGGAATTATAGCTGTTTTCTATGGAATGACAGGTGAATGACAGTATTGATGGAATGCCCATAGCATATAATGGGAGAAAAATCAAACCTGTTTTTCAGACAAAACCCTCTGACATATCATATCGATCTTTGGCACATATACTCCCCTAGTACAGACACATGATCTAAAACTCATATTAAGTGGGATTATAGCTGTTTTCTATGGAATGACAGGTGAATGACAGTATTGATGGAAAGCCCATAGGATATAATGGGAGAAAAATGTAACTTGTTTTTTTTAGAGAAAACCCTCTGATATATCATATAGATCTTTGTCATGTATACTCCCCTAGTACAGTTATAGGTTCTAAACCTCATATTAAGTGGAATTATAGCTGTATTCTATGGAATGACAGGTGAATGACAGTATTGACGGAATGCCCATAGGATATAATGGGAGACAAATCAAACCTGTTTTTCAGACAAAACCCTCTGAAATATCATATAGATCTTTGGCACATATACTCCCCTAGTACAGAGACAGGATCTAAAACTCATATTATGTGGGATTATAGCTGTTTTCTATGGAATGACAGGTGAATGACAGTTTTGAGGAATGCCCTTAGGATATAATGGGAGAAAAAAAATCTTGTTTTTGTAGAGAAAACCATTTGACATATCATATAGATCTTTGGCACACATACTCCCCTAGTACAGGTATAGGTTCTAAACCTCATATTAAGTGGAATTATAGCTGTTTTCTATGGAATGACAGGTGAATGACAGTATTGATGGAATGCCCATAGGATATAATGGGAGAAAAATGTAACTTGTTTTTTAGAGAAAACCCTCTGACATATCATATAGATCTTTGTCATGTATACTCCCCTAGTACAGTTATAGGTTCCAAACCTCATATTAAGTGGAATTATAGCTGTATTCTATGGAATGACAGGTGAATGACAGTATTGATGGAATGCCCATAGGATATAATGGGAGAAAAATCAAACCTGTTTTTCAGACAAAACCCTCTGAAATATCATATAGATCTTTGGCACATATACTCCCCTAGTACAGAGACAGGATCTAACACTCAGATTATGTGGGATTATAGCTGTTTTCTATGGAATGACAGGTGAATGACAGTATTGATGGAATGCCCATAGGATATAATGGGAGAAAAATCAAACCTGTTTTTCAGACAAAACCCTCTGAAATATCATATCGATCTTTGGCACATATACTCCCCTAGTACAGAGACAGGATCTACCACTCAGATTATGTGGGATTATATCTGTTTTCTATGGAATGACAGGTGAATGACAGTTTTGAGGGAATGCCCATAGGATATAATGGGAGAAAAAATAATATTGTTTTTTTAGAGAAAACCCTCTGACATATCATATAGATCTTTGGCACACATACTCCCCTATTACAGGTATAGGTTCTAAACCTCATATTAAGTGGAATTATAGCTGTTTTCTATGGAATGACAGGTGAATGACAGTATTGATGGAATGCCCCTGGGATATAATGGGAGAAAAATCAAACCTGTTTTTCAGACAAAACCCTCTGAAATATCATATCGATCTTTGTCATTTTGAACACTGGTGACACTTGTAATATGTTGGTCACCAGAATGAGGAATCTGCACACACACCAAAGGAACTCTGGTGCTTAACTGTGCCAGGAAGGGCCAGCTCCCCAGTAGATCAAAATAAATAAAGGCTCCAGGCACTCAAGGGTTCCAGCTCAGGCAGATTTATTAAAGGAAGACAGCAACAACATTTCAACCTCACCATGAGGTCTTTATCAAGTTGATAAAACTGTTATTTTGTTGAATTGAGTCCTCACACAAGTATGCCATCCACTCTTCTCTGATAAAACATAAGTTTGCCAGTTGGTAACAAGCAGCTGCAATAGACAATAATATGTCACAATTTTCTTTTGCTCTTTCTTTTTCCTTCATGGAATCTATGACTATCACCTCTGGGTCTGATAGAACCCACTATCTCAGTTTATTTTAGTTAATAAATATCACTTTAAGCCTCATTATAACATTTAAACCATTTATCTAATTTACTAGGGCAATGTTTACTTTATTCGAAGTTGCTTCCTATTGCCTGTAAGTATGAGATGGTTTACATTAGTTAGTGGTGAGAAATGCAGAATTTGCTTTTGCAGCTCAGTTATACTGGCCTTTTTAATACCTTTTTAATACCAGGGAGGTGATAGTCATAGATTCCATGAAGGAAAAAGAAAGAGCAAAAGAAAATTGTGACATATTATTGTCTATTGCAGCTGCTTGTTACCAACTGGCAAACTTATGCTTTATCAGAGAAGAGTGGATGGCATACTTGTGTGAGGACTCAATTCAATAAAATAACAGTTTTATCAACTTGATACAGACCTCATTGTGAGGTTGAAACGTTGTTGCTGTCTTCCTTTAATAAATCTGCCTGAGCTGGAACCCTTGAGTGCCTGGAGCCTTTATTTATTTTGATCTACTGGGGAGCTGGCCTTTCCTGGAACAGTTAAGCACCAGAGTTCCTTATCCACATATTGCAAGTGTCATCAGTGTTCAAAATGACAAAGATCGATATGATATTTCGGAGGGTTTTGTCTGAAAAACAGGTTTGATTTTTCTCCCATTATATTCTATGGGCATTCACTCAAAACTGTCATTCACCTGTCATTCCATAGAAAACAGCTATAATCCCACATAATATGAGTTTTAGATCCTGTCTCTGTACTAGGGGAGTATATGTGCCAAAGATCTATATGATATTTCAGAGGGTTTTGTCTGAAAAACAGGTTTGATTTTTCTCCCATTATATCCTATGGGCATTCCATCAATACTGTCATTCACCTGTCATTCCATAGAAAACAGCTATAATTCCACTTAATATGAGGTTTAGAACCTATACCTGTACTAGGGGAGTATGTGTGCCAAAGATCTATATGATATGTCAGAGGGTTTTCTCTAATAAACAAGTTTATTTTTTCTCCCATTATATCCTATGGGCATTCCCTCAAAACTGTCATTCACCTGTCATTCCATAGAAAACAGCTATAATCCCACATAATATGAGTTTAAGATCCTGTCTCTGTACTAGGGGAGTATATGTGCCAAAGATCTATATGATATTTTAGAGGGTTTTGTCTGAAAAACAGGTTTGATTTTTCTCCCATTATATCCTATGGGCATTCCATCAATACTGTCATTCACCTGTCATTCCATAGAAAACAGCTATAATTCCACTTAATATGAGGTTTAGAACCTTTACCTGTACTAGGGGAGTATATGTGCCAAAGATCTATATGATTTTTCAGAGGGTTTTGTCTGAAAAAAAGGTTTGATTTTTCTCCCATTATATCCTATGGGCATTCCATCAATACTGTCATTCACCTGTCATTCCATAGAAAACAGCTATAATACCACATAATATGAGTTTTAGATCCTGTCTCTGTACTAGGGGAGTATATGTGCAAAAGATCTATAGGATATTTCAGAGGGTTTTGTCTGAAAAACAGGTTTGATTTTTCTCCCATTATATCCTATGGGCATTCCATCAATACTGTCATTCACCTGTCATTCCATAGAAAACAGCTATAATTCCACTTAATATGAGGTTTAGAACCTATAACTATACTAGGGGAGTATGTGTGCCAAAGATCTATATGATATGTCATATGGTTTTCTCTAAAAAAACAATATTATTTTTTCTCCCATTATATCCTATGGGCATTCCCTCAAAACTGTCATTCACCTGTCATTACATAGAAAACAGCTATAATCCCACATAATCTGAGTGTTAGATCCTGTCTCTGTACTAGGGGAGTATATGTGCCAAAGATCGATATGATATTTCAGAGGGTTTTGTCTGAAAAACAGGTTTGATTTTTCTCCCATTATATCCTATGGGCATTCTATCAATACTGTCGTTCACCTGTCATTCCATAGAAAACAGCTATAATCCCACTTAATATGAGTTTTAGATCATGTGTCTGTACTAGGGGAGTATATGTGCCAAAGATCGATATGATATGTCAGAGGGTTTTGTCTGAAAAACAGGTTTGATTTTTCTCCCATTATATCCTATGGGCATTCCCTCAAAACTGTCATTCACCTGTCATTCCATAGAAAACAGATATAATCCCACATAATATGAGTTTTAGATCATGTATCTGTACTAGGAGAGTATATGTGCCAAAGATCTATATGATTTTTCAGAGGGTTTTGTCTGAAAAAAAGGTTTGATTTTTCTCCCATTATATCCTATGAGCATTCCATCAATACTGTCATTCACCTGTCATTCCATAGAAAACAGCTATAATACCACATAATATGAGTTTTAGATCCTGTCTCTGTACTAGGGGAGTATATGTGCCAAAGATCTATATGATTTTTACGAGGGTTTTGTCTAAAAAAAAGGTTTGATTTTTCTCCCATTATATCCTATGGGCATTCCATCAATACTGTCATTCACCTGTCATTCCATAGAAAACAGCTATAATACCACATAATATGAGTTTTAGATCCTGTCTCTGTACTAGGGGAGTATATGTGCAAAAGATCCATAGGATATTTCAGAGGGTTTTGTCTGAAAAACAGGTTTGATTTTTCTCCCATTATATCCTATGGGCATTCCATCAATACTGTCATTCACCTGTCATTCCATAGAAAACAGCTATAATTCCACTTAATATGAGGTTTAGAACCTATAACTATACTAGGGGAGTATGTGTGCCAAAGATCTATATGATATATCATATGGTTTTCTCTAAAAAAACAATATTTTTTCTCCCATTATATCCTATGGGCATTCCCTCAAAACTGTCATTCACCTGTCATTACATAGAAAACAGCTATAATCCCACATAATCTGAGTGTTAGATCCTGTCTCTGTACTAGGGGAGTATATGTGCCAAAGATCGATATGATATTTCAGAGGGTTTTGTCTGAAAAACAGGTTTGATTTTTCTCCCATTATATCCTATGGGCATTCCATCAATACTGTCATTCCATAGAATACAGCTATAATTCCACTTAATATGAGGTTTAGAACCTATAACTGTACAAGGGGAGTATACATGACAAAGATCTATATGATATGTCAGAGGGTTTTCTCTAAAAAACAAGTTACATTTTTCTCCCATTATATCCTATGGGCATTCCATCAATACTGTCATTCACCTGTCATTCCATAGAAAACAGCTATAATCCCACTTAATATGAGTTTTAGATCATGTGTCTGTACTAGGGGAGTATATGTGCCAAAGATCGATATGATATGTCAGAGGGTTTTGTCTGAAAAACAGGTTTGATTTTTCTCCCATTATATCCTATGGGCATTCCATCAATACTGTCATTCCATAGAAAACAGCTATAATCCCACTTAATATGAGTTTTAGATCATGTATCTGTACTAGGAGAGTATATGTGCCAAAGATCTATATGATTTTTCAGAGGGTTTTGTCTGAAAAAAAGGTTTGATTTTTCTCCCATTATATCCTATGGGCATTCCATCAATACTGTCATTCACCTGTCATTCCATAGAAAACAGCTATAATCCCACATAATATGAGTTTTAGATCCTGTCTCTGTACTAGGGGAGTATATGTGCAAAAGATCTATATATTTCAGAGGGTTTTGTCTGAAAAACAGGTTTGATTTTTCTCCCTTTATATCCTATGGGCATTCCATCAATACTGTCATTCACCTGTCATTCCATAGAATACAGCTATAATTCCACTTAATATGAGGTTTAGAACCTATAACTGTACTAGGGGAGTATACATGACAAAGATCTATATGATATGTCAGAGGGTATTCTCTAAAAAACAAGTTCATTTTTCTCCCATTATATCCTATGGGCATTCCCTCAAAACTGTCATTCACCTGTCATTCCATAGAAAACAGCTATAATCCCACATAATATGAGTTTTAGATCATGTATCTGTACTAGGTGAGTATATGTGCCAAAGATCTATATGATTTTTCAGAGGGTTTTGTTTGAAAAACAGGTTTGATTTTTCTCCCATTATATCCTATGGGTATTCCATCAATACTGTCATTCACCTGTCATTCCATAGAAAACAGATATAATCCCACTTAATATGAGTTTTAGATCCTGTCTCTGTACTAGGGGAGTATATGTGCCAAAGATCGATATGATATTTCACAGGGTTTTGTCTGAAAAACAGGTTTGATTTTTCTCCCATTATATCCTATGGGCATTCCATCCATACTGTCATTCACCTGTCATTCCATAGAATACAGCTATAATTCCACTTAATATGAGGTTTAGAACCTATAACTGTACTAGGGGAGTATACATGACAAAGATCTATATGATATGTCAGAGGGTATTCTCTAAAAAACAAGTTCATTTTTCTCCCATTATATCCTATGGGCATTCCCTCAAAACTGTCATTCACCTGTCATTCCATAGAAAACAGCTATAATCCCACATAATATGAGTTTTAGATCATGTATCTGTACTAGGTGAGTATATGTGCCAAAGATCTATATGATTTTTCAGAGGGTTTTGTCTGAAAAACAGGTTTGATTTTTCTCCCATTATATCCTATGGGTATTCCATCAATACTGTCATTCACCTGTCATTCCATAGAAAACAGATATAATCCCACTTAATATGAGTTTTAGATCCTGTCTCTGTACTAGGGGAGTATATGTGCCAAAGATCGATATGATATTTCACAGGGTTTTGTCTGAAAAACAGGTTTGATTTTTCTCCCATTATATCCTATGGGCATTCCATCAATACTGTCATTCACCTGTCATTCCATAGAACACAGCTATAATTCCACTTAATATTAGGTTTAGAACCTATAACTGTACAAGGGGAGTATACATGACAAATATCTATATGATATGTCAGAGGGTTTTCTCAAAAAAAACAATATTTTTTCTCCCATTATATCCTATGGGCATTCCCTCAAAACTGTCATTCACCTGTCATTCCATAGAAAACAGCTATAATCCAACGTAATCTGAGTTTTAGATCACATGTGTGTCCTAAGGGAGTATGTGTGCCAAAGGTCTAAATACTATTTAAAAATTTTCTTTTCCCTTCCATTATAGTCTATGGGCATTCCTCCCCATTATAGTCTATGGGCATTCCTCCCCATTATAGTCTATGGGCATTCCTCCCCATTAAAATCTATGGGCATTCCATTTTGTCATTCGTTTTAGTATGTCCCTAAATAAGGTTAAAATGGATTTTTGATGAATTTTGAATTTTTTTTTCCTTTTGCGCTTGGGGGTTCACGTGCGCATGTGCTCCTATGGAGGCGACTCCACTGAATTCTGGATAAATTATTTATGCACAAGCAATAATAACAGAACTCTGGTTATGTAATAGAAGTACATTCATTTATATAGACTTTATTTTAAAACAATATCCCACAGTACCTGATGGCTTTTGATAATTCATTTCTATTATCAGAAATGATCAAAATTCTGACAGCAAATAAAGAGATAGCAATATCTACAGAGAAATCCAAACATAAATATTGAGCCTTGTAACGTTCTGATTTGCTTAATATGGTGGTGTGATGATCATAGAAAACATGCATATATCTCTAATTGGTATTTACCAAAGTGGAATTTTAGGTTTTGCAGCTACATCTTAATCTACCGATTACATTACCTGCAAAGCCTGAAACGGTTATCAGCAAGTTCTATTTTGTGAGTAACTGAAAATGACACTACTGCTCATTAGCAGTAATGTCATTTTCAGTTACTCACAAAATAGAACTGTATTGGCAATCACAACAAGTAATACACTGTACTGGCAATCACAACAAGAAGATACCACTTTGCATTTCCCTGCAAAATGTTATAAAAAAACCCCAAAAAACTAGCACACAAGTATACAAACAATCTAGTGATATCATCAGCAGCAGTCAACATATCAGTGTTAAAGATATACAAAAAAAATAAAATTTTGTTTTACTTACTATTAAGATTTTTAACATACAGAAAGAATTGTTATCCAACATCCAAGCTGCTTACACAACCACAGGCACAACCATTTTATTTTAGAACGCTGAGCATCATGGGAGTCCTAACTACACAATAACCGGGAACAATCTATGAAATTTATTGGGGTTGCAATAAACTTTTTTGTTTTTTTAAATACTTATAATCACTGAGAAAAAGTGCAAATAGTTTTTAAACTGTAAGTCTGTCTGCAAAAAATTTAACTAGTTGTACAAAACCCTAACATTTTATGTCAACTGCTAAACATTAAAATCTATGTTATATTCAGATAAAATTAAAATGCATTAGTCATTTATCTGTGTAATGACTTAGAGGCAGATGTCCAAAAAGAGGGGAAGTTCTCCTGTGGTATATAGACACAACCTGTCTAGCCTAGGTAGGGTCTGCTTATATGAAATAATCACCATGCTTAGGAAGCCACCCATAGAGAATATCATAAGTGATTTTAATTTGCTGAAGTGCCCAAGATCACCTCAGTGGTCTTTGCATTTTACATATTATTATAAAACCAAATTAAAAATGAACTGATTGAGTATAAAATCACTTTATCTTATAAAACATAGCAAACATTTAAAATCTGTTTGTAATAAGCTTGCGTGGGCCATTTTGTGTGCTTTTGGCTCCCTCTTGTGCTAAACGTTGGAAGTATATTAGTTGAAAGCCAGCAGGTAATTTGTATAAATGGCTATGTGTGCATATAACGATTAAAAGTGATATACAGGAAATATAAGGTTTTGAGGTGTTCCTTTGGTATTTCAGGCACCTGCACTGATTTTAACACTAAATCCACCATTAAACTAAAAAAGTATTTCAAATTGGCAATAGTTGGGATAGCAGCATGTAGGCTACATGACATCAAAAATATCTCCAACTGAATTTGGTATTTAAAATATTATAAGAATAATACCGTTTCCCCGAAAATAAGACATACCCATATGTAGCAGGATTTCTAAGCATTTGCGCAACATAAGCCATACCCCGAAAATAAGACATAGTGATAGACGTGGCTATGCAGCGTACCGGCGTGGAGCGGTAAAGAAGACGGGCAGCCCTTCTCATCTGACCCATCCTGACAGCTGCTATCTCGGAGGTGACCGGAGAGGTGCGGGCAGCCCCATCAACAAGGTCGGCTCCCCCTGTCAGGTCTATATTTGAATAAATGTAGATTGTTGTACCATCGGGGAAACACGGTAGCCATGGACCTAACCGTCCATTTTACGTTTACAGTGTTAGTGGTTAAGATATAGGATAAACAGCAGGAGGTGAATAGAATGTACTGTGCCAGTATAAAAGCAAATGGACATTAAACAGATCACTGAAATTACAGCTCCAGTGTGTGTAACAAAATGGGCATGTTTGTTCCTGAAAGCAATGGGGAATGTATAAATAAACCCACAAAGAAAAAATACAGCAGAATTAATTTCTTCATTAGCCTACAAGTATAGACATTTTCTAAAGGCCTCAAACATGTTATAAGACATTAAAAAATGTACACATTATGACATTCATGAAACAGTCATTTCCAATAACAACCAACGACAATTAAATTAGTCAATGTGCCTTTCGTTTGGTTTAAGGAATATGTTTTTTCACAGTCATAAATGTCTTAATTTATTGCAAGATCACTTTGGCAGTCATTTTCAGTCCTGTGATAGTATTAAACCACAGAGGAACAAATACATTAAAAGTGGTCTATGGATTTTTTACATCTTGTCATCCAGTTAAATAGTTTATATTTTACATTGAGCACATGCAACATATGGCTTATTCCAGAATTTGGCCACAGTATATTCCCAGATATGGGCTCTATATAAAACATGTCATTAGAAAGAGATACCTTAAAGAACATACAAACACATTTATTACATTTTTATATAAAACACATACGCCTGTGTGTTGATCTAAATATAAACCCTCAGACATCCACACAACATATGTTTTTTTTTCTAAGTAATGCAAATCATGAAACTTCAGGAAATTCCCAGATGTCTGTTGAGGGAAGCTTTAGATATTTGGGGGGGAGTTCACACAAGGGTTACTAAAATGGTGAATGGTTTGCAGGATAGATATATCAGGAGAGATTAGTGAACTCAGTATTTAATAACTGGGATGAGACAAAACAGATGAGCGGTAAAAAGAAAACAAAATATATAAAGCAATTTAACAAAGAATAAGGTGTGCAATCATTACTAACCAGTCACTAGAATATTAAGTAGTTTTAGCATTTATGGCCTGAACTAATTGTACGGTACACATTAAATGCTGTAGGGCCTGCTTATGAATTTACACCTATAAATTACAATAGCTGTAACAATGCAAGCTATAAATGCATTTTAAGTCGTATTTTTAGACACATGTGAGTGTTACATAGTAAGACAACTTGCAACCGATGAGAAACAAGGGTGAGGGTTTCATATATATATACATATATATATATATACACGCACACAGTATATAAAACAAACCACAAAACATGGTAAGTTAAAAAGGTTTATAGGCACTGTCGGCTTATGTCAAGGGTCAATATTTAGAGGGCAAAACTCAACTGAATGTTATAGTAAGTCCAGTAGATTCTATATGTATGTATATTGCAAATTACTCATTGGAGCAAAACCTAATAATGTTAGAACATGACAAATCCATGTCACAATACACTTTTGTCTATAAATGACATATGATATAAATGTTTTATCCAATGTTAACTCTCACAATGTTAACTTTCACAAAGCACTTCAGCTAATGAGAAGTTTCACCGTCTCATATATTGCTGTCTCAGCTAAGTTGTAGCCTTTATGGTAGAGTCATTCTCACACAGCTTTAGTCGGAACAACACCTTTAAAAATGTTTGCACGTTTCAAACGGCAGCTGCATGCGTCATCCTTTCTTGCTGGAATTTAACATGTTTCTCTGCGTATCAAATTACATCCCTGAACTTGATGTACCTATATGTAATGGTATATTTGCATGTAGGGACTAGTTAAGTTTATTATACTTAAAAGTGTGCATTTCTCAGTGCATACAGATCAAGGTAAGTGATCTGAAAACGGTGCATAGCTATCCAAACAGTCCTTTAAATAAGACAGTATTAAGAGGCCACTGCCCATACACTCTTATAAAACACTCAGGGTTCAGTGTCTATCCACAGTCACAGTCCATCAACCTCATCAATGCTAAAGCTGCTTCTCCGACTGCTGGCCTTAGAAGTGTCAGGGGACAGGGTGCACATGAGTGGGTCACAGGTCATAATGGGATCAGATGTCAGCATGGTGTCCTCCATCAGCATGAGGTCCAGATCTGTCCTGGATAAATCAGGAAAAGAAGAGTCTGCACAAGTGGTGCTTTGGTAGCCCAGGTCTGTGGGAAACTCCAGCTTCTGCTGCTGGTAGGTTGGTTGTGGTGGAGCTGTTAGCTGCTGCTGGAGATCTGGAACTGTATCAGGCTCCTGTTTTATGAGATCACGTGGGTTCAAACTTTGAGGAGAAGCAGTTGGGAGACCATGTGCTTGGGCTTGCAATTCTAGCTCCTGCAAGGGAGAAGATTGTAGAAGAAAGCGTCAAATGAAAAAGTAGACTTTTTTATGTTAAGGGCAACATGTAACCATAATTAATAGTAGTGTCAATTTTTTGCTGTAAGCCAGAGGCTTAAGCAGAGCTTTTGGCACCTGGGGAAGGGATAAAGATCTGCGCACAGACGTCACATCTACTTTCGGAAGCAGAAGGAGGAACAGGTACAGGGCAACTCAAGTGTGCCCATCATCCTGAAGCACATAGCATCATGCCATTTGGAACTCAGTGTACCGCTGAGCGACTTGGAGCATATGTTTTACCTGAATCCGCAGCCACAGTTGCTTGTTAGCCTGTTCCAGCTGCTTAGAGTGTGCCTCCAGCTCTCGGCTCCTTTGCTGCTCCTTCTGCATATGTTTGATGTATTCTACAGATGCCCTCAGGATAGTGCCTTTATTCCAGCGTGTGTCACTGCGTTAGTGAAGGAAAAAAAGATTGCAAATCTATTACCCCTAAACTCTGAGTCTGTACAATAGCTAGCTTGTCGATGACCCCATAATAATTTGTTTATCCCTTCATGGGCTAATTTACAAAACATATTCAAACAAGGACCTACAAACATTCATTCTACAGATCTTCTGTCCCCAACAACCATTCAAGGTGTCTCATTCATATAAAAAATGCTGTTTTTGTCCCCCTTCTTTTAAAAGCTAAATCATTTTTTTATATCTAGATTGGTTCATTTAGCTATAAATGATTAATCTAATATATTGGTCTTTCATAGTTCATTTTATTTTGTTTCCTCACAAGCTCCTTTGAGGTTTAATAATTCATTGTTGTTTACAGGTATGCGTGACAATGGAAACACTGGATAGCATCACAAAGTATGCCTTTAATAATTATCTTCCTTCTAGTGTTGTGCCAAAAAGGATGGCGTTCCATCCTCACTTCCAACATCAGGCCGATAGGCTCTATTTGCAGGAAAGAAGAGATGCCTACATGAGTCTTCTACTACAGTTGCACACTGATCACAGAAAAGTTGTGCTTGACAAATGACTGAGTAGTCACAGTGGACTTTTCAAACTCACTACAGACTTTTCTTGATCAGTGGCTATGACTGGGTGACATTTTTGGTAGATTTGAGTAGCCTTTTACAAATGACACACACTGTGGATAAGGAACAGTACCAGCAATATTTGTATTTTACAGATGCATTTATTTTTATGGGTAATTCAGCGGTTGGTTTGGGATTTTGGGTTTTACACGGCTACGGCTTTTGTTTATATAAGACTTTTAGGACATCCTAAAATATTATATATTAGATATAATAGAGATCATTATAAGTATCACTAGCTGGCCCCTGGTAGAGAGGGGGAAAGCTTGTACTTTCCAAATTGAAAAATGCACACCTATGTGGGATTTTAGCCACCCACAGAATCCGACAAACCTATGCAATGGTGGTATCACTGTACTCAGGAGATTTTGCAGAACACAGTGCGGTTTTAAGTAGTGCCATTTATCAGGAGCTGTAAATTCATACCTGAAGTACAATGTGTGCGAATAAAAACAATAAATAAAAATTACTACCACAACCTTTCACAAAGGTTGTAGTTTTAGTGCATGGCCAGCTTCAAAGATGTCCCAAGTAGGACATGGGCGCAGGATCACCAAATATGAAAAAAGGTTTTGAAAAAGCATTCCACTACTTATTGCCCTATTACAGGGGCGTCCAACTCGAGGTGCGGCCCGTGTGAGATCAGCAGCCAGGGAAACCGGGATCACAAGAGCCCTGCTGCTTAGCTGTGGGAGGGTCTTTTGTACTGCACAGAAGACGCGGAACACAGCAGAGCCACGTGAATGTACATGATATAACATGACTCTGCTCCAGTCCTGCTTCCTCTGTGCAGTACAAGAGAACACAAGTCTGTGAGCGGCATCGAGAGAGCTGCAGTGCAGGTAAGGAGTTGGGGGAGGGTGTTTGAATGAGTATGCGTGATTGAGGGAATGAATCTGTGAATGAATGAGTATATAAATGAATTAGTGTGTGTGTGTGGGTGTGAGATAGCATGGATGTGTAAGGGGGGGGGTCATGGTACAGGGTGGCTGTAAGTGATGTGCAGACCCCATACTGCTGACTGCATCAATACACAAGGGGGGCAGCTAGCCAGGTTTCAGCATGTACTGGCTGACTTGGCACGATAGGAGTGTGATTGCTAATAGCAATCACAGTCTCATCATGCCTAGGTTCCAGCATTTACTGGTTGCCTGGGTATGATAGGAGTGTGATTGATGTTAGCAATAAAACTCCTATCATGCCAAGTCATATTGTTGAATTTTTTGTCCAATTGTGGTGTTTTTAATAAAAGTGTGGTTAACACACCAAAATTGGACAAAAAATACAATAACAATATTAATTTATATATGATTGTTGACAGCAATCACACTCCTATCATGCCCAGCTAACCAGTACATGCTGGAATCTGGGTATGCCTAAGATTGCTGTTAACAATCATAATATATATATATATTTATTTTTTTTACATTTTTGGTGTGTAACTTACTTTTATTAAAAGTGTGGGATTTTTTAAAATTATTTTTAAAGGTGGGGGGTCATTTTCGGTTTTGACTAAGTGAACCCTGAATTTTTGGTTTTGGTCCAGAATTTTCATTTTGGTGCATCCCTAGAATAAATAGAACTATTTCATTTTTACTTATCTAGAATCCTGAATTTGTACTCACAAAACTTTCTAGGCCCAGTGAGAGGTAAAGTAAAGGGTTAGTGTCATTTACTTTATTTTAATCTGCATATTTTAATAAAGGCCATATTTTCTCACAGTGAAAAATGAGTGCGGCCCTCGCACATATACAATTCTGATGAAGTGGCCCACTACTTCACTAAGACATGTGAAAGATAGCGTCATGACATAGGACACACGCAGGTGCGATGTATTTGTAGGTTGAGCTCGGAAGGAAAGTGGGGAAGTAATCCCAATGGCATTCTGATGATTGATAATTGCTAACCCTCTAGATATTGAAGATTGTTGACCGAACTGCAGGTTGACTGACTGCACCCTTGCCTGGCCCACAGGATCGCCTGTGCCTCCAGAGGGTTACCTTCCTGCGATGTGGATCTGGTTAAGGAAGAATGTGAAAAGTCCATGCTTTGGTCCTGCTCCTGACTGGTGGTAGTCCTGATATTCTTTGTTGAAGATCAAGATTATCCCTGCTTGTAACCGCTACACAAAGCTTTTGATCTCTGTATTGTAGTCCTTGCAGCTGAATAACTAGTGGTCCGTTATTGCTTTGTTTGTTGTCTACCTCAAAGGAAGAGTGGGGAAGTTTAAATTTGGCACTTTATTTTTACTGGAACTTTTCGGCCTGATGGATGAGCGGTGTATCTGGAGGATGAAGAATGAAGCATACACTGAAAAGCACACTCTACAGTTAAGCATGGCAGTGGCTCTGTGAAGCAATGAGGCTGCTTTGCATTCTCTGACACCGAAAAACTGCAGTGTGTCTGGAAGGCAAGATGGATTCCTATTAGAAAACATCATGCCGTCTGTGAGAAAGCTGAAGCTTGGGCATCATTGGACCTTCCAACAGGACAATGATCCTAAACATATCTCAAATTCCACCAAGGCTTGGTTGCATAAGTCCTGGACGATTCTAGAGTGGCCATCACAGTCACCTGGTGG
This sequence comes from Sceloporus occidentalis, assembly GCA_023333645.1. Lineage (NCBI taxonomy): Eukaryota > Metazoa > Chordata > Lepidosauria > Squamata > Phrynosomatidae > Sceloporus > Sceloporus occidentalis. Next base: position 1,656,682 of record JALMGF010000146.1, on the reverse strand, counting down.
GATTTGAAGAAGGGAGTTGTAGCAAGACCAAGAATATTACTGAACTGGAGGCCATTGCTCATGAGGATTCCTCAGGAACACTTCCAGAAGCTGGAGCCTGGATATGCATCTTGTTTGCAGCAGGTCATAAAAGCAAAAAGGGTGCCCTACTAACTACTAAATATCTTGCCATGAAGGGGTTAAATAATTTTGAGACTGGAGAAGTTGTTATAAGTTGTATTTGCGGTTGAATTTAAGGAAACCACTTGAAGCATTTGTTGTGTTGAGGTATTTCAATTGCTTTTGTTTTATTTGTTGATTGTAAACAGCTTAACCCCTTCAGGACCAGGTTTTTGTTAAGGTTGCGCTAAAAGACCGTTTTTGTGTTTTTGCTATGTCTTTCTTCAACTGCAATTTCTCTCTTCTCAATTAGTGCACCCACACGAATCATATATTGTTTTTTTCTGCACAAGTAGGACTTTCATTTGAAACCATATTAAGCTGGGTAGTACATTGTTTTGTTTGACATAAACTTAAAAAGGTGGGGGGGGAAACAAAACAAAAACATATTTAACAGTTTTGTATACATACAAATTGTACAAACATTGAACCAATGGAAAAAAATTATCCAGAATATATTAATTGACTTGTCCTGATGTGGAAACCACCCAATATGGCCAGGATTTTCATCTATTTTGACCAGTATAGGGCAAATGTTGCAAGGCATGCATCACGTTTTTAAAATGTTATTTTTTCAAATTTGGCATGGTAGGCTAATAACAGCAATAGTTGTCACAGATACTGATTATTCCCCAAAAATTATATGTTTATGAACAGTAGATAAGTCAAGGTGTACAACTAGGGTCATTTTGACACTTTTCAAACAGGGATTTTATCACCAATTGCTGCAAAATTTTGAGGTATTTTTATATTTTTGTGGGGTTTTTTTTGCATATGTTGCAATGTTGTTTTAGATTTCATATTATATTTTGTATAGAATATGTGCAACTGCAGAAAAAAACACCAAATTGTGTTTACCAACATCCCCCGGTTCCAACAAGGCCTCACATGCATGGTTCATGCATTTTTTGAGGAAACTATGAGGGCAAAACTGGAACATGCACATTTTAGATTTCAAATTTGGAATTTTCAGAAATTGGTTTACTGGGTCCATATCCCATTTGGGACATTTTGGAAGCCCCCACTGTAATTTACTCCATGAAAGTATATGTTTATGAACAGTAGACAAGTCAAGGTGTTCAACTAGGGTAATTTTGACAGTTTTTAGGCAGCCATTTCTTCACTGATGTCTGCCAAGCTTCACAGGGAAATTATTTTATTGCGTTTTTAACGCATACATTTCAACGTTGCATTGAATTTCTTGCACACCATAAGTGCAACAGTGGACTAAAGTACCACGTTTTGTTCACCAACATCCCCTGATTTCAAAAAGGCCTCACATGCATGGTTCATGCATTTTTTGAGGAAGCTATGAGGCCAAAACTGGAACATGCGCATTTCAGTTTTCATTTTTCTAATTTTCTGAAATTTCAGGCTTGTTAGTGACAAGTTTAGGCCATGGATCAGGGAGACCGATCAATAATCAGTGACTTAAAATGTCACCGACAAGTGATCACGTAAAAATGATGTATTTTTTTTATTAATATTTTTTTTTCCACAATTACCCTAGATGACCCCTCCCTCTTTCTAAGGCAAGGTCATCCAGGGGCTGCCATAATTATCAGATCACTCCTATTGGCCAGGAGTGACCTGATCATCATCAGCCCACTTACTAAACTCACAGCATTTGACCTGGAAGCACCCTGGACTTTCAGGTCAGTGCTGTTTATTTTTTTTTGATAATTTTTTTTTAACTCTTTCAGTGCTGATGCTCCATTGGAGCACATCATTGACTGATATTTAGTCCCCACAAGCTTGTGGGGACAAATGTTAACCCCATGCAATGCCACGATTATGTCATACACATTGCGGCATTGAAGGAGTTAACGCTGCACTGTCACTCTCATGGAGCGATCAGGCAGCAGGGGAGGGTTGGGGCTGGTCTCCACACTCATGTGGAGACCGAAGAACCCTCTCCCCCTGTCCCTGAAGCTGCCTCTGGCAGCTGGGATGCAATTGCTGGTGTATAGACCAGCAATTGCAGGGAGGAGTCTCTTTGATCACTCCTGTAGGCTTTCATGCACTGAGGCAGAGCAGGGAGACAGGGGACCTCTGGAAGGTAAGTGAACTACAAAGGGGGAGGGGTGGATAGTGAGAGGGGGTAGTAAGTGAGAAGGGAGGGAGAGTGGGTAGATATTGAGGAAGGGAGGGAGAGTGGGTAGACAGTGAGGAAGGGAGGGAGAGTGGGTAGATAGTGAGAAAGAGGGTAGTAAGAATATTAAAATAAAGAATTAAAATTAATCCACGCGGGATGCAGAGGAAACGGAGAGGACCAAAGATGCAGACCTGGACCCTCAGGTGAGTCACTGCATCGGGGTCTAGTGTACGGACCCTGACAATACGCTGCACACTGCATCAAAATTGGTCTGCATGGCTGTTATCCCAGAAGGAAGACTCTTCTAAAGAAGATGCACAAGAAAGCCCGCAAAAAGACAAGCAGACTAAGGACATGGATTACTGGAACCATGTCCTGTGGTCTGATGAGACCAAGATAAACTTATTTGGTTCATATGGTGTCAAGCGTATGTGACGGCAACCAGGTGAGGAGTACAAAGACAAGTGTGTCTTGCCTACAGTTTAGCATGGTGGTGGGAGTTTCATGGTCTGGGCCTGTATGACTGCTGTCGGCACTGGGGAGCTACAGTTCATTGAGGGAACCATGAATGCCAACAAGTACTGTGACATACTGAAGCAGAGCATGATCCCCTCCCGTTGGAGACTGGGCCACAGGGCAGTATTCCGACATGATAACGACCACTTCCTTGGTAAAGAAGCTGAGGGTAAAGGTGGACTGGCCAAGCATGTCTCCAGACCTAAACCCTATTGAGCATCTGTGGGGCATCCTCAAAATGGAAGGTGGGGGAGTGCAAAGTCTCTAACATCCACCAGCTCCATCATGGAGGAGTGGAAGGGGACTCCAGTGGAAACCTGTGAAGCTCTGGTGAACTCCATGTCCAAGAGGGTTAAGGCAGTGCTGGAAAATAATGGTGGCCACACAAAATATTGACATTTTGGGCCCGATTTGGACATTTCCACTTAGGGGTGTACTCACGTCTGTTGCCAAGGTTTAGACATTAATGGCTATGTGTTGAGTTATTTTGAGGGGACATCAAATTCACACTGTTATTCAGGCTGTACACTCACTACTTTACATTGTAGCAGTGTTGTCACATGAAAAGATATAATCAAATATTTACAAAAATGTGAGGGGTGTACCTCCTTTTGCCTTCAGAACTGCGTTCATTCTTCGTTACTTTCTGGAAGGTGCTGAAAACATTCCTCAGAGATTTTGGTCCATATGGACATGATGGCATCATGCAGCTGCTGCAGATTTGTCGGCTGCACATCTATGATGCAAATATCCCATTCTACCACATCCCAAAGGTGCTCTATTGGATTGAGATCTGGTGACTATGGAGGGCATTGGAGTACAGTGAACCAATTGTTTTGTTCAAGAAACAAGTTTGAGATGATGTGAGCTGTGACACGGTGCATTATCCTGCTTGAAGTAGCCATCACAAGATGGATACACTTAGATTGTGAGCTTGCAAGAGCAGGGTCCTCCTCTCCTTTGCACCAGTTTGTTATTGTATATGAAATTGTTCTACTGACTGTAACAGCGCTGCTGAATCTGGCTGCGCTTTATAAATAAATGTAATGTAATGTGAGCTGGGCTCCATTGAACTGCATTCAACCTGCAGGGGAAGCTCGAGAGTTCTCAGGGGGGTCTGGATAGACCCTCTGTGAAGTCATTGATATGACAGTTGGCGCCGCCATCTTGTGAATGGCAGCAATGGCATTTACTGATGGCGCTTGTGGTTGCTTTTCGGGGGAATCACAAGGCTATCGCGGCAGGGGGTGAGTTACTGACATGCCTCGATATCGAGACATGTCAGAAATACCGATAATGCTTAGGATGCGATTGCTGATCGCTTCCTAAGCACTGTTTTAGCCGGTTGCTGTCTTGATCAGTTTGGCGGCAGCCAGTTTTTTGGGGGGAGGGCTTTCCTCCCATGATCCACGGCCAGCCTCACTTGTCAGGCTTCCGTGGAATCTGCAAAGCCGATGAAGGTATTAAACAGCAGCCCGTACATGTACAGACTTTGTCGTTAAGTAAAGTGCATTATGAATTAAGGAGGGACTTTAAAATGGCTATTGGTTTTCCAAGTTTCTTTTTGTATATAACATATGCTAACTGCATAATAGATGCCAAAAATGTTAAAAGACATGTATTCCTGTTCATTAGGTAAAATACTGTTTTACCATTCTACTGTGTATTTTTCTTTTAAAAAAAATAAATTATAAAAAAATTCTTTAGTGCGATACACTATACATTTAGCTTGTACTAACTACCACTCTTGTATAACTCTGAAACTATTGGTGCTTTACAGGGTACCTATGATGGGTATCTAGAATAAAAAAGCTAAAACACAATTTGCAACTTACTACATTTAACCTCTTAATGACAATTGACGATCCAGACACGTCACCCGAAAACAAAGGGTTAACGACAATTGACGTGCCAGGACTTTAAACCCTTTGTGTTCACCCAAGCACTAGTTGAGACTTAGTGTAGCAAACAGAACTCAGAACTCAAAAAGCATAAACATTTTTACACACAAACATAATTAGACATATAATCCCATCAACTACCAGACAGCTTGGCACATCCAAACAGTTCGATTGCAATGCCCACTATTTCGAGGTGATCCCGAGGGAGCAGCCGTCAATCCTGGGGTACTGATGGAGAGCTCAGAGTCCAAGAATGTTACGTTCCAAAAAGCGACTTCATTCGTCGTTGGTATCCTGTGCACCAGTGCAGGAATGTTCCCGGAAATACTCCATATGGTAGCTGCAGCTCTCGGTTATGGGTAATAAAACCAGGTTTCCCAAATGAGCTCCCTCTCCGTAACCACCTCTAATCGTGACCTACCATGAGCCAAGTATCACCCCAAAAGAGTGACGCGGTAGGGCAATAGATGTCCGTAGCGACTCTGTTCTAAATGTCGCCATACAGTTCCGAGGATTTGCGCCTAGGTCCAGTTTAGGTGCATGGAGCATCTCTGGCCATTTTTAACTCCCATAGCCGGCTAATCCTTGGAAGTCTGGTTAGGGCAGACCAGACAGGGCTTTTTCCGGCCAATCTGTGCTCATTGGCAGACAGGGAGTCTCTTCATGAATCCGTCACAGCCCTCCTCCTACTCAAACCTACCCCCATGTTTCCTCAGCCTCAGAGAGGTTATCGTGACACACATCATTGAGTCTGTCAAGGATAACACGACTGTGATTAGTTTTCAAAGATGTTCAGATGGGAACAACCTATCTGATGAGCAAGCGTAACTAGAAGAATTGATGCTCTTTTGAAGACAGTCACACCAAATATCAATCTGATTTAGATTTTTCTTCTGTTAACTCACTTTGCATTTTGTTAAATGATAAAGGTAAACTAATAACATGTCTATTTTTTAAAAGCATTCTCACTTTACAGCATTGACCGTTGCACAGTACTGTATGTGTAGCATATCTGAATATACTCCTGAAGATGGGACAGATTTGCCTTGGGGATTAATATGGAATCACACTGGTACATGCCTTGGAATTCAACAGTCCTGAAACTGTTAACAACTGTTATGTATGAGGGTGTACTTTTACAAAATTAAAATTATATGATTGACTAGAACATGCAGTTTAGACTTGTGCATTAATTTTCTCTAGGGCAATCTCCGACAAAACTAGAGAAAATTTGTTTGAATTCATTGCCAGCTGTATCCACCATTAGAACCAGTATTACAAAAAAAGCCATTGATGAGGGAGGGACTGTGTGTGGGAGGTAACATATCAATGACCGATAGGTAGAAGTAGCCAAAACAATGGGAGTGTTCTCATTAATTGTTAAGGCTGTGACTGATGGGTCCAACAACCTGTGTGAGTTTTTCCTTACGTTTTTCACTCTGGCCAATCAGCATTTACAAGGGAAAGGGACAAGAATTAGACAAATAAGTGTGCTGAAGCATTTTAACTAGTCAGTAGCAGCTGTTACAGACTGATGGGAGTTAGAATTTGAGACATTGGCATCTTAGCAGAGACTGAGATTAATGCTCATTACTCATATACAATACTGCAAGGAATAATCCTATCATCTATTATTCTTATGATAAATAAATATTGGTGGCAAACCAGGCATCATAATATATGTGCATATCATTCGCAAGTGTCTGCCTGCCCAGGACCAATGCTTTACTACTACTGCACTGCATAACATAGTTATATATAGGCTGATAAAAGACATGCGTCCATCAAGTTCAGCCATTCCTATATCGGTTAATTTGTTGCTGTTGATCCAAAAGAAGGCAAAAAACCCAAGTTTGGCTCTTTCCAATTTTGCACTAACCAGAGAAAAAATTCCTTCTTGACCCCAAAAGGGCAGTCAGATTTCTCCTTGGATCAATAAACTGTTTCCCCATAATTAAAGATTATATCCCGGAATATTATGTTTTTCCAAGTATCCATCCAGTTGCTGTTTAAACGTCTGTACAGAGTGTAAGTGAGTCTAAAAGGTGTCAGGGAGCTCCCCCTTTTGGGAATGTCATACTGATTAAAAAAAAAAAAAGACCTCCGTCTGAAACAAACTGCCGCAAAAACAAAATTTGTTCATTTAATTATAATGATGTTCATAAAGCTCCCAGTGTACATGCACAAATTATATTAATATAGGATCATTTTTTTCGTTGTCCTTGTAAGTAGAAAGTACATTTCTTGAATAATATCTTGCATTGTATTTTTAGATAGAAGCAAAGGGCTCTACCGCTTTTTTTACATAGTCAATGGCATAACATGTCTCCCATATGCCACCCAGGAAATCTACTGTAATTTTATGCAAATTGTAATACTGAAATACTTACAGATCATTAGTTTTTGGAATCAGTGTCCCTAGTTCTTTAATCCGATCATTGATGTTAAATCTCCTCCTCCTTTCAACTACAATAAACAAAGTATGACATTTAGAAACAGGTTTTCGGGTGTGTGCCTGACACTCCATTGGTCATTAAGGGGTTAAACATGGATGATATCTGCATAAAGCTATCTTGCATCTATGACAAGGCCAAGGGCTGATTAACAGTCATTACATCATGAAAATGGACAGGATAAGCCTAATGGTTCTTATCTGCCTTCATATTCAATGTTTCTATTTCAGGGATGTCTACCCGTTGGTCAATTGTCTATGACGTTCCTTGCTATAGTATATTTAGAAAAGAAGATACATTTATTAGACTATGCAGATCTCTTTTTCCGACATTTTGTCATAATATGCCTGAGGAAGAGACCTAGATAGTCTTGAAAGCTTCCAATCCAGTATACGCCACTTAGCCAATAAAGTTATCATATTTATGACCATTGCTTTCTCTCTTTCTATGGCTAACTTGGTACAACTCTACACCGTGTTTAGCAGTATATAAAACTCTTATGTTGTACATTGACTTCATTTTTTTTTTAAATCTGACAAGACCACTTTTGCAACCTGCAGTAATAGTTGTCTAGGATACATGATTAATATTATAAAAAGTTTAATAAAGATACGTTGACTTACTCATGTTATGTGTGTCCTTTTTCTGACGTTCCCGTGCAATTGCTCTGTTCTCTGCATCTGGAGATATGACAAGTTCAGCAAGTACAATATATAAAAGCAGAACTTGCACAAAACAAATGTGAAATATACGAAAATAAATATCACAAAGGTGCAGAATGTAATATGGGTACATTACAACACTCACCCCCCCCCCCAAAAAAAAACACACATGCACAGAAGCACAAGATATTATAAAGACAAAACATCACACAGCATAAAACCACACAAATCAGATATAGACATTGCACAACACAAAAACACGATTCAGACACTGCAGATCACAATGATGACAATGTTGATATTACATGGCACACAAACAGAACATAAAACCGGATGACCAAAACACAAATACATCAGGGCCACCGGTTACTACACAAAAAACACAGAAGCAGAATACAATAAAGACATTGCAACACAATTAGTATAAAGTAGACATGACTAAAGATATTAGAAAAAGTGAAAAAGATTTAAAGGGGAAAAAAACTTTTTTAACGCAGCAGATCACAGATACATAGAACACATTCATGCAAAGCAAGAACAGGCTATAATGCCAGTAGTACTGCACAAATCACATAACAAATTGGCCATAAGGGGACGCAGAACATAATGTACAGTACAACATGCATATTTTATTTCTACCAGTCAATTCCCTTTTAATCGCTAGGTCAGCAGGGCATGAATTGCTTGTGACTCCCACAACAGTGTCACAGAGCAGTGAGTTTTCACTGTACAGTCCCAAGTGACTGCTGGAAAAGGGAAGCTGCAGAGAAAAAGGGAATAGCTATAATGAGAGATAGGTAAATGCAACAAAAATGTATCTGAAACAATTTCAGAAGTAATCAGAGAGTGTATGCATGAAAGGAACAAAGTAAGAGAGAGATGAGCTATGAAAAATACTATCAAACCACATTAAAACAATTGCATTCAAGCATATTTTCACACATACCGTGTTTGGCATTGAGAGTGCAGGCTGTGTGTATCCAAACATGTCATCTAAACTCATTATATTATCGATGACATCATCCATCTGCAAGTGAGAAATAGTGACTGTATCATGAATAATAATAAAAAACAAGGCATTACTTGTCATATGACAAAACATGACAAAACAAATTATGAAATATCCCAACACTGTTATTATTTACCTCTGTGGGCATACTGTTGACCCTTTTTTTTTTTTGGAGAATCCAGAAAACACTGAGTACTGGGACAAATATGTATTTTGGGGACTATGCTGCACAGTGTGGAAGAAAACACTGTAGTCACAATTGTAATACTCACCTCCCTCTCTGCATTTGTGCACAAGTTAAGCCTGGCCATGGGACTGTTGGGCGCACTATTGCCGGCCGAGGAAGAGAGGCGTGCAGTACGGTGGGCAGGAGAGGAGGGAGCAGGTGGGGGCTTCGGGGAAAGTCTCAGGGGACTCAGTTGGGAAGCAAACTTGTTTCCGTAGGTATCAGAGAGGTAATCCCGAACCTTCTTGTCGCGAGACTGTTGCAAATGATATGAAGTTGGGTTTTCTAGGTGAGTTTGAACCTGTAAGTGCAAAGAGATTCAATGTGTAATTTATCGCTTGCCATATGCCATATGCAGAAAGCTAGAAAAATATAGCTTTTTAAACCATTACAAACAGCAGTGGAGCAGTCCTTGAAAAATTCCTTATGTTAACTTACCATCGAAGAATCGCTGTTGCTTATTAGACATGTACACGGCAAACCAACTCACCTTTAATTATAGAATGGGGGGAAAAAGGTCCCCCAGAGGAAGAAGAGGTACAGCAGCAGCAGTAGAGCATTAGGCCTTGGCAGGCAGACACTGGCACATCATAGGCACGTGCAGCCCTGTGGAGTAGGACTGGATTTTCCCAATATTATAGAAATTATTTTTCTCCCAGAGTAAGGACAGTCAAAGAGGTGCAGCAGTAGTAGTAGTAGTACAGCACCAGGCCTGGGCAGGTAGATACTGGCAGATAGGCAGAAGCAGCCCTGTACAGAAGGACTGAATTTAACAAAATAAGAGCAAGGAAGGAGGGAGAGCAGCAGCACTAGACCTCACTAGTTTGAACATTGAGTAGCCTAATTTGGGAAGATTGAACTTTTAAGAAGTTTCAACCGGTTGTGTCTGGGGGTTTAGTATGTTGCCTCTCACAGAGAAAACCCTCTCGGTTTGAACATTGGTGGGTGGGCACGAAAACAACTGCTGGGCCACGAAAGAGTGGCCTGGCCAGACAACAGCTTTCTGGTCCCAATAACATAGAGGATCAGTACCAGGAGGTACTGGAACTTCCTCAAGGCATTCATCATCTCAGAGGCGCTACTCTGACTTTGGGTAGCTTGGGTGGTACTAGTACCCACCAAAGTTTCAAGGGCCGATGCCCAAATGTGTCTTTTGATATGTTAACGAGGGCACACCTACGTTGATTTAATATGCCTGTTGAATGCAAAATCTTAGTTCAGTCTCTCTCTGCCCACCATCCTGCATGGATGGGGCAAGCAGTGGTGTGCTGGGTTATGTTGGACCTTGTACTCCAAAGATATGGGCCACCAGAGTTCCCTCTAAGCTGTGCGCGCGCACATAACTTTTAGAAAGAGCGCACACGTCCCAAAATTGTGCGCACAGTACCTAACGGGGAGCTGGGGGGGCCGGCAGTCCATCCAGGGTGCCGCTCATCAGGGGGGTGTCACCATGCTTGCACTCCTCCAGAGACGGACAGTAATGTCCGCCGCTGGAGGAGCAAGCTCGGTAACCGGCTTAAAATCAATCAAGGGAGCGGGAGGTCTGTTAATATAGACCTCCGATTCTGCTCCCTTGCGATGCGCACGGCAACTGATGCTGTGCGTCGGGATTTGATGTCAGATCCCGGCGCACAAAACTGAAGCCACGCCCACCACCTTCACTGCACCGGAAGGACAGGACACAGAAGAAGAAGAGTCAAGAGGAAGAACGAAGAGGAGGAGGAAAAGTAACAGAACAAAGGTAGGAAAACATTAAGTTAGAGTGGATTAGTGTGTGAGAGTGATGGGTGTTATGCTGTAGTTTATGCTGAATGTTTGTGAATGAGTGTGTGTGTGTGATAGCATGGATGTGTAAGTGGGAGGGGATAGCATGGCATAGGGAGGCTGTAATCACATTCATATGATGCCCAGGTTCCAGCATACACTGGCAGCCTCGACATGATAGGAGTGTGATTGCTGTTAGCAATCATAAATATATATATAAATATATATATATGTATATAATATAATATTGTTTTTGGGTTTTTTTGTCCAATTTTGGTGTGTTATTTTTAATAAAGTGTTTTTTTTTAAAGGGGGGATCATTTTCGGTTTTGGTCATATGAATGCTGAATTTTCAGTTTTGGTGCATCCCTATATACTAAGCCAGACACTGAAGCGGTAGGCCTACACCACATCAATGTTTGGCTTAGTATAAAGTGATAGGGGTTATGCTACATTATTGGCAATGTCTGGCTCAATGTATAGTGACAGGTGTTCTGCTGTGCCTCAGTATATAGTGATAGGTGTTATGCTGCCCCACGGTCAATGTTTGCCTCAGTATATAATGATAGCAGTTATGCTGTACCACTGTTAATGAGTGCCTCAGTATATAATAACAGTTATGCTGTACCACTGTCAATATTTGCCTCAGTATATAATGATAGCAGTTATGCTGCAACACCGTCAATGTGTGCCTCAGTATATAGTGATAGGTGTTATGCAGTCAATGTGTGCCTCAGTATATAGTGATAGGTGTTATGCTGTACCCCTGTCAATGGTTGCCTAACGACAGAAGCTATGCAGTTTTTCCCAATAAAAAAAAAATATTTTATATATATATATATATATATATATATATATATATATATATATTGATGCTTTATGCAGCCCGGAGCCCCCACTCGCGATTCACTCATAATTAACTTTAGCAGTTTTTTTTTCAGCTCCACTTCTCTTTATATGGACTGTAGAAGCATATTCTGCGCACAAAATTTTGGCTCTGGGAACAGAAATTGTCTGCGCACACCACCTAAGAAAAATTTTAGGGAACATTGGTGGTCACCAGTGTGTTGTCAGTGAAAGAAAAGCATGCTGTGCACTAGTGGCGCACCGTATGTCGGAGGTGAAGTGGGTGGTTTGTCCAGCTGCCTTGGACAGCTCGGCCTTCAATGGAAAGCCCGAAAGCGTTCTAGGTTAGGCTGGTGCAGTGGATGTCTGTGGGAATCAGTCACACTCCTCGAGAAGGTTGCTGCTAGTGGCGGCTCTTGTTGCCAATGCCTTCTGTATTCCCCGTGAAGCAAAGCTGCACTGTGATGTGTATGTAGGTTTTGATTCATCAAAGATTTGGTGAAATGTCCCTTTTCCTTTACCCCTGATCATTACCTTACGACAACTTGCAATGCCCCCATCTCCCACAAAAATGCTCCCACACTTTACTATGATGTCGCCCACCAGACAAGGTAGCAGTGGTATTAGTGATATTTTGTTCATTTTTTCCATAATTGATTGATAATTTGTAATGATTGTGATGCTGCTAGTGCATGCAGGGGAAGAGGAAGTGTTAGGAGGAACATATTCAACAGAGAAACTGGGAGATGTGTCGCTTGACTCCCCCAAGTCTGGCTCATAATCTAAATCCAGGTCATTGTCGTAATCAACGTCATCATCAAAGATGACATGTCTTTTTCCACCTGGGCAGAAGGCGAAGTAAGGTGTGCTCCTCCTGCAAGGGTAGACCTTCCCTCTTTTTCCTCACTATATCCTGGGGCAAAAAGAGATCTGCTACTGTTATCTGACAGTGTCACTGCTTGCTACCTCTCTTTGGTCTGGAGTGTCCTGCCAGTGCTTACGGTAGTAGTAGCCTTAAGGGCCGTTATGGTTGGAGTGGTGGTTTTATTCCATGCGTCAACATAAAATAGCTTGCAAGGGATCCTGACCCTTTAGTGAGTACTTGGTTGTATTGTGACTAAAACCTCTCTTTGCTTTGGTAGGTGGGGTGGACAAGATTTTAGTCGGTACTGCTGCATGCGACTCGTGGCGGTGGTAGCTCAACTTCTGACTCCAAGCCAGAAGGCTTTTGCCTACTTGGGACAAAACTGATTAAAAGGTATACTCCCCATTTAGGAATTTCAAGCAGTCAAATGCCAGATTTTGTCACCAATTATTATTCAGCAATTAATTGAAGACAATTGAAAATATATTGTGTTGTCCACATATTAGAGGTTTGGCTGGTACTAAAGTAAATGGGCAAGTGTCTTCATCAACTAACCTACTCTGGAACAGGGAAAAAATTGTCTGCTGAAACCCCTGTAATACACTACAGTAGTCAATACAGCTTCTGCAATTTACCTCTCTGCACTAAAATAAGATACTGGATTAAATAGTAGTATGGTAGGTGAGCAATGAGCATTAATCTCTACTAACCTAACTCTCACGGTCTCACACTTCAACTCTCATCTGTCTGTTAAAATGGCATCAGCACACTTATATCCAATTCTTATCCATTCCTCTTGCTGATTGGCCAGAATGAAAAAAAAAGGAAAAACTCTCATAGGTTGTTGGACCCATCAATCGCAGCTATAACCATCCCGTTTTTAGCTCGCTAAAATAATTTAAGTCAATTTGTGTTTATTTCCTGCTAAAAATGTCATATTTTACATAAGAAACCATAAAAAGTAAAATATATTAAAATAATTTTGAATAAATTGTACGGAGCCTACCTTTTAATCTGATCATGAACAGGTTTATCATCATTTGATAAGAAAATTAGTAAAGAATAACCTATCGATTTAAACTGTGTTATTAAAGAGCAGATTCTGGTGCAACCTTCTTATCACCATGGAAAGTAATGGACTGTTGCAGTTAACAGATGGAATATAAATAAATCTCCTTGTTCTTCAATAAAATGTTGATGAATGTTGACAGAATGTACACCTAAAAATCAAACCCATTAGTGATAACGCATGTCTTATGATGTATGCATCAAAAGTAGCATTACCTTTAGGACTTCTACTGGGACAGGCGGGGGTGGTTGGAAAGATGCCGGGGTGCTGATTGCAGGAGTAGCAGCTGGTGTCACCATGTGATTCTGCTGCAGGAAATTCTGCTGATGTTGCATCTGAATCCGCTCCCTCTGCTCCTCCTGTTGTGCCTGCTCCTTCATTAGCTGCATGCGAAGCCCGATGCGAGATGCCATGTCTGAAGGAATTTCTGATATGTCAATACAAATGTGCACAATATATTAATATATAACATATAATTTATATATATATATATATATATATGTATGTCCCAATTTTACTAAAATTTATTACACCAACGAGTCCAAAAATCACCCCTATCAAAAGGATATATGTCTAACACCTCCTCCTCTAGAGTTTTTAGTGGCATGTGTCATATTAGACAATGTGCCTCTAGAGATGCTGTCAGCAAACCCACACATAGCTCTGCATTGCAGGATGAGTGATGCTCATGCCTGCCAGACAGGCAGCATTTGAGATCAAAGGTGGGACTTGCAACAATTATTTCTTAATCTCTTTAGGACCGGGCTGTTTTTTTCTTTCATTTTTGTACCCTTCATGACTGAGGCTGTTTTAACGCTTCTGCTGTTTTTTGTTAAGTTATTTTCTTATTTACTGTTCCCACGCAAAATGTTTTTTGTTTTTTTTTTAGGACAAGAAGCGATTTCTTTAGATACCATTATTTTGATCATATCATCTAATTTATTACATAAAGAAATAAAATATGGTGAAAAATTGAACAAAATGCTGTTTATTGTTATCTCATCTACAAAATCGAAAAAAAACCTTCTACATAGATTCTGATATTTGCCCAGATTTTAGAAATACTGTTTTAATGTTTTTTTTTTTTTCAAGTTACAGGGCAATAAGTACAAGCAGTGTTTGCTATTTTTTTTTCTTCAAATTTAGTAATCCTGTTCCCCATCAAACCATATACTTTTGAAAACCAGACACACGAGGGCAGGAACGGTACAAGGATTTTTGCCAGCCCAGACAAAGCTTTGTTTTGTCACCCCCTTGGGCCCCACCCGTTTATGCCCTGTCCTTAGAACTGAGTCAGGTGAGCACATCATACACATGACTTGCCCCCAGCCGCGAGGGTCTAGCAAAGATGTGCTAGACCTCAGCTCAGCACTGAAGGTATAGATCAAATAATGTATGTGAACCCTAAACTGCAGGTATAGATCACAGGTTGCACAAATCAGAGGGCAGTCCTGGCACCCAGATTGCACACATTGGAATGCCCCAGCACCCAGATGGCATTCACAAGTCTTGCCCAGCATCCATATTCCACTCAAAGGGACTTAGTCTAGTACCCAAATTGCACACATGAGGACTTGCCCCAGCAACCAGATTACACACACGGGACTTGTATCTTCAGGATTTACCCAGCACCTAGATTGCATTCATAGACGCGCATTCATACTTGTCCTTGCATCCAGACACTTACTTGCCCTAACATACAGTGGGGCAAAAAAGTATTTAGTCAGCCACCAATTGTGCAAGTTCTCCCACTTACAAAGATGAGAGAGGCCTGTAACTTTCATCATACGTACACTTCAACTATGAGAGACAGGATGGGGAGAAAGAATACAGGAAATCACATTGTAGGATTTCTAATGAATTCATTTGTAAATTCCTCGGTAAAATAAGTATTTGGTCACCTACAAAGCAAGATATCTGGCTCTCACAGACCTGTAACATCTTCTTTAAGAGTCTCCTCTGTCCTCCACTCATTACCTGTATTAATGGCACCTGTTTGAACTTGTTATCAGTATAAAAGACACCTGTCCACAACCTCAAACAGTCACACTCCAAACCCCACCATGGCCAAGACCAAAGAGCTGTCGAAGGACACCAGAAACAAAATTGTAGACCTGCACCAGGCTGGGAAGACTGAATCTGCAAGAGGCAAGCAGCTTGGTGTGAAGAAATCAACTGTGGGAGCAATTATTTGAAAACGGAAGACATACAGGACCACTGATAATCTCCCTCGATCTGGGGCTCCACGCAAGATCTCACCCAGTGGTGTCAAAATGATCACAAGAACGGTGACCAAAAATCCCAGAACCACACAGGGGGACCTAGTGAATGACCTGCAGAGAGCTGGGACCAAAGTAACAAAGGCTAACATCAGTAACACACTACGCCGCCAGGGACTCAAATCATGCAGTGCCAGACGTGTCCACCTGCTTAAGCCAGTACATGTCCGGGCCCGTCTGAAGTTTGCTAGAGAGCATTTGGATGATCCAGAAGAGGATTAGGCGAATGTCATATGGTCAGATGAAACCAAGGTAGAACTTTTTGGTAGAAACTCAACTCGTGTTTGGAGGAGAAAGAATGCTGAGTTGCATCCAAAGAACACAATACCAACGGTGAAGCATGGGGGTGGAAACATCATGCTTTGGGGCTGTTTTTCTGCAAAGGGACCAGGACGACTGATCCGTGTAAAGGACAGAATGAATGGGGCCATGTATCGTGAGATTTTGAGTGAAAACCTCCTTCCATCAGCAAGGGCATTGAAGATGAAACGTGGCTGGGTCTTTCAGCATGACAATGATCCCAAAAACACCGCCCGGGCAACAAAGGAGTGGCTTCGTAAGAAGCATTTCAAGGTCCTAGAGTGGCCTAGCCAGTCTCCAGATCTCAACCCCATAGAAAACCTTTGGAGGGAGTTGAAAGTCCGTGTTGCCCGGCGACAGCCCCAAAACATCACTGCTCTAGAGGAGATCTGCACGGAGGAATGGTCCAAAATACCAGTAACAGTGTGTGAAAACCTTGTGAAGACTTACAGAAAATGTTTGACCTCATAGCCAACAAAGGGTATATAACAAAGTATTGATATGAACTTTTGTTATTGACCAAATACTTATTTTCCACCATAATTTGCAAATAAATTCTTTCAAAATCAGACAATGTGATTTATGGACTTTGTTGTCTCATTCTGTCTCTCATAGTTGAAGTGTACCTATGGTGAAAATTACAGGCCTCTCTCATCTTTTTAAGTGGGAGAACTTGCACAATTGGTGGCTGACTAAATACTTTTTTGCCCCACTGTACAAACACTTTCAGAACACACTCTCTCCCCTTTCTCATTATCCACTTTCTGTCAATCTCTCCTCTTACTCATTATATTTGACCTCTCTCTGTAACACATTTTTACACACACTCTCACACTTGCAGACTTACACACTCACGCCAACACACATGCACACATTAACGCAGACTTACAGTTGTGATCAAAAGTTTGCATACCCTTGAAGAATTGGTAATATATGTACTATTTTTAAAGAAAACATTAGTGAGCAGGGAAAACACATTTCTTTTATTTCTTATGGGATTCATATTCAACTGTAGGTTATAACAGAACGGCACAATCATTAAACACGGCAACAAAAATGAAATGATCCCTGTTGACAGTGTGCAGTCTTTTGTAATAGTTGTCTATGAGGCCCCAAATTCTTGCAGGTGGTATAGCTGCCCATTCATCATGGCAAAATACTTCCAGGTCATGCAAAGTCTTTGGTTGTCTTGCATGAACCACACGTTTAGGATCTCCCCAGAGTGGCTCGTTGATATTAAGGTCAGGAGACTGTGATGGTCACTCCAGAACCTTCACCTTTTTCTGCTGTAACCACTGGAGGGTTAACTTGGCCTTGTGCTTAGGGCAGGGGTAGGCAAACTTTTGGTAGTGGTATACCAAAGTAAAACCTTCAAGTCCCTTAGTGTGCCGGCAATAATTTCAAAGAGGAGCGAATGGTTGAGAAAGTAAATATTTGAAAAAAATTATATTCCTTAAACAAGGAACATCATGAAAAACTGCTTTTCTCTCTCAGAAAACCGCCTCACTGCAAAGGTGGAAATTTCGTTTGGGTGCATTTTTTCACCTCCCCCCCCATACACTGGAACCAACCTCCTACCTACCCCCTCAAAAAATAATAATGACAATAATAATAAGACAAACAAGCCCCGTATTTGCAGGTATACATAAATAATGTATGGAAACAGCTTTGCAAGTATAGATCAATTGGAATTAGATCACAGGTTGCACACCCCAAAGCAGCTCTGGCGTCCACACTGTCCACATAGAACCTGACCAGCACACAGGTAACACAAATAGGATTTGCAATCTTTGTCCCCAAACAGCCCCGCATATGACATCTTTGTCCCATAAACACGCTACCTGTGCCACCTTTTATGCCATAAACACCCTGCCCGGGCGATCTTTCCAAAAATCAATTACTACATCTATAATACACAGAGGCTTTTACAGTCACTCACTATTCATACAATCATTCATTCTTTCACTCTCACACAATTTAGTTACACATATTTATTAATGCATTCTCACATTTTGATTAATTCTTTCACTCAATTCACACAATTCTTCCACACATTAATTTATTCTCTAACTCATTTACACAATTCATACACAAATTCATTTGTCCATTCTCTCACTCTGACTATATTTCAACATTCTTATTACTCTCTTTTCTCACTATCTACCCCCTCTCCCCCTCCTTCTTACTATCTACCCCCTCTCCTTCTTACTATCTAAGCCCCCTCTCCCCCTCCTTCTTACTATCTAACCCCCCTCTCCCCTTCCTTCTTACTATCTAACCCCCCCAGGTTGTGGTTGCTGAAAACTTGAGCAACCTCTTGGCGCCCCCCTCTCTCCTCCGTGTCTAGTGCTTTCTCCTGACTGCAAAAACATCAAAAACCGGCGTTTCAATTTGGGGGGCACAGCATGATGTAGGTGAGCAGTCGGCAGCCCAGCATGCCGCTCATTTTCACCCCTGGCTTAGGGTAATGGTTGTGTTGGAAAGTCCAAGAGCGTCCCATGCACAGCTTAGGTGTGGTACGGTGCAAAATCTCAACCGGGCAATTACAAGCCAGTAGTGGGGAAATTATTTGAAAGGTTGCTAAAGGTATACATTCAAGATCATATCTTGATCCATATTCCAATTAGTAGAAGTCAACATGGATTTGTGAAAGACCGGTCTTGTCAAACCAACCTATTAGCATTTTATGAAGAGGTTAGTAAAAATATAGACCTGGGTGTGGCTGTAGATGTGTTTTATCTGGACTTTGCTAAGGCATTTGATATGGTCCCACATAAAAGGCTACTCTACAAATTAACAGAAATAGGCTTAGGGGAAAATGTCTGTATTTGGATCGGAAATTAGCTGAAAGATAGAATGCAGAGTTGTTGTGAATGGATGTTTCTCAGCCTGTACACAGGTATTAAGTGGAGTGCCTTAAGGGTCTGTCCTCGGTCCTCTTCTTTTTAATTTGTTTATAAATGATCTCCCAAGCTGCATTGAGAGCCATGTCACAGTTTTTGCTGATCAAAATAAATGAAGGCTCCATCTAGCGAAGTTTTTCATTTTTTTTTTTTTTTTTTTACAGGGCGACCGCCATTTTGCGGCTGGCGCAGTGGCGGTTGTGACCACTCTCCGCAGCGGTCACAGAGTGTCCTGGGGTAAGTGTTTGGTGTCACTGAATGCCTCGTGATCACCATTGAAGTTTAGGAGGTGATCGTTGATTGCCTCCTAAACTTTGAAAACGGGCGTCTGCCGCCATACAGTGTATGGGGGATGTTGACGCCCACAGGGAGGGACCAGACATGGCCCATGATGCCGATCTCGGTGTTGCTGAATGCCTCGACATCGAGGCATTACAGCAACACCGGTTAAGCGAAGAAGCTTGTTTAAGACTCATGACGTGTCAGGCACGTCATAGGTCGTTAAGTGACCGTTTTGCATGACATGCCTGACCCGGCAATAGGCGTTAAGGGGTTAAAAATAAATCAAGATATCAAAGTGGAATCCTTTCTATTTAATATAAACCTTCCGGTACTTAATAAGCCAAAACAAATATTAATACCGCAGCTACATATAGCAGCCAAAATATGTATGGCAAGAAAATGGAAACTAGTGGAAAAAATTGCTTGGAAAGATGTTGTCATACAGTTTGAATATCAAAAGATGGAACTAGGTTTCTTTGGATCTAGAGGTCAATATAAATTATACGAACAAATCTGGAGACCCTGGGAAAATCTCCCTAGTGATAAAAAAAGAATAGACATTCCCCAGTGGCCCAGTGACATTCCTCTCGCCTAAATCTTATCCCCAAGTATACATGATGAATGAATGAATGAATGAATGATGTATGAATGTATGACTTGAACATTATTATGTTAAATTGGCAATTGAGATTATATTGGTATTTACCTTCCTGTAAAATGTTGAAATTATGAAAAAAAAAAAAATTTCATTAACTATGGAAGGAGTTTCTTAATATGTATAATATGGAAAATCTTACAAATTAAATAAAAAAAATGGCTTCATATGATTGCTAGCCTTAAAAAAAATTATCAGTCTGCCAGGGTATGCACACTTTTGAGCACAACTGTACATAATCATACCTTTAGTTTAGCCATGCCTTTCATTCCATTGCTCTATTTTATTCCATTGCTCATTGTGTGACCATCTAAGCGCCAGGAGGCAGTCAGCAGTTACTTCTGGACAGGGCCAGCCCAATAGATTGTGCTGCCTGGGTCCAAGCATGAAACACTGCCCCCCACAAACATCAAAACCACGCTCATACTCTTTCACTCACTTAACGTCTTCCTACTGACTGCTTCAGTGTCCCTATCTACTTTCTCAGAGCTCTGCTTCTTCTTCTGGCGCTTCTTGTTTTTCTGCCTTCACCCTTCCCTAGGGCTGCAACAACTAATCGATAAAATCGATATTCGATAATGAAAATCGTTGACAACAAATTTCATTATCGATTAGTTGAATCGATTTTATCGAATATAAGATGAGAGTTTTCTTCAAAGCAAATGCTTTGAAAAACACCCTTTGTCATATAATAATAACACTAAGATCCAGATCCCCCGCAGCGCTGCAGGGGACCCGGATCCTCCTCTGTGACAGCCGGTGGGCGTCTGTGTGATGCACACAGACATCCTACTGTCCTCCACTTCAGCTGGGGCTTCTATGATGGAGCACCAGCGTCACATTACCTTCCGATGCTCCACAATAGAAGTCCCGGTGGAAGCACCGATCAGTGGCGGAGGTTGTATGTGCACATTGTGCAGCCTTCGCCGGCTGCCAGAGAGGTGGATCCCCCGCAGCGCTGCAAGGGACCTAGATCTTCCTCTCTGGCAGCCGGTGGGTGTCTGCGATGCGCTCAGACACCCTCTGACACTGCTGGCTTTTCCACTGGGGTCCACTGACCTTCCGGTGCTCAGTCACAGAAGTTCCAGCAGCAGAGATTTGTCTATGTGCATCGCGCAGACGTTCATCTGCCTCTCCTGCTAGACACCAAGGAGTCCGGTGCTGGGGGGTAAGTCCGGGGGTGTGTGTGCAGAGTGGCATTTAGGGGATATAAGTTATATTGGGTGTGCACATTGGCTTATAGGGGGTATAAGGCATATTTGGGGGGCATAGTGGCCTATTTGGGGGGTAGAGTGCCATATCTGGGGTATAAGGCAGGGCTCGACAAATCCCAGGCGCCTAGGTGTTTGTCAGCTGCTGCTGCTGCTGTCTGCCCAGGAGTCAGACAGCACAGCCACTCAGAGCCCGCCCCCGAGCCTCAGATCACTCCCACGGGGTGATTCTGTAGGCTGAAAACGCAGTTGCTGGAAAACCAGCAATCGCATTTTCAGCTGCCACAGGCAGCTTCAGGAAAGGGGGTTGAGTGTTGATTGGGTGGGGACCTGACACAACATCCCCCTGCTGCCTGATCGCTCCAGGAGAGCGAAAGTGCAGCGTTAACCCCTTCAATGCGGCATTTTAGGGGTTAATTCCCATTTTGTACGGGGCTCTGCTGCTGGTGGTCTGCCTAGAAGCCCAACAAGCCCTGTGATGACTCCTGTAGGCATGGAAGCCTACAGCAGTCATCAAAGAGACTCCCCCTGCAATGGCTGGTCTATAGACCAGCAATTGCGTCCCAGCTGCCAGAGGCAGCTTCAGGGACAGGGGGAGAGGGTTCTTTGGTCTCCACATGAGTGTAGAGACCAGCCCCAACACCCCCCTGCTGCCTGATCGCTCCATGAGAGCGACAGTGCCGCGTTAACCCCTTCAATGTCACAATTGTGTATGACACATTCGTGGTATTGCAGGGGTTAATTGTTAGTTGTAATTTGTATAAACAAATACTTACAAACTAGCATGCAGTGTGCATATCAAAAAAAAGCAAAAAAACCCAACAAACACATGTTCACACATTATTATACCCAGGCACGCACACTTTCAGTGAAATACCCAGACAACGTTCACGCAATAAAATACACAAACTAACATACCCAGTCACTCACACTAACCTACCCACACAAAGACATCAGGCTCTGGCACTGTTCAGGCACTGACATACCTGGACACACTTTCACTAACATACCAGATACACACTAACATACCCCAAAAAACATGTTTACACACTGACACCCATAAACATACTGAGACACCCACACATGCATACCCAGAGACACATGTTCACACACTGGACATATCCACTCGTACACACAAACATATCAAGACACACACTCAAGCAACTCCTTTCACTCACTGCGATGCCTCAGCAGGCACTACAGCTCACGCTGAATTATACAGGAAAGGCACACAATACAACTGAGCACCTGTCTATACGTGTTCAGAGTTTTTTTTATAGGGTGGTATAGCCTCTGGGAGTACTCTGCCCTTAATGGTAAGTAGTGCCCTTAAGAGCCCACCCCCATGGGCTGGCAAGCATCGAGACCACATGATGTGGTGAAGCTGAGGGAAGCTTGTCAATGCCCATTGAGAAGAGGGCCTAGGCTTGGCCTGTGGGAGGGAGACATGGTGGGCAGCAGGTACTGGAGCACCCGCCACTTAAGTCTTGGCCGTGACATTAGCCCCCTCCCTATGGGTGACCTCCAGTCATGCTCTGAAGCTGAGCTTGGTGAAACTATTTCACTAGCCTGGGGGCATGTATATTCCGGGCTGGTTCTAACAAACATTCTACCAGGCCATGGCCCTTCCACTCCACCAAATATTCCAGATGACCTCTTGACTATGGAATAGCTTCGGCCTCAAATTCTTCTGATCATTCTTCAAAGAAGAGCCGGAAAGGACACATGGCATACAGGACGAAGGCGATAGTGAGCCTGAAGATTCAGACAAACTGCTGAAGGTCTGACCAAAGAGTTGATAAAATAAAAAACATTTAATAAGAGGACCTATAAATCTTGGGGCTAACTGCTTTAAGGGAAAAGATAGGCATAAATTAGTGGTGGAATGCCGTATCTTGTCACCTACCCTATAAATAAGAGAAGGTCTAGTCTTATGGTCTGCAAAGCATTTATATGTTTTGTGAGCCTTCTGAAGAATACTCTTTATAGTGAGGAATTGAGAATTTAAGGCCTGTATGCAGTTGAAACTCTCAAGAACATTGGTAACTCTTGGTTCATCCAGGAGGGTGGAGTCCATTAACATAAAACCAGGTTGTTGTAAGCAAATTCTGCACATGGCAATAAAAGGAAACCAGATGTTTTGCATATGTAAGGTAAACCGTCTCAACTGTTGTTCCAGGCTTTGGTTAGTTTTCTGTCAGCCCATTAATATTTGTGGATGGAAGGCTGTGGACAAAAGGCAAGTGATACCAAGTCCTTCACACAAAAAAACTTTCCCAAAGCGGGCTGTGAATTGTACTCCTCTGTCAGATACTATAGACTATAGACTGAGTAAGACCATGTAAACAGAAAATCTCACGGAGGAAGATCAAAGCTGGAGAGGAAGTAAGACCTTCAGTAGGAACAAAACCAGCTATCTTAGAAAAGTAAGATACGATCACTAAAAAGATTATAACCCTGCCAAGGAGGCAGATTACAAATAAAGTCCCACCAAAACCAACAAAAGATCATTTCCTTGGTCTTGTGGATTCCACCATGTCCTCCCAGTCCTGAGTAGTGGCAGTACTGAAGGACATGGGTAAGTCCTGCAATTTACCATTGGGACAAATGGTATCCACAAGGGCAGATTGTAGGGTAAGGAACACGTTAGGAGGAAAGATAGTAAACATAGACCAGGTAGAAGATGGGACAGCAACATCACCCAGACAAGATAAGACTGCCCTGTCCTTGGAGCCTGGCAGTTAAGCAACATGGAGTTGAAAATGAGAAAAGAACAGTGCCCATGTTACTTACCTGCCGGTTTCAAGAACTCCGGGCAGCATTACCCCATCTGGGAGGCGTTGAAGTCTCATCTTCTACAAGTTCTACAGATAGAATCTAGAATACACTCGTACAGCCCGGCGCTTAAGGCCATGTTGCGAATTAGGGCCTGAGAGGTGTAGATCTTGTGTGCTTTCTTACAAGGTGTCCATGACTTTTGATAAAAGGAGACCAGGAGTTAACGATGACAGGCCCATTTGTGTGGTTCACTTGAAAGCAGAGAAATCACGGTATAGATGTGACAAAATCAGAGCCATATATACATGGTTTGAAAGAGAAAAGTACTAGATGCTAAGTCTCCAAGAGAAGCCAAAGAGTGGGCTGGTGGAGAATCGAGTACTTAAGAGACACCAACCTTAAGATTCTGGAGTTCCTGGTTCAGATGGAGCTGCCCTGCTTGCAAATCTTGGGATTGTCTGCATCAGAGTAACAAGTTGCTAGGTAAGTGCGTTGGCCATTCCTGTAGGATCCATGATGGCTCAGTTTTAACAGAGAGTGACACAGGAGGGAGAACCAGAGCACCTGCCACGGAGGTAAGACTGTGAATTTTTGGCCAATATCAAATTGCACAGAAGAAGAGGATGTGGGAGATCTTCTAAAATAGTTATGGAGGATGGGTTAGAGGAAGAGGGAGGAAGAGAGTATGCATTTGTTATACGTTTAATTTACTAATTTAGCGGTATAGCTTTAGTGATGGTACATAATTGATTTTTAATTATAAATAAAAGTTAAGCTACTTACATATGCAAATATCATTTGGAGAATGAATGCAAGAACCACTTATTAAAATTCTTAACCCCTTAAGGACAATGGGCAGTCCCTAAACGCATTGAAAACAATGCATTTTGGGCCCGTACATGTACATGCTTTTGTGTTGGTTGTGACTAGGGATGAACAGAAGTCAAGTCAGTGGCCAAAACATAATCAGAGGGAAGCCAGGTAGGTACACGAAAAACCACGAGCCGTTTAGCAGATAAGGGTCGGACAGGAGCGAAGTCAGGTAGGTACATGGATAAATCAAATCAGGAACGCACTCAGGATGTAACAGGGAAGCACAATAACTGAGCACTGAGCAAAGCTGAATCATGTTCCCGAGGATGGCGTGCTGGATCTGGCGCCCAGGTAGGTTGGCGCGTCAGGTCGCCGGACCCTGACAGTTCCCCCTCCCAATGGAAGGCCTCTGTTAGGACCTGGGCGACCAGGGTGACTACGGTGAAAAGAGGAAACATGAGCAAGAGCATGAACCGTATTGGCAGGTTCCCAAGAGTCCTCGTCAGGATCATAGCCTCTCCATCGAATCAAGTATTGCAGATGATTGTGAAAATAACACGAATCCAGAATCTCTTCAACCTCGTATTCTGGAGAATCGTTTATCATAACCGGTGGAGGAGGACTAGTGTGTCTACCGGGAAATGGGTTCATGACCCAAGGTTTCACTAAGGTAGTTGTAACTCCACTGCTGAGGAGGAGAAGAGTCGCACAATAGGAAATGGACCAATGAACTTGGGGCCCAACTTCAGTGTAGGACAAGTCAGTGTAGAACAGTGTTCGGGGAACAATAACGTTACAACGGGGCACGCGCCTAGCAGAAGACAGACGGACAGCGGAGGAGGCAGAGGATGACGTAGCGGGCACCCAGGTAGGTTGCCGCGTCGGGTCGCCGGACCCTGACACACCGTGAAGTCTGTAGTTCAGGTAAGGGGGTGGGGGAGGATGTATGAACGAGTATTTGTGAATGAGTATATGAATGGGTGAATGAATGTTTGTGTAAATTAATGAATATAAGTGTGATAGCATGGATGTGTAAGTGGGAGGGGGGCATGGCACATGTAGGCTGTAAGTGATGTGCAGACCCCATCTTGCAAGGCAGCATTTTATCTGTGCTGGCAGCATGAATACAAAAGGGGCAGGTAGCCCAGGTTTCAGCATGTGTTGGCTGCTTGTGCATGATAGGAGTGTGACTGCAATATTAAATATATATGATTGCTAACAGCAATCACACTTGCAATCATGCCCAGGCATATCCAGATTGTACAGGCCCCCCAACTGTCCCGATTTAGGCGGGTCAGTCCCAATTTTGTCCGCCTGTCCCTACCTCTGTCCTGATTTACTGTCCCATGGGCTGGCCAGTGGAGCACAGGAACTGCGCAATTTGATAAGCAGCCGGCTTGTGTGTGCTGCTTCTGCTTCAGTGAGGCTCTTTGTTCCGCCCCCATAAAGATGTGATGCGACGCTGGAGGGGGCGGGCTCAGAGTCAATAGAGTTCCTTTTGTGGCAGTCAGTCCCGTGGACGAGAGCACGGAGCAGGCGGGAAAGTCAGAAAAAAAGGTAACAAAAAAAAAAGGGGCAACAATACACAATGAGGTGAAGGCTGCGGCATTATATAAATCAAGACTAAATAGGTATTAATATAATTTTAAAAAGAATGGCTAACAATAGAAAATTTTGTAATTCTAAAAACAAAAAAACTCTTCTGCTGTGGACTACTCTTCCAATGATGCTTAGCCAGCATCATGGTGGACACCTGGTCGGCTCAGCATCATGGGAATTGTTACTCACAGCTAACATCTGCAGCTTTATCAACTGTTAACTGCATTTCCCATGATGCTCAGCCAGCATCATGGGGTGGCTTTAACCCTAAAGACCACATCAACCACAACTGCCCCTAAATTAACCCTAAAGACCCCATCAACCACAGCTGCCCCTAAATTAACCCTAAAAACCCCATCAACCACAACTGCCCCAAAATTAACCCTAAACACCCCATTAACCACAACTGCCCCTAAATTAACCCTAAACACCCCATTAATCACAACTGCCCCTAAATTAACCCCCACCTCCCCTAACTTTCAGCAGCCCAAATATTAATGTTATACTCATAGTCAGATGGCTTCCTGAGCCACACTAGGGGCCAATCGGCAGAGGACTTTAGGAAGGGACTGGGAGAAAGAAAGGGGCGGAGCCAAGTGGTAACTAAGTCACACTGAATGAAACGGATTATAAAACGAGGGGTATTTTTCAGAGCATTTGCCCTAATTTTATAATCGATAAAAAACGATTCAACTAATCGATAATGAAATTCATTGGCAACGATTATAATTATCGATTATTTGTTGCAGTCCTAAAGCAAAGTGTGATGTAAAAGCATAAACAAAGCCTGTAAAGGCGGGGGTGAGTCAGTGAGCTCCGAGATGACCCGGTACACCTCTCTCCAGAATACTTGGATTGCGGGGCAGGCCCACCAGATATGAATCATAGTGCCCACATCCCCGCCGCACCTCCAACAGTCGGGAACATGACATGTAATTTTTCGGGTGTACGGTACCATATGGTCAGAATTTTGTAGTTCGTCTCCTGCGTCTTAGTGGCCCTAGAACTGGTGGGCGAGGGTAAAGATCTTAGTCCAGTCCGCGTTGGAAAGTCGTACGTCACAAGAGGACTCCAAGTCAGGCAGAATGAGGGTGGCGTTTCAGACAACATTGACAGTAACATTGTGTATAGCAAGGAGATGGCCCCGTCCGGCGGGCGCTTCTTAATGCACAAAGTCTGTATAAACAGTGTTGATTCAGGAGGGAGAACACATAATGTGACATTTGATTGTAAGTGCAGCGGAAGACCAGGAAGGAATCCCATGCGTGCGAAAATATGTAAAGGGCAGAATACTCTGCTCCCCAAAAGTGTATGTAGGCCAACAGGCGGCGGGGCCCCCAAGAATACCAACCTCCCCGAGGATCTGCCAAAGGGACAACATGGGAGAGGGCGATGTGGAGAGCCGTGCCCGAGGGCTCGCGCACCTCCACACCGCCAAAGTAGTGAAAATCAAGGCTGCTCTACGCCACATCCAATCCTACACCCAGCTCCAGCTCGACCCAGGGCTTTGCTGCCGGGCCCGAGATGTTACATAGTTCATAAGGTTTAAAAAAGACCTAAGTCCATCAAGTTCAACCCTTCTACCTAACCTTCCTATTTTTGATCCAAAAGAAGGCAATAAAAAAATCCTAATTAAGCTACTTCGAATTCTGCCATCAGGGGAAAAAATTTCTTCTTGATTCCAAGAGGCAATCGGATTTCTCCTTGGATCAAGAAGCTCTCAAATATTAATGTTATTCTATTTATATCCCTGTATGTCATGCCTTTCTAAGAAAATATCTAGGCCCCTTTTGAAGGTATCTAATGTATTGGATAACACCACTTTCCTTGGAAATGAATTTTATTGTCCTCACTGTAAAGAATCCCTTTCTTTGTCGTCTATGAAACCTGCACTTTTCCAGTCTCAGAGGGTGACCTCTTGTTCTTTGTATATTTCTGTTAATGAACAGGTCACTGAAGAGCTCTTTATATTGGCCCTGCATATATTTATATAATGTTATCATATCCCCTCTGAGACGCCATTTTTCGAGCGTATATCATTTTTACTTTTTTAGTCTCTCTTCATTACTAGTATCTTCCGATCCCTTTATTAATTTCGTAGCCCTCCTTTGCACTTTTTCTAATTCCATAATGTCCTTTTTAAGGACCGGTGCCCAGAATTGTACCGCACATTCAAGGTGAGGTCTTACCAATGACCTGTAAAGAGGCAAGATAATATCCTCCTCCCTTGAATCAATACCTCTTTTTATGCATGCCAAAACCTTATTGGCCCTCTGTGACAGGGCCAGACTAGCTGGCTCATGTGTCATATGAAGTTTAGCCGGGTCATGGAGCAGTTTTGTGTCCGGTTCCGTATACCATGACCCGGTAATATTTTATAAGACGTTTTATTGTGTATTCGACCCAGAGACTGAATGTGGCTGCAGCTCCAGCCTTTAAAGAGACAATCCTATAATCTGGCTGGGGCTCTTAATCAGCCAGCACAGCCCTGTCTGCCCAGACGGCACCCGCACTACAGGGGGGATAACACAGGTGGGGGAACCCATTGTATTCTGTAATCCCCTCACCTGATACATCCCCTGTATACTGATGGGATTTGTTGGTTTACTACGAATGGTGGTCTAGATGATCCGTGGATAGCTGAGTGCTATCCGTATGAGGGACTGACTGGTGATTCCTCAGCCCTCAAACAGGGGTACCCAGCCTTGGGTACGGTGACCCTGTAACACCCTCACAGCTGCTTGCTGGCAACCATTATTCTTAAGTCCTTCTCATTGGTAGTTTCCCCCAAGGATATTCCATTTAAAGAATAGGTTGCATTTTTATTAATTTTACCATAATGCATAACTTTGCATTTCTCAATATTGAACCTCATCTGCCACTTGCACGCCCAGTCCCCAACTCTGTCTAAATCTTCCTGCAAAAAAGAAACATCAAGATTAGTCTGAATTACCTGGCCTAATTTTGTGTCATCAGCAAAAATTGTGACATGGCTCTCAATGCAGCTTGCGAGATCATTTATAAATAAATTAAAAAGAGGACCAAGGACAGATCCCTGAGGCACTCCACTTAATACCTACGTACAGGCTGAAAAACATCCATTCACAACAACCCTCTGCACTCTATCTTTCAGCCAATTTGTAATCCACATACAGACATTTGCCCCTAAGCCTATGTCTGTTAATTTATAGAGTAGCCTTTTATGCGGAAATGTATCAAATGCCTTAGCAAAGTCCAGATAAATCACAATAACTTCTTCACAGAATGGTAATAGGTTGGTTTGACAAGACCGGTCTTTCACAAATCCATGTTGACTTCTACTAATTGGATTATGGATCAAGATATGATCTTGAATGTATACCTTTAGCAACCCTTCAAATAATTTCCCCACTACCGATGTTAAGCTTACTGGCCTGTATTTGCCCGGTTGAGATTTTAATCCCTTTTTAAATATGGGCACAACATCTGCCTTGCGCCAATCTAATGGAACTATGCCCAAGCTGAAAGCATCCCTAAAGATTAGCAATAATGGTTGGGCCAGAATTAGACTTAGCTCCTTCAGTACCCTTGGGTGTATACCATCCGGTCCAGGGGCCTTGTCTACCTTGACAGTATTTAATTGCTTGAGCACTTTTTCTAGTGTCAGTCAATCCCATGTTTGCTGCAAAAGTTCCTTAAAATTAGCCATCAGGGGCTCCGTCATTGGTTCTTCCTTAGTATAAATAGAAGAAAAAAAAAAAAGCATTTAAGATGTTGGCTTTCTCTCTGTCCTCACTAACCAAATTTCCAGTTTCAAATAATAATGTACCAACATTCTCTAACTTTAAATTTTTTCCATTTACATACTTAAAAAATTTCTTGGGATTGGTTTTACTTTCCCTGGCAATAAATTTCTAATTTCCTAGTTTAGCCATTTTAATCTCCTTTTTGCAGGCTTTGTTGGCATCTTTGTATGCCATAAATTATACTACCGACCTCTCGCTTTTATAATGCTTGAATGCCAATTGTTTATTTCTTATTTCCTGTTTTACTTTCCAGGTAAGCCACATTGGTTTGATTTGTTATATACCCATAGGTATTAATTGGGATGTGTAACTTTGCAATGTGTGCTTAAAGGTATTCCATTTGTCCTCTAGACAGGCATCCATTCTGGTTGGGGTCTCTACTAATTTCGACATAAATTGGTCATTAAGCAGGTTCAGAAATTTGCTGCCCTTAGTGGAACAAGTTCCTGGGTAATTAAAATCTCCCATGATTAAAGCTTCAATCCTATTTGCAGCCTTTTCAATTTGAAATAGCAGCTGATCTTCCCCCTCATTACTAATGTTGGGTGGCTTGTAGCATACACCCACAAGTAGTGTGTGACTCTTTCTACTATGTAGGTTAATCTCCACCCACAGTGTCTCCACATTACTACTGTCATCATGCACAACTTAAGTTTAGGGTTTGCATATAAACAAATCCCTCCCCCTTTTCTATTTACTCTGTCCCTTCTAAAAAGTGAATATCCTTGTAAGTTTACTGACCAATCATGTGTATCATCCCACCACGTTTCCGTGATACCGATCCAATTCATATTGTTCATTACTTACCAATATTTCCAGCTCACCCATTTTGTTTGCGAGAGCATTTGCTAAAAGACATCTAAGGTTACTACCCATTTCTGGTGTAACAGTTGACAAATAATTCTTGACAGCAGGTTTTGTACTATGCAACACCATATTGTCTGCTAACCATATTGCTAACCCCAACTCTCTCACCCCCTTTTTTTTCCATAGCTAGACACCCTTCCCAGTCTACTCTAGCTAGCACTTCATTTCTATCTTTATCCTTCCACCCAGAACCTAGTTTAAAAGATCCTCAATTCCCCTAGCCATCCTCTCCCCTAGCACTGCAGCCCCCTCCTCATTGAGGTGCAGTCCATCCCTGCTGTAGAGTCTGTACCCGACTGCAAAGTCTGCCCAGTTCTCCAAAAACCCAAATCCCTAAGCTCCCGCTGTCTCCCTGAAGTAGCGCATGGTACTGGTAATATTCCAGAGAACATTACCTTGAATGTTTCATTCAAGATTTCGTAGCAAGTGGGCAGCCTGGTAATATTTTTGAAAATCAGGGAGAGCAAGTCCCCCCCGACATTTAGTGCGAGTGAGCTGTGAAAATTGGGATCTTGGGATCTTATTGCCCCAGATAAACTTGATTACAGTCCAGCGGAGTGTAGCAAAGAATACTTGCGGCAACCGGATCGGCAGGGTTTGGAACAGGTAAAGCGCCCTTGGGAGCAGGTTCATTTTAACCACATTTACCTGTCCTATCCAAGAGAGGAAGAGGGGAGCCCACCTGCGGAGATCCTCGGTCAGGGTTGAAAGTAACGGCTCGAGATCAGTGGTCAACCAAACCCCCAAATATTGCATCTGGTCCGAGCACCACTTAAAAGAAAAACTAGACATAAGCATCGGGACCAGCTCAGGAGGGGTGGAGACGTTAAGAATCTCGGATTTGGAGTAGTTAATCTTAAGGTTCGATAGGGCACCATAAAGTTTAAACTCACTCATAATGTTTGGCAAAGTAATGCTAGGATTGGTAACGATGAAAAGGAGATCGTCTGCATATGTCGCCACCTTATGGGGTATGCCCCCTGCACAAAATCCCTGTATATTGGCGTTAGATCTAATAGGCTCCAAAAGGGGTTCAAGAGATAGTACAATTAGCATCGGGGACAAGGACCACCCCTGCCTAGTGCCATTCCTAATTATCACCAGGGTAGACAAGGCTCCATTAATCCGAATGCGGGCAGTAGGCGTAGTATATAAAGCTCTGATCCATGTCAACATAGCAGGGCCCAGGCCCTGATGCCCCAAAGTGGCCTGCAGGAATGTCCTCTCAAAATCTTTTTCAGCATCGGTGGACAGGAGCATGACCTTACGGGCCTCCCTTTTCGCATTATGAATAACGTTGAGTATTCTGACCGTGTTGTCACGAGCTTCACAGTGAGGAACAAAACCCGCCTGGTCGGAATGAACCAGCAGAGGAAGAAACCGGCCCAGCCTGAGGGCCATCATCTTTGCCAACAGTTTTAAATCAATGTCAAGTAACGATATGGGCCTATAGCTCTGGCATAAACTGGGGTCTTTGCCGTCCTTGGGTATAACTACAATCGTCGCAGCCAAAGCCTGGGGTGGCAATGAGAGGCCCTCCTGGATGGAATTAAGAGCTTGTATGAAAAAAGGGAATAGCCGTTTCAAAAAGGTCTCATAATACCCCAAAGGCAAGCCATCCGGTCCAGGGCATTTACCCTGTTGGCTAGATTTTAACGCCAGCGCTAGTTCCCCCCACAGAGAAAGGGTCCTCCAGGGAGGAAGCCTGTTCTGGGGTAAGCTTCTGCCAAACATTACGGTCCAGATACCGATTGACCCGGTCCCGCTCATCAGGTTGGACTCCCCAGACCGTATGTTGTAGAGTGAGGTATAGTATGTGTGGAAGGCTTCCGTAATCTTAGCTGGGAAAGGGGATACCTGGCCACCCGCCGTCCGAATCTTGTGTATGTGACGACGGTTAAGTGGGCGTAGCATTTTGGCAAGTTGGGTACATTTGTTGCCGTGCTTGTGGAAAAAACGTTGGCTATAAAGGGAAGCCCTCCTAAAACGAGAATGTAGTACATCAGAGAGTTTACCCCGCAAGGCCGTTAACTCCAGGTAAGTCTCGGTAGAAAAAGATTGTTTGTGTTTAGTTTCTAGGCACATAATCTGCATGGTGAGTTTATCAATCTCATGGGTCCGTGCTTTCTTCCGTTGTGCCCCCTTTTGAATGAGAAAACCCCTTATCACACTCTTATGAGCCTCCCACAAAACCAGCGGGGACATCTGCTGCGTATCATTGTCTTGAAAGTAATTTCGTAATTCAGTCTCAATCTGGGCCACCATAGTCTCATCTGTCAAGAAAGAGTCATTGAGTCTCCACGTTTATTCCCTGGCTTTACATAACAGCGACGTTATCACGACCACGAACACCTAGGCACTCACCGCAGAAGTTCTTCTGCTCAGAAACCCCTTACCAAGGGAGACCCTTAGAGACAGGGAGTGGAGGCTGGGATGATTCCAACAGTGAGGAGGCCTGATGCAGGTGGATAAATTAAGGGCCGAGTTGGTGTGCAAGGTGCAAAAGCCACGACAGCCGGAGCTGGTGGGCAATAGGAGCTGAGCCGGGGTTAATTCCGGAAACGTGCACAGGATAGCCGGGTCGGGCACAGAGCAGGTAATCGGACGAGCCAGGTCAGTAACAGAGCGGGTAATCAGACGAGCCAGGTCGGGAACAAAGCGGGTAATCAGACGAGCCAAGTCGGTAACAAAGCGGGTAATCAGACGAGCCAAAAAACTGGTAACCAGGATAAGGTACAAAATCGTTAGGAAAAAGAATCGTCAGGCAGGCAAGGGTCAAAAACTAAAGTAATACCGTATTGGCTCGGATATAGGCCGCCCCCGTATATAGGCCGCACCCTAAAAGTTTGGTGCTTTTTTAAAGAAAGTTTTTTTCTTTAAAAAAGCACCAAAAAAAACATGCTGCCACTCTGTCCCCCCCCCCCGAGATATGCTGCCACTGTCCTCCCCCCCGAGATATGCTACCTCTGCCCCCAAGACTTACCAGAGCAGACTCAGCGGATGTGCCGGCACCGGAAGTTGTATACGTGTATTGCGTAGATGTCCCTCGCCGGCCCCGCAAGACACCAGGGAGTCTGCTCTGGTAAGTCTTGGGGGCAGAGGTAGCATATCTCGGCACCCCCCCCCGTGGAAAGTGCTGGCAGGGGAGGCTGTTTGAGCGTATCGGAGAGTAGGATGCAGGTCCCCTGCACCGCTGCGGGGGATCTGTATCCTAACCCCGCTGCCTGCCCGGCACTGCATGTCCCGGGCGTCGGGCGCTAGACCCTGAATATAGGCCGCACCCCCACTTTAAAGACTTAACGTGGGGGGAAAAAGTGCGGCCTATATTCGAGCCAATACGGTAATAACAGCAGCAAAAACTCTGGATACTCAGACCACAACAGGGTACAGAATGAAGCAGTTCCTGGGTTTTTAAACTTGGCGCCCTTACAAGCTCCGCCCCCTGGACCGCATCATCCCAGTTCTGGGCAATCTCCCAGAACTCCGCCTCCGGACCCGTCCAGCCGCGCCCCCATCAATACAGACGGAACGCCGCTGGACCGGGAGCGGGTAAGTACCGTATACTGGGGATCAGTGCTCCGTCGGGCATCATGATGCCGGACGGCAGCACTGTCCCCAGATCCCACCTTCAAACCTCGATGCCGACGAACGGGAACCCGATCGTCAACATCGTGGGAGACTTCAGTCACCCCTGGAACCAGGTGCTCGCGAGCGGTCCTCCGCCCGCGAGCACTCGCCACCGAGGGAGAGACCAAGACTCCTCGACGCCGGCGATCAAGGACTCGACCGCCCGCGTCGAGAGGGATACCAGTCACCCCCGGTAGCGGCTGCTCGCGAGCGGTCCTGCGTACGCGAGCACCCGACACCGAGGGAGAGATCGTGACAGACGTCATGGTCATGAGCACAGGGGAGTGGTCAAACCAGGTCATCGGTAAGATAGTAGCGGCCTTACAAAAAGAGCTCTCCCCAATCAGTTTTATGTGATGGAGAAGTATACTTAGGTTACGCATGGATGGGATTCCTTCCTGGTCAGACCGCTTCACTTACCTTCAAATGCCACATTATGTGTCTAGTTTTCAAAAAATATATGGTTTGATGGGGTAAATTGAATTAGCCGGCTTCAAAGATGGCCCTATTAGGACATGGGGACAGTAGGACCAGATGTCAAAGTTCCGAGTTAAAAAATGCGCATTTCCTAAATGTGGCATTTTACCTCCCAAACAACCCGACAAACCCATGCATGGGGGGTATCATTGTATTTGGGAAAGGTTGCTTAACACATGTGGGGGTGTTTGATACTGATGTATACCAGGACCTGTAAATCCATACCCGAAGCACAATTTTAGCACAAATTACTACCACAAAGTTTGACAAAGGGTAGTAGTTGAATGAGTGCATGGAAAATGGTTTTGAAATAGCAAAACGCTACTTGTACTTATTGCCCAAAAAAGCAAAAAAAAGCAAAAAAAAAAGCAGAAAAAAACATTGGGTATTTCTAAACTCAGGACAAATAGAATTTATTTAGCACGTTTTTTCATTAGCTTTTTTGAATAAAACATTTTTCAGGTAAACTGTCTAGTGTCTAGTAGGGGCAGTCAGTGAGTGTCTGCGCGATGCGCGTAGACAACCTTTGCTGCTGGCCGGCACTTTCGCTGGAGCTTCTATGACGGAAGGTCATGTGACGCCAGTGCTCTATCATAGAAGCCCCAGTGGAAGTGCCGGCAGCAGCGGAGGATGTCTGCCCGCTTCGCAAAGACGCTTACCAGCTGCCAGAACGTTGTGCAATGTGCGCAGACAACCTCCACTGTGCTGGCCGATGCTTCCACCGGGGCTTCTATTGTGGAGCACTGGAAGGTAATGTGACGCTGGCGCTTCATCATAGAAGCCCCAGCGATTAGTTGTTGCAGCCCTAATAAACAAGTTTACTTGGAAATTTATATTTACTAGTAAAACTTTCTTACGTAAGAAATATATTGTGTTTGGGTTCTTGTACCTTTAAAATATAGCTTTTATTATGTGATAGTAGAATAAGATGGCGATTAGAGAAATGCCATTGTGATAATGAAAAAAAAGCGTACTGTGCACAGAGTACATCTATCTTTTAAGGTTTTTATTCTGCTGTTTGTTTTTAACACCCAGTTTGTATCATTAGCAGTGTCATCAACGCAACGTTAGCAAAAAATAGTCCAAACTAATCTGGTCAGAAGTGATTATAGAAGACTTGCTTCCAAAAACCCATATCTCCAACAGGGAAACAAGGAAAATCAACTGAACCATTCATGTAAACACAGGAACAGGGATGCAGGTGCTCTGACTAGGTTTAAAGATTCTTTCCAGACAGGAATTGTCAAGAAGCTTATGTGTTTCCCATTTTCAAAAAAGGATCCAAATCTGAGCCTGGGAACTACAGACCTGTAAGCTTAACTGGGAAACTGAGAGTTTATTAAGAGATGGCATACAGGAATATATTGTGAACAATGATATCATCAGTAGGAGTCAGCACAGTTTTGTGAAGAACAGATTATCTTAGACCAATTTAATTGCATTTTACGATGTTGTGAGTAAACGTGTAGATCAGGGTGTAGCTGTAGATGTTATTTAGATTTTGCAAAAGCATTTGACACTGTTCCAAACCAGCGGTTATTGTATAAGCTAGGACAAATAGGCCTTGGAGAAAATGCCTGTTTTTGGATTTGAAATTAGTGACAGGCCACAACTGTGGTAAGTGGGGTGCCTCAGGGTTCTGTCTGTTCTCTTTAACTTATTTATTAATGATCTTGAAATATATATTGGAAGTCACTTGTCTGTGTGACACAAAATTAGGTAAGGTTATGAAGTCTGATCAGGATGTAGCGTCTCTTTAGAATGATTTGGATAAACTAGGGGACTGGTCAAATAAGTGGCAGATGAGATTCAATATAGATACTTTGGTACCAAAAAATAAGTATGCAACTTACACTCTTAAGGGCATTGCATTGGGAAAAGCAGAAAATGAGAAGGACTTAGATATAATTGTAGACCATAGACTTAGCAACAAAGCGCAGTGCCAGTCGGCAGTTGCAAAAGCCAGTAAGGTATTGGCCTGCATAAAGAGGAGTATTAAATCACAAGATGAAAATATAATTTTACCTCTTTATAAAACAATGGTGAGGCAGTGCAATTTTGGGCACCATTTTTTTTTTTTTCGATTGAAAAGTTTTTTATTGACATCCAGGCACAGCAGACGACAGAATATGCAAAAATAAAAATCGTACAGGTCAGAGTAAAGCGGCGCCTAGACATCATTTCCTTTTTTTTGTTAACATGATAACAATGTGCAAGTAGCAGAAACATCAGCAGTCATCAACATAGGTATCATTGAACCAGTGCATACAAAAAGTAATATCGACATCACTAATGTCACGGAAAGTCACAGGCCTCAGCAAGATAAGGTGGTAGTGAGGAGACAAATAGGAGAAAAAAGGCCCATAGACAGCGGCCCCCAGGAGCATGCCCGGAAAACAAGAACACGATAATTCGTAGTGGGAACAAACAGGGGAAGGGAAACCTCAACAGGGAACGGGCCAACCCGTAGGCAGAAACCCCAGGCGGACACCTCACAAACCACTGGGCAGCAAAAAAGAAAGGCGGAGCAGCCCTATTGGGCAGAGGTCTCAGCACAGGAACCAGGGAAAAAAAAAAAAAAAAAAAAAAAGGGAAGAAGGGGAAGAAAGAGACCACACCATGCACCCGAATGGTACCTCACAGAGCAGCAATCCGGCCTGTGGAGCCATCAGCGTAGGCGGAAGACATCCAGGGGGTCCACACCTTCAGAAAGCGTTCAGTAGTATCGTGTATGTATGCAGTGAGTTTTTCCATGTGCATAATATGCCAAATCTTAGATAAAATTAGTGATCGGGGAGGGATGCATGTGTTCCAATGTTTAGCGATAGAGAGTCGCGCCGCCGCGCATATCCTGTGAATGAGCCGCTGGGTGCATCTGGGAAATTGGGGGTCAGGGTGATCCTTATTGAGCAAAGCCGTCAAAGGGCACTTATCAACCCGGGTGCCCACAAGTTCACTGAGAAGATCAAAGACCCAGGTCCACATATCCACGGCCAGAGGGCACGTCCACCACATGTGAAAGTACGAGCCCCTCTCTCCACAACCCCTCGTACAGCCATCACCGGAGCCCGGGAACATCTGGGCAACCCGGGAAGGAGGAAGATACCACCTGCCAACCACCTTGAACGCGCCTTCTTTAACCCCTTCGAGACAAAGGCTGATTTTACTTTTTGTACCCTTTGTGACAATGGCCTTTTTAACATTTCTGCGCTGCTTGTGTTTAGCTGTAATTTTCTTCTTTCCCGTTTACTGAACCCACACACATTAGATATTGTTTTTTTCAGGACAAGAAGGGCTTTCTTTAGATGACATTGTTTTGATTGTATCATATTATTTACTATTAAAAAAATTATAAAATATGGTGAAAAATTTAGAAAAAAATGACTGTTTCTAACTTTTAGTTGAAAAATCTTTTACTCATCTATAAAAGGTAATGAAAAAACCTGCTAAATAGATTCTACTATTTGTCCTGAGTTTAGAAATACCCAATGTTTTTATGTTTTTTTGCTTTTTTCTACCCATTATGGGGCAATAAGTACAGGTAGCGTTTTGCTATTTCAAAGCCATTTTTTCCAAATCTGGTAATTCTTCCCCCCATGTGCCATTTCGGGTATCTTTGAACCCGGCCAATGCAATTTACCCCATCAAGTCATATATTTTTGAAAACTAGACAGCCCAGGGTATTCCAAATGCTAGTATTTTAACTCTTTCCATGCACCATATCTACCACCAGTCTTTGTCAAACTTTATGGTAGTCATTTTTTTGCATTTGTTTTGTCATACACATTTTACTTCAGGTATGAATTAAAATGTTCTAGTTTATGTCACTATCACAAAACACCCCAATATGTGTTCAGCAACATCTCCTGAGCGCAGCGATACCCCACATGAATGATGTTGCCTGGCTGTTTGGGGGCAAAAGGGCCACATTTGGGGCATGCGCATTTTTCAATGTTGAACTTTGGCATTTGGGGATCCACTGCCCATGCCCTATTTGGTACATCTTTGAGCCGGGCCATTTCAGTGTGCCCAATAAACCCATATATTTTTGAAAACTAGACACCCCAGGGTATTTCAAATGCTAGTATTTTAACTCTTTCCATGCACCATATCTACCACCAGTCTTTGTCAAACTTTGTGGTAGTCATTTTTTTGCATTTGGTTTTCCACACACATTTTAATTCAGGTATGAATTAAAATGTTCTCGTATATGTCACTATCACAAAACACCCCAATATGTGTTCAGCAACATCTCCTGAGTACAGCGATACCTCACATGAATGATTTTGCCTGGCTGTTTTGGGGCAAAAGGGCCACATTTGGGGCATGCGCTTTTTTCAATGTTGAACTTTGGCATTTGGGATCCACTGCCCATGCCCTATTTGGTACATCTTTGAGCCAGGCCATTTCAGTGTGCCCAACAAAACCATATATTTTTCAAAACTAGACACCACAGGGTATTTTAAATGCTGGTATTTTAACTCTTTGCATGCACATATTTTACCACCAGCATTTTTTCAAAGTTTGCAGTAATATTTTTGTGTGTGTATTTTTCCCACACACACCTACTTTATGTATGAATTTACAGCTCCTGGTATATGCCGCTGTCACACGACACCCCATAATGTGTTCAGCAACATCTCCTGAGTGCAGTGATACCCCACATGCATGGGTGTGTCATTTTTTGGGGGAACTAAAAGGCCACATTTGGTACGTGTGCATTTTTCTAATTGGAAATTAGATGTGTGGCCATCCTTCCCCCCGTGTTAATTGGGACGTTGTTGAACCTGGCCCATTCAATTTACCCCATCAAATCATACATTTTTTAAAAGTAGACACCCCACGGGCATTTAATATGCCAGTATTTTAACTCTTTCCATGCGAGAATTGTTTTAAGCTAATATGCTAATTTTAGGACTTGCTCACAAAAATATATTTTTTATATATATATATATTTTTTTTTTTTTTTTTTTCAAAAAAAAATTTAACATTTTTTTTCAACTTGGAGGTTCCCCTGATAGTGACATCAGTGGGAAATGATTTTTACATTTTACTGTTTTTTTACTATTTTTTTCTAATTATTATTAATTTTATTTTATTTTTTAATTTATTTTTACTAATCACACTGTGATTAGAAAGCTGGGCTCCATTGACTTGCATGGTGAATGCAGTACCTGTATTCAACCTGCAAGTGGAGCCAAAGTTCTCTAGATGGTCTGGACTATCTAGCGAACTTTTAAAATTTGTGGTTCCTGTTACAGGACGGCGGCCATCTTCCTTGATGGCGAAGATTGCCGGCAGCTGCGGCTGTGACCGCTCTCCGGAGCGGTCACAGCCCATCAAAAGGTTAGTGTTTGGTGTCGCTGGATGCCTCCTGATCGAGGCATTCCAGCGACACCATTTAAGTTTAGGAGGCGATCGTCGATCGCCTCCTAAACGCTTTTAAAACGGGCGTCCGCCGCCATACAAAGTATGGCGGATGTTGACGCCCCGTGGAGGGGCCAGAGATGGCCCCTTCGTGCCGATCGCGGCGTTGCTGAATGCCTCGAGGTCGAGGCATTCAGCAACGCTTTTTGGGTGCAGAAAGCGATAGTAGATCGCTTTCTGCACCCGTTTAAAGACGTGCCGGTCCTGGCACGTCAATTGTCGTAAAGCACATGCTTTTCCGTGCCGTGCCAGGACCGGCAATTGTCATTAAGGGGTTAATGAGAGTATTAGCGGTAAGTGAGAACGTGTTAGTGTATATTTCCGTCCAGTCTGACTGAGTGAAAGATATCCCAAGGTCATTCTCCCACAAACGGCAATGGGAAGGGGCGGCAGAGAAGGTATGTGCTGTAAGGTGGGCATAAAGCTGCGAAATCGCGCCCGGACGTCTCTCCCCAGCCCAGCACAGCCGCTCGAATGGAGTCATAAGAGGGAAGGTGCGGGGAAGCTTGAGCCCCGCCACAAACGAGCGAAGCTGAAGGAAACGATACGTTTCCGCAGGGGGCATCTGAAAAGAGCCAGTGAGAGTACGCACGGTGTGTAAATAGCCCTGGTGATATAGGTGACCAACCTTCGAAAAACCATGAGACCTCCACCAGTGGAAGGAAGCCAACGCCAACCCTGCAGGAAAAGCAGAATTGTGGAACAGAGGGGTAAGGGCAGACGGCGTGCGGTACAAAGCGCGGCTCGTTTTAAGTCGGTCCCATAAAGAGAGGGAAAAGGACAGCGTAGGGCTATCGGTACAGGACGGGCGCGCGCTCCCCCCCAGCCAACAGACCCCCGAGACATCAGGTAAGTGACACAGAGCCCCCTCAAGGGGCTTGAGAACCGAGCCCCATCTAGGGGCTTGAGAACCGAGATGGACCAGCGCCAGTTGCGCCAACTGGGCAGCATGAAAATAGGACAGAAGGTGAGGGACCCCCAGGCCCCCCATAACGCGCGACCGGTAGAGATGAGCACGTCGCCACCTCGGCCTGGCCCCCCTCCAAACAAAGCGAAAGATCTCCGCCTGCAGAAGGCCCAGGTCCCGAAGCACTAGAGGGACAGGGAGCGAACGAAAAAGGTAGAGAATTTTAGGCAAAAGTGTCATCTTAACACTATAAACTCTACCGAGTAGAGAAATATTATAGGGCATCCACCGACGGAGGTCACCCTTCAGCTTCTGCAGCATCGGGAGATAATTAGCAGCATAGAGGTCGGGAAGGCGGGCAGTCAGGTATACCCCCAGATAGCAAAGCCGATGAGGCTGCCACTTAAAATCGAAGTTCAAGGCTATAAGTTTAACGGTGTGGGAAGGTAATGAGATATTCAACGCCTCACATTTAGAGCTGTTGATCTTATAGCCCG
This sequence comes from Sceloporus occidentalis, assembly GCA_023333645.1. Lineage (NCBI taxonomy): Eukaryota > Metazoa > Chordata > Lepidosauria > Squamata > Phrynosomatidae > Sceloporus > Sceloporus occidentalis. The sequence continues at coordinate 1,614,710 of JALMGF010000146.1, read as the reverse complement.
AGATGGCCGAAAAGCGGGACAAAAGGGCATACAGGTTCGGCAGGGACACCAGGGGGGATGTGAGGGAAAGGAGCACATCATCTGCGAAGAGACTAACTTTGTAATTAGAGCCTCCCACCTGCACCCCCTTAATGTCGGGATTCAGGCGAATAGAAGCTGCCAGAGGCTCAATACACAGAGCAAATAGAAGGGGAGAAAGGGGACAGCCTTGCCGCGTACCATTGCGGATAGGGAATGGGGAAGACACTGCCCCCCTGGTGTCCACCACCGCGCTAGGGAAAGAATAAAGACCACGCAGAGCAGTGAGTATACCCCCAGTGAAACCAAAAGTCCCGAGCGTCGCCCACATGTAGTCCCAGTCGACCCGGTCAAACGCTTTTTCCGCATCCAGAGAAAGTAACAAGGTCGGAGACCGAGCCAACCGGGACGCATGAACGACACCCAGGGCGCGGCGGATGTTATCAGGGGCCTCCCTACCCAAGACAAAGCCCACCTGGTCCGGGTGGATCAGGCTTGGTAAGCATGGGGCAATCCGCATGGCCAGAATCTTAGCGTAGAGTTTAACGTCCACATTAATGAGGGAAATGGGACGGTAATTGGAGCAAAAGGAAGCATCCTTCCCTTCCTTGGGAATCACAACAATTTGGGCGGAAAGCATCTCTGGAGGTATCGGGGATCCCGAGAGGAATTTGTTGAACAGTACAGTCAAATGTGGGGACAGAATGTGTTTGAAGCGTTTATAGTAGGCGGCCGTGAACCCATCCACACCGGGGGCCCTAGCGCCCTTCATGGTACTTAGGGCCAAATCTACCTCCTCCTGAGTGATCGCAGCGGATAAATGAAGCGCATCGGCCGGGGAAAGCGACGGTAACCGAGAGTCACGGAGGAAATCCCGTATAGATTGGGCAGTGTGGGGTGTATGAGAGGTCTTATGGCCATCGTAAAGCGAGGTGTAATAGTTAGTGAATTGCTTACAAATGACATCCGGATGAGAGGATGTCCCCCCCGAGATCGTATGTATTTGCCGAATATGATGGGATCTCGCGGCTAAACGAAGGCGTCTCGCTAGCATGGTGTCGGGCTTATTGCCCTTTTCAAAAAATTTCTGGTTCGTCCAGCTAATGGCCTTCAGAACATCAGCCGAAAGGATCAAATTAAGTTCCCCCTTTTTGACTAACAAAGAACGAAGGGCCTGAGGGTCCCCAGTCGACTTATGCCTACGTTCAAGGTCGCAAATCTCGGTCCTCAAGAGGAGCTCCTGACGGAGCTTCTCCTTTTTCTTTTGGGAGGCCAGGCGAATAAAGGTGCCGCGGATAACCGCCTTGTGCGCCTGCCACAATGTCCCCACAGCCAAATCGGGGGAGGAGTTCAAGCGGAAGTACTCCTCCAGGGCGTCCGCCACAAAAGCACCCATGGTCTGGTCCGCTAATAAGGAGTCATTCAGCTTCCATGTGGAGCTCGGGCGACGGGGCATTTTTTTTTTTTTAAAAAGAATGTTATAGAGCTGGAGAAAGTGCAGAAAGTTGATTAGAGGAATTGAGAATTTTCGTTATGTTATTGCATTTTGTCCCATTTTGGTGTGTTACTTACTTTTTTTGAACATAAAATTTTTATTGAGATTTCCACTTTTAAAGAAATAGCACAATGCAAGATGGTAAACACACATGAAAAAACATTCGGATTGTCCACAGTACATTTCGACCAAAACGCGCCGAGTAAAGGCAGAGGTGGATTGGCAGGGTCGTCTTATACTTACCGAGCCGGAGAGTCCCACGAAGCACCTAAAACTGTAGCGTATCTCTAGGGGAGGGGCGAGCGGAGAAGCCGCCTCCCCTGGGCCGATCTTCAGGTAGATGCAAGATCGTGATCTCCCCAACTAGCCCTGATCAGCGCGCGCCCGATGAGCAGGGCTGGTTGGGGAGATCACAACCTCCCTCTAACTAGCCCAACATTAGGGGGCTCGAGGTCTGGCACTTCAGACCTCGGCTTCCGTGCTCCCTAATCAGTACGCGCCGGCTATTGATGCCGTCATGTCCCGGCACTCGGCATCAATTGCCGGCGTGTAGTGATGAGGGAGCAGTAAAGCAGAGGTCTGAAATGACAGACCTCACGCTCCCACAACTGGATGGAAGATAGAAGATGAGAAAGGTAAGAGATGGTGAGAAAGGGGTGTAAGTGCAGTGTATGTGTCTATATGTTGGTGTGAGATGGTCACTGTATGTGTATGGTCAGGTGTGTGTAAGAGCAGTGTAGGTATTTGTGTGTTTGTAAGCTGGTGTGTGTATATATATGTGTGTGTGTGTGTGTGTAAAGGCAGGGGTATGTGGTGAGGGCAGTGTATAAATGTGTATGTATGGACAGGCGTATGTTATATATATATATATATATATATATATATATATGTGTGTGTGTGTGTGTGTGTAAGGGCAGTGAATGTATGTATATGTCTGTGTATGGGCAGTGTATGTGTATATGTGTGTTTGTAAGCTGGTGTGTACGTGTATATGTGTGTAAAGGAAGGGGTGTGTGAGGGCAGTGTATGTCTATACATGTGTGTGTGGACAGGCATATGTTAGGGAGAGCTGACCCACCCAATCCAAGCAGGCTTTGTATACAACAACCAGCCAATCACCGGTAAGGTACTTCGCTTGCCGTGATTGGCTGGCTGTTGTATACTGAGTAGAGGGGTAGTCTTATACGGTGAATATAGCCCAAACTCTATATTTTAACTGGAAAAGTTGGCGGTAGTCTTATACGCCGGAAAATACGGTACATATGAAAGTAGCTACCTATCTGCAAGAGGAATCTCAGGATTTTCAAAATTTTCTGAATATGTTGATCAAAGGAATCACACAATCCAAGGAGAATACAGAAGGAGAGGAGAAAAAGGAAAGAGAAGAGGAAGAAGAAGAAGAAAAAAAAAGGGGGGGAGGGGTTACACAAGAACATATCCATCACGAGTCAGTGACTGCATTCGTGTACGAGGGAGTGCGCACATTCCCTAGAATATAGCCGCTAGGCGCAGGGGTGAACGTGTGTGTATAATAATCGTCCCAATTCTCCCAGGTAGAATGGAAGTGATGCAACGTATTAGAGGCTGTATGTGCTAATTGTTTGTATATACGTGTCGTGGTGATGGAGTACAGAACCTCACGGATCGTGGTGGTGGTGGGGGGGAGTTCTTCCATTTTCGAGCAATGCAGATCTTTGCTGCAAGCAAAGCATGCGCCAAAAGCTTCCTATATAGTGTGTCTAGTGAGTGTGGGAACATGTCTAGTAAAGCCACCTCAAATCCCTCATCTATTAGAATGAGCAGCAATTGAGTAATGAGATGGAAAACATGTTTGCAAAATGACCGGAGTACAGGGCATGCCCACCATACATGTAACATAGTGCCCACCTCGCCGCATTGTCTCCAACAGAGCGGCGATGTAGAGGGATACATTTTAGCCAGCGTAGCAGCTAAACAGAACCTTGCGATTAGTTTCAAAATGAGTGGCATTCCGGGAGACCCCCTGAAAGTTCGAAAGGGCGTCATACCATATTTTGGCATCATAGGTGCGACCAAGCTCTTTCTCCCATTGTAGCATATACATAAGCTTAACCACAGACCCATGACGCAACAGAGCCCCATAACAAAAGGAGATAGCCTCCGGGACATTTGGCGCCCTCTGGCAAAGCTTGAGAATTGGCGAGGCAGAGTGACTCAAATGTGTGCGGAGAGCGTTGCGGAGCTGTAGATATTTGAAGAAATCTTGACGTGGCAGCGAATAGAGAGACTGTCACGTCTGGAAAGTCTGCATTCGACCTTGGGAGAGGAGATGAGAGATAGAGATAACACCCCTGTGAATCCAGTCCTCCAAAGAAACGTGCGGTAGAAGGGGTTTCAAAGACGATAAAGGAGCCGAGCTATGGATCCCAGAAGGAAACCCCGGCATGAGACGGTATGTATCCCACATGCGCAGAGACAGCAATGTTGTGTCCAAGAGGTCCGGCAATGGGGGTCTGAGTTCCCTAGGGAGCCAAAGAATGTCACGCAGCAGAAACTGAGAAGCACATAGAGATTCTTGATCCACCCATGCCACCTGGTTGCGAGCTGAGAAGAGTAGAATAGACTGAGCTAGGTTGGCGGCTAGGTAATACTTCTTGATGTCAGGAACTCCGTGTCGGGGATTCGAGGTGAGGAACCCGGAATGCAGGATACCTCACAGCAGTGAGGATAGATGGCAACTCAGCAAGTCCAGGAATAAATAGCCAAAGCCCAGTATTGGAAAAAATAGCGCGAACGGTGTTTATTAGCCAAGGTTCAGGAACGGAGAAATCAGCATAAACGATATTCAATAGCCAAGGATCAGGAACAGAGAAATCAGCATAAACGGTATTTAGTAGCCAAGGGTCAGGAACGTAGAAGTCAGCATAAACGGTGTACAAATAGCCAAGGGTCAGCAACAGGAATAAATAGAAAAAATCAGCAATAGAGCTCCGTTAGGCACAATAACTGAGCACTGAGTGATACTCAGTGCTGGTTTTTAAAGCTACCACCAGGGGTCGCCCCGCCTCCGTGCGTAACGCCGTTGACGCGCGCTCCCCGCCTTCTCCATTCAGGAATCCACAAAGAGAAGTGGGGGCGCGCGCGCTTCTATACTCAGACGGAGAAGCAGCCGACGGAGTAGCAGTGAGGACGGCAGCGGCGTGGGAACTGGTGCCCGCCATTGGCGGGTACTCGGGTGAGTCGCTTCGTTGGGGTCCTTGCTGAGGACCCTGACAGTACCCCCTCCTTAGTGGAGGCCTTCCGACTCTAGCAGGTTTAGGGCGGTCAGGATGGTGATGGTGAAAAGCAGAAACTAAATCAGGAGCGTGAACCTCTTTAGCTGGTTGCCAAGAATCCTCCTCAGGACTGTATCCCTTCCAACGGATCAGGTATTGTAAACGCCCATGGAAACGTCGAGAGTCCAATATCTCCTTGACCTCGTATTCTTCGACGTCATCGACAAGGATTGGAGCAGGAGGATCGGGGCAACGATTAGGATATGGGTTTGCAGTCCATGGTTTAAGGAGGGAGATATGAAATATGGGATGGATGGACATGGTACTGGGTAGCTCGAGCTCTACGGCCAAAGGGGATATGAGGCGAGAGATGCGAAAAGGTCCTATGTATCTTGGACCCAGCTTCTTTGTAGGACAATCAAGACGGAGGTGTCTGGTTGATAACCAAACCTTATCACCCGGGTGGTATGCTGGAGCATCGGAACGACGTTGGTCGGCAAAGAATTTGTGTTGTAGCTGGGTCTTCCTTAGAGTCTCCCTCAGCATATCGTACGTCTTGGTAAGCTTGATGATTTGTTCCGAAACTGAAGGGACAACACATGGTATGGGGGAGCCTGGGAGCATGGAAGGGTGATATCCGTAGTTAGCATAAAAAGGAGACATGTTGATGGAGCGATGGATGTGGTTATTGTAGGCGAATTCAGCCAAAGGTAGGTATTGATCCCAGTCATCCTGTAAATAAGTGGTGAAGCAGCGTAAGTATTGCTCTAATGTTTGGTTGGTACGCTCAGTCTGACCATTGCTCTGAGGGTGGAATGCGGTGGAAAGAGACCGTTGTATATGCAGCTGTTCACAGAATGCCTTCCAGAACCGAGAGGTGAATTGGGAGCTACGATCAGATACAATATCAGTGGGCAGACCATGTAAGCGAAAGACCTCTCGAATGAACAGAGAGGCTGTCTCAGCAGCGGAGGGAAGGTGATTGATAGGGGTAAAATGTGCCATCTTGGTGAAGCGATCTACTACCACCATTAGACTGGTTGTGTGAAGGAGGCAAGTCTGTGATGAAATCTACAGTGATGTTGGTCCATGGTTTTGAGGGAATCGGCAGCGGTTGTAGAAGACCGGCGGGTCTCTTGTGCATCTCCTTGGAGCGGGCACAGGGAACACAGGAGGATACGAATGATGCTACGTCTTCCTTTACTTCAGGCCACCAGAAGGACCGTTGTATCAAATCGAGGGTCTGTTTGGTACCTCCATGACCTGCTGCAGGGGTGTCGTGGAATGACTGTAGGATCCGCAGACGGTCCTCGGGTGGAACGTAGACAAGGTTGTTATGATAGTAATAACCGTGTTGGTATCGCAACCCGGGAATCTCAGAGGGGTTAATGTCTCTTGAATGTTGACGCACAGAATCCCATACTGAGTGGGTAACATCTAGGAAATGATTAGGGGAGAGGATTGTGTCCTGATCTGAGGATAACGAGGGTAAGTCATACATTCGGGATAGGGCATCCGCCTTGACGTTGCGAGACCCTGGACGATAGGTGATATGCAGTGGAAACCGGGTAAAAAATAGTGACCATCTTGCTAGTCGAGGTTGTAGACGTCTAGCCGAACGTAGATACTCCAAATTTCTATGATCCGTCAAGACGGTGATGGGGTGAAGGGTACCTTCGAGAAGATGTCGCCACTCCTCCAGTGCTAGTTTTATGGCCAACAGTTCACGTTCGCCTATACAGTAATTTCTCTCGGCAGGTGAGAGCGTTCTGGAGAAGAAGGCTACAGGATGAAGTTGCCCATCGGAGTCTTGTCTTTGGGAGAGGACAGCACCTACAGCGGTGTCAGAAGCATCGACCTCGAGTGTGTATGGTCTCTGTGGAACAGGTAGTTCAAGGATAGGAGCCGAGGCAAATTTCTCCTTCAGGTAGTCAAAGGCCTTTTGGGCCGCCTCCGTCCACATAAATCTTTGTTTTTTAGAAGAAAGGATCGTGATAGGTTGTATAGTTCGTGAAAAATTGCGAATGAATTTGCGATAAAAGTTTGCGAAGCCGACGAACAGTTGTATTCCTTTACGGTCTGTAGGAGCTGGCCAGTTGAGAATTGCCGTAACCTTTTTGGGATCCATCTCTATACTGGTTGGAGACAAGAGATATCCCAGGAACTCTATTCTCTGTACCTCAAACTTGCATTTCTCCAATTTGACATATAGTCCGTGTGTCCTCAGGCGGGCCAGAACTTGGCACACATGTATACGATGCTTTTCCAAGGACGGTGAGAATACTAATATGTCATCCAGATATACAATAACAAAATGGTCTAGAATATCATGGAATACATCATTTATGAAATGCTGGAAGGTGGTAGGAGCATTGCACAGGCCGAATGGCATAACGAGATACTCAAAATGTCCATAACGACACCGAAAAGCTGTTTTCCACTCGTCATCCTTGCGTATCCTCACCAGATTATAAGCCCCACGTAGATCAAGTTTGGTAAAATATTTAGCAGATCTTACGTGTTCAAGTAGTTCTGGAATGAGTGGTAAAGGACAGCGGCGTGACGTTGTTTAGCTCCCGGTAGTCTATACATGGACGCAAGCCCCCATCTTTTTTATGTACAAAGAAGATCCCGGCTCCAGCAGGGGAAGTAGAGGGTCTTATGAAGCCTTTCGCAAGATTTTCTTCAATATAGTCTTTCAGTGTAGCGAGTTCTGGTTCTGAGAGCGGATAAATACGGCCGAAGGGTATAGTAGCACCAGGTAGGAGGTCAATGGGGCAATCATATGGTCTTGAAGGGGGTAATTTGTCAGCACTTTTCTTCTCAAATACGTCTTTAAATTGTTGATAGGGAAGGGGAATCTCTTGGAGAGAAACAGTCTGTGTGAACAAATGGATGAAGTCTTTAGACAGCGACTGGTACAGTACAAGGAGGAGAACTGAAGTACACCAGTCTCCCAGTCTATGAGGGGGTTATGTCTCCTGAGCCAAGGGAGACCTAAAATGAGAGGAGACACTGGAGAGGGTACGACATCGAACTGGATGGTTTCGGTATGACCATTCCCTACATGAAGGGTCAAAGGTACAGTCTCTCTGAAGATGGGACCGGTTTTGAGGGGACTACCGTCCACAAGCTGGATAGCCACCGGGTTCCTCTTGAGACTTGTAGGGATAGTCCAACTGGAACTGGTGGCCTGGCGTTAAGCTCGTCTTTCTCGTAGTCTCCTGTCAATCTGGGTAGCCAGGCGTACGAATTCTTCTAAGGATGGGGGGATAGAGGTGCGTGCAAGTTCATCTTTGATAGCCTCCGACAAACCCCAGCGAAACTGGTCATGTAGTGCAGGTTCGTTCCAGTTAGATTCTAGAGCTAGGCGTCTGAACTCCGAGATGTATTCCTCCACTGCCCGACGACCCTGCTTTAATGCTCGCAATGTAGTTGTAGCAGAGGAGGCCCTGTAGGGATCATCATAGAGGGAATCCAAAGCCTCACGAAAGGAACGCCAAGAGTCCAATATTGAACTATTGCTGTGCAATAGGTGATGCGCCCAAAGTTGAGGTTCACCGGATAACAGGGATATGACCGTGTGTACCTTGATGTAGTCTGTAGGATATGTCCGGGGTTTCAGGCGAAAGAGGATCTCACACGAAGTCACAAAAGCACGATATATACTTCGATCTCCCAAAAATCGTTCTGGTAGAGGAATCTGTGGCTCAAGAAAAGTGGCACCTTCAACAACTGGAGGTGCTGTAGCCGGTGGATTAGCAGGAGCTTGTTCGGGAGGTGCATTTTGTTGTACTTGAAGGTGAAGTACCTCCTGTCTTAGGTGGCGCTGGTCGGCTTGAATCTCCTGGAGCATCTGTTGGAAGTTGGCTAATTTTGTGTGAGGGCGGTAAGCGTGTCCGGAAATCCTGCGGGTTCCATGTTGGCTCAGTTATTATGTCGGGGATTCGAGGTGAGGAACCCGGAATGCAGGATACCTCACAGCGGTGAGGATAGATGGCAACTCAGCAAGTCCAGGAATAAATAGCCAAAGCCCAGTATTGGAAAAAATAGCGCGAACGGTGTTTATTAGCCAAGGTTCAGGAACGGAGAAATCAGCATAAACGATATTCAATAGCCAAGGATCAGGAACAGGAATAAATAGAAAAAATCAGCAATACAATAGAGCTCCGTTAGGCACAATAACTGAGCACTGAGTGATACTCAGTGCTGGTTTTTAAAGCTACCACCAGGGGTCGCCCAGCCTCCGTGCGTAACACCGTTGACGCGCGCTCCCCGCCTTCTCCATTCAGGAATCCACAAAGAGAAGTGGGGGCGCGCGCGCTTCTATACTCAGACGGAGTAGCAGTGAGGACGGCAGCGGCGTGGGAACTGGTGCCCGCCATTGGCAGGTACTGGGGTGAGTCGCTTTGTTGGGGTCCTTGCTGAGGACCCTGACACTCCGAGACCTCCCATCAGCTTAGAGCGTTGAACAACCCAAGCTGGAGTCTGGGGCATTTGTTGAGCCAGATGAATTTGGATAGTCATGATTGCATGCGCCGAAGAAAGGCCACAGGTATCGTGACGGGGATTGTGCGGAAGAGGTACAGTAACTTCAGGAGCGAATTCATTTTAAAGGAGACTATACGACCCAACCACAAAATTTCCACTTTTGACCATCTGTTAAAGTCGTTGCTGATTCTATTCCACAAGGGTAGGAAATTGACACAGAACAGGGTAGTAGGGGATTTGGTGAGTCGAATCCCCAGGTACACAATATAGTCGCGATCATAGACTCCTGATAACCAATGCTGAGGGCCTGTGATTTAGACCAGTTGACCTTGTAAAAGGAGAGACGTCCAAATGCCTCCAAGAGACGAGACAAATTCGGTAATGTAATCAAAGGGTCCGTGAGGGTCAGGAGGACGTCATCTGCGTATAAGCATAATTTCAATTCAACAGACCTCATATTGAAGCCATGAATGTTGGGATCAGACCGAATAGCGATCACTAGCTGGAACATAGCCAGAGCGAAAAAGAGAGGGGAAAGTGAACATCCTTGTCTAGTTCCGTTATAAATGTTGAACGGTTTGGAAAGGAATCCCAAAGTATAGACTCTCGCCCTAGGTTGATGGTATAGTATATCGACAGCTGCAACAAAGGCCTCTGGCAATCCAAAATCCCTTAACACCGACAGCAGGTAGCCCCAGTGTAGGCGGTCAAATGCCTTCTCGGCGTCGAGAGAGGCATGGAGAGTTCGTCTTCTGGGCAATCGAGGTAATGTTGACAAGCCTCCTCGTATTATCAGATGGTTGCCGCCCTAGAATGAAGCCGACCTGGTCGTTTTGGATCAGAGACAGCGCAGGGCATTCAGGCGATTAGCCAAAAGCTTTGAGTATAGTTTAGTGTCCGTGTTGAGCAAGGAGATGGGCCTGTAATTTGCACATTCAGTAGTGGATTTCCCAGGTTTGGGGATGGTAACTACATAGGCCTCGGACATTTCTTGAGGTAGAGGTCCCGCTGCCATGAAACCAGAGAAGAGTGTACAAAGCCGTGGGGCAAGTATGTGTTTGAATTTTTGGTAGTATACGTTAGACAAGCTGTCTGGACCCGGAGCTTTGTGAGATTTAAGGCCGGCAATAGTCCTCTCCACTTCTTCTGTCGAAGGTGGTTGAGTAAGGGTTTCCCACTTCTGTCTAGGAAGCTTCGGTAGCAAATCCAAAAACGCTGTGATGTCTGCAGATTGTGGTAGTCCCTTCTGCTCTTGTAGGTTATATAACGTTCCGTAAAAGTCCGCAAATTTATCTGCGATCTCTCTGGGGTTGAAAATTTTACCACCCTGAGGGGTCTGGAGACAGTGAGTGGAAGATTGGGCGTCTTGAAGATGAAGCCGCCGCGCCAGGAGGGAGTCAGCCTTGTTGCCCTTTGAATAGTAAGCGAGATGTAGTCTCCGTAACGCGAACTCAGTGCGCTGGAGTTGCAGCTTGTGTAACTCCGTCCTCATCTCTCGGAGTTTCTCGTGGGTGTCAGCGGACCATGTGGCCTTATCTGAACATTCCAGAACTCCCAGACGGGTAGTCAGATCATTTAGCAGTTGTAGTCTCTGCTTTTTTTGTCTAGCAACAATCTTGAGGAAATGTCCCCGTATGACCGCCTTGTGAGCAAGCCATATTGTAGGGAGTCGATCAGGGGTGTCGTTAGTTTGAAAGTATTGTGTAAGGGCGTCATCTATCTCTGTGCATGTGGAAGATTGTTGAAGTAGGCTTTCATTCAGTCGCCATCAAGACGGTGAAGCGAGTTGCAGGCCATCTTGTAGAATTATCCACAACGGAGCGTGATCAGACCATGAGATGTGTCCTATCTCCGCACGTTTCGCTCCCTGCAATGCAATTTTCTCCACAAGTATCAAGTCAATTCTTGAGTAACTGGAATGTACATTGGAATAAAATCAATAGTCTCTATCCAGACGGTATAAAATACTCCATGTGTCAAAAAGTGAATGTTGATGGAATAAGTGTTTCAATCCTTGGTTTGTCACCCGCTTCAGATACTTGGCAGAGAGCCTAGCCGAGTAATTCAGAGAAGGATTGGCGAGGAGATTGAAGTCGCCTCCCACAATTCATGCAATTTAGTACATACATAATCTAAAAAGGTCAATTGGCCAGAATTTGGGGCGTAGAGATTAAGAATGATATAAGAGGTCCCTTGTATGGAACCTTTCAAAATCGAAAAACGTCCCTGAGGGTCATAGGTCTGGGACTGCAGCTGGAAATCAGCATTCTTATTAAACAATATTGCCGCACCACAAGTCTCCCCCGATGCTCTAGCATGATACTCCAAGGGGTAGTGTTAAGAGGCTAATAGGCGGTGATTGGACTTGGACAAGTGAGTTTCCTAGACCATGACCACTGAAGCCTTTAGCGGTTTAAGCTCTCGGAACAACATTTGGCGTTTATGTGGAGTGTTCAGACCCCGCGCATTAATGGAGACCACAGTAAATTGCATTGTAGGAGAGGACTACACAGATAAAACACACAAAAGGAAAAAGGAAAAAAAAAATAAAAAGATGGGGGGGATGTGACGGATCGTCCTGTGCCCCAGACTGGACACATCCGCCCGTCAGCTCCTTCCCTCTCCCAGTAAGCGCACACGCTGTGGCTGTCCGAAGAAAGCAGTCACAGACCAGCACTTCCCTCAATCATGAGACAGGACTTCATGCTTTGAGGTTAAAAACAGAACTCTCTTTATTACAAACACACAGAATTTAAATACAATCTCCATTCACTGTGCACCGAACCCAACCCCCAATCCTATCAGCCACATCCCATCACAAATCCCATCAGCCACATCCCCTCACAAATCCCATCGGTATACAGGGGATGTATCAGGTGAGGGGATTAAGGGATACAATGGGTTTCCCCCACCTGTGTTATCCCCCCTGTAGTGCGGGTGCCGTCTGGGCAGACAGGGCTGTACTGGCTGATTAAGAGCCCCAGCCAGATTATAGGATCGTCTCTTTGAAGGCTGGAGCTGCAGCCACATTCAAACAGGGTACACATAAATATAATAATAATAATAACAGTGAAGATCAGACATGGTTCTTCACAGGGGAGAAAAGGGTACAAGAGGAATATAAGGAAACAACACGAAAGACACCAGAGAGTGTGTTATGGGGACGTTCTCGTCAGACACAATGTCAATATACAGTAGTTGAGACACAACACCAAGTGACTGACGAGTAAGAAAAACTTTAAGTACAAGAGTAATATAGAGAGAGAAAACAAGGGCAATTCCATGGAATTGCTGCCACACCAGCAACCACGGATATAAACCTGATTTACCAAGTCAAGGCATAAACTGTAAACAGAACAGGATTGAGCAAGTGCACAAAGCAATAAAAATATACAATAACTGAGAAAAGACCTCCAAGGCTGGTAAGGTTAGAGCCTGCATGACTACCGTGGAAGATCTTGTGTATATGTAGAAAGGTGACCCAAATCCGAGAAAGAAAAAAACAAAAATATATGGAAAAAAATATGGAAATATGGAAACTTAGGTCACGTTTATCCACCTCCAACATCGGAGGTTTTGTGTGTGAAAAAAATTGCTGGACATGTCTAAACCGAAAGGCGAAGAAGATGCGTTGGAAGTGAGAACATGTGGGCATGTGAATGTGAACGGCCGCAGCAAAAGTGTATAGAGAAATTTATATAAGAGCAACGTGTGTATAAAGATTGTTTGCAGTAGATATATAAAAAAATTAAATGAAAAAAAAAAAAAAAGGTGTATAGGCTTGTGTCACTGCTATCCACCTCTACAATAGGAGGCGATGAAGATGTAGAGATAGCACTTCTGCCACAAAGACACGGAGAGACAGTAGGAGTCGTCTATGTTAAAACCAAAAGCGAGTGAGATGTGTAGTGAGTGAGGACATACGAGCATATTAATGGCAGCGACCACCGCGGAAGTGTATACAAAAATATGTATAAATAGAAGAGAGTAATGTGTCAATAACGTTTGCAAAAAAAGAAAATTGGAAGAAAGAGATAGCACACCTTCTGGCAGACATGTAAGGCCAAAAATAAATAAATAAATAAAAAATGTCATGCTGAGACTTAATGGTGAGGAGAGGTGGCTAAACTGTATAATGAGGGTCAGCATGGAGGCAGCTCAGTGTATCAGAATTATGTAACAATGTAAAACAGAAAAATAATAAAACATGTAAACCGATATCCCAGAAAGTTGATATCATCACCGGGTGGTGTATAGCAGACCCCAAACCAATTAAACCGTTACTGTTCGTAGCGAAGCTGTTCAGTCCCGTCTCTATGACTTTGTTACTTACTTTTAATAAAAGTGTGGTTATTTTTTTTATTTTTTTTTTATTTTTTTTTAAGGAGGTGGGGTCATTTTCGGTTTGATTTCGGCCAAGTGAATCCTGAATTTTCTGTCTCGGTCCAGAATTTTTATTTCGGTGCATCCCTAATATTTTCCAGAGCAAATACTCTGAAAAATATAAAAAGCATTATGAGATATATCTTACAATAAAACTAAGATCCAGATCCCCCGCAGCGCTGCAGGAGTGGCATATCAGAGGGCAGAGTGGCATATCGGTGGGGGGCATAAGGCATATCTGGGGGTATAAGGCATTGTGGCAATGCATTTTTCTTAAAGTTTTTTTATTCTGCTGTTTATTTTTAACATCCTGTTTGTTTATTACATTTACATTTTTTTTTTTTAATCCAATTAATCGAAAAAATTGTTTAGTTATCGGCTGTTATGAAAATAGTCGTTAGTTGCAGCCCTAGCTGAGTTTATAAAATACATTAGTTAGCATTGTAGGCGATTTGGGGTTGAGGTGAATCGCCACTCAAGTTTAGTGAATAAACTAATTTGTCTAATGGCTAATACGTTACCAGAGTAATAGCAAAACAAGATTGCAGAATACCCCTCTCAGCATGACCAGCAGAAGAGGGCATAAACAGCATTTTCAAGTATGGGCAGGTAAGCCTTGCTCAACCTGTTAAGATGCATTCTGTATCACACAGATTCACTCTCCAGCGCATTTGTTGCTAACAAACACCTAGAGAAGGCAACAAACATTTAAGATGCATGTTGAAGTAAAAGTCATGTCAGGAATAAGCTGTGAGTTTTAAGGCAGGAGCTGTAGACACCCAGAAGCAGGCAGTTTGAACATTATTTACCATTTAATCAGTACAGAGCTAGTCATGACATACAGCACAGGATCACATAGGATAAAACAAGTCTAGGTAATGGAACAGGAGACAGACAGTATAGTCCAGGTAGCAAGCCAAAGGGCAAAATTGATAAGATCAAGCAAGGTCAAACAAGTTCAAGTAAGGGTAACGAACTGTAGCAGGGACAGGGGGAAATGGTGACTGTAGGGAGACAGACACCACAGCTTGGCAATACTCCAGTAATGAATGAGAGGTCAGCAGAGTTTATATATAGCGGCAGGCTCCTCCCAGTTACAGGTAATTAAGTCCCTCAGATCAGGATTCCTTATAGTATCCCCACCAATAAAAATGATCACTGATAAATGACCCTTTAGGTCACTGATCATCAACATGCTACATTACATCTACCTGCACCTAACTAGCTCTATCCACTTACTGTACCCCAGCACTACTAAACTCCTAACCTAACAACTAAATAAAATCACTACGCTAATTATAAGATAAAATCTAGCTAAGATATCCTCACTAGTTATCTGCACACTAGTTGTTTTTTAAACACCAAAACAAATTTAAATCTAAAGCTCCCAGACTTAGGAAAGAGAGAAACACAAAACGTGCCATGTGTGCAAGAACAAAAGTAAATCCTCATATTTAACTTGATCCATCCAAAACATAACTCAGTGTGGCCTGAAGAGGAGGGGCTTAAACAGTATTTTCAGGTAGGGGGAGATAAACCTTCAGCACATTTGTTGCCAACAAATTCCCGTGTTCCTTTTATATTTGTGGTTGCAGTAAGCCACATAGAAAGGTAAGTAGAGTGCAGTGGCGGAACTACCGGGGTCGCAGGGGTCGCGACTGCGACCGGGCCCCGGCGGCAGGGGGGCCCAAGCCAAGGGGCCGCCCGAAATCTTTTTTAAGTTTTTTTTTTTTTTAAATAAGCGCAGGGGCGTCCAACATGCGGCCCGCGGGCCAAATGCGGCCCGCGAGGTGCGGCCCGCGTAAGATCGGCAGCCAGGGCAACCGATCTTACATGAGCCGCACCTCAAGCCCTGCTACTTACTTGTGGGAGGGTCTTCTGGACAGCACAGAGAAAGCGGAGTTCACGTGACATCCTACTTCCTCTGTGCTTTAGCAGAGAAGGAAGAGGGAGGCCGCGCTCCCTGCTGAAGTCTGTGAGCGGCATCGAGGAGCTGCAGTGCAGGTAAGGGGGTGGGGAGGGTGTTTGAATGAGTGTGTGTGATTGAGGGAATGAATCTGTGAATTAATGATTATATGAATAAATGAGTGTGTGTGTGTGTGTGATAGCATGGACGTGTAAGTGCTGGAACCTAGGCATGATGGGACTGTGATTGCTGTTAGCAATCACACTCCTATCATGCCAAGTCAGCCAGTACATGCTGAAACCTGGCCAGCTGCCCCCCTTGTGTAGTGATGCTGCCAGCAGTATGGGGTCTGCACTTACAGCTACCCTGTACCAGCATGTACTGGCTGACTTGGCATTATAGGAGTGTGATTGCTAACAGCAATCACAGTCCCATAATGCCTAGGTTCCAGCATTTACTGGATGGATGTGTAAGTGCTGGAACCTAGGCATGATGGGACTGTGATTGCTGTTAGCAATCACACTCCTATCATGCCAAGTCAGCCAGTACATGCTGAAACCTGGCTAGCTGCCCCCCTTGTGTATTGATGCTGCCAGCAGTATGGGGTCTGCACATCACTTACAGCCACACTGTACCAGCATGTACTGGCTGACTTGGCATGATAGGAGTGTGATTGCTAACAGCGAGCACAGTCCCATCATGCCTAGGTACCAGCATTTACTGGTTGCCTGGGTATGATAGGAGTGTGATTGCTGTTAGCAATCACACTCCTATCATGCCAAGTCATATTGCTAATTTTGTCCAATTGTGTGTTACCTACTTTTATTAAACGTGAGTTTTTATTATTATTTTTAAAGGTGGGGGTCATTTTCGGTTTTGGCTAAGTGAACCCTGAATGTTTTGGTCCAGAATTTTCATTTTAGTTCATCCCTAGAATAAATCTAGGGAATCCTGAATTTGTAGTCGCAAAACTTTCAAGGCCCAGAAATCAGTGAGAGGAAGAGTAAAGGTTTTGTGTTATTTACTTTATTTTAATCTGCATATTTTATTAAAGGCCATATTTTTTGTCACAGTGAAAAATTAGTGCGGCCCTCGCACGTATACAATTCTGATGAAGTGGCCCACTGCAGAAAAAACTTGGACACCCCTGGATTATGCCCTTTGTACATGCGCCCCTTTTTCTTTTATTTTTTTTACAGATATGATTCAATATGTAAATTGAATTTGTTGAATTAGTTGAAAAAAAATTGTTGGGTAAAAGTCATGTTTTTTTGGGGGGGTGAGGGGGTGGGGGGGCCCTTAACAGATTCTCGCACCCGGGCCCTGAGGCGTCTAGTTACGCCCCTGGTAGAGTGTCTTAGAAATGTTCAAGAGGTGTGCTTTTCGAGAATATATAGTCCGATGGGGTTAAGTTAAAATACAAAAGCCATTGTGCCTCAATATGTTTGGTTTTTTTACACCAACTTTGACAGGTGCCGTGTGGATGCTTCAATGCTGAACATGGCATGATTCTTTGTACTGTCTTGTTTTAAAACATATATGCGTTTCCAATTTCTCACAGATGGAGACTTAGGATGGTTTTGGAAGAAGCTTTTACCAGCCAACGGCCCAGGTATGCAGCAATGTTAATACCTCGAGAACAAAAAAAGAGGAAGGCTGCCAAGAAAGACTACAATGACCTAAGTCAGGGGTGTCCAAGTTTTTTCTGCAGTGGGCCAATTCATCAGAAATGTATGTGTGCGTGGGCCGCACTAATTTTTCACTGAGAGAATGTCTGAGAATTCACTGATGTCCTTTTAGCTTTATAATGCATACTAATACAGGGTTAATTTGGCGATAATAAAAAAAGCAGTGGAAAAGTTTTTTGATCAACTTTTATATGAAATTCTATCAATACTAAAGTACTTAAACAGTAAAACAAAGTCAGTCCACAAACCATTTAAAACACGTTTAGCCAAATAAAACTGCACAAGGCTGGTGAACAGCGTGGGTACAAGCTGGCTGACGCACACTGGAGGCAGGGCCAGATTAAGAGCATCATGGGCCTGGTGCTGAAGATTTTGGGCCATTTTATGGACAAAATCTTAACTCCTCGGCATGCATGTGTGATGGAGAAAGATGAAATCAGTGCTCTGCAGATAATACAAGATAGACCCTTATGTGATGGGACTGAGAGTAATCAGTACACTAAAAAAGTAATCATACACGGGATGCCTGAAGCCACAACTATATTTCCTCAGTATATATTAAGGAGGAACCTATGGCAATAGTAATGTAAATGACTACTGCAAAAAAATTGCAGGCAAATTGTGATTGGATGACTAAGGACAAGGTGCTGCGGCAACTAAAGAAAGTTAATGTCAACAAAGCTCCGGGTCCTGCCGGTATTCACCCACGAGTACTTAAGGAGCTGACCCTGGAAATTTTTCTTTCAGGAAATGTACCAGAGGATTGGAGGAAGGCAGATGTGGTTCCTATATTCAAAAAGAGTTCAAACTCTTTGCCTGCAAATTATAGACCAGTGAGCTTAACTTCTGTGGCTGGGAAAGTATTTGAAGGGCTATTAAGGGATAATATTCAGGAATTCATTGGGAAGAACAGTGTTCTTAGCAAAAATCAGCATGGTTTTATGAAACATAGGTCATGTCAAACGAATTAATTGCATTCTACGAAGAAGTAAGTACAAGTGTAGATCAGGGTGTTGCAATGGATGTAATCTACCATCTAAACAACATTGCAATAGACGTTAAAGTCATGTTTCCGTGTTAGCAGATGACACTAAACTCTGTAAAGTAATACAATGTGAGCAGAATATTACTTTGCTGCAGAGGGATTTAGATAGACTGGGGGTCTGGGCTGACAAATGGCAGCTGAAATTTAATGTAGATAAATGCAAAGTTATGCGCTTCAGGGTAAGGAATGCACAAGCAACTTACACCCAAAATGGTAACGAATTAGGGATAACAACAAATGAGAAGGATTTGGGAATTGTTAAAGACAAACTAGGCAACAATGTGCAATGTCAGTCAGCAGTTGCTAAGGCCAGTAAAGTATTGTCATGTATAAAAAGGGGCATCAATTCACGGGATACAAATATAATTTTGCCCCTTTATAAAATCAATGTTAAGACCAAACCTTCAAAATATGCTGTGCAATTTTGGGCACCTATTCTAAAGAAGGATACTATAGCACTGGAAAAAGTGCAAAGGCGTGCTAAAAAAAATAATAAAAGGAATAGAGCACTTTAGTTATGAAGAAAGGTTAATTAACTTAAATCTGTTTAGTTTAGAAACACGGAACCCCAGAGCGGATACGATAGCATTATATAAATATATTCGGGGCCAATACAAACCATTGTGTGGAAATCTATTCATAAACAGGACTATGCATGGGACACGTGGTCATGCCTTTAGATTGGAAGAAAGGAGATTTAGTCTAAGGCAAAGGAAAATGATTTTTACAGTTAGGACAATAAGGATGTGGAATTCTCTGCCTGCAGAGGTAGTTTTATCAGAGTCTGTAGAGACATTTAAAACAACAATTGGATGTTTACTTGCAAAAACATAATATTTAAACTATGGGAAAACAGCTTCTTGATCAAGAGAGATCTGACTGCTATTCTGGGGCGAACAAGGATTTTTTCCCTAGTTTGTGCAAAGAGCCACAACTGGGTTTTTTGCCTTCTTTTGGATCAACAGCAAGAAATAAACAGATATGGGAAAGGCTGAACTTGACGGACACATGTCTTTTTTCAGCCTAACTATGTAACTAGGCAATACGGTCTCTGAAGTGACTACAAATTCAAGAGCGTGTTTTATCTCTGGATAAGTAAAAATGAACTAGTTTATCCCTACATTACACCGAGCCCCAAACACACACACACACCAGGACAGGCTCTGCCACTCCGACCCCCAAACCCACACAAACAGGACAGGCTCTGCCACACCGACCCCCAAACGCACACAACCAGGACAGGCTCTGCAACATCCACACCCAAACACACATATCAGGACAGGCTCTGCTGCACTGAAGCATAAAAAACATATTTTCTACACTGCTTTGTCATTAACTGCCCCTTTTGCATTTTTGCCCCCTTGTGTATTGATGCCACAGCCAGGCCCCTTTTTAACGTGTCCCCTTGTGTGGGTTGGGGCAGATGCGCCACGTGCAGCGAGGTCCAGAAACGAGGTCACGGTAAGCAAACACAGCTCGGTACACGAACCCAAGGTTCAGGGTTGGAGAGATAAGCGAAGTCCGGATAACAATAGCCAGGGTCAGGATAATAGAAGTCAACAAAGTCCAAAGGGAATCAGAGGTCACCAACAAAATCAATCCAATACAGCAGTAAGCAGAGGGAAGCTCAATAAAGCACAATATCTCAATAAAGCACAATATCTGAGCACCGAGTACAACTCAGTGCTGGTTTATAAATCCACCACCAGAGGTCGCCCAGCCCCGTGTACGGCGTCAACAGTGCGCATTCCCCCACACCCTTGTGTATTGATTTATGTGATCTCCACGCCAATCCCCTCCCTTGTGTATTGATGCCCCCACCCCTTTTGTATTGGTTAATGTGATGCCCAACCACCCACTTGTCTATTGATGCCCCCACTGCCATGTGTGTTACCCCCAGCCACACCCCCCTGTTTATATTTATTTTGTAATGCCATAACCCAGCCACCCTCCCCTTGAATATGGGTCTGCTTTCCTATAACTATTTTTTTGGTAATACTTACATTTTAGTTTTTTTTCTTTTTTCCTGCTCTCCTCCGATGTGATGACTCTCTCCTTGCCACGAGGAACACCTTCTGTGAGCCCGCCCCCTTGAAAGTCACGTGTTCAAAGTGGCCGTCTGGCCGCGAAGTTCAAAGCAGTCATCGTGCGGCCGTAAGACCGCCTCCGCTGGTCTGCCGACCCACCGGGAAATTTCGAAGTCCGGAGGGCCGCATTTGGCCCGCGGGCCGCACGTTGGATGCCCCTGACCTAAGTGAAAACTCTTGGAGCCGAGGAAAGGCCGAATGTCAGAATCTGAAACTTAAAGATGAAAATACAACCTCTTTGGAAAGCGAACCTTTAAACCGAAAAGGGTGCATAGGAACATAAGAGTAAGCTTCTTTTATATCTAGAGATCTCATTAAATCTAGCCTTTTCAACAAATCTACTACTGATGAGAGGGATACCATCCTGAAATGTTCTCTTTTTACCATCCTGTTAACTGAAGCTAAGTCTAGTACAGGCTAAACGTTCTATTTGGTTTTCTACTAAAAGCATTCTGGAATAAGTTAAAAATTCTTCTACTGGTACTTGTTATATGACCCTCATCCTCTCTTGCCTAAGAATACGAGAGCTGGCACAAGACAGACAAATTTTTTTCAAAACAACAAAAACAGGTTTTGCAAGCTGACAAATCTGATAACCTTCTGCAAAGATGCAAAAGACCCATATGTCTTTTGTAGAAAGGGACCATTGGTGTCGAAAATAAGTCAGCCTACAGGAAACTCTTTCTTTCTACAGGAAAGTTATTCCTTGAACTTCCAAAAGTATTTATTAGAAGAGGACTAGGAAAGTCTAGCTCTGAATATGCAGAATTTTTTTATTTGTATCTACGCGAGGAGCTAAAAAAAACTGAATCTTCCATTTAACTGATGCAGATAAGAACCAATCTGCCTTCTTCATATCAACTGCATTATAGGACTATGTTTAGAAGCTGAATCCGCCAGCCAAGCTTTCAACTATAAGGCACGTCTAGCCACTGTTGAAAGCCCACGAGCTGTGCCACAATAGCAACCACGAGCTGTGCCACAATGGCAGTGAGTAAGCAGACCACCCAGAAACTGTAAACACTGGTAAAGAGAAAGCTGGGCATAAATTCAAACTTCGTAGTAAAAAGCACTTTGATGTCATAGCAGCTATGGTAAAACCCTATGGTATGCAGCTGCTTGGAAGATTGGGAAAAAACCCTTTAAATTTTTCCGACACCCGCCCCCATACTAAATTAGGTTTTTTGCCCTGGTCTTATAGAGTAAACAGCGCTGGTCTGAAAGGGGTTAGATTTCTATAATGTAACAGTTTAGTTAATAAGTATCAGTTCCCAGGTTCCTACACTACAGTGGCAGGCTGCCAAAACTTGAAGCAGCAACAATAACAATGAAACAATTATAAAATAACTCCGATACTGCACAAACTACCGTATTTGCTCGATTATAAGACGACCCTGATTATAAGACGACCCCCCAAAATCTGAATATTAACTTAGGAAAAAAAGAAAAAGCCTGAATATAAGACGACCCTAAAGGAAAAAAGTTTTACCAGTAAATGTTAATTCATGTAAACTATTTTTTTTAATAAAAGCTATGATTGAGAAAAATATTTTTTTTGTTTTTATTTCTTGTATTTTCCAACCTGTCCCCCAGTTACGCACATCTGCCCCCAGGCTTGCCACTCCAATATGGCACTGTGGCCCATGATATGCCTTTTAACCCTCTATATGCCACTGTGCCCCATGGTATGCCTTTTGACCCCCTATGTGCCACTCTGCCTCCAGAAATGCCTTATACCCCTATATGCCACTCTGCCTCCAGAAATGCCTTATACCCCTATATCCCATTCTGGAATTTAGGGGGTTAAAATGCATATTATGGGGCAGAGTGGCATATAGGGAGGTATAAGGCATTTCAGGAGGCAGAGTGGCATTAAGGGAGTTAAAAGGCATTGTATAGAGCACTCTGCCTCCAGAAATGCCTTATACCCCTATATGCCACTCTGGCATTTAGGGGGTTAAAATGCATATTATGGGGCAGAGTGGCATATAGGTGTATAAGGCATTTCAGGAGGCAGAGTGCTCTATTAAATGCCCCCTTAACGCCACTCCAGAAATGCCCTATGCCCCCATTTAACACACACACACACACACACACACACACACCCTATACCCCCATTTAACTAACACACACACACACACACACTCTCCCCTCCCCTCCCCTCTCAGCCCTCTCTTACCGGTGCTTCCAGCCGGGGCAGCGGGTTGACGTCGCCTTCTGCTGCAGCCGGAAGGAGGTGGAGTTGGCAGCGGGGGTTTGTATCCGTCCGTCGCGTATACTTTCCCCGGCTGTCAGAGATCAGAGTTCCCCGCACCGGTGCGGGGAACTCTGATCTCTGACAGTCGGGGAAGGTTTGCGCGACGGACGCAGACAACCCCCGCTGCTAGCCACACCTCCTTCCGGCTGCAGCGGACGTTGTCTACGCGGATCGCGTAGACGTCAACCCGCTGCCCCGGCAATACAGCAGGAAGCACCGGTAAGTGTGTGTATGATGGGGGGGGGGGGGTGAGACAGGAGGACCCAGGTCCCCTGCAGCGGTGCGGGGGATCTGGATCTTAGTCTCCTAATCAGACTCTATTTGAGGTCTGATTAGAAGACGACCCCGATTAGAAGACGAGGGGTATTTTTCAGAGCATTTGCTCTGAAAAAAACCTCGTCTTATAATCGAGCAAATACGGTATTAAATGGTTCTTTTTGTGGAACACCCACATTGCGGGAGCAGACATATGTAACGGGTTCACCAAGAGAGCTGTAGTAACTCCCAGATATCACCCAGTATCCTCCTGTTGTCCCCGGAATCACTTCCAGCACCAGTCAGCATGCACACCTTGGAACCCTGCTATGTGTAGCCAATAAGTAGACACAACTACCATGAATTGAGTACAGCACGTATGAATAGTTTATTGTTGTAAAACATTGATAAACTGGTACATGTAGACAACCCAACCTTTAATTCCCTTTAGCTACTGAAACTCCCCCTGGTAGCAATCCTGTTATGGGATTAGTTTACATAATGGAGCTCCTGACTGTGCAATCTTTGTTTGGCAGCCAGGCTGGAGCCATCTCTGACTACCTTTGGGCCTTGTATGACAGGTCATTTTGTCACAACATATAATTGGCTTGAGACAGACAATGGCTAGGACACAGAGATAACAGAAGCTCACAGGATTAACAGCTACCTGTTGTGTAATTGATAATTAGGTATGCAGCAGTGACACCTAGTCATACCCACAAGGGGTCTTAAGACAAGGGCTAACTCACACAATAACAAGGGAAACACTTCTAGGGCTGCAACAACTAATCGATAATGAAATTCTCATTATTTTCATTATCGATTAGCTCAATCGATTTTTATCGATTATAAAATGAGGGTTTTTTCAGAGCAAATGCGTTTTAAATCCGTTTGTGACTCGCAGCAGTTCCTACTTACCAGTCCCTCCCTGCAGTCACTGCCGATTGGCCCGCCCATTTCCTTCTCCTAGTGCCTCCCTGCAGTCAGGGGCAGATTGGCCCCGCCCCTGTGAGTATAAAATTAATATTTGGGATGCTGAAAGTTAGTGGACGTGGGGGTTAATTTAGGGGCAGCTATGGTTAATGGGGTGTTTAGGGTTAATTTTGGGGCAGTTGTGGTTAATGGGGTAGTTATGGTTAATGGGGTGTTAGGGTTAATTTAGGGGCAGTTGTGGTTAATGGGGTAGTTATGGTTAATGGGGTGTTAGGGTAAATTTAGGGGCAGTTGTGGTTAATGGGGTAGTTATGGTTAATTTAGGGGCAGCTGTGGTTAATGGGGTCTTTAGGGTTAATTTAGGGGCAGTTGTGGTTGATGGGGTCTTTAGGGTTAATTTAGGGGCAGTTGTGGTTGATGGGGTCTTTAGGGTTAATTTAGGGGCAGTTGTGGTTGATGGGGTCTTTAGGGGCAGTTGTGGTTGATGGGGTCTTTAGGGTTAATTTAGGGGCAGTTGTGGTTGATGGGGTCTTTAGGGTTAATTTAGGGGCAGTTGTGGTTGATGGGGTGTTTAGGGTTAATTTAGGGGCAGTTGTAGTTGATGGGGTCTTTAGGGTTAATTTAGGGGCAGTTGTAGTTGATGGGGTCTTTAGGGTTAATTTAATGCTGAGGACTGAGGGTTAATTTAATAGTTAACTTATGTGCAGTTAGATGTGAACGAGTCTGTGAATCTATCAGGGAACTATGGCATATCTGGGGAGGACGGAGTGACATATCTGGGGGTATAAGGCATTTAGGGCATATAAGGCATTTGTGGGGAGGGCGGAGTGGCATATGTGGGTGTGTGTGGCATATTTGGGAGTATAAGGCATATAGGGTATATAAGGCATATGTGGGGAGGGCAGTGTGGCATGACTGGGAGGCAGTGTGGCATATCAGGGGGCACAGTGGCATATAAGGGAGGCAGCGTGGAAAGCCTGGGCTCAAATGTACATAACTGGGGGGGGGGCAGATTGGGAAATAAAAACAAGAAATGCATTTTATCAAAAATAAATTTATTCTGCTGTTTGTTTTTAACATCCTGTTTGTTTATTAAATTATTTTAAATAAATGAAAAAATAATCGGCCAACTAATCGATTATGAAAATAATCGTTAGTTGCATCCCTAAACACTTCACACCTATAAAATCAACAATGCACCCAATGCAAAGACAATTCCTACACCAGGATGTCCAGCTCGCATTTACAGTTCCGAGTATCTGTTTGGGAAATGTGATAAAACATATAATAGGGGAAATCAGTAAAAAGTGGGTCCCTGTACCCAAGAACAGAATCCCTTCTAATGTTGGGGCCCATTGTCAGAAGGCAGGAGGCTAGCCATCAGTCCCCTCACAAAGCCCCAGTGATGGAAGGTTCCGCCCCACTCCGGTATGAGAACATAGTTGCCGATAGTCAAAAGATACAATATAAATTACGGATGTGAAAGTGTTTTTAAGGTCATCCAAAGCGAGACGTAGTAAGTGATCACCTAAAGGGATAGAAAACTGGAACACCACGAATAGGAAACACACCTCTGACAGGATGTTCCTTCAAGAAGAACCACAAATTTCAGTAAATAGAGGGGAAGGAAGAAAAGGTTTCCAAGGCATCCACTTAAGCACATTTCTATACTCAAGACCCAAGAATCTGCGAGATGAAGTTAATTTGCCAAGAGTGTATATAGTTTATAGGTAAAGGGCCTGGAGATCTCCATATTCAGGGAATAACTGCTTTGGCAGCATTTATAAGGTGTATCGTCAGATCATAGGAACCAGAGCCTGAGCCACATCTCTAACAGTGTGAGGGGAGCTGGGGAAAAAACTCCATTGGAGCTTTGTACCAACGAATCAGTAACTTAAAAGAGCATTTCTGTATTTTACTGGGCATGGATCCTTTATGTATAGCCAAGAGCACATTATCCCAGTCCTTGCCCTGAAGTAAAATAAGGAGAGTATACAACTTTGAAAGAAGGTGAGAGGTCTCAACACACAGGCTTTCAAATTCAGTTAGGGGACGAATGATGGAATGATGTAAAAGTGTTTCAGTTGGTGTGTACCTAAAAGGGGGGGGGATTTTACAGGAACGACCTGTACCCCGACTGGGTACACCTGCCAGAAATTGCTTCCTTCTGCACATAGTCACTGCCGACGACAGAAGGAAATACAGTCTCTCAGGAACCTCTGTGGCACTATAATAGCACAGAGGCTTACCCCAACAACAAGACAGAACTCATATTAAGGTAAAACAGGAACTGTATTATTTAAACCAAATACAGAACTATATATATATACAAGTAAGAAAAGGGGCAAGATAAATATCACAAGATCTAATTACCATGTCAGGAAAGAAGTAATTAGTAGGGACGCACAGATATATCGGGAGCCGAAAAGGGCAAAATGCCGAAATAAAAAAAAAGGCAGAAAATAATCATCCGCAGGGGCCAGGCTGCTTACCTGTGCGTTGCTCGCACAGTTTGCGAGCAGCGTCTCTTGTACTGGCCAGGAACCCAGCGGAGTGAATCGCAGACCTCTGCAGGGACCCTGCTGCTTCGGTCTGTGCAAACAACTTCTCTTACCCCGCCCCAGGGGAAGAAACATTAAATTCTTATCCGAGAATTTCCTTTCCTTGTTACTTCCCGGTAGCACAGGAGATAGCTCCGCCTATCCGAATAGGGCAGGAAAGATTTAAACCCCCAGAACATTCCCTTTACCCACAGCGAATACAAAAGACCAAATACGGTAAACAACAACAGGAATTTTATACTCACTGTAAATTCTTTTTTCCTTAATATGGTGGCAGTACAGATGGGTGTTGTTCTTCCTTAGGGACAAGGATCTGAAATACAAAGAGTTAAAACCCTCCCCCTTCACTAACTCCTCCTCACTCATAAGAGCACACCAGACCAAACACAGCCAGTAAATACCAAGAATACAAACATGCTTGCAAAATATCTTTAATGGTAGACAACATGAGGAAGGGAAACCTGTACCGCCACTATAGTAAGGAAAAAATAATTTACGGCGAGTATAAAATTCCTGTTTTTCCTGGCATATAGTGGCAGTATAGATGGGATATAGCAAAATAACCAATGGGAGGGGAATACTTAAGAAGCCACTGACTGAAAAAAATGCCACAGAGGAGGAGAAGATGTCTAGTCAGTAATGCTGGACAAATGTATCGAAGGCAGACCGGGTAGCTGCCTTACATATATTTCTTCAGAAGATGAGGTCGACTTTTCAACCCTAGACCCAGACATAGCTCTTGTGGAGCGAGCCGAAATATGGGACGAGATGACTTGCCTGCTGCTTGAGTGAGCTAGTCGAATGGTCTCTGTAAGCCACCTCGAGATGGCCTGCTTGATCTGAAGATCTACCAAAAAACACAAATAATTGATCCGTATTGCGGAAAGCAGCGGTGCGATCTGTAGAAATGTCTTAGAGCTCTTCAGACATCCCATATGTGCCATTGTCCCCTCTGGAAATACCTGATGGAAAAATGGTGAATACAGCAGCTGAGGACAGAGCTAGTGGTTACCCAGTTGCCTTGCTGAAGTAATAGACACCAGCAACGCCGTCTTCAGTGACAAAAACTTGCGACTTCTTCCAGAGGTTCGAAGGGTACAGAATAGAGAGCTAGTAAAATCAAGGTCAAAAACCCATGAAGGAAAATGAGACCGTCTGGGGGGTTGCCGAATAGTTGCCGCTTAAAGAAATGCCTGATCAGAACATACAAGGCCAAATCCGAAAGGAGAAAAAGATGGAGGGCCGATACTTCCCCTTTTGATGTTGAGACATTAAGACCTGCTGAGAATTCCACGAGGGCGGAACTAAAAGAAATAGAAAAATTTCCTCCAAACCCGCATCAGCCATGTCATGGGAAAGTCCATTATCTCTAAGGATAATACTTGCCAAAGCTAGGCCGTCAAAATGACCATCTGAAGGAATTTTGTTCTCCACCAGCTGGGCCAAAAATGACAGCTCCAAACTCTTGAGGCCATATTGTTTAGCTCTGAGAACTAAGTCTGTATTGGCCAATACAGGATAGATGTTAAGACCCTGGCCTAGTCCGTTCGAATGTTGAGGACGATACGTGGGATCATAGCCACCGGAAGAAAAATGTAAGCCATCCTGAATCTCCATATCACTGACATACTGTCCAGCACCAGAGGGTTGACCCATGAACACAGAGAGGCTAAAACCCAGAAGATTGCTGTTGTCTCTGGTTGCCACAAGGTCGATTCCTGGAAGGCCAAACTAGAACCAGGATGGAGAAGATTCTTTTGTCTAGGGATCAATTCGATCTGCTGAGGTCGTCTGCAATACAATTGTCCCTTCCCCTGAAACGTGTGGCTGACAAATCTTCTTGGTTTTGTTGAGCCCATGCCATGACTTCTTCTGAGAAGGCCTGAAGTTTTGGAATCCGGGTGCCGCCCTGTCTGTTGATATATGATATTGTGGTAGCGTAGTCGGATGGGATTCTTACATCCTTCCCTTTAGCACTGAAGTTGATGTCCAGATCTTCTTCTTTCTGGGACAAATGCCTAAGGATGTCCCATTGAAGTGGCCTTATACGTGTCTTGGAGCAGCTTACTGCAGGGATACAAGTCGTCAGAATGCTCAAGATGCTCATAGCTTTTCTGAAGGACCAGGTAGGATTTTGTTGCAAAGCGGACACAACCCTTCTTACGTTTCTGATCTTTGATCATGGAATAAAGAGCCGTAAGGAGGTGGAGTCCACAATCAGCCCCAAGATTTGCATACTTCGAAAGAAATAAGGTTGGACTTTTTGTCCAGGTATGGGATGACCCTGATACCTTATTCTCTGAAAGTTGAAACTGGAAATGGAGAACTCTCACCCCATTCCTTATAGCGAACCTGAGGAATATACTGGATGCAACTACAATAGGCACATGCAGCGGGTGGCTGGAGACAGACCTTTATGGAATCCTGCTAGGAGGAAATCTAGGACGTTGCTGATAGAGACAACAGGACCCTGAAGCTGTCTAGTAGAACACCATAAGGAGAAGGACATGCGGATCTTATACCGGAGATTGGTAACTTGTTTCCAGCTCTTCATCAAGGTTTCAGCTGCTTCTTTAAAGAGACCTGCCAGAATCAAACTCTCCCTTTCGGGAGCCATGCTGAAAAACTGAAACAGGTGGGATTTGGGTGGAGGACAGGCCCATGATGAAGCAGGTCTGGTTGGTCCTCCAACCTTAGTGGACTCTCTACGGACAGACGAATCAACTCCGGGTACCAAATCCTTTTGGGCCAGTCGGGAGCTATTAGAATCACCCGACATCTGTCCCTCTTGATTTTCCGGAGAACTCTGGCAATGAGAGGAAGAGGGGTAAAGATACAACCCAGATCGAAGGCCCAAACCTCAGAAAAGGCATCCAGAGCTAAGGGATGGCCTGCTGCTGACAGGGAATAAAAAAAGAGGGAGTTTCTTGTTGGCTGTTGTAGCCATGAGGTCGATCTCTGGAATTCCCCAGATTTTCGTGATCTGTTGAAACGTTGCATAGCTCAGGCTCCACTCTCCTTGAAGAACAGAAGTTCTGCTTAGGAAATCTGCAGTGAGGTTCTCCTTCCCATGGATGAACACGGCTGAAAGGTGAGAAAGATGAAATTCGGGCCACTTCCCGATCTTCTGAAGAAGACTTCTCAACTGAAGAGTTCTCGTGCCTCCTTGTTTGTTCAGAAAAGCCACTACCGCGCGATTGTCCGACAGAATTCTTACCGCTTTTCCTTGCAACCTGGTCTGCCATGAGAGGAGTGCTTTCCAAACTGCCAGTAGTTCCAGCATATTGATATGAAGATTGCGCTCGTTGTTGGACCAGGCAACTGACAACTGACAAGGCAGAGGCACTAGCAGCCATGCGTACGGACTCCATACCTGAGGCGCATAAAAAAAAATCAGCAGCGCTTTTCACATCTGAGATGCCACAGAGAATTTCTTCTTCACCTGTCCCGCCTAAGATATCATCTTCAATTTGTTGAAGCCACAAGCAGATAGCCCTAGCTACTGAGGCTGCTGCAATGCCTTGTTTAAAGATAGCTGCTGAAGCTTCAAAAGATCTCTTAGCTGCCCCTTCTGCCTTTCTGTCCATGGGATCTGAAAAACAAGAGGAATCCTCTAAAGAAATAGCCGATCTTCTGGTGGCTCTGGCCACTGGAGCATCAATTTTGGGGGCTGAAAAGAGCTCAGATAAATTGTCTGGAAAAGGAAAGAGTCTGGAAACCCTTTTACAAGTGGTTAGCCTTCTTTCCGGAGCCTTCCAATGGTCAGTGATTATGGACTTTAAGTTTTCATGTACAGGAAAAACCTTAGGTTTCTTAAAAGAGCCCTTAAAAAACTGGTCTGGTTTGCCTTTCGGCTGCTTTTCTTCCAGATATTGAGCGGCCCTTACAGCTTGTTCACTTCTTCTGCTGGAAAGAAGAAGGATTCTTCCGATAGCTCTCCATCCTGCAGGGATTTGGGATCCTCCATATACCTGAGGACCGGAACCCAGGTAAAGAATCTAAAACAGAAGATTTAATCTGCTGAAAAGTGGACTGGAGTCCAGCCGTCATCCATTCCTTGAACTCTGAAATGGACTCCTCTCTGGCTTTGAGGCAGGATGAGCCTTCCAAGGAGCTGGTGATTCTTAAGGGAGGTCTGGCTTATCTAGCGACATCCTAATAATGAAGGATAGGAGACGGTTAAAAACAAATACAAAACAGAAGCAGCAAACTCCCATAGACTCATAACCTACTTGGGTTAAGAGGCAGAAAAACACCAGAACAGAAAATCTCAGGATTCTAGGACTCTTCATCAGAAGTAAACCGCAAGCTAAGAGCAGCACAAGCCAAAAAAATTTAAAACCTTACCAAATCACGGAAGAAAAGGTCCAGAACCCGCCAAAAAACTGAGAGCTGTTTACAGATCTGCCCCCTCCTGACCTCAGATATCTGCTGGCAGGCTGAGATGGAACCGGAGGATCAGCTGTAATCATCGACTGAAGCAGAGTCCCGGCATTCTGCTTCAAGCTAGCCCATCCAAGGGCTGCTAAAAGTAAGAAGGCGAGAGTCCCACCGGGGACCCTGCGTGAGGAAGCCCTTTTCCTGCTCCGGTAAACAAGAACCTCCCGTGGACCAGAGAGCTCTCTCACAAGCTCTGAAAATAACAAACGGGGGATGCACCTACTCGGATAGGGCGAACTATCTCCTGTGCTACAGGGAGTAACAAGGGAAAATGTTTTCCCCTGTGGGAAAACAGAAGCAGCAGGGTCCCTGCTGAGGTCTGCGAGTGAGAGATCTGCAGTTCAGGTAAGGGGGTGGAGGAGTATGTATGAGCAAGTATGTGTGATTAAGGGAATGAATGAGTGAATGAATGAGTATATGAATGAGTGAATGAATGTTAGTGAAAGTGTGTGATACCATAGATGTGCAAGTGGGGGGGATAGCATGGCATAGGGAGCCTGTAATCACACTCCTATCATGCTCAGGTTCTAGCATGTACTGGCTGACTTAGCATGATAGGAGTCTGATTGCTGTTACCAATCATATATATTAATATTGTTGTTGAATTTTTATGTCCAATTTTGGTGTTACTTTTAATAAATGTGTGGTTAACACGCCAAAATTATACAAAAAACATTATATATGTGTATATACATAATAACATTAATTGGGGAGGTAGACATAGAATGATGACAGACGTATAAATGAATTGAAATAGACAATGGCTAGGACACAGAGTTAACAGGGGCTAATCAGATTAACAGTTACTGGCTGTGTATTTAGTAATTACATACACAGCAGTAGGGGGTACACAAAAGACAGTGAAGGGCAGCACGAACACCTAGCACATTAATACACATTTCTTCACAACAGATAATCAGCCTTCTTCCTACACCAGCATGTCCAGCTGGCATTTACAATTCTGAGTCTCTGAGTGGAAAATGTGGTGAAAAAGGTAAAAGGGGAAAATCAGTAGAAAGGGGACCCCTGTGCTCACTTTCCCAAAAACAGAACTCCTTCTAATGTCAGGGCACATTGTCAGCAAGCAGGAGGCTAGCCATCAGTCCCCTCCAAAAGCCCTAGTGATGGAAGGTTCCGTCACCTTTGAGAACGTGAAAAGTTCTCAAAATACCTGATTGGGGAGAAGCGATTGTCCTCATCTGAAATACCTTGGGAGGGGGGGGTCCAACCAAAACCATGGAATATGTGGGAAAGGCTATTTATGCAAATCTGATGTGATTGTGGAAAGTAGTGTTCAATAAATCAGGGCTGCTAAATAGGATAGGTCTGAGGGGATTATCACAACCAAATACTTAATTGAGACCTTGCATCTAACAGAAAAATTATTACAAATATTACACTTAATTGCCTCAGGAATATTAGTGCCCAGGAGCTCCGACTTATGTGAGTTAATTTTATAATTAGAGAGAATGGAAAGCGTTAAGTTCACTGATAACATGCTTCATAGATGAGTAGGGATCAGTGACCATACATACATGTGAATAATACCCTGTAGGGAATGCCCGACACTCTAATTTGCGGAATTTTCTCTAAGCGTATTTGCCAAGGGTTCCATAGCCACAATAAAAAGTAGTGGTGAAAGGGGACAGCCCTGGTGCGTGCCATTTGACAGGGTGACCTGGTGAGAAAACGTACCATTAACTTTCATTTGAGCAGAGGGTGACATATACAAAGCTTTGATTTGATTAGGAACATTGGTCCCTAGGCTTAATTTAGTAAGGACTCTAAAAAGATAAGGCCCGGCCACCTTATCGAACGCCTTTTCCACATCCATTGAGGCCAACATAAAGGGAAGGTTATGTTCCCATTCATGTGAGAAGAGGCCGATGACCCTAATCATATTGTCCCTAGCCACCCTAAGAGGGACAAAGCCCACCTGGTCTGAGTGGACCAGAGTGGGAACAAACGAATACAATCTGAGAGCCATGATTTTATCTTAAGGTTTAACCCCTTCGTGACAAAGGCTGATTTTACTTTTTGTACCCTTCGTGACAATGGCCGTTTTAACATTTCTGCGCTGCTTGTGTTTAGTTGTAATTTTCTTCTTTCCCGTTTACTGAACCCACACACATTAGATATTGTTTTTTTCAGGACAAGAAGGGCTTTCTTTAGATGACATTGTTTTGATTGTATCATATTATTTACTATTAAAAAAAGTATGAAATATGGTGAAAAATTTAGAAAAAAATGACTGTTTCTAACTTTTAGTTGAAAAATCTTTTACTCATCTATAAAAGGTAATGAAAAAACCTGCTAAATAGATTCTACTATTTGTCCTGAGTTTAGAAATACCCAATGTTTTTATGTTTCTTTGTTTTTTTCTACACATTATGGGGCAAAAAGTACAGGTAGCGTTTTGCTATTTCAAAGCCTTTTTTTCCAAATCTGGTAATTCTTCCCCCCATGTGTCATTTCGGGTATCTTTGAAGCCGACCAATGCAATTTACCCCATCAAGTCATATATTTTTGAAAATTAGACAGCCCAGGGTATTCCAAGTGCTAGTATTTTAACCCTTTCCAAGCACTAATTCTACCATCAGCCTTTGTCAAACTTTATGGTAGTCATTTTTTCACACACATTTTACTTTAGGTATGAATAAACAGGTTCTGGTATATGTCACTATCATAAAACACCCCAATATGTGTTTAGCAACATCTCCTGAGAACAGCGATACCCCACATGAATGATATTGCCTGGCTGTTTGGGGGCAAAAGGGCCACATTTGGGGCATGCGCATTTTCAATGTGGAACTTTGGCATTTGGGGATCCACTGCCCATGCCCTATTTGGTACATCTTTGAGCCGGGCCATTTCAGTATGCCCAATAAAGCCATATATTTTTGAAAACTAGACACCCCAGGGTATTTCAAATGCTAGTATTTTAACTCTTTCCATGCACCATATCTACCACCAGTCTTTGTCAAACTTTGTGGTAGTCATTTTTTTGCATTTGTTTTGTCACACACATTTTACTTCAGGTATGAATTAAAAAGTTCTCGTATATGTCACTATCACAAAACACCCCAATATGTGTTCAGCAACATCTCATGAGCGCAGTGATACCCCACATGAATGATTTTGGCTGGCTGTTTGGGGGCAAAAGGGCCACATTTGGGGCATGCACATTTTTCAATGTTGAACTTTGGCATTTGGGCATCCACTGCCCATGCCCTATTTGGTACATCTTTGAGCCGGGCCATTTCAGTGTGTCCAACAAAACCATATATTTTTGAAAACTAGACACCCCAGGGTATTTTAAATGCTGGTATTTTAACTCTTTGCATACACACATTTTACCACCAGCATTTTTTCAAAGTTTGCAGTAGTATTTTTGTGTGTGTATTTTTCCCACACACACCTACTTTATGTATGAATTTACAGCTCCTGGTATATGCCGCTGTCACACGACACCCCAATATGTGTTCAGCAATATCTCCTGAGTACGGTGATACCCCACATGCATGGGTTTGTCATTTTTGGGGGGAACTAAAAGGCCACATTTGGTACGTGTGCATTTTTCTAATTGGAAATTAGATGTGTGGCCATCCTTCCCCCCGTGTTAATTGGGACCTTGTTGAACCCGGCCAATTCAATTTACCCCATCAAATCATACATTTTTTAAAAGTAGACACCCCATGGGCATTTAATATGCCAGTATTTTAACTCTTTCCATGCGAGAATTGTTTTAAGCTAATGTGCTAATTTTAGGACTTGCTCACAAAAATATATTTTTTATATATATATTTTAATTTTTTTTTGCCTTTTTTAAAACATTTTTTTTCAACTTGAAGGTTCCCCTGATAGTGACATCAGAGGGAAATTATTTTTACATTTTACTGGTTTTTTACTATTTTTTTTCTAATGATTATTAATTTTATTTTATTTTTAATTTATTTTTTTCTAATCACACTGTGATTAGAAAGCTGGGCTCCATTGACTTGCATGGTTGAATGCAGTACCTGTATTCAACCTGCAAGTGGAGCCAGAGTTCTCTAGAGGGTCAGGAGACCGTCTAGCGAACTTTTTCGTCTTTATTATTTTTTTTCCCGGGCCGCCGCCATCTTGCTGATGGCGAAGATCACCGGCAGCTGCGGCTGTGACCGCTCTCCGGAGCGGTCACAGTCCATCAAGAGGTAAGTGTTTGGTGTCGCTGGATGCCTCCTGATCGAGGCATTCCAGCGACACCATTTAAGTTTAGGAGGTGATCGTTGATCGCCTCCTAAACGCTTTTAAAACGGGCGTCCGCCGCCATACATTGTATGGCGGATGTTGACGCCCCGGGGAGGGGCCAGACATGGCCCCTGATTCCGATCATGGCGTTGCTGAATGCCTCGAGGTCGAGGCATTACAGCAACGCCGTTTTGGGTAAAAAAAAATCGATCACGTTTTAACTAATGACGGTCCTGGCACGTCATTTGTCGTTAACGACATGTTTTTCCGTGACGTGCCCGGACCGGCAATTGTCATCAAGGGGTTAATGACCATGACGTTTTTTATTTTTTGCACCCTTTGTGACCAAGGCTGTTTTTAAAAACTTTTGCGGTGCTCGTGTTTAGCGGTAACATTCTCCTCTCCCATTTAGTGAAGTTACATATTGTTGTTTTCAGGACAATAAGGGCTTTCTTCAGATACTATTTTTGTGATCATATCATCTACTTTCCTATATAAAATGTATTGAAAAAAAGCACAGGTTTTCTCACTTTTATTTGAAAAATCTTTAGAAATCCCAATCTTTTTTTCTGCATGTTATTGAGCAATAATTACAAGTATCGTTTTGCTATTTCAAAACCATTTTTCCCCGAAATCCGGTCATTCTGCCTCATGTGGTATTTGGGACATCTTTGAAGCCGGAAAATGCAATTTACCTCATCAACTTATATATTGAAAACTATACACCCTACGGTATTTCAAATGCTGATATTTCAATCCTTTCCATGCACTGATTCTACCATCAGCCTTTGTCAAACTTTTTTGGTTTTTTTTCCACACACATTGTACCGTATTTGCTCGGTTATAAGACGACCCTGATTATAAGATGACCTCCCAAAATCTAAATATTAATTTAGGAAAAAAACAAAAAGCCTGAATATAAGACTACCCTATAGAAAAAAAAGTTTTACTAGTAAATATTAATGCATGTAAACAATTTTTTCATATCTAATAAAAGCTATGATTGAAAAAAATATTTTTTTTTATTTCCTTTTATTTGCCAACCTGCCCCCCCAGTTATGCACATCTGCCCCCAGGGTTGCCACTCTGCCCCCAGAAATTCCTTATACCCCCTATTTGCCACTCTGCCCCATGATGTGCCTTTTAACCCTCTATATACCAGAGTGGCATATAGGGGGTTAAAAGGCATATCATGGGGCAGAGTGGCATATAGGGGGTTAAAAGGCATATCATGGGGCAGAGTGGCATATAGGGGGTTAAAAGGCATTTCTGGAGGTGTATATATATATATATATATATATATATATATATATATATATATATATATATATATATATATATATATATATATATATATATATATATAACTGCTAACAGCAATCACACTCCTATCAAGCCAGTACATGCTGGAACCTGGGGATGATAGGAGTGTGGGTACAGCCCCCCTATGCCATGCTACCACCACCACCCACCTTACTGTCAGGATCAAGGTGAGGAACCCGATATGCAGGAAAACCCAGCAAAGTCCAAATCAAACCGAAAGGTTTAGCAGCGTAGCCGGTAACAATAGCCAGAGGGTCAGGATAGGAGACAGCAACGTAGTCGGTATCAATAGCCAAAGGGTCAGGATTGGAGATAGCAGTGTGGTCGGTATCAATAGCCAAAGGGTTAATAACAGGAAACAGGAGAGAACAACAATGTAGCTCTTAAAAGCACAATAACTGAGCACTGAATGATTCTCAGTGCTCATTTTTAAATCTACCACCAGAGGTCGCCCTTCCCCCTCTACGTGCTGACGGTGGTGTGTGTTCCCCGCCCTCTCCATTCAGGAGTGAATAAGGAGAGGTGGGGGCGCGCGCGCGCTCTTTGAGACCGGCATCGTGGCAGGAGCGGCGTGGGAGCTGGTACCCACAGTCAGCGGGTACTCGGGTGAGTGACTGCGCTGGGGGGTTCTCCGTGGACCCTGACACTTACACATCCATGCTATCATACACACACTCATTCACAAACATTTAAATACTCATTCATTTCATTAATCACACATACTTGCTCAAAAACCCTCCCCCACCCCCTTACCTGAACTGCAGATCTCTCAGTCGAAGACTTCTGCAGGGGCCCGGCTGTGCGAGCAACTTCTCTGGCCCCGCCCCCAGAGGAAGGAGGGGAAGGCAGAGTTATGTGACACTCTACTAGCTTCCTGTTCTCCACGGCTAGAAGAGACGCTGCTCGCGACCAAAGCACCGGTAAGCAGCCTGGCAACCTAATCGAGGTCTGATTAGAAGACGACCTCGATTATTATCGAGCAAATACGGTACTTCAGGTGTGAATTTACTGATCCTGATATATGTCGCTGTCACACAACACCCCAATATGTGTTTGTTGGCTTGTTCGGGGACTAAAAGGCCACATTTCGGAGTAGTACATTTTTTAAATTGGAATTTTGACATGTTAAAAATTCTGCCCACATATCCTATTTGGGATATCTTTGAAACCGGCCAATTCAGTTTACCCCATCAAATCATATTTTTGAAAAATATACAACCCTTGGAATTTCAAATGCTGGGATTTTAACTTTTTCCATGCACACATTTTACCACCAGAGCCTTTGTTAGAGTTTGCCATAGTACCGTATTGGCTTGAATATAGGCCGCACTTTTTCCCCCCACTTTAAGTCTTTAAAGTGGGGGTGCGGCCTATATTCGGGGTCCAGACCACCTCTATAACGCCTTTACAAGCTCTACAGACGGATCAGGAGGTCAGATGTTCTGGTATCCGTGAAGGTGAGTAGCCAAGGGTCCCAAATGTTCTTGAATTTGTGCATCTCGTCCCGAAGCTTGGCAGTCATTTGTTCAATGGTGATGAGGTGCCAGATATTTGCTAATACTTCTCTGTGTGATGGTGGCCTTCTCCAAATCCGAATTTCTCCAGGACAGCCCACATGTAGGTCCAGTCGATCCTGTCGAAGACTTTTTCTGCATCCAAAGCCAACAACATGGAACCATGGTTAGTGAGCCTGGCTGTTTCTATCAGGTCAACAGTGCGATGGATATTGTCCGCTGTTTCGCTGTTAGGAGTAAACCCCACTTGATCCAGGTGTATCAATGTGGGGATGACCGCCCCCAGCCGGTTTGCCAGCAACTTCGCATAGAGCTTAATATCGGCATTGATGAGGGATATGGGGCGATGGCTGCTACAATTGGACGGGTCTTTGTCTTCTTTATGAATAACTATAATCTTGGCTTTCAGCATTTCACCCGTAGGGGGAACACCAGTCAGAAATCCGTTGAAGAGCTGAAGCAGTCGTGGGACCAGTCTGGAACTTCTTATAATAGGAACCCAGGAGGCCACCTGGCCCCGGGGCTTTAGAGGGCTTGATTGAAGCAATGGCGGCCTGGGTTTTGTCTTCCGTGAAGGGGCTTTCTAGTGATTCAGCGTGGTATTGGAGAAGGGATGGTAAGAGGATAGAGTCAAGGAAGCAGTGTATATATGGTCTTGTCCCAAAATATTTTTTGGAACTTTGTTCCCGTCATACAGAGCCTGGTAATATGTTGCGAATTGGTTAGCAATGTCTTTAGGGTGCACCCAAGTTTTCTTTTGGGAGTCCACAATCTTGGAGATGTTTTCTGTCTTCCTTTTATTTCTCAACCGCCCGGCGAGCATGGAATCGGGTTTGTTGGCCTTTTCGAAGAATTTCTGGTTGGTGGCGTTCAGGGAGTATAGAACTTGTTTACTGAGAAGTGGGTTTAGTTCTCCTTTCAATTGTATGATATCATGGAGGATGTTAGCATTATGTTGTGTTTCCACTATGGTCAATCGGGTCATAAGAGAGTCTATGGCTTCTCGGTGGAGTTTTTTTTACGACGGCCCGCTATGCGGATGAAGGAACCGAGAATGAACGCCTTGTGGGTCTGCCATATCAGCATGGGGTCTGTCTCCGGGATTTGTTGAAATGGAAGAAGTCCTCAAGATCTTTGACGATTTCACTAATCACCAGGGAATCAGTAAGTAGGAGTTCATCAAGCCACCACTGCCCGTGCTCCCGCGATTCGTGTGTCGGGCAGAGAATGCATTCCACTGCGCCGTGGTCAGACCATGAGATGGGGTGGATCTTTGCCGATTTCATTGAGTTGGCCATGTATTGGCTTAAAAAGATATAGTCGATTCTCTAGTAGGACCGATGGGGGTGTGAGAAAAAGGTGTAGTCCAGTGTCTTCGGGTATAGGAGTCTCCAGATGTCAACCAGGGCGGCAGTTGCCACAAAGTCTTTAAGGTGTTTGGTGTTTAGAGGAGGGTGTGACAGTAGCATGGGACCTTTTCTGTCCAGGAACATGTCCTACAGAGTATTGAAGTCACCTCAGACAATGAGTTGGTGCTTACGGAATGGAAAAAGGATGTCAGAGAGGTGTGAGTAGAAAGAGGTAGAAGGAGCATACACATTGAGGATAGCCGGATAGCCCCATTTATCAGCTATGATCGACTGGAGGTGGAAACCCAGAGAGGACCGGATGAATACGCTGAGGCCGTGAGTGGCATGATGGTGTGTCCCAAAGTGTTTGCTCCAGTATGCTGGTAAGTATGAGTTGCAAAGGTGAGTTTCCTGGAGTAGAATGATATCTCCACGGTGTCTTTGGTAGTAGTTCATTGCTAGGCGTCTCTTCCGGGGAGAGTTCAGGCCTTTAACGTTGTGTGAGATTATTGTGATGTCACCCACCATTTAGTTGCAGGAGGAGAAGGCGGAGAGGTGAGTTGGAAGGAGGGGTGCAGCAGCTGTCCAGGGCCACTCGAAGTAGAGACAAAAAAGAGAGAAGGAAAAAAAAATGGAAGGGGGAAGAGGCAGAATTGCAATGTGGGGGCATGGCTTGGCTGTTGTGCGGAGATGGCCTCTATTTAGAGGACCTCGGAACCGATTTGGGTGAGAATTATGATAAAAAGACGGATAAAGCTTCGTCACTTATGAAAACGAGTGACAAAACAACTTCTCCTTCTGGACAATCCGGGGATGGTAAAAAGCAGATGGCCTCACAGGCATTATCCAGTTTCGAGATGTTGGCAATCACTGCATCTCTACGGCCGTTAATTGAAGATCTGTTTACACGGTTCAAAGGGGAGCTCAGAGAAGAGATTCTGAAAGACTTTGTTGGTGATTTAGTCGGGATTCGTAAAGATATTAACGAACTCCAAATCAGAACTGATGAAATTGAAAACAGCGTGGATCATCTAACAAAGTCTCGTGATCAACTGGAAAATAAGGTATTTCAACTTGAAACGAGACTTGAAAATGCTTTAACCAAAATATCAGATTTGGAGGACAGGAGCAGGAGGAACAATGTCCGTATAAGGAGAATCCCTGATTCTATTAAGCCTCAAGAACTGGGTGATTATGTTAAGGCCCTCATCCTGGCTGTGTTGCCAGATGCCACAGAGTTGGAACTGAAAATTGACAGGGTACACCGTTTACCAAAACCCCCCTCTGCTCCTAAAGATGCTCCCAGGGATACCATTGCTAGGATCCATTATTACAAAGTTAAGGAAATTGCCTTTAGGAGTGCAACGATCCCTGCAGAATTCCAACATATAAAATTTTTTCAAGACTTCTCAGCTGCTAGAAGATCCAATTACTCCTAGACCTCATGAGAAGATGAGGAGGAAAGAATTGATGTATTGATCACCTCTTCAACTATTTGTTATTACTACAAATATTTGTTTCCGGAACCGTAGCCTTTTTGAAGATTTAATACTCTGGAGTTCGTTGATTTCAAGTGCATGTACTATTGTGACCACGCTGGAAGTTTGTACCATGTCTTTTTCATTATTATTATTGGTTTACCACAAAGTGAAGATCACGTTGTTTGGCTTTCTGGAACTTAATGAACCACATGGATATTACTTCACCTTTCAAATACTGGTTTCAATTGCGGTCGAGCGCATCTTTCCACCACTTGTGAAAAGTGCCGAGCTGTTCCAAATTAATATAGCGGAAATGCTATATCCTATCGGCGCAACTTTAGGAATGATAAGGTTATTTGGTTCTTTCTTATTGTGGATTGCGAATTTGTTTATAATTGTTGCTCAATGGTTATAATTTATAAGTGTGAGCTTTGGCTTGATGCTTCCCCTAACCTCCTCCACTCCCCCACTCATGGGCCTTCATTTTTGTTTAAATTCTCCGTTTATTGAACAGTGTAAAATAGAGAGACCATGAACAATATGCAGGTATAAAAGTAGATGGTAGCAGGTAACATATCAATCACAGATCCAAATGAGAATAAAACAGACCATCAAATAACATAAATGTCGCGGACGATACTGTTACATGAAGTCTCCAGTGCGTAAAACCAAAAAAAAGGAAAAATAGATGCCACCAGGTCAATCCAGCTCGGCAACAAGAGGCAGAGAGTCGTGGAAAAACCAGCAGAGGTAAGGTGACAACGCGTTCCGCATACAACAAATAAACGGAGCCGAAGAAAGAAAACTAACATGAATAACAGAACCATAAAACAGCTCCACGATTAGTTGCTCCGGATAAATATGAATACATCAAAGAGGTGAGACGGTAAAAATAAGAATGTATAAGGAGGACAAATGCAACACAGTAGGGACCTGTCGCCACCGAGGATAGAGAAGGGCCAAAAAAAAAAAAAAAAGAAACCAGGGACCCAAAACATAATGCGTCAACCATCCCTACCTGTCACCAGAGGATTGTAGTGAGCCGTCGCGATATTTAGGGAGGGGAGCACGGGGGAGTAGTAGCCGTGAGGTACTGACCCAGAATGTCCCTAAAATCCGCTGAGGCAACAAATTCATGCCACCAGAACCAGCGCCTGGTATGTTGGTAACCCTTGCCCCTGGACGTCCAGACTAACTCCTCCATTTGTTCAATAAGATTTACCTTCTGAAGCCACACAGAGATCGGCGGGGGAGTGGAAGTGCGCCAAAACTTGGGTATCACGGCTTTGGCCGCATTGAGGAGGTGTATGGTAAGTGTGCGCTTTTAAGCCTGTGGTGTAAGTGAGGTAAGGTGTAACAAAACTGCTTCTGGCTTATTCAAAAGACCCATGCCACCCACACGTTCCACCACCCGCAAAACTACTCGCCAGAAGGACTGAACTACCGAACATTGCCACCATATGTGGTACAAAGTCCCCCTGTCGGACCCGCACCTCCAACAAGTATTGGAGACTGAGGGAAAGAACCTATGGAGATCCACGGGTGTCCTGTACCACCTCGTCAAAAGCTTGTACGAGCACTCCTGAATCCTGCTGGAGATGGAGCCCCGACGAATAGCAAACAAAACCTTATCCCAGTCCTGGAGGGATGGCGAGACGGAGAGATCCCCCTCCCACATGCTCATAAAATAGGGTTTCGACCTGGATGCGGAATCCAACAACAGGGCATAGAGCACTGATAACAGATGTGGAGTCTCCGAGGTAGAGGAACATAGCAATTCAAAGGGGGACAACGGACGGGACAGGAGGGGGGTCCTGGGGATAGACAGCACAAAGTGCCGAGTCTGAATGTAAAACAAAAGTTCTGCCGAAGACAAGGATTGCTTACCGTAGAAGGTCTCGGCCGACACGAGCCTGTCACCCGGAAACATGGAATGAAAACGCATAATACGCCATGGGAGAGAAGGCTGCAGAGGGGACCGGTGGACAGACATACTAAGGGGGAAATTAGGGTTAGGAATGATCGGATAAAGGGGGCACGGACTGGAGGACAAGGCGCCCTCCTTCACAATACTGGCAAACACACGCAAAGTAGCGCAGACAGTAAGCGAGGTCCCAGAGACAAAGTGTTTTTTTAAATCCGGTAGCCAAGGAAGGCAAGAAAGAGGGACACCCACCAGCGACCCCTCAATCTCCAACCACTGCTTAGGTACCGAGATGGACCACTCCGTAATCCTACGGAGAAGGGCCGGCCGCCAGTACTTCTCCAAATCCGGTAACCCCAGACCTCCCTTAAGTTTAACTCTAATTAAGTGGGCGTGGGAGAGTCTAGGAGATCTAGAACACCAGACATAGGAGCGAAAGAGACGGGGACATTTCTTAAAAAATAAACGAGTTAGAAAAATGGGTAAGGTTTGGAATAAGTCTAAAAACCGGGGAAGAATATTCCGCAGGTCCGAAGACACGGCGGCAAGTAACGGGGTGAAATTCAGCGAAAAGAGAAGGGAAAGATCCACGGGAATCCGCAAACCTAGGTAAGTAAGGGCCTGATCACAAATCTAGAACGGAAAATCACACATTCAACTCCGCTGGGACGTTACAACATAACATTTCAGACATAGAGAGATTTATTTTATAATTGGAGAGCGCACCGAAGGTTCGCAACTCCTGAAGCATGTGGGAGAGGGAGTCCAGAGGGTTCGAATTAATACAAAGCATGTCATCGGCGTATATCGCCAGTTTATGTTGGACCCCAGCCATAGGAATGCCAGATATAGAGGCGTTCGCCCGGATAGCGTTCGCCAAGGGCTCCATCCCCAGCACGAAAAGAAGAGGCGAGAGCGGACAGCCCTGCCTAGTGCCATTCGACAGGGTGACCTGTTGAGACACAAGCCCATTGACCTTAATCAACGCCGTAGGGTTATGATATAGGGCCCTAATCCAGCACAGAAAATGCTGGCCGAGATGCAGTCGCTCCAGGACACGAAATAGGTAGGGCCAGGCCACCCTGTCGAAGGCCTTCTCCGCGTCTAGCGAGGTCAAGGTAAGCGGAATATGTTTGCGG
The DNA here is from genome assembly GCA_023333645.1 of Sceloporus occidentalis. Lineage (NCBI taxonomy): Eukaryota > Metazoa > Chordata > Lepidosauria > Squamata > Phrynosomatidae > Sceloporus > Sceloporus occidentalis. The sequence continues at coordinate 1,570,937 of JALMGF010000146.1, read as the reverse complement.
TTAGCCAAATCAATAAGGTCAATGACCTTCGTGGTATTGTCCTTAGCCTCCCTGCCGGGGATAAAGCCCACCTGATCTCTATGGATAAAGCGGGGAATATAAGGTGACAATCGCATGGCCAAGATTTTAGCAAGGAGTTTAATATCCGAATTGAGTAAAGAAATGGGACGATAACTACTACAAGCGTCAGAAGGTTTATTTGGTTTCAAAATCAAGGAAATATGAGTCATGTTAGATTGAGGATCAAACTGGGAACCCGAGGTAAGGGAGTTAAACGTATTCACTAAGTGCGGGCCCAGGATAGGTAGGAACTTCTTATAATAAGTAATGGGAAGGCCATCCAGCCCTGGACATTTTCCGTTTGGTGGATTTGATAGCATCCCTGACCTCCTCCAGCGTAATGGGGGAATTAAGGAGGTCCGATTCCTCCGGCCGTAAGGGGCGTGGTAGATGTTTAGCCAGATAAGCGTCTAGAACTGTCATAAAGTCAGGACAGGACTCCTGAACAGAGGGTAAATTATAAAGGTCTTGATAAAACTTGCGGAAGCAATCTGCAATCTCAGGGGTGGAGAAGACATGAGTGCCCTTGTCAGTGCGGATCCGGGCTATAAAATGTTTGGTCGTCTGAGCTCTGAGAGCCCTAGCTAAAAGCTTACCGGGCTTATCCCCATATTCATAGAAATGTCGTTTAGTCAAAAGAAACTGCCGCTTTAGGCGACGATTTGTGAGAGAGGCTAATTGGGAGCACAGAGAGTCCAGCTGGGTCAAAAGAGAGGGGTCCTGGTGAGATTTATGTAGTGCTTCCAGATCAGCTATTTTCTTAATTAACCCCTTCGTGACAAAGGCTGATTTTACTTTTTGTACCCTTCGTGACAATGGCCGTTTTAACATTTCTGCGCTGCTCGTGTTTAGCTGTAATTTTCTTCTTTCCCGTTTACTGAACCCACACACATTAGATATTGTTTTTTTTCAGGACAAGAAGGGCTTTCTTTAGATGACATTGTTTTGATTGTATCATATTATTTACTATTAAAAAAAGTATAAAATATGGTGAAAAATTTAGAAACAAATGACAGTTTCTAACTTTTAGTTGAAAAATCTTTTACTCATCTATAAAAAGGTAATAAAAAAACCTGCTAAATAGATTCTACTATTTGTCCTGAGTTTAGAAATACCCAATGTTTTTATGTTTTTTTTGCTTTTTTCTGCACGTTATGGAGCAATAAGTACAGGTAGCGTTTTGCTATTTCAAAGCCATTTTTTCCAAATCTGGTAATTCTTCCCCCCATGTGCCATTTCGGGTATCTTTGAAGCCGGCCAATGCAATTTACCCCATCAAGTCATATATTTTTGAAAACTAGTGTCAGGAACCAATTTTTCGCTGCCTGAACCATGGGTTTTTTATACCTGTAGCGTTTACATCTGCAACCACTAGTGGCCACTCTCCACCCTCTGGAGCACTCAGAACTCAGGTGTGCCTTGTTACCTGTAGCGACCAGTGTCAGGCAGCTGCTGCTAAGGCAAATAAAATCATGGGGTGCATCAAAAGGGGCATAGATGCCCACGACAAGGAAATAATTCTACCCCTGTACAAGTCACTAGTCAGACCACACATGGAATACTGTGTACAGTACTGGGCACCAGTGTACAAGAAAGATATAGTGGAGCTGGAGAGGGTTCAAAGACGGGCAACCAGAGTAATAAGGGGAATGGGAGGACTACAGTACCCAGAAAGATTATCAGAATTGGGGTTATTTAGTTTGGAAAAAAGACGGCTTAGGGGGGACTTAATAACTATGTATAAATATATAAGGGGACAGTACAGAGATCACTCCCAGGACCTATTTATACCCAGGACTGTATCTATAACAAGGGGACATCCTCTACGGCTGGAGGAAAGAAGGTTTCTACACCAGCACAGACGGGGGTTCTTTACAGTAAGAGCGGTGAGATTATGGAACTCTCTGCCAGAGGAAGTGGTGATGGTAAACTCAATAAAAGAGTTCAAAAGGAGCCTGGACGTGTTTCTTGAAAGCAATAATATTACAAGTTATGGATATTAGATAATAATAGGGACAGAACTTTGATCCAGGGATTTATTCTGATTGCCATATTTGGAGTCGGGAAGGAATTTTCCCCCTGGTATGGGGCAATTGGCATCTGCTTCATAAGGGTTTTTTGCCTTCCTCTGGATCAGCACAGTAGGGACACAATATGTATATAGGTTGAACTTGATGGACTTTGGTCTTTTTTCAACCTTATGAACTATGTTACTATGTTACTATGTTACTGGGTTGAGCCCTAGTCTCCATCCAGCTGGGCCTTGTTACCTGGATTGCCCTGCCTTTATGAACCTGCCCTGCCCTTCAGTGAGGGCCTTTGTATTGAAGTCTATGGACCTTCCTGCTGTGGCTCTGCACCTGTACTGTTCCTGGTTCCCTGCTTTGCGTCCTGATCAAGTGGACTCCCTGCTTTGTGTCCTGATCAAGTGGACTCCCTGCTTTGTGTCCTTCCAAGTGGTCTCCCTGCTTTGTGTCCTTCCAAGTGGTCTCCCTGCTTTGTGTCCTTCCAAGTGGACTCCCTGCTTTGTGTCCTTCCAAGTGGACTCCCTGCTTTGTGTCCTTCCAAGTGGACTCCCTGCTTTGTGTCCTTCCAAGTGGACTCCCTGCTTTGTGTCCTTCCAAGTGGACTCCCTGCTTTGTGTCCTTCCAAGTGGACTCCCTGCTTTGTGTCCTTCCAAGCGGGCTGTGTGCCTTTCGTACCCTTCCAAGCGGGCTGTGTGCCTTTCGTGCCCTTCCAAGCGGGCTGTGTGCCTTTCGTGCCCTTCCAAGCGGGCTGTGTGCCTTTCGTGCCCTTCCAAGCGGGCTGTGTGCCTTTCGTGCCCTTCCAAGCGGGCTGTGTGCCTGTCGTGCCCTTCCAAGCGGGCTGTGTGCCTGTCGTGCCCTTCCAAGCGGGCTGTGTGCCTGTCGTGCCCTTCCAAGCGGGCTGTGTGCTTGTCGTGCCCTTCCAAGCGGGCTGTGTGCCTGTCGTGCCCTTCCAAGCGGGCTGTGTGCCTGTCGTGCCCTTCCAAGCGGGCTCTCTGTCTGTCGTGCCCTTCCAAGCGGGCTCTCTGTCTGTCGTGCCCTTCCAAGCGGGCTCTCTGTCTGTCGTGCCCTTCCAAGCGGGCTCTCTGTCTGTCGTGCCCTTCCAAGCGGGCTCTCTGTCTGTCGTGCCCTTCCAAGCGGGCTCTCTGTCTGTCGTGCCCTTCCAAGCGGGCTCCCTGCCAAAAGACTTATTACCTGTATTTTATTTTGCCATACGTCCGGTTACTTGCTTAGACTATATTACCCTTATTTGCTGGGCCTGTTATATACACGAAATACACTGCATTACCTGGATTTCTGTTTGTGGTGTCTTTGTTTGCATAATCATGCACCGTGGGTTACATACTGAACCCCAAGTATCCCCTGCGCATGGGCTCCTACCTGACCTGATCACCCGAGTCCTGACAACTAGACAGCCCAGGGTATTCCAAATGCTGGTATTTTAACCCTTTCCAAGCACTTATTCTACCATCAGCCTTTGTCAAACTTTATGGTAGTAATTTTTTTGCATTTGTTTTTTCACACACATTTTACTTTAGGTATAAATAAACAGGTTCTGGTATATGTCACTATCAAAAAACACCCCAATATGTGTTTAGCAACATCTCCTGAGTACAGCGATACCTCACATGAATGATTTTGCCTGGCTGTTTGGGGGCAAAAGGGCCACATTTGGGGCATGCACATTTTTCAATGTTGAACTTTGGCATTTGGGGATCCACTGCCCATGCCCTATTTGGTACATCTTTGAGCCGGGCCATTTCAGTGTGCCCAATAAAGCTATATATTTTTGAAAACTAGACACCCCGGGGTATTTCAAATGCTGGTATTTTAACTCTTTCCATGCACCATATCTACCACCAGTCTTTGTCAAACTTTGTGATGGTCATTTTTCTCCATTTGTTTTGTCACACACATTTTACTTCAGGTATGAATTAAAAAGTTCTCGTATATGTCACTATCACAAAACACCCCAATATGTGTTCAGCAACATCTCCTGAGCGCAGTGATACCCCACATGAATGATTTTGCCTGGCTGTTCGGGGGCAAAAGAGCCACATTTGGGGCATGCACATTTTTCAATGTTGAACTTTGGCATTTGGGGATCCACTGCCCGTGCCCTATTTGGTACATCTTTGAGCCGGGCCATTTCAGCGTGCCCAACAAAACCATATATTTTTGAAAACTAGACACCCCAGGGTATTTTAAATGCTGGTATTTTAACTCTTTGCATGCACACATTTTACCACCAGCATTTTTTCAAAGTTTGCAGTAGTGTTTTTTTGTGTGTATTTTTCCCACACACACCTACTTTATGTATGAATTTACAGCTCCTGGTATATGCCGCTGTCACACGACACCCCAATATGTGTTCAGCAACATCTCCTGAGTACAGTGATACCCCACATGCATGGGTTTGTCATTTTTGGGGGGAACTAAAAGGCCACATTTGGTACGTGTGCATTTTTCTAATTGGAAATTAGATGTGTGGCCATCCTTCCCCCCGTGTTAATTGGGACCTTGTTGAACCCGGCCAATTCAATTTACCCCATCAAATCATACATTTTTTAAAAGTATACACCCCATGGGCATTTAATATGCCAGTATTTTAACTCTTTCCATGCGAGAATTTTTTTAAGCTAATATGCTAATTTTAGGACTTGGTACGAACGCCAAAGGTCGGGACTGGAGACGGCAGCTAAGTAGTGGTACGAAAGCCAAAGGTCAAAACTGGATAGCATAGACAGCACAGCAAACGAATAGCTCTAGCTGGCACAATAATTGAGCACTGAGTGAAACCACCACTAGGTGTCACCCCACCCCTGTGCGTGGCCTCGTTGACGCGCGTTCCCCGCCTTCTCCATTCAGGAGTGAATAAAGGAAGGTGGGGGCGCGCGCGCTCTTAGATTCAGCCGCAGGAGCAGCCGACGGAGCAGGAACGGGGATGGCGGTTAGAGCGGCGGCGTGGGAGCTAGTACCCGGGATCGGCGGGTACTCAGGTGAGTTGCTTCGTTGGGGTTCTCTCCGTGAACCCTGACATCAGGAGACACATTTTAAGTTAAATCACGTCCCTAAAATCTGTGGCTGTGATGACTGCAAAAGTGATCACTGACACAGAGGGACGTTATATTGTTTGGGTAGGCACCATTAGTAATATCTCTTCCACAATTATCAATGTGTACTTTGCAAACTCCTGTCAATTTCGGTTCCTTAAAAAGATATGTCTCATGTTGTCTAAATACCATAGCAATAGAAACATTATATGCGGGGACACTAACTTTGTCTTATATTATGATTTGGATACTACTAGAGAAAGAAAAGATATTCATAATGTTTCTGCACCCAAAAGATTATCTGCTTTACGTTCACAATTTTTACACTCCCAGGGTTTATATGATATCTGGAGAACTTTTCACGAAGGAGAGAGAGATTACTCATATTTTTCCACGGTATGTAATATGTATTCCAGACTTGACAGGTTCCTGACGGACGGGCCCACCGTTTGCGCTATAGAAAAATGCGAGATACATGACATCTCTTGGTCTGATCATGCACCTATTTCTTTACATGTCTCGGAATTGATCTCTTTATCTCCACACAGGTCCTGGAAACTTAGTGATTATTTATTAGAAGGGGAAGAGAATGTGGAATTGACTAGGAATCGTATTAACCCCTTCAGGACCGGGATTTTGATACTAACGTGTCGCTAAAGGACCGGAGCCGTTTTTGTGTTTTTGCCATGTCTTTCTTCAACTGTAATTTCTCTCTTATCAATTGGTGCACCCACACAAATCATATATTGTTTTTTTCAGCACAAGTAGGGCTTTCATTTGAAACCATATTAAGCTGGCTAGTACATTGTTTTGTTTGAAATAAACTGGAAAAAGTGGGGAAAAAATGAAAAAAACGCATTTTTTTTTACAGTTTTGTATACATACAAATTGTACACACATTGAACCAATGGGAAAAAATTATCCCAAATATATTCATTAAGTTGTCCTGATTTGGAAACCACCCAACATGGCCAGGATTTTTATCTATTTTGACCAGTATAGGGCAAATATTGCAAGGCATGCATCACATTTTTGAAATGTAATTTTTTTCAAATTTGGCATGGTAGTCTAATAACTGCAATAGTTGTCACAGATACTGATTATCCCCCCAAAATTATATGTTTATGAAAAGTAGATAAGTCAAGGTGTACAACTAGGGTCATTTTTACACTTTTCAAACAGGGATTTTATCGCCAATTGCTGCCAAATTTTGAGGTATTTTTATATTTTTTTGGTTTTTTTGCATATGTTGCAATGTTGCTTTAGATTTCATATTATATTTTGTATAGAATATGTGCAACTGCAGAAAAAAACACCAAATTGTGTTCACCAACATCCCCCGGTTCCAACAAGGCCTCACATGCATGGTTCATGCATTTTTTGAGGAAGCTATGAGGGCAAAACTGGAACATGCGCATTTTCGTTTTCACATTTTGAATTTTCAGAAATTGGTTTCCTGGGCCCATATCCCATTTGGGACATTTTGGAAGCCCCCCACTGTAAATTACCCCATAAAAGTATATATTTATGAACAGTAGACAAGTCAAGGTGTTCAACTAGGGTAGTTTTGACAGTTTTCAGCTAGCCATTTCTTCACTTATGTCTGCCAAACATCACAGGAAAATTATTTTACTGCTTTTTTAACGCATACATTTCAATGTTGCACTGAATTTCTTGCACACCATAAGTGCAACAGTGGAAGAAAACACCACATTTTGTTCACCAAGATCCCCTGATTCCAACAAGACCTCACATGCATGGTTCATGCACTTTTTGAGGGAGCTATCAGGGCAAAACTGGAACATGTGCATTTACATTTTTTTTAAATATTTTTTTTCATCAGATTACTTGTAAGTGACAGGTTTAGGCCGCTGACATCAATCAGGGAGACCGATCAATAATCAGCGACTTAAAATGTCACCGACAAGTGATCAGGTAATAATTATGATTTTTTCATTTATTAATAATTTGTGTTTTTTCATAATTACCCTAGATGACCCCTCTCTCTTTGTAGAGCAGGGTCATCCGTGGGCCTATTGGCCAGGAGCGATCTGATCAGCCCAGCCCAGCATTTGACCTGGAAGCACCCTGGACTTTCAGGTCAGTGCTGTTATTTTTTTTTATTATTTTATTAATTTTTTTAATTTATTTTTTTTATTATTATTATTAATTTTTTTTACATTTTTTTTAACTCTTTCAATGCTGATGCTCCATTGAAGCACAGCATTGACTGATATTTAGTCGCCACAAGCTTGGGGACTTAGTCCCCACAAGCTTGGGGAGTCCTGGGCAGACAGCAGCAGCAGGGCCCCCACGATCACCGCGATTGTGGTGATGTGGGGGCGTTTTTTGGAGGAGACGTACCTGGTACGTCCCGGTCTACCAGTGACTGTTAACCAGGAAGTACCAGGTACGTCCCGGTACTGAAGGGGTTAAAGAGTATTTTGCTGATAACACATCTCCTGAGGTGAGTTGCAGTACGATGTGGCATGCACATAAGGCGATTCTCCGGGGTCATTTTATTCAAAGAAAGTTAGATCACGTAATTTGGTGTAGTTGGAAAAAGAACTATATAATTTAACTCAGGCTAATACATTTGGGCCTTCTGCTTCTGTGGTGGCTTTACTTGCTGACACGAAGAAAAAATTAGATGAACTCTGCTTGCAACATACCGCTTTAGCCTTAAAGAGAATGAAACAAACTTTCTACACCAAGGGTAATAAGGCTTCTTTTCTTTTGGCTTCAAAATTAAAGCATACAATATCGTCCACAAGAATAGAATACCTGTTAGACGAGAAAAATCAAGAAGTATCTCATCCAGTTAAGATTAGTAATTTATTTGCTAGTTATTATAAGCGTTTATATATCCTTCGTGATAATCCTGAGGAGTGTCATCCGACTGTAGAGCAAATCACTACATTTTTAAATTCAGTAACTTTACCATCTATTACATCTGATAAAGCAAATGTATTACAGGAACCTATCTCTTCGGGAGAGATTAAGTTAGCAATTAAGCAAGCTCCTACTGGTAAAGCCCCTGGACCAGACGGTTATACTATGCATTATTATAAGAAGTTCTCTGATTTATTAACCCCGTACTTAACTACTTTATTTAATATGTATTGGAAAGAAGGTAAAATGCTGGAGGATGCCTTAGGTGCCAAAATTGTAACATTACCTAAACCAGGTAAATCACCAACTTCTTGTGCAAACTTTAGGCCTATATCTTTAATGAACAACGACACCAAGCTATACGCTAAAATCCTGGCAAATAGACTGTCCAAATTAATTCCATCTTTGATAAATGATGACAGGTAGGCTTTGTCTTGATGGGACAAGCCTCAGATAGTACTCGTAGGTTTATTAACTTGATTCAACACATTCACTCAGTCAAGTCACCTTCGATGCTTCTTTCTTTAGATGCGGAGAAGGCGTTTGATAGAATACATTGGTGCTATCTGAGTGAAGTTTTGACTAGGATGAACCTGCCTACACTGTTTATCACTGCTGTGTTCGCACTGTACTGCAACCCTACAGCGAAGGTTTCGGCCTCGGGATACGAATCTGATGTTTTTGCTTTAACTAATGGAACAAGACAGGGTTGCCCTTTGTCGCCTTTACTCTTTATTTTAGCAATTGAACCTTAGGTCATCTCAGGCTATAGAAGGTATTAAGATAGGTAAGACTATACATAAAATAGGTTTTTTTGCAGACGATGTTATTCTTTCTTTGTGTAATCCTGCCTCTACACTTCCTTCAATATTTGATATATTTCCATAGGGAAAGGTTCATACCTGGTCGGCTGCAGCGCTGGCTGTAGCTGCTCCTTGACTCAGTCTCTCCTACACCCTGCAAACCTAACAGCCCTCTCTTTTAAGGCTTCCTCCCCAGTAATAAGCATAGGAAGCCTCACCTGAGGACCCCTGGGAGTAAGGAAAACCTGTAGTGGACTAGGGGTGTGGACTGGAGCTCTCCCACTTCCAACCTGCCTCCAGTCCAAGAAATCCAGCCCATGTAACTTTAAACAAAAGAGCCCTAGCAGACTAGGCTCTGCTAAAGCAGTATGTATCCTCCTGGATTTCTGCCACCGTGCCTGGCTGAGAAAACCAGGTGAGATATACACCCCATCCACCACTTTCCCATACACTTTACCACATATCCCCCCTTCGACTCCAGACCATACACTGGACAGTGTCAGCGACCATACAGTACATCCTGGATAATGCATCCGCATTCCCACGTAATTTCCCCGGTCTATGCTCTACTGTAAATCTAAAATTTTGTAAGGAGAGAAACCATCTGGTCACTCTTGCATTTCTCTCCCTATTCTGTTTCATCCATGCCAGAGGAGCATGGTCTGTCACCAACACGAATTCTCTGCCCTGCAGATAATACTTCAGGGACTCCGACGCTGACTTGATGGCGAGACACTCTCTTTCCACTATGGCATAATTTTCCTCTGCTGAGGTCAGTTTCCTACTCAGGTACATTACATTACTCAGGTACATTACTGTTCTTCCCCATTAACCACTTGTGACAAAACTGCTCCCAAACCTGTAGCAGACGCATCTGTCTGAACCAGAAACTGTTTCCTAAAATCCGGGGAAACGAGCACTGGCTGGTCACACAGGGCAGACTTTAGGCTCTGAAAAGCCTTTTCTGCCTTGGGGGTCCACTTCACCATTATTGACTTACCACCCTTTGTCTGTCAATGGTGTTGCCATTGAGGCAAAGTTGGGCACGAACCGACGGTAGTACCCGGTTATGCCAAGGAAAGCCTTCACTTGTTTCTTTGTTAATGGCCTAGGCCAGTTCTGTATCGCCTCAATCTTATTTATCTGGGGTTTAACCAGCCCCCTACCAATGATATAACCCAGGTATCTTGCTTCCTCCAGACCCACTGCACATTTTTCAGGGTTTATGGTTAGGCCTGCATCACTAATCGAGTCCAACACGCCCTGTACCTTACAGAGGTGACTTTTCCAGTCAGACGAAAAAAAATTACCACATCGTCCAGGTAAGCCTCTCAACCAGTTCATCCACTCGGGGCATAGGGTACGCATCAAACTTTGAGACCTCATTTAATTTCCTGAAGTCATTACAGAACCTCCACGTCCCATTGGGCTTTGGGATTAGCACAATGGGGCTTGACCAGTCACTAGTAGAGCCCTCAATCACACCTAATTCAAGCATGCGCCTGACCTCAGAGGATACCGCCTCTCTACGTGCTTGTGGTATCCTGTATGGCTTCAGGTTCACTTTACTGTGTGGCTCAGTTTTAATATGGTATTTTATTAGGTGGGTACGGCCAGGTAGGTCCGAAAACTTGCGTCTGTTTTCCTGCAGGAACTCCCTCACCTCCTGCTTCTGGGGCACTGACAGTGCCTCACCTATTGTTACTGGGGGAACTGGTTGCACCACTTCTTTGACCCCAGCCTGGGTGGCCCCCAAAGACTCCCGATCTTTCCACGGCTTGACCAGGTTTACGTGGTAAACCTGGAAGGGTTTTCTCCTGTCTGGTTGATGGACCTTGTAGTTCACCTTGCTCATCTTTTCTACAACCTCATAGGGACCCTGCCACATGGCTAAAAACTTACTTTAGACGGTGGACACTAAAACCAGTACCCTGTCCCCAGGATTAAGGGCCCTCAACCTGGCAGATCTGTTATAAATTCTGCTCTGGGCCTCCTGAGCTCTTTGCAGATGCTTTTTAACTATAGGCACTATTCGGTCCTGCATCTGAGCCACATGTTCAATAACACTTTTATATGGGGTGGCCTCGGTCTCCCAGGTTTCTTTGGCAATATCTAACAAACCCCTTGGATGTCGGCCTTAGACTAACTCATAGGGGGAAAACCCTGTAGACACTTGGGGCACCTTTGTTAAACCTCTCAACTAACCCCTCTGTTTGAGGGTGGTACACTGAGGTACAGATGTGAGTGATTTTAAACAACTTACACAGTTCTTTCATGACCCGTAACATAAAGGGTGTACCCTGGTCAGTAAGAATTTCTTTAGGGATCCCCGTGAGAGAGAACATGTAAAATAACTCCCTAGCGATATTTTTGGAGGCCATGTTTCTTAAGGGTACCGCCTCTGGGTACCAGGTAGCATAATCCATTACAACCAAAATGTATTGGTGTCCCCTAGCAGATTTGACAATGGGCCCCACCAAATCCATGGCAATTCTCTCAAATGGTACTTCAATGATGGGAAGTGGCACCAAGGGGCTACGGAAGTGTGGTGTTGGGGCACTTTTCTGGCATGTGGGGCATGACTCACAATACCTTCTTACTTCTTCATACATCCCAGGCCAAAAAAAACCTTTGGAGGACCCTCTCTTGTGTTTTATTAGTCCCCAAGTGTTCCCCAAACACGTGGTTATGAGCTATGTCCAGCACCAGGTGTCGGTATGGTTTTGGCACCAGAAGCTGTTCCACAATTTCCTTGTTAACTTTGGTGACCCGGTACACTAGATCCCCATTCATGGCAAAATGTGGAAATTTCGGGTCAGCTTCTGGTTCCTGTGGTACCCCATTTACTACTGTGACATTTGCCCGTGCAGTTCCCAGAGTGGGGTCTCTCACTTGCTCGGTCCCAAAGTTACCCCGAGACATTTCTAGATCTAAGACCTGTTAGCCGGGTAGGGAAGTTTCTTCTTCCCCAGCTAACACCTGCAAGGGGAAATAATCATCACTATCCATTTCAGGTGGACCTACATCCTTTTCATCATGCCCCTTACTGGTATCATTGATCCAATGGCTGTCTCACATGACCCATTATTTACGGGGAAAGGTACAGATTCTGCCGGAGTTTCTTCCCCAGCTGCAGAAACGTTCCCCCCTTTCCCACAACTCCCAGAACAATGGGAAATCGCGGCCTAATATAACTGCATGCATAAGTCGTTTTAAGACTCCGACTTCGTAGGTCACAGTTCCAGATGGGGTCACCAACTTAACGGGGGCCACAGGGTAAGCTACAATATCCCCGTGGATGCATAGCACTCTTATGTGCTTGTTCGGCACGTAGTCCATAGCCACAAGGCCGGCCCGAACCAAAGTCACCGGGCTACCCGAATCCAAAAGTGCCTTCACGGAGCAGTCACTTATCTTCACCATACAAAAATATTGCTCAGTCTCTGACCCTGGAATGGCTGCACATACCGGTTCTGCAAATAGGGACTGACTCCGACTAGCATCACACAACATGGGCTCTGGGTTAAGAAGGCAATAGGCGGCTATGTGTCCTCACTCATGGCACCTCCAGCACTGAGGGGTCCCTGGCCTCTTTAGTAGGGAGCCCTTTCTAGGACTGTGGGGCCCCAGGGGTTCAGGATCAGTCTTTTGCCCTTGTCCAAACTCTAGAGCACTGCTCTCTCTCACATTTTTCCATACACCTCCAGCTGAAAATCAAAAACTTAGCTGCCCGAGGGCACAAACAGTTCCTGAGGGTAGGCGACAGCAGTCATGAGCTGGGGAGATGTTGCGTCCACTCGGTTCACCGAAGGCAAGTGTCTCAGAGCAGAGATCCGTGTCGGGATGTCGGTTTGCGGGGGTGTGTGTGCGGTGTCATCTGAAAGGATACGGCACCGGTGGGTGTGTAAAGATGTGTGTGGACCTGCGTAGCTGTGCATGCCGGAGAGTGATGTGGAAGGCTTGCCGAGACGTGTGCTGGGGTCCGGAGTCCTGGAGGTCCTGCGTCCGCAGGACGGGTGCGGTCATGTCTTCAGCCATCAGCCTGATTATCTTCGAACCACTCTCCCACACGTTGGGGCCCGGGATCTTGCCTGTTCCTCTTTCAGCCGATGGGCAGAGCTGGTAGCCCCAGATCAAGCAGGTCACGTCACCCCGGAGAACCTGAAGGACGAAAGGGAACCGCCAACGATAGGGGACTTTGTGAGCGCGGAGGTGGTCCGTGAGAGGTTTAAGGGCCTTGTGACGTAGTAGTGTTCTGGGCGCAATATCATATACTTGGATCACTGTATTGTCAATTTTTAGGGTCGTAGATCTCACCGTTTTCATCAGGTCCTCTTTAACCCCTTCAGGTCCGGGAGGTACCTGGTACTTCCTGGTCACAGGTCACCGGTAGACCGGGACGTACCAGGTACATCATCCCTAAAAACTTCCCCCACATCGCCACAACCGTGGTGATCGCGGGGGCGCTGCTGCTGCTGTCTGCCCAGGACCAGCCACAAAAAAAAAAATGTAAAAAAAAAAAATAACAGCACTGACCTGAAAGTCCAGGGTGCTTCCAGGTCAAATGCTGGGCTGGGCTGGGCTGATGATGATCAGATCACTCCTGGCCAATAGGAGTGATCGGATCATTATGGCAGCCCATGGATGACCCTGCCCTACAAAACACAAATTATTAATTAAAAAAAAACCAATTATTACCTGATGACTTGTCGTGACATTTTAAGTCGCTGATTATTGATCAGTCTCCCTGATTGATGTCAGCGGCCTAAACCTGTCACTTACAAGTAATCTGATAAAAAAAAATATTTAAAAAAGTTTAAAAATTGAAATGCGCATGTTCCAGTTTTGCTCTCATAGCTTCCTCAAAAAATTCTTGAACCATGCATGTGAGGCCTTGTTGGAACCAGGGGATGTTGGTGAACAAAATGTGGTGTTTTCTTCCACTGTTGCACATATGCTGTGCAAGAAATAAATTGCAACATTGAAATATATGCGTTAAAAACGCAATAAAATAAATTTTCCGTGAACTTTGGCAGACATCAATGAAGAAATGGCTGCCTGAAAACTGTCAAAATTACCCTAGTTGAACACCTTGACTTATCTGCTGTTCATAAATATATACTTTTATGGGGTAATTTACAGTGGGGGGCTTCCAAAATCTCCCAAATGGGATATGGGCCCAGTAAACCAATTTCTGAAAATTCCAAATTTGAAAACTAAAATGCGCATGTTCCAGTTTTGCCCTCATAGCTTCCTCAAAAATGTGAGGCCTTGTTGGAACCGGGGGATGTTGGTGAACACAATTTGTTGTTTTTTTTGCAGTTGCACATATTCTATACAAAATATAATATGAAATCTAAAGTAAGATTGCAACATATGCAAAAAACCCCCCAAAAATATAAAAATACCTAAAAATTTGGCAGCAATTGGCGATGAAATCCCTGTTTGAAAAGTGTCAAAATTACCCTAGTTGTACACCTTGACTTATCTACTATTCATAAACATATAATTTTGGGGGGATAATAAGTATCTGTGACAACTATTGCAGTTATTAGACTACCATGCCAAATTTGAAAAAAATTACATTTTAACAACGTGAAGCATGCCTTGCAATATTTGCCCTATACTGGTACAAAATAGATGAAAATCCTGGCCATGTTGGGTGGTTTCCAAATCAGGACAAGTTAATGAATATATTTTGGATAATTTTTTCATTGGTTCAATGTGTGTACAATTTGTATGTATACAAAACTGTAAAAAAAAATTTGTTTTTTCCATTCCCCCCCCCACTTTTTCCAGTTTATTTCAAACAAAACAATGTACTACCCAGCTTAATATGGTTTCAAATGAAAGCCCTACTTGTGCTGAAAAAAACAATATATGATTTGTGTGGGTGCACTAATTGATAAAAGAGAAATTACAGTTGAAGAAAGGCATAGCAAAAACACAAAAACGGCTCCGGTCCTTTAGCGACACCTTTGTGTCAAAATCCCGGTCCTGAAGGGGTTAACCGCAAAATCCCTGAGATTTACTATAATGTCCAGTGATCTCTCACCAGGTTTGGGTCTCAGTGCTCGGTGGGCTCTCTTCACGGAGATCTCCTCCACTGGGGTGTGGGGTAACAACTGGGTAAAGACAAGGCCCAGAATCTCCTGAACATCAGACAGAAATTGGCCCTTCTCGACCTGTTCTCAAGGTCCTCCTGCGCGTCTTGTAGAGTAGCACCTCTTGTTGCAGAACGGCCATGTCAGTCTCCATCTGACGTTGGTCACGTTGTATGGTGGATTAAACGCGTTCTAGGACATCTGTCCAGGAAAAAATCTCGGCCACGTCTCGTGTCAGCTCGTTCATTGTGAATGTGGTCCATGAGATCTTGTTTCACGGAGAGGACCAGATCCTTCAGCTCGTCGGCATCTCACCTTATGCATAACACCGTAGGTACGGCGACTGTTGGGAGAGCGCTGGAAGCTCGGAGTTGGGAGTTTTCTTCTGAAAAATGGCAGGTACCGTCTTCCTTTTTGTGGGTTTGCGGGTACTGCTTGGCATGCCGAATGCGTCAGCCGTCGTGTAGTGTGATGTAGAGTAGGGTAAAAAGCTGTTATCGGCGCAGAAATTAGGGCATCGTTGAGGAGCAGAGTTACTGCGCGTCCATCTTGGAGTCCGTCCAGTCACGCCCCCAAAATTGACAATATTTTAACTCTTTGAAAACTCTTTGCAAACAGGGAAAAGAAAAAATGTTGGTGCGGTAAGCTGGTCTCAGGCTCAAATAATACAAATGTATAATATGAGGCCTACCAAACAGTGTGAGCATGCTGCAAATACAGTGTGTTGGCTGTACAATGTATACAAAAAACTGTCTGCGCTTCTCACCCTAATAAAGTTGGCAACAAATATATAAACATAATATAAATGAGAGGTTTTGGTTATATGAATTTTGCCAAAGCATAAACAAGCTCACCCGCCACGTCAAGACACACTCTCAATAGGTTGAGAACCTACTCTCACATCCTACTTATTGGGCCCATATTGTAAAATTTTGCCTGTTATTTGTAAAACTTCAGGATGGATTCACACAGCTAAAGGATTAAGCTGCCATCTTGTTGGACAGTTAGCCATGCCCCCATAACCTCTTTTTCACCTACAAAAAAAAACAAAACACAAAAAACACAGCCAGTGCAGATGGGGGGAAAAAAGCGTGGGAACCTGACCATCACATCTACACCAATCAGCCATAATATTATGACCACATGCTTAATATTGTGTAGGTCCCCTTTTGCCACCAAAACAGTCATCAGACCAGGTCACCTTCTTCCATTGCTCTGTGGTTCAGTTCTTATGCTCATGTGCAGATTGTAGGCGCTTTCAGCAGTGGACAGAGGTTAGCATGGGCTACACAGCCCCATTCGCAACAAACCTTGATGTGCTGTGTGTTCTGACATCAGAACCAGCTGAACTTTTTTCAGCAAATTGAGCTATAGCTTGTGTGTTGGATTTGACCACACAGGCCAGCCTTGGCCCACCATGTGCATCAATGAGCATTGGCTGCCCATGACCCTGTCCCTGGTTGACCCCTTTTCCTTCTTTGGACCATGTTTGATAGGTACTGACCACTGCAGACCAGGAGCTGCAGTTTTGGAGATGCTCTGACCCAGTCATCTAACCATCACAAACTGACCCTTATCAGTCATTCATACCCTCACACTTGCCCACTTTTCCTGCTCCTAACACATCAACTTTGAGGAGCTGCCTAATATATCCCACCCACTGACATAGACGACACGATAATCATTAATAAGATCATCAGTGTTATTCACTTCACATGGCCATAATGTTATGGCTGATCGGTGTATATATTAGCTTTTTGGACATTCTATTCCAAAATCATAAGCATTAACCCCTTAAAGACATATGTATTTTACTTGGGGATGCAAAGGTTTTCAGCATTTTTGCTACAGTATATATTTTGTATAAGCATCCCCAGTACAAAGGGATTTATATGGTCCAAAAGAAAGAATTGTGCCTATGAGGTTAGGTGCATATTCAACATAACTTGACCAAAAAACCTCTTCTCTCATTTTTAATACCCATGCACTGGCAGCATGGCACTTTTAAAACTACACAGAAGAAATGGATCTTGGGCTGCTGATCTAGATAGAGGCCGTCTTAAATTTGAAACCATGTACACTTGAACCATAGTCAACATAGTTCCTCAGTGTTGGTTGGTGTGCTCACCTCTAAGTTACTGTTAATGTTTAAAAGTATGTACATAAATTACAACAAGAATAAAAGACAAGTTTTAAAATGGAATCCCCCCCAAGAAAATCTACATTTTAGATTTAAGAGGTTTTTAAAAGTCTACATGCAAAAACAATGTGGTAGCATGTGGATGAAAGCCCATGAATGTGCTGCAGTTTTTGCCATGTGTGAATGCTTCATTTAGTAGGAGGGAGTAACTGTTCCTGGGTGGTAAACTTAATAGACAGAAATAGCTCACTCTGGTTCAGCTCAGCTTGTTCACGTGCTACTTCTGCTTTCGGTCTGACTCAGAGGGACACACACAGACATCAATAATCAGGGCTTTATCCTCTCCAATTAGTGCATTGGCCCAAAGAACTGGCCATTTTTACAAATCACACTTCCTACACACCTTGTAATTCCCACACTTGTATTCTTTTGTGTAGAATTCCCATGCATTAGAAAACGCCAATGAACTGAGTGATTATTACAAATTATTTCTACAGTTTGTAACCAGCAATCGATAATACAGCAAGAAGGATCAGCGAGATCTGTGCCTTAAGAAACACTGCAATGCGTCATGTAAGTCAACAAGTGCACCAATAAAGCTACTTGAGGTTTTTAGGAAACATTTGGAAAGTGACCCACTCATGGCCTGCAAACGTCTATTAGGATAGTTTTAACTTATGTTTGAATAGTGACCAAAGAGTTGCAAGGTCAAGAAAAATAGGGGTCAACTTCACAGCAGGTTCAAGTGCCTACTGCCTTAAAACATTATATCAGGGGTGTCCAAGTTTTTTCTGCAGTGGGCCACTTCATCAGAATTGTATACCTGCGTGGGCCGCACTCATTTTTCACTGAGAGAAAATATGGTCTTTAACCCCTTGATGACAATTGCCGGTCCGGGCACGTCACGGAAAAACAAGTCGTTTACGACAAATTACATGCCAGGACCATCATTTGTTAAAACGGGTGAAAAAAAAAAAAAAAAAAAAAAAAACATCGATCCATGATCGATTTTTTCACTCAAACGGTGTTGCTCTAATGCCTCGACCTCGAGGCATTCAGCAACGCCACGATCGGCACTAGGGGCCATCTCTGCCCCCTCCCCGGGGCGTCAACATCCGCCATACATTGTATGGCGGCGGACGCCCGTTTTAAAAGCGTTTAAGAGGCGATCAACTTACCCCAGGATGGACTGTGACCGCTCCGGAGAGCGGTCACAGCCGCAGCTGCACGCAATCTTCACCATCCGCAAGATGGCGGCGGCCCGGGAAAAAAAAACAATAAAGATGCAAAATTTCGCTAGAAGGTCTCCAGACCCTCTAGAGAACTCTGGCTCCACTTGCAGGTTGAATACAGGTACTGCATTCAACCATGCAAGTCAATGGAGCCCAGCTTTCTAATCACAGTGTGATTAGTAAAAATAATTAAAAAAATTAAATAAAATTAATAATAATTAAAAAAAAAATAATAAAAAAAAAACCAGTAAAATGTAAAAATAATTTCCCTCTGATGTCACTATCAGGGGAACCTTCAAGTTGAAAAAAAATGTTAAAAAATAATTTAAAAAAGGCAAAAAAAAATATATATATATAAAAAATATATTTTTGTGAGCAAGTCCTAAAATAAGCACATTAGCTTAAAACAATTCTCGCATGGAAAGAGTAAAAATACTGGCATATTAAATGCCCATGGAGTGTCTACTTTTAAAAAAACGTATGATTTGATGGGGTAAATTGAATTGGCCGGGGTTCAACAATGTCCCAATTAACACGAGGGGAAGGATGGCCACACATCTAATTTCCAATTAGAAAAATGCACACGTACCAAATGTGGCCTTTTAGTTCCCCCAAAAAATGACAAACCCATGCATGTATCACTGTACTCAGAAGATGTTGCTGAACACATATTGGGGTGTCGTGTGACAGTGGCATATACCAGGAGCTGTAAATTCATACATTACATAGGTGTGTGGGGAAGAAATACACACAAAAGAATACTACTGCAAACTTTGAAAAAATTCTGGTGGTAAAATGTGTGCATGCAAAGAGTTAAAATACCAGCATTTAAAATACCCTGGGGTGTCTCGTTTTCAAAAATATATGGTTTTGTTGGGCACACTGAAATGGCCCTGCTCAAAGATGTACCAAATAGGGCATGGGCATATTTCTAAACTCAGGACAAATAGTAGAATCTATTTAGCAGGTTTTTTCATTACCTTTTATAGATGAGTAAAAGATTTTTCAACTAAAAGTTAGAAACAGTCATTTTTTTCTAAATTTTTCACCATATTTTATACTTTTTTTAATAGTAAATAATATGATACAATCAAAACAATGTCATCTAAAGAAAGCCCTTCTTGTCCTGAAAAAAACCCAATATCTAATGTGTGTGGGTTCAGTAAACGGGAAAGAAGAAAATGACAGCTAAACACGAGCAACGCAGAAATGTTAAAACATTGTCACGAAGGGTACAAAAAGTAAAATCAGCCTTTGTCACGAAGGGGTTAATAAGATATGCAGATTGAAATAAAGTAAAATACACAAAACCTTTACTTGTCCTCTCACTGATTTCTGGGCCTAGAAAGTTTTATCCTCTGAAGTGACTACAGATTCACGATAAGTAAAAATTAAATAGTTGTATTTATTCTAGGGATGCACCGAAATGAAAATTCTGGACCGAAACTGAAAATTCAGGGTTTACTTAGCCGAAACCGAAAATCACCCCCACACACCTTTTAAAATAAAACAAATATCCACACTTTTAATAAAAGTAACACACCAAATTGTACAAATATTATATGATTATATATATAATTGATTGTTAACAGCAATCTCAGGCATACCCAGATTCCCGCATGAACTGGTAGGCAACCATGGGCATGATAGGAGTGTGACTGCTGTTTACAATCACATATACATTAATATTGTTATTGTATTTGTCCAATTTTGGTGTTTTACTTTTAATAATAGTGTGGTTAACACACCAAAATTGAACAAAACATTCAACACAACAGCAATCACACTCCTATCATGCCAAGCCAGCCAGTACATGCTGAAACCTGGCTAGCTGTCCCCCTTGTGTATTGATGCTGCCAGCAGTACGGGGTCTGCACATCACTTACAGCCACCCTGTGCCATGCAGCCCCCCCACTTACATATCCATGCTATCACACTCACACCAGTTCATATACTCATTAATTCATTCATGCACCCTCCCCCACCCCCTTACCTGCACTGCAGCTCTCTAGGTGCCACGGCCTCCCTCTGCGTTGTTCATATTCTGTGCCTGTCATGTGATATGCAGAGTCATGTGATGTGACATAAATTCTGCTTCCCCTGTTCAGTACAAAAGACCCTCCCACAGGTAAGCCGCAGGGCCCTTGCGATCCCGGTTGCTCTGGCTGCAGATCTCACACGGGCCGCACCTCAAGGTCAGGCGGGCCGAATTTGGCCCGCATGTTGGATGCCCCTGCATTATATATATATATATATATATATATATATATATATATATATATATATATATATATATATATATATATATTAGGGCTGCAACAACTAATCGATAAAATCGATAATAATCGATAATGAAAATCGTTGCCAACAAATTTCATTATCGATTAGTTGAATCGATTTTTATCGATTATAAAATGAGGGTTTTTTCCAGAGCAAACGCTCTGAAAAATACCCCTCATTATATAATCCATTTAGTCTGACTCACAGCAGCAGCTCCTACTTACCAGCCCCTCCCTGTAATCACTGTGACAACTGGCCCCGCCCCTTCCTTCTCCCAGAAGGCCAGAACCACATGGATGTGACACTCATCTAACTGTAAGTATAAAATTAATATTTGGGCTGTTGAAAGTTAGGGGAGGTGGGGTTTAATTTAGGGGCAGTTATGGTTAATGGGGTGTTTAGGGTTAATTTAGGGGAAGTTATGGTTAATGGGGTGTTTAGGGGCAGCTATGGTTAATGGGGTGTTTAGGGTTAATTTAGGGGCAGCTATGGTTAATGGGGTGTTTAGGGTTAATTTAGGGGCAGCTATGGTTAATGGGGTGTTTAGGGTTAATTTAGGGGCAGTTATGGTTAATAGGGTGTTTAGGGTTAATTTAGGGGCAGCTATGGTTAATGGGGTGTTTAGGGTTAATATAGGAGCAGCTGTGGTTAATGGGGTGTTTGGGGTTAATTTGAGGCAGTTGTGGTTAATGGGGTGTTTAGGGTTAATTTAGGGGCTGTTGTGGTTGATGGGGGTCTTTAGGGTTAATTTAGAGGATGCTGTGGTTAATGGGGTGTTTAGGGTTAATTTAGGGTAGTTGTGTTTGATGGGGTATTTAGAGTTAAGTTAGGGGTAGTTATGGTTAATGGGGTGTTTAGTGTTAATTTAATGATGAGGACTGAGGGTTAATGTAATAAAGTTAACTTAAGGCGCAGTTAGAGGTAAAGGGGGGCAGACTAAGGGGAATCTAAATCCTGGGGGCAGTGAAGATTAACCCAGTACTTATTTATAAAAGTATGGTGTCAGTGTGATGCGAACAGGTCTGTGACTCTGAGGGGACTATGAGATATCTGGGGGTATATGGCATATCTGGGGAGGATGGAGTGACATATCTGGGGGTATAAGGCATATACGATATATAAGGCATATGTGGGGAGGGCAGCGTGGCATGTCTGGGAGGCAGTGTGGCATGTCTGGGGAGGATGGAGTGGTGTATCAGGGGTATAAGGCGTATCAGGCACAGTGGCATATGTGGGGGTAGAGTGGAGTGGAATATGTGAGAGGCAGTGTGGAGTGGCATATGTGGGAGGCAGCGTGGTATATGTGGGAGGCAGCGTGGCATATGTGGGAGGCAGCATGGAGTGGAATATGTGGGAGGCAGCGTGGAGTGGCACATGTGGGAGGCAGCGTGGAGTGGCACATGTGGGAGGCAGCGTGCAGTGGTATATGTGGGAGGCAGCGTGGCATATGTGGGAGGCAGCGTGGAGTGGCATGTCTGGGAGGCAGCGTGGAGTGGCATGTCTGGGAGGCAGCGTGGAGTGGCATGTCTGGGAGGCAGCGTGGCATGTCTGGGAGGCAGCGTGGCATGTCTGGGAGGCAGCGTGGCAAGCCTGGGCTCAAATGTGCATGTGGGAGGCGGCGTGGCATATGTGGGAGGCAGCGTGGAGTGGTATATGTGGGAGGCAGCGTGGAGTGGCATATGTGGGAGGCAGCGTGGAGTGGCATATGTGGGAGGCAGCGTGGAGTGGTATATGTGGGAGGCAGCGTGGAGTGGTATATGTGGGAGGCAGTGTGGCAAGCCTGTGCTCAAATGTGCATAAATTGGAGGGGCTGGTTGGGAAATAAAGACAAGAAATGCATTTTATCAGTTTCTTTTTTTATTCTGCGTTTGTATTTAACATCATTTGTTTATTAAATTATTTTAAATAAATGAAAAATGTACATTCATTTTTTTATCCGATTAATCGATTAATCGAAAAAATAATCGGCCAACTAATCGATTATGAAAATAATCGTTAGTTGCAGCCCTAATATATATAAGGGCACGCATTTTGTTATTTCTTATTTTTAAACACAGCAGTAATACACCAATATGCAGACTTTTATGCACGTCTCCATGAAACCTGCCAACATGTTTTCAGGCTCACAGATTTCTTTTCAGGATGTATTTTGCAATACCTTTTCTCTGTACCTAATCTCCACGAACCAATCACAGACCAAACTGTCTCACAGTGCTTTCTATATGCTCACTCGCTCTTCAGGGCCTTAAATTGGTAAATACTTGCAAATACTGTACCAACTCTGCTTATAAAAAGGGTTAAGTGCACAACACCAGCAAGAGGAGGGCCAGCCTCTTTAAGAAGGTATGGGTAGTTATAGGATGTTGATCAGTGTTCTTGATTATGCTCCTTTTAACATACAGGAGTTAGGCTCTTAGCAGTGTTCCTAGACACATGCATGTAAAAGGTTAGCTGATCATGGGGAGCACGTTTATTTGAGCGATATGTATGCTTCAGCGAGCGTAATTAAAATGAGAATATTGTGCGCAAATGGATCTCAATGGAACTCAACAATTCACACTTTCAATAGACAAGAGACTTTAACACTGTATTTTGGCCAAAATATATAAGCCACCTGCCACAGCAAGACACCCCAAGAGAGACGAGTCCTAATTATCACCTGTCTCTCACGAGGTGTCTTGCTGTGGCAAAATACAGTGTTAAAGTCTCTTGTCTATTGAAACGAATCATTGGTAACAGGAGCCGTCCCAGGGGATCGGAAAGTAGCGAATGTTGTGCCCATTCACAAAAAAGGCAGTAGGGATAAGTCGGGCAACTACAGGCCAGTTAGTCTTACATCTGTAGTGGGGAAATTAATGGAAACAATGTTAACCCCTTCAATCCCAGGGGTTTTGGTACCTCAAAGCCCAGAGCAATTTTGCCATTTTTGCGCTATGTCGGTTCAGAGATTATTCTCTTTTCTTGTGAATAGTGTACCCATGTAAACTATATATTGTTTTTTCAAGGGGAGATAGAGCTTTCTTTTGATACCATAGTTGGATGATTAGCTGAAAATTTAGAATGCGAAATTTAGTAAAAACTAGAAAAAATTTGAGAAAAAAATGATTTTTTTAACATTTTTCCTCTGAATCCTCACAAAATTAGGTAAAGTGATGGAAAATCCCCTCCAAGTTTATCAATTCAGGTGTCCTGATTTCAGAAATACCTAATTTATATAGATTTTCCATACTTTCCCAGCACCAGGGAGCATACTATAAGGTGTACATTTTTTGTATAATTTTTATGCCTATGGTTTGGGGGTTGTGAACGGGGGTTATACTGGCTAGATGTTATGCTAGGGCAATGGGATGTAAGGTTTTATAATAAATTTTTTTTTTATTATATTTTTTATATTTTATTTTTATTTATTTTTTATATATATGGTTAGAGGTCCTCTTAGGAACTTCCTGAACATACAAGTGATGTCACAATGACATCACAGCTCACATTATTATTATTTTTTATTATTATTTATATTATTATTTTAATGATTTTTTTATTATTTTTTAAATGAATTAACGGCTTTTTTTTTCCTTCACTGCTTCAGGGCGGGAGGGGGAGCGAGAGACATGGTTTCTCACTCCCCTCCCCGCGATCCCCCTGCACCGATCACACTGTGATCTCTATGCAGGTCCTCACAGACTTGCACAGAGATCGCAGCGTCTGCGCCTCATCGGAGGACAGGATATCCCCTGCAGGGGATATCCTGTCCTCCGATGATCTTCTGGGTTACGTCAGCAGTGACACAACCCGGAAGGGAACGCCCGATCTTTACCGTTTGAAACAGGGCAGTTTGAAACATAACAGCTTTCCGGCTTTCATGCCGGAAGCTGTTACAGCAGATCGGACAGCAGAAAGCCCGCGACGCTGGCTTCTGCTGTCAGTGGGGAGTCCAGGCTGTCAAACGACAGCCTGATCTCCCGTGCAGCGGCAGGGATGTGTCCCTGACGCTGCAAGAAGTGCTGGACGTACGGGGACGCCCATAGGGGTTTCTTAATAGGTGTTTTTTGGACGTCCCGGTACGTCTATAGGGGATTGAAGGGGTTAAAGGAAAGGGATTGTTGAACATCTGAAGTCACATGGGTTTCAAGATCAAAACAACATGGGTTTTCCTCAGGAAGATCATGCCAAACGAATCTTATTGATTTTTTTGATTGGTTGACTAAAGTAATTGATCAAGGTGGTGCAGTAGACATTGCGTATCTGGATTTCAGTAAGGCTTTTGACACTGTGCCACATAGAAGACTTATAAATAAACTGCAATCTCTGGGTTTAGATCACAATGTTGTTGAATGGATTAAGGAGTGGCTGAGTGACAGACAACAGAGGGTTGTAGTCAATGGTGTATATTCAGAACAAGGTCATGTTACCAGTGGGATACCTCAGGGATCTGTACTTGGACCCATTCTCTATAATATTTTTATTAGTGATATTGCAGATGGTCTTGGTGGAAAGGTATGTCTATTTGCTGACGACACAAACATTTGCAACATGGTTGATGTTCCTGGAGGAAGAAGCCAAATGGCAAACGACCTAGGTAAACTGGAAAAATGGTCAGAGCAGTGGCAACTGGCATTTAATGTGGATAAATGCAAAGTAATGCACCTGAGGCATAAAAACCCAAGGGCAGAGTATAGAATATTTGATATCCTAACCTCAACGTGTGAGGAAAGGGATTTAGGGGTAATTATTTCTGAGGATTTAAAAGGTAGGCAGACAATGCAGTAGAGCAGTAGGTAATGCTAGCAGAATGCTTGATTGTATAGCGAGAGGTATTAGCAGTAGAAAGAGTGCTCATGCCGTTGTACACTGGTGAGACCTCACTGTGTACAGTGGTGGAGACCGTATCTCCAGAAGGATATAGAAATGTTGGAGAAAGTTCAGAGAAGGGCTACTAAAATGGTTTATGGATTATACGATAAACCTTACCAGGACAGGTTATAGGATCTTAACCTATATAGCCTGGAAGAAAGACGTGACAGGGGGGGATATGATAGAAACATTTAAATACTTAAAAGGAATCAACAAGATAAAGGAAGAGAGTTTATTTAAAAGGAGAAATACTACCACAACAAGAGGACATAGTCATAAGCTAGAGGGGCAAAGGTTTAATGATAACATCAGAAAATATTACTTTACAGAAAGGGTAGTGGACGCATGGAATAGAAGTGGTAAAGGCATTTAAGCAAGCATGGGATAGGCATAAGGCCCAGCTAGATATAGGATAAGGGCAGGTACTAAAGGAAAGTACTCAGAGGTTGGGCAGACTGGTTCTTATCTGCCGTCACTTTCTATGTTTCTAAAGCGCTAATTTTAGGACTTGCTCACAAAAATATATTTTTTATATATATGTAAATAGCTAACTTCACCTTCTAAAGAAGTAGAGCCCCCCTGTACTACAAATATATAATTTTATTTGAACTAGGTAGTTATAGAGCAATAAGTACAAGTAGCATACTGCCATTTCAAAACCTTTTTTTCCAAAACTGGTCATTCTGCCCCACATGCCATTTGGGACATCTTTGAAGCAGGTCAGTTCAATTTACCCCTGATGGTGAATGGGGAATTATTTTTACATGCTACTAATTACATTGTGATAAGTAAGCAGGGCTCTACTGACTTGCATGGTTGAATGCAGTACCTGTATTCAACCTGCGGGAGAGATCAGAGTTCTCAGGAGAGACCCAACTGTAGCGAAGGGCTTAATATCCAAGAGCCACAACTGCTCACATATTCAAGGTTTGACCCATTTAGTACTGGGAGAGACTGCATATCCTAGATATTTAACAACATATGCCTTAGATGAAAACAGAGTATATATTTTTAAATTCTGTAACCTAGTTCACAACTGTCTGCCAAGTCTGGTGTGTATTAGTTTACTATACAGAACAGCACTGGCAGCCAGTTTTACAGCGCACAATGTACAAAATTGTGATATAGTATCCCAGCTAGTATACAACTCACCTTTCAGTCATCATATAAAACGTGCCACTGGCTCCAAATTAATTTAGAGATTGCAGCAATGGGAACCCCACGTTAATAATTTTTAAAAGTGATGCAACCTTCAATGTGATTATACTACAAAAAGGTATACTTATATTCCCAATCCAAAACATCCAACTGTTACAAAGGTGTACTTGAAATAAAAACCAAAACATACAATTAAAAAAAAGTCCTGTAGGAGCAATAAAACTTTTCATTGAAAACAGCAGGGGTGACCTGAAGCCCACAATCTCATAGGGGAAATATTTCAGTTTCAACAATCGCAACAGAACACACAGCTCTGATATTGAGAGGAAACAAAATAAAAGAAGGTTGCCTAACTGCAGGCAGTTAAAAAACAACAACCTATTTCAATGTCATTTGTGTACCGCAATCGACCTGCATTCAGCAGGAATACACTGTCGGATAGGCTTAATGACATTGGCGTAAAACGTGTATCCATTAAGCCAAAAGAGCTTTTGTGAGGTCAGACACAGAATGTAGGACAAGAAAGGCTGCCTCCCAAAGCTATCCAATGTGGTTAAGATCAGGGCTCTGTGCAGTTCCTCCACACTTAACTCAAGTTTTTTTTTTTTTTTGTTTTTTTTGTTTTTTTAAATACAGAGATCATGAACAACAAGCATACACAACGATGATATGGCAGGTGAGTAGCGTAACTGACATGGCTCAGATACAAAAAGTATTCATAAGCAGTCCAAATCAGAAAATGGTTGAGAAAGGCATCCTGCTATCACGTAAACGACAGGTCAGATGATGTGACATGAATCTCCGAACGTGTAGTAAAAAGGGAATGCGCCACCCGGCAGACCAGCGCAGCGACAATACGCAGAGAGTCGCGCAGGAGTAAATCCGTGGAAGGAGGCAGCGACAGTCGGGTATACATGAACAACGGAGCTCAAAAAGGAAAAAACTTTAAACAATGGAAACAAAAAACAAATAACAAACAAAAAGCTCCTACAGTGGTTGCTCCAGGTAAGTATTAATACAATGAGACATCAGAATGCCATCACGACAATGGATAAAGGTGGAAGACATCAGACAAAAGTTACTCTGCTGATGTATAGTGCCGAAAAAGAAAAGGCCAAATATGTGGCGAAAAATCATAACAAAAAAGGAACAAAAAACAGAAGCCCAAAATGTTAACTGTCGATCATCCCTACTGGTCCCAAGCGTAGTATGTAGAGCAGTCACTGGGAGGACTCGGACGGGAGGGGATCCGGAAGGAACTGACCCAGGATGGTCTGAAAATCTGCGGAGGAGACAAATTCGTGCCACCAGAACCAACGCCTGGAATGTTGGTAACCCTTCTCCCTGGACGTCCACACCATTTCCTCCATTTGTTCAATAAAGGCTATTTTTTGGAGCCAGAGAGAGATCGGAGGGGTCATGGGGGTGCGCCAAAACCTGGGTATCACTGCCTTGGCTGCATTTAAAAGGTGTATGGTAAGTGTACGTTTATTTAACTCAAGTTTATGGACCTTGCTTTGTGTACTGGGGCACAGTCCTGCTGGAACAGGAAACAGCCTTCCCCAAACCGGTGCCACAAAGTTGGAAGCATACAATTAACTAAAACATCTGTTTGCTTAGTTCAAACCCTGAAAAACAGTCCATTAACCTTTAGAGTGGCCACTATGTATTCCAGTAGATAGCAGTCTCCAGGCATCCGCCAAAACCTGATTTGACCATCAGACTTGAAGCATTAATCATTGTTCCAGAGAACACGTTGCCCCTGCTCCAAAATTCAGCAGTGGTTTGCATTACACCAGTACAGCATAAGTTTAGCATTGTGCATATTGATCTTTGGCTTATGCATAGCTGCTTGTTCATGGAAAGCCATTTCAGTAAGCTACAGAGGCAGTTTGGAACTGCGTAGTGAGTGATGCTATAGAGGACTTGATTTTTTTTTTACTTCTTACGTGCTTCAGCACACAGCAGCCCTGCTCTGTGAGCATGCATGGTCTAGAGTTTCATGGTTGAGTTGTCCTTAGTCCTAGACGCTCCCAATTCACAATAATAGCACTTACAGCGGACCAGGGCAGAAATTTCAAACGGTAAAGATGGCATATTTTGACAGTGCCACATTTAAAGTCATTGAACTCTTCAGTATGACCCATTCTACTGCTAATGTTGGTCTATGGCGCTGGCATGGTTTTATACGCCTGTTAGCAATGGGTGTGGCTGAACCGCATAAATTCAATAATCTTGATGGGTGTTAACATACTTTTGGTCATACAGTGTAGCATATCCACTTTTATCTTTTCAAATAAGCAGGAATTATTTTCCATTATGCTAACAGCAACCTCTTATCAGCCATGTACATTTGACTCAGGCAGAGCAACAGCAGCTCTGTCGCAATCAGCTCACATTGCACAACATTTTGCTGTTCCTTCCACTGTCATAAACAGGCTAAAATATGTTCCTTTTTGAGTTTACAACCCTACACAGAGCGACAGAGGACACTGATGACAAACAGAAACCATACATTTTCTACCAATAAGAACCCGATTTTACTCTACTAGTTGGGGGTAGCTTGAGCAAAACATAAAAGACAAATTAAAAATAGTTTTTAATTTATAAAGTTCCAACAATTTCCACAGTCCTTTTTTCAATACATATATTCAAAGGGTATGACAAAAAAATTAATTGACAGACTAAAACAAACTGATACATTAAGTAAAGAGGGCCCTGGTGGCAAGCTTCAAATCTATACTACTGCAGAAAACCGCTGTATCTGTAAACAACTATCATTGTTCAGTATACGTTTATTATCCTTTTTCAATTGCCAGAAGACAGCAACACGTCAGATTCTATTTCATCTTAAATGGTAAGCATTGTGCATGATGCATCTTGCTGACTTGGTCACAGCTGCTAGACTTACATGTGACTCTGAATTTTCAGCCCATATTTATCTCTATATATCTCATAAAATGGTCCATCTGCCAACTTTGTACATAAATCCATGGAATCCATCTCAAACAAAATCATGCAAAGAATCAGAATGCTCCTTAAGGGACAAGGCAAATGATCCGACGGTCTGTCTTAACAGAGAAAATACTGTAAAAATTGATGTTACTAATTAAATATAATGTAATAAAACTATAAAAGATAGGAGATTGGGAAAATATCACAGAACCATAACCACAAGCTAAGTAAAACTAGAACTTGCATAAAAGGATGAAATCATTTACCAATCATTATATATACACACACATACATACACTGGCATTATATTCATAATATAGAACTATTACTCTGAATAATATATACATTATAAACATACAGAAGATGAGCTGTTGTCATAAGTTGAACCATCAATAATAGCTATTAATAAAATAAAAACAACATTAAACCAAGGCTTAGCAAAATATCTAAGTTAGGTCTCCTGCTGCAGCTGACAACTATTTAGATATTGTATAGCACAGGCTAGAGGGGGAACATTTTGAACAACTTTGGTGGGCACATAACCTCCGAGTGTTACATGAGTGGTAAAATTATGTTTGGCTTTCTTGGCTTCTAGGAAGATCTATTTTGGCTCCAAAATTTTAGACATTTCTCAGCCTATATTAGCATCATGTCAAAGTTATTATCTATCCCCAGTTGTAATCCATTCACGTAAGAATCAAAGCTCATGTATTCCATCAATTTTCAGCCTCGCACACCTTAAACACAACTTGACACGAACCAAATTAGACTAAGTGCCAGTTATGATCTAAACACCCTCCCACCGGCCCTGGCTGTATTAGTACAAGCACAGTGACAGGTGTCACCGGAGCTCCTCCCCCTGGGGTTCTCCCGTACGTACCCGGTGCCTGCCGAGCATTCTGTTGTCACCCAAATCTCCTAACTAACCAACAACTCAGCCCCCTCCAGAGAGCTTTATCCCATAGCTCCTCATAAGTACTACTGGTTCTTGTCAAGTTGAAGGTCACCCTCCCAAATGACTGACGTTACCTTTTTAGTACATCCAGCTATAGGCGTCTGCTCTTTCCTATTACCGATTTCCGCTCCTCTAAGCAATACAATTGCAATATGCCTCCGTCTTCACCCTCCACGGTCGAGGCTCCTGCCCCACTGCCACCGGTTCTTGGACGATCGACGCAGTAGTTACCACTAGGGGGGGCAGGCGAGGCGCGAAGAACCATGGGAAACGAAGCAGTCGCAGTAGGTGGCGGAAGTTATTGTTGCAGAGTCGCAGACTCCGGATCCGGCCATGTTTGGGAAGGGCAAGTTCTGCTGAAGATCCGTTTTAATGAGTCAGTGTGACCAAATCTCATCTGCCGTTTCTTTGAGGGCGCGTGTACAGTTGATATGTTGATAAGTGGTACATGTAAAGTGAGCAGACTCCACAAACCCGACCATTTTAAAAAAAGTTTTCAGCTAGCATATGCACGTCGATGCTCGTGGTTGCTTGGTTTTGCATGATTGCTCCCTGTATATACGTACGTCCATTTGCTCACCACCTTGCTGTTTTGCGTGGATGTGATCAGCTGTGTATATGTTCAGTACTTCATATAATTCCCGACAGCCAGTTCCAGCCCTGGTTCTCAAAGCGATATGGGTAGTAGTCTAGTCACATGCAGAGCAAGTTTATCAACGTGATATAAGCGAGATCGGCATGAGGATGCAAAAATGGAAGAGTAAGGCTAGGTTTCCACTTGGGTTTTTGTCCTGCGTTTTTTTTCTTGATGAAAAACGCCAAGAAAACTGCCACTGCATTTTCCTGCGTTTTGGCGTTTTTTTCTGGCGTTTTAGCCTTTCTGTGGAAATTGCTTTTTTTGACCTTAGGCAGTTTTTCCAGCCTTTACAAGTTAGAAGTTTCACCCAGCTAAAAGGGATTAGGATAAATGGCAAGTATCTGCCCCCTGATGTCATTTACTTGGTAGAGTTTTACTTAAACGCCCCGGCGGACCCTTTTGTCACTTTTCTGTGGTTTGTAAGGCCTGCTTTATTCCGAATGTCTGCTCCTCTAGGAAGATTGGCCCCAAATGATGGTGCAAATTGTTTGCTGTTGCTTTTGGCACGCAGGATCCAGTTGATGCGTCGCGTATGTTTGTTTGTAATGGCATGTTTGTTCCAAATGTTGTAGAATTCAATATGAACTTTGTTTTGTGTGAAACTGTTTGTTTCCAGCCTATTTCTCGTAGGACACACAGATACTGGGTCCATCCTCTGCATTGTAACTGTGGAAAAAACGCCATGAAAAACGCCAAGGCAATAAACCCACATGGCTTTTTCATGGCGTTTTTTCTCTCCCATAGACTTCTATTGGAGAAAAACGCCAAGATTTCCTTGCAAAAAACGCCAGAGTGTCAACATGCTGCGATTTTGAAAAACTGCCACAGAGCCCAAAAAAGCAGAAAAACGCCAAAGAGAACTGAAAAAACGCCAAACAAAAAAACGCCAAGTGGATATGGCATTCTGCGATTTCCTATTGCAGAACAGCTAACATCTGGCTGCTGCGTTTTTTCACTAAAAAAACGCCAGGTGGCGCTATTGGCGTTTTTATGGGCGTTTTTAGCTAAAAAAAACCAAGTGGAAACCTAGCCTTAGGCCTACGAGAAATAGGCTGGAAACAAAAGTTTCACACAAAACAAAGTTCATATTGAATTCTACACCATTTGGAACAAACATGCCATTACAAACAAACATACGCGACGCATCAACTGGATCCTGCGTGCCAAAAGCAACAGCAAACAATTTGCACCATCATTTGGGGCCAATCTTCCTAGAGGAGCAGACATTCGGAATAAAGCAGGCCTTACAAACCACAGAAAAGTGACAAAAGGGTCCGCCGGGGCGTTTAAGTAAAACTCTACCAAGTAAATGACATCAGGGGGCAGATACTTGCCATTTATCCTAATCCCTTTTAGCTGGGTGAAACTTCTAACTTGTAAAGGCTGGAAAAACTGCCTAAGGTCAAAAAAAGCAATTTCCACAGAAAGGCTAAAACGCCAGAAAAAACTCCAGAAAAAAACGCCAAAACGCAGGAAAATTCAGTGGCAGTTTTCTTGGCGTTTTTCATCAAGAAAAAAAACGCAGGACAAAAACCCAAGTGGAAACCTAGCCTAATAGTGAAAAGAAAAACTTGACTCAATACATTTGGTGAGCGCAGTCAAGCTATCAGACAGTTTCAAATCGGTGGTCAAGCCATCAGACGATTTTTATTTCAGGTTAACATTAGGTTTATTACAACTGAAACTATGACAATAAAGATATAATGATACAATTAACACTGGATTAGACACTGTTCTCACACATATATAACTCCTTACGAAATTATATAACTTAAAACAAATTAACGGTAAAAAACTTAAAATGTCAGCCCATTGCCACCAAATGACATTTTCAAACATTTCTGCATACAG
Organism: Sceloporus occidentalis; assembly: GCA_023333645.1. Lineage (NCBI taxonomy): Eukaryota > Metazoa > Chordata > Lepidosauria > Squamata > Phrynosomatidae > Sceloporus > Sceloporus occidentalis. Next base: position 1,537,942 of record JALMGF010000146.1, on the reverse strand, counting down.
TACAAAATTCCCAATTGGACCAATATATTTACACTTAATATATCTTACACTAAACCACATCTATAATGTCTTACAATATGGAAAGCTTTTACAGTGCAAATTTAAAGATACAGACCCCCAGATATAAGCCCATGTTTTTCAATATTCTATATGGGTTAAAAAAAATCACCTCGGGGCGTGGTTTGACGGAGCTTGAAGATGGCCGCACGTTTGTAGAGCTCCGTCGTCTGCATGATCACTAAGCGGCTTCTTTCGTTGTCAGACGCTCATTTCCAGTAACGGACGTACTTACCTGCTCGGGGATACGTGTCTGGGTCCAAAATATGACTTCCAGGGCCGCGAGGAAGCAGGACCGGCAAGAAAAACAGGGCGGCTTCTTCACACCACGACGCAAGATGGCGGAGAAGGCACGGGAACTGCCTAGCTCTGACGAAGCATCACCAGCTTCTGATACCCATACTGAGGATCCTGAAGTAAGTCTCCAAATCTCAGAAAAATTTATTAAATCTATGCTGCAAGATTTACGTAATTCCTTACAACTTGACCTGAAAGAGCTGGCTAAGGAAATCAAAACTGACATACAAAATTTAGGTGAGAGGACTTCTCACCTGGAAAATAAAATGGAGGACTTTAGCAGTGCACATAACGATCTGGTGGACCGTTTTAATGCCTTAGAAGAAGACCATGATGCTCTTAAACTTAAACTTGCTGGTCTGGAAGATAGAAGCAGGCGTAACAACATTAGAGTACGGGGTATTGCTGAATCTGTGACACTCCAGCAGCTTCCAGATTTCTTAACAGGCTATTTCAAGGCCCTGGTTCCTGAGTTATCTGATCTAGATGTCACCTTAGATCGGGCTCATCGCCTGCCCAAACCCAAACATCTCTCTCCATCTACATCCAGGGATGTCATCACACGTGTCCACTTTTTTCAGACCAAGGAAAAGATTATGTTGGCCGCCCGTGTCTCTGCTACTGTCCCTGAGACTTTCAAGGACCTATCCATTTTTGCTGACCTGTCTGCCTTAACCCTCAGCCAGAGACGGTCATTTCAATCAGTTACCTCAATCCTGAGACAACATAATATCAACTACAGATGGGGTTTCCCCACTAAACTGCTCATTCATCGCAACGGCGTCTTGCAGGTGATTCACACTCCTGAGGACGGTCAGCTGCTGCTGGCGGATTGGAATCTATCGCCTCTACCTTCCACCTCTACTCGGGCACCTGCTGTCCGTCTACCTAAAGAGTGGTCATAAGCATGAATTACCTATGTTTCTCTAGTCGCCTTTCAGAGATGTCATTGTCTACACTCACATTGCGAGACATTCCTTGAACTGTCAGTTTGAATACACTTTTTTTTTTTTTTTTACACAATCAATCCTACTGGGGATCCGCTCTTCTACGGCGAGCCTGACGGCCGTCCGCAGCCATATTCTACATCATTATATACATTTCTCCATTATTCCTGACGGGGCCGTCGACGCTTTGCCTCTCCGATTTTTCCACAAGGAATTTGGAACACAAACTTTCTCATGACTATTCTGTTTCGGTCCCCCGACTATACTGTATATGTATGTATGTATCTATGTGTATATGTATATATATATGTATGTGTGTATATATGTATATGTATATATATATATTTATTTATTTTTTTATTATTTTTTTTTTATTTTTTCTCGCCGAGTGTTTATTCATTTATTGCCTGTAACCGTCTCAATCCGTTACACATTTCTAGTTCTATGGTTACATGTTACTGATATCTGGTGATCTTTGACATCCTCTACACCCCCCGCCTACTCTGTAGGTTATGTTTGGTGCTCCCAGTCTCTTAGACGTGGGACCGCCGACACGTAAAGGTTTCCTAAACCTTCGTTCTTTCTGTTTATTTTGGTTCTCTTTGAAGTGCTACTGCTCATATTTTGTGTTTTCTCGCCCCCGGTGGTACCTTTCTACTGATATAACAAATATTCAGACCCTAGTGGTCGACTGTTAATACTCACTGGATCCCTTGATGGTACTCTTATCACGATAGCTAACCTGTACGCCCCAAATTCCGCCCAACTGCCATTCCTTAGACGAAGCCTAGAGAAATGTGAGCAATTGCGCGAAGGCCGGTTGGTTATCTGTGGTGACTTTAACTCTGTCATCAACAGGACTCTGGACTCTACCTCCACTTCATCTTCTTCGACCCCTCCACAATGCGTATCCATGCGCCTCTCTAAATTGCAACTCCTCTTAACTGAATATGATCTTCACGACGTGTAGAGGTGTCAACACCCTACCGAACGTGACTATACATTCCACTCGGCCCCACATAATACCTACACTCGCATAGATTTCTTTCTCACAGACAAAACCACTTTACAACATGTTCTCTCCTCTCACATAGGCGACATCACGTGGTCTGACCACGCCCCAATCCTGCTCCGTATGCCCATCTCCACGCCATTACCTAGCGATAGACGATGGAGACTAAATGAATCCCTACTCCTGAAACCTGCTATATTACACACGCTTCAGACTGAACTTCACAACTTTTTCTTGACAAACACGACTCCGGACGTCCCAATTCCTACAATATGGCTAGCACACAAAGCCTTTATAAGGGGCCTCTTTATCCAACAGGGCGCCCGACTTAAGAAACTATATACTGGTAAAATTACAGAACTTAAAAACCGATTGTGTTCCTTAAATACCCTTAACAAACTACAACCGTCACGAGCTTTAGCGCGCCAATTAGCGGCTGTCCAGGCGCAATATCACCAGCTTTTACTTACCCACTCGGCCACCGCTCTACGGAACACCAAACAACTGTTTTACTCAAAAGACAATAAAGCCGACAGGCTGTTAGCCCGTAAGCTTAAAAAACGACAGGCTGCTTCTAGAATTCCCTTTCTTTCCTCTCCGGATGGAATACCCCTTAGGAATCCCAAACACATAGCCAACGCCTTCGCCCGCTACTACGCTGGCCTATATAATTTAAAAGACAAATGTCTTTCAACCCTCCCAGTCCTCTATAGACAGCTTTCTAGCCTCTGTTCCGCTACCGCAGCTTCCATCGGGCTCGCAGTCGGCTCTTTCAGACCCCATCACTGCTCTTGAAATTAAATTGGCTATTCGCAGCCTTAAGCCTCATAAATCCCCAGGTCCCGACGGTCTCCCTAACTCCTACTACTCTACCTTTGCCGAAGTCCTTCTCCCTCAGTTGACTGACCTTTTTAATTTTTTTTTTCGGACTGGTACAACTCCCCAGGAAATGCTGGAAGCCCTCATAATAACGATCCCTAAGCCAGGCAAGCCTACAGACAACTGTTCTAATTTTCGCCCTATCTCCTTACTGAACACAGACGTCAAACTTTATGCGAAGGTGTTGGCTAACCGTCTCAACACCTATCTACCCATTCTTATCCATAAGGATCAAGTGGGATTTATCCCCGGACGACAGGCCACAGATAATACCAGACTTCTTGTTGACATTGTAGCCACTTCCGAATCTTCACGAACCGACTTGTTATTTCTCTCCCTTGACGCCGAGAAGGCGTTTGATCGCCTACACTGGGCCTATATGATAGCTACTCTTAAAGCATTTCGCATCCCTGATGTCTTTATCACTGCTATCCGTGCCTTGTATGATTCCCCATCGGCGAAGGTTTTCTACTCTGGATTCTACTCCGACAGCTTTTCTATCACTAACGGCACCCATCAGGGTTGCCCCCTATCCCCTCTCATTTTTGTATTAGCGCTCGAGCCCCTAGCAATTATGATTCGGAACCACAATCTTATTCATGGCTTTGCTTTTAAAGATCACACTTATAAAATTAGTTTATTCGCGGACGACATTCTTTTAGTTCTTTCTCAGCCTTTACAATCGCTCCCCCCTCTCTTGCAACTCCTGCAAGAATACGGCAAACTCTCCTACTATAAGAATAATGCTAGCAAGACACAGGCACTCCCTCTCAATATGTCTCCCAATGCCCTTCTATCCCTGCGACAGCTATATCAATTTGATTGGAGGACTGACAACCTGACCTACTTGGGTATTAAACTTACTAAACGCTTTTCCTCACTGTTCCATACTAATTTTACCGCTTTATGGCCGTCGATTAGGAGAGATATCCAAACCTGGACTAAATTCGAGATCTCCTGGTTGGGCCGTATAGCGGCTGCGAAAATGGCTACCCTCCCAAGATTAATGTATCTTTTCCGTGCATTACCGATCCCTGTTCCCGCTGCTACATTACGACACTACCAAGCTACACTCACTTCGTTTATTTGGATGGGCAAAAGGCCACGATTGGCCATGACAACCTTAAGATTCCAGAAGCATAAAGGGGGGTTGGGCCTTCCGGACCTTTACTCATACTACAAAGCAACGATGGTTGCCCAACTTTTGACGGCTTTTAAGGCGTCTGAACGGCCCCGTTGGATGGAACTGGAGTCTGCCTTCTTGGTACCTTACCATCTCACTGAACTGCTGTGGTTTCCTCCTTCCATGATCCCTAAGTTGCCGTTGGCTCTCCCTAGCACTAAATGGTCCCTACGACTGTGGAGGGATATTATGTCTAGATTGTTACCTTTCCCATCTGCCCTTCCTAGTGCCCCTTTATCGATATTGGCTCATTTTTCTAGAAATCTCCCACTTCAGTCTTGGATTCGCAGGGGTATCTATACGGTCAAGCACCTCATGGCAAAAACTAGATTATACACATTTCCAGAACTCCAAACTCGCTATGGTCTTCCTCTTTCAGACGAATATACTTATTTCAGAATCTCTAGCATTTTACATAAAGTTTTTTCCAATCCAGATCTGGGGGAGATCGTAGGCTCCTTACCTTTCTGCGATCTGCGAGATCTCCCAGGCACGCTATTTCAATTTGTTATGAATCCTTGATTACCCTTTCTTGTCCAGATAAGTTACCGTATATGAGGGCATGGGAGAGGGAGCTAGGTACAGAATTTTCAAGCCATTTGTGGTCAGTCGCGATATCTAACTTTATTGGTATTTCTCGTTGCTCCAATCATTTTGAGGCAAATAGGAAGATATTATTTAGGTGGTACATGGTCCCGGCGAAGCTGGCCGCTATTTTCCCAACCTGCCCCAATGTATGCTGGAGATGTTTGAAAGCCCCTGGGACGATGAGTCACATATGGTGGCATTGTCCTGTTCTTCAGCGGTTTTGGAGGATGGTTTTTGCTCTTCTCAACTCATTTATAGTCCCCGGATTACTCCCATCCATCCAGATAGGTTTACTAGACATGCTACCTAAGAGCGCTACCCCCTGCTCTAAACCTCTGGTCTTACACATTCTTGCCTCAGCAAAACGGCTTATAGCACGTCATTGGAAATCCGCTAGCTCCCCATCTATATCACAACTTAAAGAAGATTTGCTCTTCGTGGAAACTATGGAAGCCATGTCTTACGAACGCTGTAACCGCTTAACAACTCACATGAAAATGTGGTCACTCTGGCGCCTCACTGCTTTGCCATTCTTGAATGAGTCGTTACTGGGGCTTGACTAGGTTCGTTATTCCATGGTACTCCACGATATTTCTGTGTTTGCTATTTCATCTATGCCCTGGAGTCACCACTTGGGTCGATGACGGGAGGCGCCGGGGGTGGAGATGACACTTTCTCCCTGACACATATGTAGCGCTTCATATTTGGTTTTTTGTTTTTTTTTCGTTTTTTTCTTTCTTGTTTTGTTTTATTATTGTTTTGATGTTCTATGCACCTACACGAACTGATGTTTTGTATGGAGACTTTCTACACTACCATTCCACAACTTTACATACTTGCTATGTCTCTAACCGCGTTTCTCTCTGCTCCTGGTATCTGTATATTTTGTTGCAGGGCAACCTGCTGCACCTCACCCAGGACATTACATATATTGATATGTATATTTTGAATGTATGCAGAATAGGTTGCGCATTTTCTAACTGCGTTCTTCTCCTTTGTTTCTGTTTTTGATTCCTATTAACATGCACAGGGACATTTCACGGTCAGCCTAGTGTATGACATTGTCGCCTGAATCCCCACATATTGATCTGGTGAGCTTTTTTTTCTTTTCTTTTTGTTTTCTGCTTCTGTTACACTTTGTGAAAATGGTGGTCTACTTAATTGTACATTTATGTGCTGACTTCAATAAACACCCTTTAACACAAAAAAAAAAATAAAAAAAAAATCACCTCATTGGACCAATATATTAACAGTGCTGTAGTGTCTGTCAATATGGAAAGATGTTACCGTTAGATATGTGCATTCATATTCAGGTGAACACGAAAACAAACACAAAGAGTGCGTTTTTATGTTCATCCCGAAGAAGCGAAGATAGCAGCGGTAAAACGTACACGAAAACGCACAAAACAAAGAATCTTCGTCTACTAATCTCCCTGGTCCCTTCCCCATCTAGCCTACCTTATCCACACAGCATCACAGGGGTTGACGGAAGCACAATACGTAGGTTCGCCGTCAGGGGTTAAGGGGCCGTGCAAATAACTCTATTGGTCTCCTGCAGGGTCGTCCTCTGGCATCAGCCTGCCGGCAACCAATAGCCTCACTCGCACAGCCTTTTTAACTCCTGATGACAAACCTTTGTATTTCCACTCCCGTTAAGCCCTGCGATGCTGCGTAGATAACGGGAGCGGAGATCCAAAGGTTCGCCGTCAGGCGTTAACTTGGTGCAACTTGGCTGACAGAGACCACTGATCTCCCTGCTCCAACAGTTAAAAGTCCGTACGAATGACCAATATAGTCGCTTGTACAGACCTTTAACTGTTGCAGCAGGGAGACCAGTGGTCTCCGCTGGGCAAGTTGGCGGACCAGGATTTTAAAAGTGGGTACGAGCGACTCTATTGGTCGCCAGCAGGGGGCTCGTCTGGCATCAACCAACCAATATAGCGCTAATTTTTGGACTTGCTCATAATTTTTTTTTAAATATATATATATATATATATATTTGGACTTTTTTTTGGTGACAGCGGGGGAATTATGTTTACACGTAACCATTTTTTTTTATTTTACCAATCACATTGTGATTAGTGAACTGGGCTACATTGACTTGCATGGTTAAATGCAGTGTGGATAGACCCTCAGTGAACTCATTGATGTGTTAGTTGGCGCCACCATCTTGTGAGCGGCAGCACTGATGGTGCTTGTGTTTGTTCTTCGGAGCAATCACAAGACGAGCGGGGTTAGGGGGTTGTGTTGCTGAATGCCTGAATATCGAAGCATGTCAGCAACACCGATTGCACTTAGGAGGCGATTGTTGTGTTTGCATTCACAAGGCTTTCTGTGTCTATAATATTTATGAGCTTCATTGCTCATGTATTTTATTCCCATCATGCATTATTACAGGTCACTTCCTTTTTTGTAGTAGTGTTGTCATTGCAAGGTTTAAAGTCTTAAGCCATCTGATACAATAAGAATCTTCAAGATACAAACCCCTCTCTTAGCTCACAAGCAGGCAAAAGTGGTGTGTAGATTTATTTCTGTCTAGTTATGTGTCATGCATTTTTTGATGTAATTGACTGTATGTCTGATGATTTGTCTTTCATATTCATCTTCTTTATTTAGTTCTACGGTGTTGATGTAAATGTCTTTGTTGGAACCTGATATGTCACAACTGGTACAAGCACCAACTAGAAAGGATTCTTGTCTGGATCTGGTGATAAACAATATTGATCTTTTGTCTAACGTTCAAGTGGGGGAGCACTTGGGTAATAGTGATCACAATATGGTGTCTTTTGAAATAAACTAAAAAAAAAAAATTGCCCATGGGGAATACTAAAACATAATTTTAAAAAGGCCAATTTCAATAAGATAAGGGCAGCTTTACAATGTATTGACTGGCATAATGTCACGGACTGGGTCCAAACAGATGACTAAAAGGGCCCAGCGCGCCCAAAGATTGTGTGCAGGAGTCACAGTGCAGCAGTGGAGTTAGACAGGGCCTGGTTGCAGGGTGACCCCACTCACCCAGGTGTTGAGCACCTAGGGTTGTGCAGCCAAACACCAGCGCCCTGATATAGCAGCGGATGAAGTCCAGAATGAAACGAAGTGATATCCTGCAGGCACCCTGGAGCAGGCATGAAACATATCACTGGAATCACGTGCAGGATGCTGCAGGCTGGGAGTATGGAAGCTAAGCAAAGGATATAGCAGAAACATAACAAGCAAGGGACAGGGAGACCAGGCACGAAACATAACCAGACAAGATATACAGGTTACAGGGCACTACAGTGAACCAGATAAGGAATAAACATTACTAGACAAGATATACATGATACAGGGCACAACAAAGGACAGGGAACAAGGCAAGGAACACAGGGGAAGGAGTGAGGAGCCGGAATCCTCAGACGCTTCTCCTTTAAGCAAGGATAGGCCATATTGACTAGGACAAAGGGAGAGGAGAGAGGAACCAGAATCCTCAGATGATACAAGGAAGAAGGGCAAAGGTACATAAGAGACAAACAAACATGAATACAGGAACTAGCCTAGAACTATATGATAACAATTGGAGGTTCCGTCACATCATATGGCCATAGTATGCTTAGCCCACCACCACACCAAAGTACTGCAATGACGGCGGGTCCTAATGCTAATCCCTGCTGACAGTGGTACGAAACAAACCAAACATGTAATCAAACCACATAGCACTGAGACATATCTTAGACTGCAGACTGAGACAAACAGAACACACAGGTGGGGCACACCTTATAAAGGAAACAGAGCTGAAGCAGAAGCAAGGAATGGAAGATCAGAACAGAGCAAAAGGAAATCCAGGAATGGATCGAAGCAAAACAGGGAAACTGAAGCAAGACAAATATGCAGCTCCGCAGCCTGGGCAGAACGTGACACATAAACTCTTTAGGGATAAAAAATGGAGTATTTTTAAACAAATATTAGCAAGGTACACTTCTCAGTATGTACCACTAGGTAATAAATATAAAAGAAACAAATTGAAACCAATGTGGCTTAGTGGGGAAGTTAACCAGAAAATGAAAAATAAGAAAATGGCTTTTACAGCATTTAAATAAGATGAATCAGAGGCATCCTATATAAGATATAAGGAAGCCAATAAAGCATGCAAAAAGGTGATTAGATAGGCTAAACTAGAAAATGAGAGAGTGAAATTCTTAAATTCTTTAAGTACAGTAGTGGATGGGCGGTATATATGCCCTACTTTGGCTAATTTTGTTTGTCCTTACATGTAAAATGAAAGCCCCAGGGAAAGAGAAGCACAAAAAAACTAAAATATAGGAATGTGTAATGGGTCCCTGGGTTGGAGTATCCAGAAGAGCAGGGAGGGCTGGTGCTCCCAACAGTTTTTAAAATCCAGACCAGGATTTACAGGTGACCAAGTACCGCTCAGCTGGTCTAATCAGGAGTGTTTAAAAATCCCAGCTTGGTGCAATTCAGTCTCTCTCCTTATTTCCAGCCAAGAGAGGTGCTGGACAAAAGCCTTGCTGGATTTAGTTTGTTTGGAGTGTTTTGTTAGGAGGTGGGGAAGCCATCCCAACCTAGAGAGGAAACAAAACCCTGTGTTTAACCCCTTCAATCCCAGAGGTTTTTGGTACCTCAAGTCCCAGAGCAATTTTGCCATTTTTGTGGTATGTCGGTTTAGCGATTACTCTCCTTTCCTGTGAATAGTGTACTCATGTAAACTATATATTGTTTTTTCAAGGAGAAAGAGCTTTCTTTTGATACCATAGTTGGATGATTAGCTGAAAATTTAGAATGAGAAATTTAGTAAAAACTAGCGACAATTAGAAAGAAAACCTAATATTTTTTAAATTTCCCCTTTGAATCCTCCAAAATTAAAGTGATGGAAAATCCCCTCCAAATTTATGAATTCAGGTGTCCTGATTTCAGAAATACCTAATTTATATATTTCCATATCCAGCACCAGGGAGCATACTATAAGGTGTTCATTTTTTGTATCGTTTTTATGGCTTAATGGTTTTGGGGGTTGTGAATGGGGGCAGGAGGGTTATACTGGCTAGATGTTATGCTAGGGCAATGGGATGTAAGGTTAATTTTTTATGATTATTATCTTTTTTATATACATATATATATAATTATTTTTTTTTATATATATATATATATTTATTTTTTTTACACAAAAATGGTTACAGGTCCTCTTAGGGACCTCCTGAACATGCCAGTGATGTCACAATGACATCACTTAGCTCACATTATTATTTTTTTAAATTTATTATTTTAATGATTTTTTTATTTTTTAAATGAATAAACTTTTTTTTTTTTTTCTCCTTTTCTGTTTCAGGACGCGCGATTCCCCTGCACTGATAACACTGTGATCTCTATGCAGGTCCACACAGACGTGCATAGAGATCGCAGCGTCTGTGCCTCATCGGAGGACAGGATATCCCCTGACGAATTTCTGGGTTACGTCAGCAGTGACGCAACCCGGAAGGGAATGCCCGTTCGCGCGATCGGGCAGTTTGAAATGTAACAGCTTTCCGGCTTTCATCCCGGAAGCTGTTACATCAGATCGGAGAGCAGAAAGCCAGCGATGCCGGCTTCTGCTGTCAGTGGGGAGTCCAGGCTGTGGATGTGTCCCTGACGCTGCAAGAAGGACTGGACGTAACGGTACGTCCATAGGGGTTTCTTAAGAGGTGTTTTTTGGATGTCCCGGTACGTCCATAGGGGATTGAAGGGGTTAATTAGTGCTCAGATGAACAAGGGTTTATTTTTGTTTATGTTGTATTTTTGTTTAGCTGCTGATTTGAAGAAAATAAATATTTAATTTTTATCTGGAATTGGCTTTTACATTACCCTAGTAGACAAGTCACTCTGAAAGATCTCTGACCAACTCCTTGTGCTTTAAAGGCCATTCAGTTACAGTAATGTTACATAAATTCTAAAAAAAAAAACAGTGTAGATCAGGGTGTGGCAGTGGATGTAATCTACTTGGATTTTGCCAAAACGTTTCACACGGTTCCACACAATAGGTTAGTATTCAAACTGAAGGAAATTGGTCTAGATGCAAATTGTTGTTCTTGAGTAGAACATTGGCTTAGTGATAGAGTACAGAGAGTTGTTATAAATGGTAAATTTTCAAGCTGGACAAAAGTGGTAAGCGGTGTCCCTCTGGGACCAATCTTATTCAACATATTTATAAATGACATGGCAATAGGCATTGAAAGTCATGTTTCTGTGTTTGGAGATGACACTAAACTAGGTAAAGTAATACAATGTGAGCAGGATATTACTCTTCTGCAGAGGGATCTAAATAGACTGGGGGACTGGGCACACAAATGGCAGATGAAATATAATGTAGATAAATGTAAAGTTATGCACTTCGGAGTAGGGAATGCACGATAGTGAATTAGGGATAACGACAAATGAGAAAGATTTGGGAATTGTTGTAGAGAACAAACTAGGCAACAATGTGCAATGTCAGTCAGCAGTTGCTAAGGCCAATAAGGTATTGTCGTGTATAAAAAGGGGCATCAATTAGTGGGATAAAAATATAATTTTGCCTCTGTATAAATGATAAGGCCACACCTTGAATATGCTGTGCAATTTTGGGCACCTTTTCTAAAGAAGGATATCATAGCACTAGAAAGGGTGCAGAGGCGGCTACCAAATTAATAAAAGGAATGGAGCAGTACAGTTATGAAGAAAGGTTAACAAATTTAAATCTGTTTAGTTTAGAAAAACGGCGCCTCAGAGGGGATATGATAGCATTATATAAATATATTCGGGGGCCAATACAAACCATTGTGTGGAAATCTGTTCATAAACAGGACTATGCATAGGACATGTGGTCATGCGTTTAGACTGGAAAAAACGAGATTTAGTCTAAGGCAAAGGAAAGGTTTTTTTATGGTAAGGATGTGGAATTCTGTACAGACGTTTAAACAGCAACTGGATGAATACTTGGAAAAACATAATATTCAGGGAAACGGCTTATTGATCCAAGGAGAAATCTGACTGCCATTTTGGGGTCAAGAAGGAATTTTTTCCCTGGTTAGTGCAAAATTGGAAAGAGCCAAACTGGTGTTTTTTGCCTTCTTTTGGATCAACAGCAAAAAAGTAACAGATATAGGAAAGGCTGAACTTGATGGACGCATGTCTTTTTTCAGCCTATATAACTATGAAACATTTGTGAGAAAAGAACCTCGGCCTTCTCATTATGATTAAGGGCAACATAGTAGAACACTTCACTGCATCAGTGGAGGCCTTGAGATGATAAAGCTGCATGCAGAAGACAGCCAGCAAGAGATGCCACATGTTTGCTAAATGACTGAAGCAGCCAGTGAGCAAGTAAAGGCTAAACAAGCAAGCACCTTTACGTTGTGTAGTGGAATTAGCAGAAGTACTTGTTAACTGCTACTGAAGTTTAATTGTGCTGGTATTTCATATTCATTTTAAGGACAACAGTGGACCTTTTTCTTTCACTGGATGGCTTTATTAGAAACTATAAAGACTAACTTGATAAGTAAATGTACATATGGTACTGTTAGAACAGACTAAGAGTTAAACCTTTCTGAGTGTCACATTTGATTATTTTTATTTTGCATAGCTTATTCAAGTGTGTTGACATTTATTGTTATATTGCATTGCTACAATTGCTTACACTAGAACTTCTTTACCTTTGAATATTACATTACATATTACTGAACAGATTTAACATGTCAAACACAAGTGAAAATTCAGTGCTACACCTTCAGACACTTCTGCTCAAGACATTGTCAAAACACAGCAGGCTGATACATAGCTACCAGACATTAGAAGAAGCCAACGTACACGCACATTCACCGAAAGAGGTAAAGCTCTACAAGACATCAAATAAAGTTATCTAAAAAAGGATTTTGAACAGAAATATAGAAGATGGAAATATCACATAAATAGGTTAAAAAGAGCCATTAAGAATAGTTATAATGCAGAATTGATTATTGAAGTTGTGAGCATCATTAATGCCACTCAGTCGGAGGTCGACCATATTTATGATGACATAAGAACTATCTCAAGCCCTGAACCTGAAATCTGGAGAAATGACACGTATTTCACAATCACTAGCACTGCAAACGAAAAGGCTCAACGCTCAATGAAGATCTGGAAGACATACCCTGGCCTGATTCAGAGTCAGTTTTTGAAACCACTGTGTCCAGCATCATCTTAACAACCTCCAGTAAGCTCTGGTTCTAAGATGTCCAGTCAGTCTTCCCACAAGTCACTGCAGAAAAGACAAGAAGCAAGAGGTAATTAAAATAATGAAGACTCAACATCAATATGAGGAGGAAATTAGAAAATTTGAGGCAGAGGATGCAAGGTTAACAGCTGAGAGAGAGAAGCTCAAGAAAGGGAACTAGAAGCTGAGAATGCAAGAAAAAGAGCTCAATTTATATCAAAAAGCAACAGTATGAAAATTAAGTTGGAAAGGAAGAAGAAAGAAGTGGAACGATTGGAGGAACTAAAAAGGCACAATGCAGCACAAGCAAGGCTACAAGTGTATGCTGAAAGTATCAAAGGTGAAGATGAAGAACAGCTTTCAGCTTCTCTTCCTCAACAAACAAAGGAAGGTTATGTTTCTCAACCAAGTGCTCCAATTTCTCTTCCTCAGCCATTCCTGCTCACCTAAGCAAGGGCTCCTTTAAACCAACCCCTTTATACCCCCAAAGGGTTAAATTCACCCAAGATCCTATCTTTCAATCAGCTATATTTACTACCTCATATGAAGCTTCTAATGTCCTTGTGAAAGCACTCGCTGAAGCAATTACAGCCAATAGGATTCCAATTCCAGAACCTGCTGTTTTCTTTGGAGATCCTCTGAAGTATAATGACCAGACATTAATTGGCCTCAAGAACTTGCCAACCCAAGAAAAGCTTTTCTTTTTATGCAAGTATGTAAGTGGCCCTGCCAAGAGAGCTATTGAAGGGCACTTCTTGGTGGGAACAGAAACCGCTTATCATGCTGCCTGGGACATACTTGATCTGGAAATCCATTCGTAGTTGGAAAGTCATATTGTCACAAAATACAAGCATGGCAAAAGATTGCCACCAAAGACAGCAAAGATCTCCGTGAATTTATAGAGCAGTGTTGAATTAGCCATGCCTTATGTTCAAGGTTTATAAACTTTAACTGACTACGTTGAAAGTCAAAGGATAACAGCCAAACTACCAGACTGGTTGAGTTCACGTTGGAACAGAGCTGTCACAAAGTTCCGAGATGAACACAAAGCATTCCCTGATTTCAGTTAGCCAGAAGCCAGAATTGTGTGCAACCCCATCACCTCACTGCAAGCAATAAAGCTAACAGAACAAGAAAGATCTAAGCAAACCGATCAAGATTATTTTAAGTCTCAATGCAACCTCAACTCAAGTGCCAAAACATTCACTACTAGTTCTAGGAAGAATACTAGCATCCTGTGTGCCTTTTGTAAGAGGCATGGTCACACTCTTCATAAGTGCCGTACGATTATGGAAAGACCAGTTGAAGAAAGAGTGAAGTTTGTACAGTCAGAAAATGTATGCTTTGACTGCCTTAAAACCGGTCATAAGTCCAAAAACTGCACCCCCCAGAAGTGTGTGTGATAAATGTGAATGGCGTCACCCAACATGCCTATATCAAGATCGGCAGATCAAGAACAAAGAGTTAAAACCAATCAAGTGCAGTCAAGAATCAATCAAGGGCCTGCAGAAAGAACAGCTAAACTACAGAGGATACAAGAGTCTAAGCAAGTAACTTCCAACCGAGTTATTCAAGAAGTAACTCATATATCTCATCAATTATTCCAGTATATATCTCAACAATAGCCAAACCCAATAAAGAGATCCTACTGTACGCCTTACTCGACACCCAGAGCGACACTACCTTCATCTTAAAGGAGACAACTGAAATACTTGATTTTAAGAGAGAGAGCTAGTCAAACTCGAAATTTCTTCAATAACTTCTAAAACAAAGGTTATATCCAGCCACGAATTGAATGGGCTACAAGTAAGAGGCATCAAGTCTGAAATAAGAATCAAACTACCAACAACTTATACCAGGGACTACATACCTGCCAATAGATCACATATACCCACATGTGACACCCCAAGGAATTGGCCACATCTAGAACATCTTGCCGATGAAATGTCTACTGGACTTGATTGTAAAGTAGGGTTGTTAATAGGTTACAACTGTCCTCAAGCTTTAATGCCCGGAAGAGGTTCTCAGCGGTAAAGAAGACCAGCCATTTGCACAGAAATCTGTGTTAGGTTGGAGCATTATTGGACATAATAACTCTGACAGTGGCTATGAAGATGAAATTGCTGTGAGTCATAAGAGAACTACCTAAAGAAGAAGACATTATGGTGGGAGAAATTGATGATAGAGACCTGGAGCTCAAAATGACACAGGTACATACGACCAAGTGCCGCACCGGTGCGGGGAACTCTGATCTCTGACAGCCGGGGAAGGTATGCGTGACGGACGCAGACAAACCCCCGCTGCCAACTCCACCTCCTTCCGGCTGCAGCGGAAGGAGACGTCAACCTGCTGCCCCGGCAATACAGCAGGAAATTGGAAGCACCGGTAAGTGTGTGTGTGTGTTAAATGGGGGCATAGGGCATTTCTGGAATGCCTTATACCCCTATATGCCACTCTGGCACTTAGGGAGTTAAAAGGCATATTATGGGGCAGAGTGGCATATAGGGAGGTATAAGGCATTTCAGGAGGCAAAGTGGCGTTAAGGGGGCATTTAATAGAGCACTCTGCCTCCTGAAATGCCTTATACCTCCCTATATACCACTCTGCCCCATAATATGCCTTTTAACCCCCTAAATGCCAGAGTGGCATATAGGGGTATAAGGCATTTGTGGAGGCAGAGTGCTCTATACAATGCCTTTTAACTCCCTTAATGCCACTCTGCCCCATAATATGCATTTTAACCCCCTAAATGCCAGAATGGGATATAGGGGTATAAGGCATTTCTGGAGGCAGAGTGGCACATAGGGGGTCAAAAGGCATACCATGGGCCACAGTGCCATATTGGTGTGGCAAGCCTGGGGGCAGATGTGCGTAACTGGGGGACAGGTTGGAAAATACAAGGAAATAAAAACAAAAAAAATATTTTCCTCAATCATAGCTTTTATTTAAAAAAATAGTTTACATGAATTAACATTTACTGGTAAAACTTTTTTCCTTTAGGGTCGTCTTATAGTCAGGCTTTTTCTTTTTTTCCTAAGTTAATATTCAGATTTTGAGGGGTCGTCTTATAATCGAGCAAATACGGTACTTTGTTATTGAATAAACCTGCTTAAGAAGACTTAGAAGCTGTGGTCTTGATTGCTGTTTGGTCACTGGAAAAATTTAGATATTCTAGACAAAGAATAATCTAACACTACCCCTCTGTTCACTTACAGTGGTATGGATTGCTTCGGACTGGGATGCAAGGAAAGAGCTGAAGAAATATGGCCTCCTGTTTACCTACATGTGTTTGAGGTACTAGATGATCTTAGTACTTATGCTTTCCTTAATGGGCTGCGTTGCTTTATTTCTATATGTGGAAAGAGAGAGTTCATGGAATTGATGAAGGGAATAGACCAAGAATGTGTGAAAGAGTTAGGCTGTAGTTTTGTCATGAACCCACCTGCTTCCAGTCACATGAGAGACAGATTAGGACTGTGAGAAACGTTCTAACATCCATCTTAGACCAGTCCTCCAGGAGACTGGACAGTTCATCCTAAGAACATTTATGTACGAAGCAGTGGCGATTGTGAATAGTCGACCATTAACGTCAGAACCAGTGGGACCGGAACCATTAACACCGAATCATATACTAACAATTAAATCCACTATCATTGCACCACCACCTGGAGAGTTTGTAAGAGAGGATCTCTATCTTCAGAAGAGATGGAAGAGAGTTCAGTTCTTGGCAAATACCGTATTGGCTCGGATATAGGCCGCACTTTTTTCCCCCACTTTAAGTCTTTAAAGTGGGGGTCCCGGGCGCCGGGCAGGCAGCGGGGTTAGGATACAGATCCCCCGCAGCGGTGCAGGGGACCTGCATCCTACTCCCCGATACGCTCAGACAGCCTCCCCTGCCAGCACTTCCTTCTGGCCCCCCGCCTGACTTACCGGAGCAGACTCCCGGGTGTCTTGCGGGGCCGGCGGGGGACATCTACGCAATACGCGTCCCCCGCCGGCCTCGCAAGACACCCGGGAGTCAGCTCCGGTAAGTCGGGGGGCAGAGGAGGACAGTGGCAGCATATCTCGGGGGGCAGAGGAGGACAGTGGCAGCATATCTCGGGGAGGGAGGAGGACAGTGGCAGCATATCTCGGGGGGGGGACGGACAGTGGTAGCATATCTCGGGGAGGGAGGACAGTGACAGCATATCTCGGGGGGGGGCAGAGTGGCAGCATGTTTTTTTGGTGCTTTTTTAAAGAAAAAAACTTTTTCTTTAAAAAAGCACCAAACTTTTAGGGTGCGGCCTATATACGGGGGCGGCCTATATCCGAGCCAATACGGTAAATTTTAGACCAGGTGGAGGAAGGAATATCTGTTGAATTTACAACAAAGAAGTAAATGAAACAAGAGCAGATGAAACACCAAGCTTAACCCCTTAATGACAATACTGTTCCTTTCTCGTAGTACATTTTGGGACAAAGGCTCTTTTAACATTTTTCAGTGTTGCTGTTTAGCTGTAATTTTCGTTTCATTTTGTGCACCCACACACATTATATATTGGGTTTTTTCAGGACAAACAGGGCTTTCTTTAGATACCATTATTTTTATCATATCATCTAATTTACTATAAAAAATTATAAAATATGGTGATTTTCTGTTAAAAAATGACTCTCACTTTTCTTTGAAAAATCTTTTACTCATCTGCAAACACGAAGAAAAAACCTGCTAAATAGATTCTACTATTTGTCCTGAGTTTAGAAATACCCAATGTTTTTTTTTCTCTCTCAAAATCAATGTTTATTGAATTTTGTTGAAATTTTGTGGGAGTAGGACGGGGGGAGGGATACAGAAGGAAAGAGGGGAGGGAAAGAAAGGTCGGGGTATACTTGTCCATACTTAGCACTAGTACAACAGAATATAAGGTATGCAATAGCAGTAGGAAGAGCATCGCCAGTTGTCTAAGAGTATATAACGGTTCCAAGTACATTGTACAAAAAAAAAAAATAATCACACAGACAGCATCAATGAAGATCGCAGAGCGCGTGAGGTGTATGTAAGAAGGGCACAGTTTATAAGTCAAACGGGGACACAAAAGAAAGCCAATATAACCAGGTGGCCGTGTACCCCTCTCTTTGTTTCATGGAAACCGCGGAGAGGTCTTCGATCCTCCTAATGTCCTCAACTCTCAACATCCACTCCCTGATAGGCGGAGAGCAGGTTTGCTTCCAATATAGAGGAACGAGGCCCTTGGCCGCATCAGGTAAATGTCGCTTGTAATGTGAGATAAAGTGGGAAGTGTGGTGCAAAAGCATTGGCAATGCTTGAAAAAGGGATAGGGGAGTCCGATAGCTCTGAGATCACACGATGGACCTCCTTCCAGTACGGCTGTATTTGGGGACAGTCCCATCATAAATGCAGCATTGTACCCACATCCCCATCACATCGCCAGAATCTGGAAACATGAGGTGTAGCCTCTGAGGCGTTTGATACCAGTGTGTCAGTATCTTATAGTTTGTCTCCTGTGTCTTAGTTGCCCTAGAACTTTTGTGCGTGAAAATAAATATCTTCTCCCAGTCCCAATCTGTAAGGTTCGCGTCACTCAAAGACTACCATCTCGAGCAGAAGGAGGGCCTCGTAGTGTGCGTGGAAGTCAGGATGAGTAAAGTAGAGAAACAGGTCAGGTCTCTGTATAAGCATTGGCGATTGGGAAGTGTGTCAAGGTAGTGCGTAACCTGATGGTGCGTGAATCGGTCAGACCAGGAAAAGTCAGCGCCTGTCCGCAGATCCTCCAGTGCCACAACCCCCCCAACCGTTAGCAGCTCCCGGGCCCGGACGAGTAAGGGGAGCCCCATGTACCCCCCAGTCCCCCAAAATCGACCCGGAGCAAAGTCCGGATTGTCCCAGAGAGGCAACATAGACGACGAAGAGAGTTTGGCCTTATGCCCTGTAGCCCTCCATACCGACAGTCGCCGACACAAAGGGATGTGACCCCACTCGAACCCCCACTTTAGGGCCCCAAATGGCGTGCAGCACCTTGCCCCGTAAGTCACCTAGTTCTAACGCGACCCAAGGTTTCCGTCCCGGACCCGCCACGTTCCATTCCACCTCGCGCAGTAAGTGAGTAGCTTGATAATATCTGTAAGTCCGCGCGTGGACTTCGGTTGATACCCAATGTTTTTATGTTTTTTTGCATGTTATGGGGCAATAAGTTTCCCCAAAGCTGGTCATTCTGCCCCATGGGCTATTTCAGATATCTTTGAAGCTGGCCAATGCGATTCACCCCATAAAACCATATATTTTTGAAAACTAGACACCCCAAGGTATTTCAAATGCTGGTATTTTAACCCTTTTAATGCACTAATTCTACCACTAGCCTTTGTCAAACTTTATGGTAGTCAAACATTTTTGTATTATATATATATATAAATTTGCACTTTACCATATATAAATTAAAAAAAAAAAAAAAGGGCATCCTGGAATGCCCCTCACCAGATTTGCATCGGGCTCAGGGGGGGGGGGGCGTGATTGACAGACCAGTGATCTCACCGATCGCCATGATTCACTGTGAATCACGGGGATCAGGAGGTTTTGAAGCCCCCTCTGGGGCATTGCAGGCTTGGAATGCCCCTCACCAGATTTGCATCTGGCTCAGAGGCGTGTTTAACATTGGTCTGTTGTTTAAACCGCCAATCTCGGCGGTCAGAAGGTCTGAAAAACTTTTTTTGGGGTTTTCCTGGACAGCCTCACTTGTGAGGCTTCGAGGAAAACCGCAATGCCGCTGATCGCGGCAAAAACGCTGCGATCCGCGGCAAATAACGATACCACGTACATGTACGGGCATTGTCGCTAACACATTGCATCATCACCCCGTACATGTATGTGGATTGTCGTTAAGGGGTTAATGTGTACAAAATGCTTTTCCTCTAAATGTTCATTATAGGTTCATGTTAAGTTATTTGTTATAACTTCAGCTCCTTTAGGGATCACATGTTGTGTGATGGTGGGAGTGTGTTTGCATTCACAAAGTTTTCTGTGTCTATAATGTTTCCACAAGATGGCTCTTATTTTATTCCCATCATTCATTATTACAGGTCACTTCCTCTTTCTTTTTGTACCAACAAAGATTGAATAGTGTTGTCATTGCAAGGTTTAAAGTTTTCTCTGAGAAAAGAAGAATCTTCAAGATACAAACCTCTCTTAGCTCACAAGCAGGCAAAAGTGGTATGTAGATTTATTTCTGTCTAGTTATGAGTTTCAAGTTGTGTTTTTTCATGTAGTTGACTGTATGTCTGATGATTTGTCTTTCATATTCATCTTCTTTATTTAGTTCAACGGTGTTGATGTAAATGTCTTTGTTGGAACCTGATACGTGCATTAAACATCTGTGAGAAAAGAACCTCAGCCTTCTCATTGTGACTAAGGGCGGCATAGTTATACTCGGGAGATCAGAACAAAGTACAAGGAGCTATAGCTGCAAGCAGACTAAAAGGGACCCAAGTCAATCAATGCAAAGGAGTCACAATAGCATTTTACTTCCTCATAAATTCCTGGCCAATAAAATTGCTCTAGAAATCTATCTCAGGTTTTCTCTGCTACAAGATGACCTCCAAAAAGATGGGAATGGGCTAGCTCTAGAACTACTCTCCTATGACTGGCTGCTGAGCTAATTTGTATAAGAGATCATCCCTTAACATAAAATAGGGACCAGTTCCCTTCTGCTTTCCGGTCACGCTTTTGCCATGTATTTCCACCACCTCTTTCTTAGCATTCACCAATGTGGGGTCATTGGCTTGACAAAATACTAAACTTTCTCCCAGAGGTGTCTATATCAATTAACCTAAGGGGTTGGACCTTGGGTATGGCCTCATGGCCATCACTCTGGTTAGGTTGTATATTAGATTCCTCAGCTTCATTACTTGTGGGTTCCCCCACTAATACTTTGGGAATAACATTAAACATAATTTTTGTCTAACCTCTTCTCCCTTTTGGACTTCCTAGATTTCCCAACCCCAGAAAACAGGTCAGAGGAAAATTGAAACAGTTCATCATTAGGTGCAGGGTTAACTCGAGAGGTAGTTTTTAGTAATAGGATAGCGAAATGTCTTCCTAGTAACACAGGATATGGTAATCTAGGTATAACAGTAGCAGTAACCATAACCTTTTTACCGTGTATTTCCATGGGTAGCATAATATTACAATGAAAGTATACAGTCCCATGAACACAAGAAATCCCTGTTCTCCCCACAGGCTTTTCAGGCAATGTTTTCGCTAGCTGACCAGCGACTAAGGTGACCGCACTACCTGAATCTACTAATGCCTCAATTTCGTTACCATGTATCGTAATTTTTGACACAAATTGGTTAGTATCCGAAACACACACAACTACATTTACCAGTCCCAAAGTAGGGCAGGCATCTGACCAGTTCACCTGCATATGTTCCTGAGAACTGGGGCACTGTGCTGCTATATGTCCTAGTTCACCACACATAAAGCATTGGATAAGTCTTCTTGAACCAGTTCCTTCTTACGTTCTTTCTGGTTTGCCCTGCTCCGTTGAATACTCGCCACCAGGTTTTCTGTCTGATCTTCCTCCTGGAGTTTGTGTCATCCTTGTATAAACCTGCAGATCCTGCATAGTGGACTTCTCATCTGAACATGGCACTACGGGTAGGACAATCGCCTCCAGATTCATTTGACGAGATGATTGCGATGGTGGAAAGGTTCCTCGCAGCACAGATATTGGACGAGCCCTCAAAAAAACGGGCATGAAGAAACGAAGATTCTTTGTTTTGTTTGACTTTGTCTTCGTGCTCGCTTTTCCCGCCGCCATGTTCGTTTCTTTAGTATTCAGTTTGAAAACGCACCAAAAATTTGTTTTCGTTTTCATGTGCGCCCGAATACGAATGCACAAGTCTAGTAGAAACGGACCCCCTGTACCTACACACAGAAGTCTTTACAAAGCCAGGGCCCATGGTCAGTAGGGAGGAGGCTGGCTCTCAGGCCTCTCCAGGGGCACCAATGATGGAGGGTTCCGTCACAACGTTGCAGCACTTTTTTGTGGCACTTTTTGAAAGACATGGGCCCTGTTACATCTGGTAAATGATGTTAGTTGGATGATCTGAAATATTTAAATGCGACAAATAAGCAAAAATAGATGGAATGGAGGAGGGGCAAATACTTTCTTTTTTACAAAATAATGGATATCCAGTAAAATGGAAATTTACAAGACCAACAATCCGAAGAGACATTAGGCCACCAAAATTGTCTGGAGATGATGTCAGCAGTGCGACAAGTGCAAGGATGACCAGATGCACCTGAAGAATGTGCCCAGGTTAATGGCCCTAAGCTTTCTGAATGCGATGTAACAGAGGAGAGCGAACTTGTAGTGTAAAGTGAAGTAGAAATAAAACATATGTGTAAAAAGGGGGCAAATGGAAGACAGAAGTAGTATATACAGAGAGTATATACCCGCAGCTACTCGGTGATGACATCTTGTGGACTATGGGAAATATGGTCTCCAAAGCAGTAGAAAGTGTGCAGCAAAAAGTTCCTTCAGACTTGCCAATCCAGAGAAACCGAGTTATAGGGACTTAGGAAAGTATATAACAGCTTTGTCACGACGTCTGGTAGTCTCATGTAGACTTGACCATCATGGGAGAAACTGTAGTTATCTTTCGCCGTCCACCTGTGGACTCCGATATATGTAGTCTCCAGCAGTTCGCCCCTCTTGTGTCATGTGTGGAAAAAAAAAAAAAAGGGGTGATTTTGTTTTGAGAAGATGAGAGTAAGTTAAGCATGGGGATCCTTGCGTTTAGAGGTCGCCACGGTCCATTCACGAGCCAGCCGTTTAGGTGAGGATGTAGCGGAGCGAGTCGTCGGCTGAATAGGTGCAATGTTCGGTGTCAACATATCCAGACCCCACTCTGTTAGCAGTGCCTTGCCCTCCTTAGGAGATCGAACCGAGTGGGTCATACCGTCTTTCGTAATCAAAAGGCGAGTGGGGAAGCCCCATTTATATAAAATTTTATGAGATCGTAGTGTAGCGGTAACAATGGAGAGGGTTTTCCCCTGTTGTAGCGTATATTGGGAGAGATCATTAAAGAGTTACAAATGGCGGTATTGGTCAGGAATGTCCTGATTGAGCCTCACCTTCGACATGATCTCTTTAATCTCATAGAAGTGAATGCGGAGAATAACATCCCGTGGGGGAGAGCCTTGTAGTGACTTAGGTTGCGGTAAATGATGGATAAGGTCAATGTTGATGTCTTCCGAGTGTGGAAGATTCTCCTGAATGAAGGAGATGACATAGGCCCGTAAGCGGTCAGGTGAAATATCCTCAGAAATGCCCCGAATACGGATATTGTTCCGGCGTGAACGATCCTCTAAATCACTGAGCTTAAGACGGAGGGACTCCACCTCTGATTGAAGGGAATTGCAGGTGTTATGAGCGGTGGAGAAGTCCTGCACCTTATTTTCCAAATGCTGTGTGCGGTCTCCCAAATCCTGTAGGTCTGTTTGGACTGCGGAGAAGGTGTCGTCAATGTCTGACGAAACTTGTGTCTTTCAGCAGAAGCTTCATCGATGTAATGGTGACAATTTGGTTTTCAGGATCCTCAGTGGAAGGAGTAGGAGAGTGTGGTGGGAGAGCAGCGTCTGCAGGAGTCAGCATGGCGTCCTCTTCCTCCTCACCCCCATGAGTAGATGTCAAATGCCGGGAAGTCGATTTCCTCTTCGGTTTAGGCTCAAAAAAGCCAGGTAAGTTGTGAGCCGACGGTCTGCTTTTGTTCACTGACATCTCAAAATTGGGTATCAAATGAAAAAACACAAACCAAGTTCCAAAAATGTTGTATAATTAATGTATAATGAACAGAACCTGGAGGAGCTCCATGATCTTGCCACTTACTCCTTTGCCATCCAAGCCACGCCTCTGCACTGGCACAGTTACCAGTGCCACCACCAGTACTGTAACTGTGCCAATAAGAACAGCCACTATTAGTAGCAGTGTAGAGAGCCTAGAGATGGAGAGTGAGGTTAATGTACCATCTCCCAGTGTTCACAGAACTAGTTCTGCTGCTGCTCATCCACCCAGAGCAGTGGAAGCAGCACCCAAAAGTGCACAGTCCAAGGCTCTCCGCGCCCCAAATTGGGAGCACTATGAAAGTGTAGAAGAAGGGTGCTATAGAAAGTGCAAACATTGTGGGAAGCTAATAAGCAGAGGGAAATTATCTGGGAATTTCACCAGTGCTAGCATGAAGCATCACCTTAGCACTCAACACAACACATGTGCTATTGGGCAAAGATGTAGAAAAACGTAGGGCAGACAGCATAGCTGGTGGCCGTGGTACTACAACAACAACTAGTACCATCTCCAGAGAGTGTGGAGAAACCCCAACAGCTGCTTCTCAGCCAATGGCAGCTACAGCTAGTGCTGGCAGCCAAAGACCAAAAAAGGTTGGAGCACTGCAACATGTCCAGCCCACCCGAAGAATTTGGGGCATTCCACTTCAGGAGGTCAATTCACAAACAGCAAGCCAATAAAATAACCCGACTTATTGGTCAGTTCATTGCTGTTGGAGGGGCATTCTTCTCCATGATTTAAGGGGAGCCTTTCAAACAATTGATGGCGGCTGTGGCTCCACAATACACAGTTCCGTCACGTTCCACTTTCAGTAGGAATATTGTCCCCTCACTGTATTGGTCCTGTGTTTCAGCAGTGAAAGAGGAGCTTTCCAAGGCTGCTGGTCATTGTGTACATTTCACAACAGATTTGTGGAGTGCACCTAGCGGGCAGCATACCTTTCTTTCCTTGACAGCACACTGGTGGCAGCCCGGTGTGCCTAAGGAAGCTGCTGCCGCAGGCTACCGATCATTGCTTCTCCATGCAGAAGTGATGGATGAAAAGCACACTTCTGAAAATATTCTGCATGCAATAAGGAAAATGTTTTGCCTTTGGGTGGGAGCAGAGGCGGGCACCAATGTTGAAGTTGGTGCAAACATGGTTAAAGCGCTGCAAGATTGTCATATTGTTGGTGTGCGCTGTGCAGCCCACATCATCCATCTTATAGTCTAGGCAGCAATGTCAGAAGGAACTAATGTATCAACGGGTACTTCCAGTGTTAAGGCTAGCCAACTTTTGAGGGAAGAGCAAGAGAGGGCAGGTCTTCCCATACCTTATCTACGTCAGTACGCGGTGGAACTCCACTTTAGACATGCTGGAGAGGATTTTGGCGCAGCAGAGGGCAATCAATAATCTTGCCTCAGAGCACAATATTGGGATTACATCTCCATTGAATAGGGAGGATTGGACAGTGATCGCCCAGCTAGTGTCAGTCCTTAAACCATTCAGGGATGCCACAGAAAATTTAAACTCAAACACTGCCAGTCTGGCCCAGGTAATCCCAGTCTTCTCCCATCTACGCAGCAAGATGGATGTGTTCCTTGAAAACCGTGAGGCTGTTCAAGGTGGCACTCTACATCCTGATGTAGCAGCCATAGTCGGGAAGCTGAAGGATCTGCTAAAAGTACGCCTTCGCAAACGCATGGAAGAAAGTCCTGAAATGATGCTAGCATGCCTTTGCGATCCAAGAAT
Source organism: Sceloporus occidentalis (assembly GCA_023333645.1). Taxonomy (NCBI): domain Eukaryota; kingdom Metazoa; phylum Chordata; class Lepidosauria; order Squamata; family Phrynosomatidae; genus Sceloporus; species Sceloporus occidentalis. The sequence continues at coordinate 1,512,210 of JALMGF010000146.1, read as the reverse complement.
TAAGGGAAAGCTAGCAATGAAATTCAATGTTCTCAGTAGCTTTTTGAAAAGGTGTGTGACTGGCAGCGTAAAAGGGGAATGCTGTCCGAGGAGGGAGAGGTGCAGGAGGAGGAAGAGATGATGTTGTCTGCTACTCCTAGCAGCGGCATCAGCAGCAGTGCCGCAAGCAGCACAACGCAGCTGAGTGGAGCGGCTGTGTTTTGGGAAGAGGCACTTGGGAGTATAGATGGACCATCTGACAGAGCTAGCAGCAGAAAGGAGAGTAGTGCTGCTGAAATGGTCAAACTTTACCTCTGTTAAGTTCCTTCTGCACCTAATGTTGATCCTCTTAGCTACTGGGATAAAAAGAAGAGTGTGTGGCCTGCACTCACATTGGTTGCGCAGCAGCTACTATCACGTCCGCCAACCACTGTTCAAAGTTAGCGTGTGTTATCCACAGCGCTCACGCATGGCACCTCATCTGATGGAGCTGATTGCCTTTCTTAAATTCAATCTGCCCAAGTTGGGTTACCCAGCTCTTAGCTTGGAAAGTAAATTTTCCCCAATGATCAAGGTAGTTTCTCTCCCCTGGTTGTAGCCAACTTATCCTAGGGCCTAAGCTAGGGCTCTGAAATTCCGCTCCCAAACGTCAAGGACTGACAGTGTTTGGATGCTTTGCCGTGGGGTGAAACAGGTGAGCGGGTCGTCAATTGCCCACTCATTCAACTTTTCCGTTTCCAATGCTGCTTCTGCTTGTGGTGGTGCCAGCATCTTTTGCTAAAGTCATGCCTTAAATGTCCCTAATGGAAAAGATAGTTTCTCCCCCTGGCTGCATCTGTGTGCTATGTGGCAACGTCTGCTACCTCCGCTAGTGTAGCCAACTTACGCTAGGGCCTAGTGTCTGAGCTCTGGAAGTCCGCTGCCAAATGCCATGGACTGACAGTGCTTGGATGCTTTGCTCTGGAGTGAAACAGGTGAGTGGGTCACCAATTGCCCACTTATTCACCTTTTCCATCTTTCTTCTGTTTGATTCACAACCAACCAAACATAACACACACACATGCACAATTCACAAGGACCTTTCCTGTTATTTGCCCTGGCCTTTACTTCTACACTCAGTAGCCTACAATTAACGCTATAACTCACACTTCACCCTATAACCCTAAGATGATATTTGGAGGTTTTTGGCCCTCTTTCTTCTAACAAATACCTTCCAACAGTTCCACATTTCCCTACAGTAAGTAAAAATAAATAAAATAAAAAAACTTTTATAATATAATAAAATAAATTTAAAATTAGATTATTATTTAGAAATAATACATCTTTAACCAAACCAGTGCACTACTACTACTCTTAAACATAACCGTACATTAACCCTAAGCTATTTTTAGTTCTTGTGCCACATTTTTCCATCCGCATACCTGCCAACAGACCCTACTTTATCGGGACAGTCCTGATTTTTTTCAGTCCTCTCCCGTAAAATATGGGTTGTTGGAAAGTATGCCATTGTAAATAAGTAGCAAATGTTAGGCAAGTATGTAAAAGTGGTCTCAAATATAATTAAAATCCCTATTCTTTTATTAAACGTCTATGGATGTTATATGATAAATAAATGTTTCTCCAAGGCCAAGTTGCTCAGAGCGTTTGTCTACGTCTCAGACAATTGCTCTAAGCAACTTGGCCTGGGAGGAACAGGGATTTCAGTTTAGGGCAATGTAGACTTCAGAGCACCCCGGATTGCACCATGATTTAAAGGTCCATGTGTGCGACTCTTTTGGTCGTCGGCAGGGGGCTCGTCTGGCATCAACAAATTTAGTGCATCTGCACTTCATTCGTGAATGCCAGGCGAGCCCCCTGCCGGTGACCAATACAGTCGCACACACAGACCTTTAAATCATGGCGCCAAAGCTGCTGCTGCAATGTGTTTCTTAACCCCGTATTAACCCCTGCTAGGAAACCGGAAAAAACGAAGATAAAAATTAACATGAAGAATGTCTACGAATATTCGCCCGAACCGAAGACAGGAACGAGCGAATATTCGTAGAATACAAAGATTTTTTTCCCCGAAGACTTTGCCCAAGTCTAGTTGTAATCCTTTACAGTTGGAAACAAAAGCATTCCCTTTGGACATTACCTTAGAGCGAGACGTAATTGCTCCTCCTTGGAGTTGTTCCAAAGGGAAGCTGATAATTTAAGGCATATGTTTAGGTCCAAAGGTTAGCTATCCAAATGTTTGAAAAAAGCATATCATAGGGCACTGGGTATAGATCGTACAAATACATTTTTTACTAAAAAGATGCTTACAGACTATTCGCTGCATTGCTACATATGACAGTGGTTGGTCATCAGGCAAAACTATTTTACAAAGATATTTTTTTTAAATAAGAAACATTGTTGGAAAGCGCTACAACTGTATCTATCACAACGAGGAGAGGACGCAACCTGAGGCTCATGCTGGTTCACAGCATGCTTCAATGTGAACTGGCGCAGTTGTTGTTAAGACCTGTCGATGGATGTTATAGATGTGGACGCTGAAAGGTGTATAAATATATCATCTTAGTAGGGAATTTAGAAGACATTCTTGAGCATATTAATTGTGTGAAAAATGGGATTGAGATTCCAGTTTCCAGATGTCACGGTTCTCTGCTGATTTCAAATGAGCAGCCTTTACTACCTGTGTTATGACTGACTCAGCTGATGTCTAACATACTGCCTCACAATTACCAGTTACCCACCTGGCTGCTATCAGGCAATTTCTGGCTATTTAAACAGCCAGTCCCATCTCATCTTTGCCCTTGTGTCTGTTCCGGCTTCCAAGTGCCTTATTTTGTATCCTGGCTTCGTCTGACTTCTCTCCTGGCTATTATTATATACGGACTTCCCTGAACCTGGCTCGTTTGACTATACGTCCTGGCTAAGGAACCTGGCTTGGCTTGAATATGTTTTGGACTTCAATTTTGTACTTTGCAATTGCCTTATTAAAGGTGTTATTATATTTTACCTTTTGTGTCTGTCTGGTTGCTGGTTCCTTACGCCAGACGCGTCATCACACATCATAATGGACAAAATGAATGTCTGAGTTTTTTGGCAATTGATCAACTTAATGAATCCCCAAGGAAAGGGAACTATAACTGTTGCTTACTTCAGTTGGAATCTAGATGGATCTATTAGATGAAAACACTATCTCCAGATGGTCTAAATGAAGGTTTGGACTATTCTTTTTTATAACTTACAGAACTTATAAATTAATTGTTATCATTATTAAATATTTCATGTTTTTTCTTTAATATAATTAATCAACACTGAGTTGATATACATGAGCTCTGGATATGGGATTAATCAGTGCCATATCATATATTATGCTCTGCTTTTCACCTTCTTTCAGAATCACTGTTTAGATACGGTTGTACTAAAAGGGTTACTAAGTAACCGATCTGGTATGCGCCGATACATTACTCTGCTTTGAGTCACATGCGCTTACTGACATCTGATTGGGTCAATATGGGCGAGCCCACTGACTGGGGTACTGACCAACCTGTACCCTGACTGGGTACTCCCGCCAAACGTTGCTTCCTCCTGCCAGGACACTAACAATTAACCCCTTTACCGCCAGACAGAACCTGCGTTGCAGAGAGAAGTTGCTGCACCGGAGCTACTTTACCACTGCGGCTAGCCAAAACTGAGCTACACCGTGTGGCTATTGTATTGAAAAGAACAGTAAGTGATCCTAGCAGCCCCCGAAAAATTACTGCAGTAATACTGCAGTTTGTTTGTAGAAAACTGCAGTTTTTTGGACATGAAGAAACTGCAATACTGCACTTTTACTGCAGTATTACTGCACATTCACTGCACTTTTACTACACTTTTTTTTTATATTGCAAACCTAGTTGTACTTCAATGTACTGCAGCTTTATTGCATTTGTACTTCCTTACAAAAATAACTGCAGTAAAACTGCAGTACAGTGAAGTACAAATGCAGTAAAACTGCAGTAATACTGCAGTAAAAGTGCAGTATTGCAGTTTTTTCATGTCCAAAAAACTGCAGTATTACTTCAGAAAAAACTGCAGTAATTTTTTTGTAAGGGAGAGCTGCACCGTCACTGTGGCTGGCCGAAGCTGAGATATGGGTGGCTCCAGGGAACCTGCTGGATATCAGATCCAGGTGCAAATATTGGTCATGGAGGTCTCTTATGATTGAGATAATGTGGCACTCCTTATCAGGGCCCATAGTCTGTAGGGAGGAGGCTGGCACTCAGGCCCCTTCTGGAGCCCATGGCACGGAGGCTTCCGTGACACCCACCATTTGCAGTTAATTAGTTTCATACACCTCCACTGCGATACATTTAGGGTTAACTACTCTGATCAGTTCTATGGGACTCCTCCTTAGTTTTGAGTCTTTTAAATATCTCTGAGGGACATGGCACTTTTTAGCTCCTGATAAAGTCATTCGGGTGAAACGCGCGTAGGTCGTTCTCCCCTCTTGCCTACCTGACCTATCTGTTTCTTTTACTTTAGAATAGTTTTTAATGGCAGTGCCTCTGGCAAGCTGTTCTGATAAGGCCATTCACAACCTGGCGCTGATGCTTGGTCTGATGTCTGGTAGCAGACTAGTTTTTTCTTTTTTCTTTTCATTACAGGTCATTTATCTATTTATTTACTAATTCATATTAATAATTAGTTTTGTTTATGTATCTTACATATTTCTTCTATTACAATGGTTGGCTATGGGAATCATAGTATGCTTTTCAGTATTTGGGTGTTTAATGGCAATGTAGCCCTGATTATACACTCGGTGCATTTAGCCACATGCACTTTTGTCATGTCAGGGTTTAGTGATTGATTCCATATATATTAGGGAGGGTTTATTCATTGTTTCATTACATTCATTTATTTTTAGCTTTATTTTATTATATTATTTATATCTAGGTTTTGCACTTTGAACCCTTTCTTTCCTCTTTGTTTTTGGTATCTAGTTGATCTGGTTATCCCTGTATTCATTACAATGAATGAATCTGTTTATTATCTAGTACCCCTTTTTTCTAAATAGATAATAATCTCATATTTGTCCTGGGTTTAGAAATACCCAGTGTTTCTATGTTTTCTTGCTTTTGTGCAAATTATAGGGCAATAAATTCAAGTAGCACATTGCTGTTTCAAAACTGGTAATTCTGCCCCAATGTTATATTTGGGACATATTTGAAGCTGGTCAGTTCAAATTATCCCTCATCAAACCATATATGTTTGAAAACTAGACACCCCAGTGTATTTCAAATACTGGTATTTTTTATTTTTTTTTTATCACTTGAAATTTTATTGGTTTTCATAACAAAAGAAAATGCATGGACAAAAACATGAGAGAAAGACGGTACCGAAATCAGCAAACATCAGACCAATGCAGTACAATGTGCCACATAGCGGAGTAACAGAACCTGGCCAGGTAGCTAGTAAAACATAGCACAATACAAGTACATGGTCAAATAATCAAAGGAGCAAAAGGAAATGCAGTGAATATCAAAGTAGCCATATACACGAGAGGAGTACACAATCAGTGGCATGCTGCGTCTGAATAAGGACAACGTATGACCTGTCCATGGAAGGGAGGGACGAGTGAAAACAGGAAAGAGGGGGAGGGAGGAAATAGAGAGGAAAAAGAAAAGAGAGAGAGAAGCCTAGAACGAATGAACGGCCTTCAAGCTCCATGGAGTACGCATGTCATGGAGCAGAAAACCAGGAGGGGTGTCACGAAAAGAGGTAAGATAGAAGTCATCCCATCTATCCCAAGTAGCCTGGAAAACATGAGAGGTACCCATCGCTGAGTGGGCCATACATTCGTACGTATGGGTAGTGGCTACAGAGTAGAGCACCTCACGTATGGATGGAGGTGTAGGGTTCTTCCACTTCCTAGCAATACAACCCTTAGCAGCCAGGAGGAGATGCATGAGGAGTTTATGACATGGTGAATCTAGGTCAGATGGGAGCATGTCTAGGAGGGCGACCGAGACAGAGGAGACAATCGAGACTGGAAGCAAATGGTTAATGAGTGCGAAAACTTCAGACCAAAAGGTAGACAACAGAGGACAGTCCCACCACACATGAGCCATCGTCTCTCTGTGGCCACACAATCTCCAACACAAAGGGGAGGTAGACGAAAAAATCTTGGAGAGGTTGGTGGGGACATAATACCAATGGAATATGACTTTACGATCTGTTTCAAAGTGGGTAGCATTTCTGGACACACCTCGAATCTGTTCCAAGGCCGTATACCAATCCTGAACATCAAAGGAACAGTGGAGCTCTTTTTCCCAAGCCTCCATATACGGAAGCTTACAATCGGGCGCACAGTCCAGCAACGCCGCATAGCAAACGGAAATGGCATGCGGAACAATGGGAGCCTGAAGACAAAGCTTAATAATTGGAGGCATGGAGGCCGTAGACGGGGTGGGTTTCCAGTATTTCTGAATGACGTTGCAGAATTGTAGAAACTTTAGGAAATCCTTATTGGAGAGGGAATAATCGGCTTTTAATTCTTGGAAAGAGCGGACATGACCTCGCGAAATAAAATGGTTAATGGTCAGGACACCAGCCTGCAGCCAGGAGTCAACGGAGACATGAGGCAATAATGAGCGTAAAACCGTAATGGGCGCATGTGCAGATAAGGTAGATGGAAACCCAAGAGTGGTACGGTATTTGTCCCACAAGGACAGTCACAACTTTGAGGTGGGTAAAAGATGCGGCAGCGGTGGACGAACAGACTTCGGGAGCCAAAGTAAGTCTCTGAGGGCCCACGGTCGAACGAAAGCATTTTCAAGGTCAACCCACGCCACATGCGCCGCAGCAGAGAACAGTTGGAGAGTCTGTGTGAGGGCAGCAGCCAGATAATATTTCTTAACATCTGGGACTCCCAGGCCTCCCAGCATTTTGGGTCGTTGAAGGAGACGAATGGAGAGCCAGGCTTTCTTGTTGGCCCAGATGAATGTGGAAACAGTCGACTGAATTTCGCGGAGAAGGGGATGCGATATAGGGACTGGCAACATCCGGAACAGGTAGAGTAGCTTCGGTAAAGAGTTCATCTTGAAGGAGACAATCCTACCCGTCCATGACAATTCAAATTTGGACCAGCGAAGGAGATCTTCCTTAATCGCTCGCCAGATATGTTGGTAGTTCACTTTAGCCAAAGTGTGGACAGATTTAGTGAGCCGAATTCCCAAGTAAGTAAGGTAATCAGATCTCCAGTCATACGGGAACATTGTCGATATTTGGGCAATCACCGCCGCAGGGAAGCCAAGATTCAGAGCCTGGTATTTGCCCCAATTGATTTTATAATAGGAAACAGTGCCAAACTCCTTGAGGAGAGAGTGCAATGCCGGCAGAGAGCGCTGAGGATCTGTAATGGTTAGCAGAACGTCGTCAGCATACAAGGCAAGTTTCGTTTCGACAGAATGGCATGAAAAACCTTTGACATCCGGAGACGATCACACCGCTATAGCAAGAGGCTCCATGGCTAGCGCAAAGAGTAACGGAGAAAGGGGACAGCCTTGTCTCGTTCCATTCGAAATGTCAAAAGGTCGGGAGAGGAAGCCGGCAACATGAACACTTGCATGAGGACGAACATATAACCGGTCAATCGCTGCGATGAAGGCATCCGGGAGGTGAAACGCACGTAGAGTGGCCATAAGGAAGCCCCAGTGGAGCCTATCAAAGGCCTTCTCCGCATCTAAGGAGAGGAGAAGGCATGGTTGGCGACGAGAGGAGGCGAGATGGATGATGTTCGTAATCCTCCGCGTGTTATCCGATGGCTGGCGACCCATAACAAAGCCGACTTGGTCATTACAAATCAGAGTTGGTAGGAGATGGTTCAGGCGGTCAGCCAAAATCTTAGAATACAATTTTGTGTCCGTATTTAAAAGGGAAATTGGCCTATAATTTGCACAGGCAGTCGGGGTCTTCCCTGGCTTGGGTATTGTAGTAATATGCGCAGCAGCCATCTCTGAGGGAAGCGGGGAAGGCCCCATCAAATGAGTATATAAGTCACAGAGGTGGGGAGACAATATATGCTTAAACTTTTGATAATAAGAATTAGGCAGACCGTCGGGTCCAGGCGCTTTATGAGGCTTGAGGGCAGCAATCTTTAGAGTGACTTCGTCCACTGTAGGGGGCTTAGTGAGATCGTCCCAACAATCTTCCAAAAGCTGAGGTAGAGGAAGAGATTCCAGGAAACGTCTAATATGTTGGTCTTGCGGCTGCGGCACGTGTGGGTGGGACCGTAGGTTGTAGAGAGATTCATAGTAGGTCGCAAACTGGTCAGCGATATGTTTAGGATTGTAGATCCGACCTGCGTCTGGTGTTTGTAAATAATGAATCGTCGAGGACGATGAATGTAAACGAAGCTTGCACGCCAGCAAAGTATCGGCCTTGTTGCCTTTGGAGTAATATGTTTGATGAAGCCGTCGCAAAGCAAGTTCAGTGTGCTGAAGGTTAAGTGCGTGAATTTCATCTTTCAATGTTTGCAATTCAGCGTGAGTAGCAGGAGACCAAGAAGATTTACCGGTGAGTTCGAGAGCTGTAAGCCGGGTGGTGAGAGTGGAAAGTGAGTGCGTCCGAGCTTTCTTTTGTTGAGAGGCAATCCTAAGAAAGTGGCCACGGATCACCGCCTTATGGGCTAACCAGAGCGTGGAAGGCTGCAGGTCTGGGGTCGCGCTGGATTCGAAATACTGGTTCAAAGCTGTTTCGGTCTCAGCACAAACAGGGGACTGCTGAAGTAAGCTGTCATTTAATCGCCAAAGGGGTGGTGGAAGATCGAGGCCACCGTGCGAAAGGGATATCCAAACCGGCACATGGTCGGACCATGTGATATTGCCAATGGAGGCGGTGCGGACAGACTGTAAGGTAAGTTTATCGACCAAAATAAGATCGATGCGAGAGTAGCTGGAGTGAGGATTGGAGTAAAACGTATAGTCCTTTCCAAGGGGGTGAAGAACTCTCCAAGTATCAAACAGTCCACAGCGGTGAAGAAGGTGATGGAAACGGTTGCCTTGCAATGTAAGCGCCTTCAAATATTTGGAGGACATGGTAGCAGAGGAGTCTAGCGTCGGGACAGGAGGAAGATTAAAATCCCCGCCAATAATTGTGCGGCCCATTCAGACCCTTTGAAGTTTCAGGAAGGTTTTTTCCAAAAAAAACAGTTGGTTGTCATTAGGAGCATATATAGTGAGCAGCGTGAACGGAGTCCCGTTAAGATCAGCCGTGAGTAGGAGGAAACGACCTTTAGGATGAGAGAGCTTAGAGTGGAGCTGGAAATGGACATTCTTGTGGATAAGTACAGCCACCCCGGCCGTCTTGGCATCAGACATAGCATGGTATTCAGTAGGATATAGCTTAAAGTTAAAACAACGGCCGCTAGATTTCAGAAGGTGTGTCTCTTGAACCATCACGATGTCAGCCCTCCTAGATTTAAGCTCACAGAGAAACATGCGCCGCTTATGGGGAGTGTTGAGGCCCTTGGCGTTAACAGAGAGAACGGTAAGGCTCATTTTAGAAAATAGAAGAGAGAAAGAAGAGAGGAAGGGAGAGAGAGAGAGGAAAGGTAAGGGGAGAAGGAGAAAACGGGATAAGAGGAAGGCTCAGACAAACCGTCAGAGACGAGGCGTCAAAGAGCCACAAAATGGTGTGAACTGACAGGCGAAGAAAAAGTGTCGCCGCAGTGCACTCCAATAGGGGGGAGCAACAAAACCAGCAGAAGGCAGCCTGCGTGTTGGCAAAAACAAAGTAACATTGATGTAATAATACAGGTGACAATAAAACATAATGCAAATGTATCAGTAACCTGAGTGGAAAGTAACCAGTAGGTAAGGCAAAAAGCACTCAGTCAGATATGAATGCCAGGAAGGCACAAGAGAGGGCAAAAACACATTAGAAGCATGTAACATAGTAACATAGTTCATAAGGTTGAAAAAAGACCAAAGTCCATCAAGTTCAACCTATATACATATTGTGTCCCTACTGTGTTGATCCAGAGGAAGGCAAAAAACCCTTATGAAGCAGATGCCAATTGCCCCATACCAGGGGGAAAATTCCTTCCCGACTCCAAATATGGCAATCAGAATAAATCCCTGGATCAACGTTCTGTCCCTATTAATCTAATATCCATAACTTGTAATATTATTGCTTTCAAGAAACACGTCCAGGCTCCTTTTGAACTCTTTTATTGAGTTTACCATCACCACTTCCTCTGGCAGAGAGTTCCATAATCTCACCGCTCTTACTGTAAAGAACCCCCGTCTGTGCTGGTGTAGAAACCTTCTTTCCTCCAGCCGTGGAGGATGTCCCCTTGTTATAGATACAGTCCTGGGTATAAATAGGTCCTGGGAGTGATCTCTGTACTGTCCCCTTATATATTTATACATAGTTATTAAGTCCCCCCTAATATGTGTAGAACTATATGAAAAGTGTGTGTGATGTAGTAATGGACCACCATGTCCAGAGCCACCAAAAGTCATGTGATATAGGGCAGCTATGCAGCGCGTAGTAAAGGGCCACAATATGTGAGAAACAAATAAGAATAATAAAATAAAATAATTGTACGTGTGCGTGTAATGCAGCAAAGGGTCTATATACACATAACAACCCAAAAATATGGGATACAATCGAGCAGATGCGCAATAAAGGCCATGTGGTATAAGGCAATTAAGCAATATGTAGTGAGGGAACACAGGAAAAACCGCGTATCAAGAAGCCCACAAGGGCACCCAGTCACAGAGACCGGTACACTAGGGGCCCCTAGCACTAAGGGAACACAGCCACAACGCGTGTAATGACAAAAAAAAAAAAAAAAGTGTACGTGTGTGTGTGCAGCAATGAGCTCGTACGCCCATAATACGTTAAAGACATGGGAAATCAGTAAGCGCAATGTATAAATACAAACAATAAACAAAGAAAAGGATAAAACATCAGCATGTGTAAGATAAGGGGAACAAACCCCAAAATAAAACAGAAGACCACGAAGCAGTCCTACGGCTGCACTCACGGGATCCAGAAAAACAGCTCAGAGGAACTCCCGGAGCAGTCAACAGACAACCGGAGACTCCAACAAAGTCCAGAACGGCGAAAGAAGCAGTCACGGTACTGGAGACCGTCCAGTCTTCGGGCGCCGAGTCCTCACCAGTTCCCATTCCGTGGAGATGTGACGCGGTGGAGAAGATGAAACATCCGCCACAGGTAGGTCATCAGCCGCAGACAGGACATTCCAAGAACGGAGGAGTCGGAAACCATCAGCCGGAGACAGCACCACCGATTGGACACCATTTCGGAACAGAATGAGCTTCGTCGGATAACCCCAACGGTACTGGATGGAGTGTTCGCGTAATAACAAGGTAAGTGATGTAAACTTACGGTGAGCAAATAAGGTCGCAGCGGAGAGATCAGAAAACAGCTGGATATTGTCATATGGCGCAGGAAACAATGGATTCTTCCTGGCGGCAGACAAAATAGACACCTTCACCTTAAAATAATGCAGCTGGAGGATCACTTCACGGGTGGCCGACACAGGGAGCGATTTCGGGAGCCGGTGTATGCGATCTATAAGGAGATCAGTAGCAGAAAGCTCTGGCACGAGAGAGTGGAAAAAGTCCTTAGCGAACTCCTCAAGAGAGCTATTCGAGACCTCCTCAGCATGGGCGTAGGAACCAGGGGGGGGACGGGGGGGACAGATCCCCCCCCAGTAACTCATGCGGGGGGACCGATAATGAAGAAATCCCCCCCAGGGCCGTAGGAACCCCCCCAATAGAAAAGACCTCGAGGTGTGGCCCGCGTAAGATCGGCAGCCAGGGCATCCGATCTTACGCGGTCCACACCTCGAGCCCTGCTACAACAAGAGCCCTGCTACTTACCTGGGAGGGTCTTCTGTACTGCACAGAGGAAGCGGAACCCAGCAGAGTTCACGTGACATCACATCACATCCTGCTTCCTCTGTTAGCAATCACACTCCTATCATGCCAAGTCAGCCAGTACATGCTGAAACCTAGCTAGCTGCCCCCCTTGTGTATTGATGCTGCCAGCAGTATGGGGTCTGCACATCACTTACAACCACCCTGTGCCAGCATGTACTGGCTGACCTGGCATGATAGGAGTGTGATTGCTAACAGCAATCACAGTCCCATCATGCCTAGGTTCCAGCATTTACTGGTTGGCCAGCATGTACTGGCTGCCTGGGTATGATAGGAGTGTGATTGCTAAAAGCAATCACACTCCTGTCATGCCAAGTCATATTGCTATTTTTTTTGTCCAATTATGGTGTGTTGCTTTTATTAAAACTGAGTTTTTATTATTATTTTTAAAGGTGGGGGGTTATTTTCGGTTTTGGCTAAGTGAACCGTTAATGTTTTGGTCCAGAATAAATAAAACTATTTCATTTTTAATTATCCAGAAATCAGTGAGAGGAAAAGTAAAGGTTTTGTGTCATTTACTTTATTTTAATCTGCATATTTTATTAAAGGCCATATTTTCTCACAGTGAAAAATAAGTGCGGCCCGCGCACGTATACAAGTCTGATTAAGTGGCCCACTGCAGAAAAAACTTGGGACACCCCTGGGGTAGACAGTGAGAAGGGGGGGTAGGGAGAGGGTAGCTAGTGAGAAGGGGATAGGGAGAGGGTAGCTAGTGAGAAGGGGGGGTAGGGAGAGGGTAGCTAGTGAGAAGGGGGCGGTAGGGTGAGGGTAGCTAGTGAGAAGGGGGTAGGGAGAGGGTAGATAGTGTGAGAAGAGAGGGTAGATAGTAAGAAAGTGTGAGAAGGCGGAGAGGGGGTAGATAGTGTGAGAGATGGGGAGAAAGTGGGGATCTGATGGGGGAAAATGCTGTCCCCCCCAGATTTTTAGGGGTTCCTACGCCCATGCTCCTCAGGGACCCCACGAAGCCGTAAGTTGTTACGTCTCGACCTGTCTTCAAGATCTGCCACCTTGAGTTGGAGTTGGAGAACGGTGTCTGCCAGGTCATTATGGCGGTCAACTAGCTCATTATAGGCCCCAGTGTATTCCTCAAACTTGTGTTCCAGGTGATCAGTCCGCGACCCAAGTTGGACTAGGTCCTGCTTAAAGTCAGAGAGCATATCTTTGATAGAGTCTGTCATAGAGGTCTTTAAGTTTTCCAGCATATGTTGAAGAAGTGCAGAGGTAACTTGTTGATCTTCCCGTAAAGATAGGTCGTCAGTGGCAAGGTCCGGCTGCGAAGACACGAGGGAGGTCTCGTCGCCATCTTGGGATGGAAGGGCCAGCAAGTGCCCGCCTCTCAAAGTATTGAGGTAGTCGGTTGGAACCTCGCTTGGCATGTTTAGATGCCATCGCAGGGGTGTCTCAGGGAACAAGCCCACCTGTAGCAACTTAAAAATCCGCAGTGGAAAGCTTTTATCGCCGCTTTTTAGCCGACACGCAGGCAGAGCTCTTCACTTAAGCCGCCATCCAGCTCCGCGGTCAGGCCACGCCCCCCCAAATGCTGGTATTTTAAATCTTCCCATGCCCACATTTTACCACCAGCTGTCATTTGAGAGCTGACCGACAGGTTATTTAGCCAAAATAAATTCACTAAATCACTTTCTATGAGATGAATAGATCTTTTCTTATTTATTTTCAGCGGAGAAGTGTATAAAGTAGGCTTGAAATATAATTCAGTCTCTCAGAGAACACAGGGTCAGATTAATGTGGCAAACAGGTAAAGTCAATTGAATTCGAAGAAGAAATGTTGATTTGATAATCTCCAATTGATCCGATAAGGCAGGGTAAATTCAGAATCTCATTAAAGATAAAACAGCAGACAGTCCATAGAGACTGTGTAAGGTACAGGTTGGTATCCAGAGTAGAAAAAACAGGAGTTGATCCAAAATGGGTAGTTAAATTCACAGTCCAAATTCAGAACAGTCAAGATGTTCTGATAAGGGTGTTATTACCAGGGGCAGGCTGGGCAGGGGGGCAATTGCCCCCTAGGCCGCCCGAAATCTAATCTAAACGGCCGCTGGGTGCTGATGCCGCCGGCCGGCGCTACCTTAATACTTTTTTTTAAAATTTAATCTGGCAAGCCAGATCGGCTATTAAATGGAAAAAAAATAGTATTAAAGCAGCGCCGGCCGGCGGCATCAGCACCCAACGGCCGTATGCGATGGCCGCCAAGTGATGGGAGCAGCGTGAGGGGTGAAAGCTCCGCCCCCTCGCACGGACCTTTCACCCCTCACACTGCTCCCATCACTATGCGGCCATCAGATTGTTGGAAATCGAATCTAAACGGCCGCTGGGTGCTGATGCTGCCGGCCAGCGCTACTTTAATACTTTATTTATTTTTAATATGGCAAGCCGATCCGGCATATTAAATAAATAAAAAAAGGATCAGTGTCGCCTCTGTCCCCAATCAGCCCCTCCCAGCGTCACCTCTGTCCCCTTTCGACCCCCATGTCATTGCTGTCCCCATTCAGCTCCCCAGTGTCACCTCTGTCCCCCTTCAGCCCCCGTGTCATTGCTGTCCCCATTCAGCTCTACATTGCCACCTCTGTCCCCAATCAGCTCCTCCCAGTGTCACCTCTGTCCCCCTTCAGCCCCCGTGTCATTGCTGTCCCCATTCAGCTCTTCAGTGTCAGCTCTGTCCCCAATCAATCAATCAATCACTTTAAGGTATGATCCTGGTAGGGTACTCATATTAGCCTTTACAGTTTTCCTGCTGCTGTGTACTATACTTCCCATAATCCTCAGCCAGTATCATGGGGGGCATTTAACTGGCTGAGCATCAGGAGGACATTAGCTTTTGCTTTTTTTTTTACCATCCTTTGTTGCTATTAAATTTACTTATGTTGAACCACATTTGAATCATATTTGTATTTTTATAATGAATATGCGTTCAGGAAAAGATGGGTATGTATGGTGGGCTGATTCGTGGCACAACGGGCCACTTCACTTGACTTGCCCCCCAGGCCTTAGGCTGCCAGCCCTCCCCTGGTTATTACCTTTCAGAGGTCTTGGAACGGATGATTAATTTCAGGTTTCTCAGGAGCAGATTCAGGCGTTTGTCAGTCTCTCAACACATTAATTGTGCCCCGAGGCACAGGTGAACCAAGCTTTTATAATGCTGTGAGGTCAGATCAGAGATTCTTAAAGGAACAGTGTTAAACATATATTTTACCTTGGAGGCTTTTCAAGCCATTAGATCATGTTGGAATATGATACCAGCCTTTGTCAAAGTTTGCAGTAGTATCGTTTTGTGTGTTTTTCTTCACACACATTCTACTTTAGGTATAAATATACAGCTTATGGTATTTGTCACTGCCAAACAACACCCAAATATGTATTCAGCAACATATCCAGTACATTGATACCACCCATGCATAGGTTGTTTGGGGGCTAAAACATTGTGGAGGTGCATATTTCTGGAATTTTAACATCTGGTCAGTCTGTGCCCATGTCCTATTGGGACATCTGACCATACATTCTTGAAAAATAGACACCCCATGGGTATTTCAAATGCTAATATTTTAACTCCTTCTATGGCAGGTTTTGTAAGGAGATGCAACACTAGTTTAAAATAGTTTCAAATAAAATATATATATGGTCTGAGTATTTTCGAAACTGCTGATCTACTGGGATTTTACTGGGATCATCAAAATATCCAGTGAGTGGCGGTTGTGTGGACAAAAATACCTTATTGATGTCAGATGAGAATGGGCAGACTGGTTTGAGATGACAGAAAGGCAACAGTAACTCAAATAACCACATGTTACAACCAAGGTATACAGCATACCATCTCTGAATGCACAACACATCGAACCTTAAAGCAGATGGGCTACAGCACCAGAAGACCACACTGAGTGCCACTAAGAACAGGAAACTGAGGCTGCAATTCACACAGGCTCACCAAAATTGGACAATGGAAGACTGGAAGAACGTTGCCTGGCCTCAATTCCAGCTGCGACATTCAGATGGCAGGGTCAGACTTTGGCGTAAACAACATAAAGGCATGGCTCCATCCTGCCTTTTAGCAATGGTTCAGGCTGGTGGTGGTGTAATGGTGTGGGGGGCATTTTCTTGGTGCACTTTGGGCCCCTTAGTACCAATTTACGCGAAAGCCTATCTGGGTATTGTTGCTGATCATGTCCATCCCTTTATGACCACAGTGTACCCATCTTATGATGGCTACTTCTAGCAGGATAATGCACCATGTCACAAAGCTCATATCTTCTCAAATTGCTTTCTTGAGCAAGACAATGAGTTCACTGTACTTCAATGGCCTCCACAGTCACTAGATCTCAATCCAATAGAGCACCTTTAGGATATGGTGGAATGGGAGATTCGCATCATGGATGTGCAGCCGACAAATCTGCAGGAACTGAGTGATGTCATCATGTGTTATATGGGCCAAAATCTCAGAGGAATGTTTCCAGCACCTTGTAGAAAGTATGCCACGAAGAATGTAG
Source organism: Sceloporus occidentalis (assembly GCA_023333645.1). Taxonomy (NCBI): domain Eukaryota; kingdom Metazoa; phylum Chordata; class Lepidosauria; order Squamata; family Phrynosomatidae; genus Sceloporus; species Sceloporus occidentalis. The sequence continues at coordinate 1,495,790 of JALMGF010000146.1, read as the reverse complement.
GCAGTTCTGAAGGAAAGAGGGTCCAACCCTGTACTAGCAAGGTGTACCTAATAAAGTGTATATAAATTTTATATTTTGTTGGTACTGGGTGGTGACATCACTGGGGAATTATTTTACATGTTACCAAATATTTTTGTATTTACCTTTTTTTTTCTTATTTTATTTATTTTACTAATCACATTGTGATTGGTAACATGAGCTCCATATTTATGCCGTACATTGACGCTCTGTGGAGTGGTCAGACGGGGCCCCTGCTGCAGTTTTCAATGTTACTGAATGCCTTGATATCGAGGCATTACAGCAACTTTGTTTGGCAGATGTAATACTAATTATGCATATTGTGTTATCACATGCCATTTGCGCTATATGTTGATTATACAATACTTGCTTTACAATCCTGGATTAGTGAACAGATTGGCTTCTGACTAGGGCCCCAAAACTCCAATGAAAAAACATTTTGAAACATGTGGCTATATATAATATCTCCAGTTTCAAGAGATTGACGGTGTTGCTATCCCTTTAAAACGTAGTCACAGGTGTATTCTGGATTGTCAGTGAGAGTTCTTGGGTATTTGTACTGAACACTAGGAAATCACATGTTCTTAATGATGAGTGTTTTGAAACACGATAGAGTGGCATTATCGAGGGCATAAAGCACATCTTGGAGGGCAGAGTGGCATATCTGGGGGCATAAAGCATATCAGGGGAGCAGAGGGGAATAGGGGAATATCTATGTATTTGGGTATTTTTTCTTAAAAAAATTTTTTTCAAATAGCACCAAACTTTAAGGGTGTGGCCTATAATTGGGTGCGGCCTATAATCGAGCCAATACGGTATATAACTTTTGTATCTACATATTCACTAGGTTACAGTTTTTTTATGAAATGTCATGGTAATTGATGGCTTTTTTTTGGCCAATACCTGAGAACTCGTGTTTAGTGAGTCAACTTGATATTCCCCTTTTGTAGCGTATAACATACGTGACTGTACACATGTATGCAGTTATCACTGGAATTCATAATTTATTGATATACTGTTACAGTTAATGCCTTAAGGAGATTCACCAATGCAAGAACGACTTTGAAGGAATATGTTCTACTTCAGACAGCAGCATAGAAAAGATGACTTTAAGCTGCCTGAGCAAAGCCGACCCTGTTATTGCCCATATCATACACAGAGTAATACTGCCTGAGGAAAACATCTCCCAGAATCCACAGGGGCTGTCCATTTTGTGATGGGAGATAAGTAGCCTCAACACCAACTGTGCAGTAACCATTATACTGAAAGAAAAGAAAGAGGATTTGTTAGACTGGAATTTTACAAGAAGTAGAAATGCTGGCTAGAAAGCAAGTGTGCAGGAGAAAGGCAGAACATTATTCATTGTTGTGCATTTATTTGAGTGAAATTCAAAATATTATATTATATTGTATTATAATTTATTATAAGACAACCCCCCCAATTTGAATATTAATTTAGGGAAAAAAAAAAAAAGCCTGAATATAAGACTACCCTATAGAAAAAATGTTTTACTGGTAAATATTAATTCACATGTAAACTATTTTTCCTATTTAATAAAAACTATGATTGAGAATTTTTTTTTGTTTTATTTCCTTTTATTTGCCAACCTGCCCCCCAGTTATGCACATCTGCTCCACGGCTTGCTACTCTGCCCCCCAGATTTGCCTTATACACCCCTATATGCCACTCTGCCTCCATGATATGCCTTATACCTGCCTATGTGTCACTCTGCCTCCATGATATGCCTTTTAACCCCCGTTATGCCACTCTGCCCCCCCAGAAATGCCTTACATCACCCCCCATATGCCACTCTGCCCCCCCAACTTACCAATGCTTCCCCAGACTCGTTCCTCGTACTTCAGACTGCCTGGTGTCTAGTGGAGGCAGCAGGTAGACAACTGCGCAATGCGCGTAGACAACCTCTGCTGCCCGTTCGTTCCGCTGGGGCTCCTACGACGAAGCACAGGCGTGACGTGACCTCCATCATAGATGTGCCGGCAGCAGCGGAGGTTGTCTGCGCGATATGCACCAGGGCTTCTATGATGGAGCACCGGAAGATCATGCCGGCGCTCCATCATAGAAGCTCCCAGAGGAAGTGCCGGCAGCCGTGGAGGTTACCAGAGAGGAGGATCCAGGTCCCTTCCAGCGCTGCAGGGGATCTGGATCTTAGTCTCATAGTGAGAGCTCTATTTGAGGTCTGATTATAAGACGGCCTCGAATATAAGACAAGGGGTATTTTTCAGAGCAATGGCTCTGAAAAAAACCTCGTCTTATAATCGAGCAAATACAATGTATAATTTCACTCTAATAATGACTTTAATGGGCACACTGAGAAGTCATATAACAAAATAAAGAAATCTTTTGACAGATTACATGCCTATAGTATAATACTTGCCAGTTACTGGTATTAACTCCTTGAGGACCAAGCTGTTTTTTATTTTTTTGTTCCCTTTGTGACTGAAGCTGTTTAAAATTTTTTGCAGTGTTCCTGTTTAGCTGTAATTTTCTTCTCTCATTTAGTGTACCCACACCCACTATCTATTGGTTTTTTTAAGAACTTTCTTTTGATATCGATATTTTGATCATATAATCTAATTTACATTACAAGTATAAAATATGGTGCAAACTTAAATAAACACCTCTTCTGACTTATTTGAAAAATATATTACTCATCTACAAAAGCCAAAGAAACAACCTGCTAAATAGATTCTAATATTTGTCCTCATTCTTGCAAATTATAGGGCAATAAGTACAAGTAACAGATTAATGTTTCAAAACCATTTTTTCAAATCTGGCTATCCTGCTCCCATGTCCTATTTGGCATCTTTGAAGCCAGCTAATTACATTTTCCTCCATCAAACCACATATCTTTCAAAACTAGACACCCCAGGGTATTTGAAATGCTATTATTTTAACTCTTTCCGTGCACTAATTTTACCACCAGCCTTTGTCAAAGCTTCTGTGCTTTTTCACACACATTGTAATTCAGGTATGCATTTATAGCTCCTGGTTTGTGTCAAACACCTCAAACACCTGCCAAACACCTCAATATGAGTACAGAGATACCACCATTGCCTGGTTTTTCTGGGTTTTTTTGGGGTTAAAAGACCACATTTGGAAAGTGCACACTTTTTTTTTTCATCTGGTCAGTCTGCATCCTATTTGGGGCATTTTGAACCTGGCCAATTCAGTTTACCAACTTTGCCAAAGTTTGTGGTAGTAATTTTTTTGTTTGTTTTTTACAAGAATTGTATTTCATGTATGAATTTATAGCTCCAGGAATACGCCACTATCAAACACCCCAATATGTGTTCAGCAACTCTTGGGTACAGTGATACACCCATGCATGGGTTTGTCTGGTTGTTTGGGGGATAAAAAGACACATTTGGTAAGTGCGCTTTTTTCCATTTTGGTCAGTCTGTGCCCATCTCTGAACTCGGCCACTGCCATTTACCCCATCATCATTTGAAATGATGGTATTTGTCAGGATTGGGCTGGGAGCGTAAGAGCAGAGGATAGTCCAAAGCGGTGTCAGTAAATAAAGCAATAGGTCAGGGGCAGGTGGCAATCAGAGTAAACGGTAGTCCAGGCAAGGGTCAGGTAACAGGCAAACGGGGTAGTCCAATAGGGAAGCCAAAGGTCAAGTAACGAAGAATCCAATAGAGGGTCTATAGCAAGCAGAGGAGAACAGAAAGTTGAAGCCCACGGACAAACAGGAACCAAAGTTCTGGAACACTGGAGTAAAGTGTTCACAGTTGGGAGGGTTTTTTTTAGTGCTGCAGGTATCTACTCCTCCCCTGTGCTGAACAAGCTCCTTACTGGATTGGTTACTAGGCAGGGGTAAATCCATAGCACCTGGTTCATTAGTTCTGTATGTGACCTTCATTGGTGGATACTTAACCTCTTAATGACAAAGCCTGTACATGTACATGCTCAAAATGCATTGTTTTCAATGGGTTTAGGGACTGCCCATTGTCCTTAAGGGGTTAATGGGGATTACAGGCATTACTTCCCCTCTACAGGTGTACTGCATTGTGTTGATGTTTGGGCAACACCTGGGGTTTGCTGAAACTTTTGGCCGCAGTTTTGGTCTACCACGCTTTGGCCTACTCCGCGATCGCAGAGCTTTTGGATGGCATGCAGTGACGGAGGACAGCTGGGGAGAGCAGGTAAGGGTGAGAGGGGCATGACAGTATTTTTTCCATGTATGGATTTACATTTTGCTGGAAATGGATGGTTCTCCTTATGGTGACATGACTGCATAATTATTTTGAAATGTTACCACATTTTTTATTATTTTTTTAGCTTTTTTTTTCATTTTTTAAATTAAAAAAAATATATATGTTTTACTACACATTGTGATTAGAAAGCTGGGCTCCATTGACTTGCATGGTTGAGTGCAGTATCTGTATTTAACCTGCAAGGGGAGCCATATTTCTCAGGAGGGTCTCTCGCAGTGGCGCTTGAGACCGTTCTCCGGAGCAGTCACAGCGCGTCCTGGGGTGGGTGTTCTGTGTGTCGCTGAATACTAGACTTGTGCATTCGTCTTCGGGCGAACATGAAAACGAACACGAAGAGTGCGTTTTCGTGTTCGTTCCGAAGACATGAAGAAGAGAAGACAGTGCAGGTAAAACGTAGGCGAAGACGAAGACTCACACACGAAGAATCTTCGCCTTCGTCTACTAATCTACCCGGTCCCTCCCCCATCTAATTTACCTTATCTTCACAGCATCGCGGGAGTTGACTGAAGTGGAAATCAGAAGGTTCGTCGTCAGGGGTTACAGGGCAGTGTGAGTGAGCCTATTGGTCACCTGCAGGGTCTTCCTCTGGCATCAAACAATTGGTTGATGCCAGAGGAAGACCCTGCAGGTGACCAATAGGCTCACTTGCACAGCCTTTTTAATTCCTGATTTCCGCTCCCGTTAACCCCTGCAATGCTGCGTTGGATAATGGGAGCAGAAATCTGTAGGGTAAAGGGCTGTGCAAGCGACCAATAGGCTCACTCGCACGGCCCCTTACCACTAGTTGCTAGGCAGAAAAAAAAAGCAACCTGGGACCCTGCTGCACCAGTTAACTTAAAAGTCCGTGCCAGTGACCAACAAAGTCACTGGTACGGACATTTAACTGACACAGCAGGGACACCAGTGGTCTCCCCACTGTGTCAGTTAAATGTCAGTGCCAGCGACCAACAAAGTCGCCGGTACGGACATTTAACTTAGTATAAATAGCTTACTATAACTTCGGACAGAATGCTGCCCTCTGTTGGTTTTACATTAAGTAGCATATGCTTGAAATCCAAAGTTATTCTGCTACTCAACGTAAAACCAACAGAGGGCAGCATTCTGTCCGAAGATATATTAGCCATATGTGGCAGTGTGTTCATTTTCATTTATTAATTATTTAAATAAAATATATTTCCATGATCCGCTGGTCTCCCCGCTGCAACAGTTAAATGTCCGCACTCGCGGACATTAATTTTGTCGAACTTCCAAACTCTTTTTTTCTATTTATTTTGGGTTTTTTTTGTATTAAACTGTTAGACGAAAGGATCATGGGAATAAATGCAAATGAGCACACGGCCCCATATGGCTTATATATCTTTGGACAGAATGCTGCCCTCTGTTGGTTTTACATTAAGTAGCATATGTTTGAAATCCAAAGTTATTCTGCTACTCGACGTAAAACCAACAGAGGGCAGCATTCTGTCCAAAGATATATTAGCCATAGTCTAACAGTTTAATACAAAAAAACCCCTAAATAAATAGAAAAAAAGAGTTTGGAAGTTCGACAAAATTAATGTCCGCGAGTGCGGACATTTAACTGTTGCAGCGGGGAGACCAGCGGATCATGGAAATATATTTTATTTAAATAATTAATAAATGAAAATGAACACACTGCCACATATGGCTAATATATCTTCGGACAGAATGCTGCCCTCTGTTGGTTTTACGTTGAGTAGCAGAATAACTTTGGATTTCAAACATATGCTACTTAATGTAAAACCAACAGAGGGCAGCATTCTGTCCAAAGATATATAAGCCATATGGGGCCGTGTGCTCATTTGCATTTATTCCCATGATCCTTTCGTCTAACAGTTTAATACAAAAAAACCCAAAATAAATAGAAAAAAAGAGTTTGTAAATTCGACAAAATTAATGTCCGTGAGTGCGGACATTTAACTGTTGCAGTGGGGAGACCAGCGGATCATGGAAATATATTTTATTTAAATAATTAATAAATGAAAATTAACACACTGCCACATATGGCTAATATATCTTCGGACAGAATGCTGCCCTCTGTTGGTTTTACACTGAGTAGCAGAATATTCTGCCCGAGAATATATTAGCTATATATGGTACTGTGATCATTGGTCGACAGCAGGAGGCCCCCTGCTGGCGACCAATGGAGTTGCTGATACACACATTTAAAGTACTGGCGCCAGAGCTGCGTTAACCCCGTATTAACCCCTTAACCGGAAAAAACGAAGAAAAAACGAATATTCGCCCGAAGAGAAGACAGGAACGGGCGAATATTCGCGGAATACGAAGATTTTTTTTCCCCCGAAGACGAGCACGAAGACGAACACGAAGAGCCCCCTGGTGCCCAAGTCTACTGAATACCTCTCTATCGAGGCATTTCAGCAACACCATTGAAGCTTAGGAGGTGATCATTGCATGGCGGACATTGACGCCCCAGGGATGCTGATCTTGGTGTTGCTGAATGCCTCGACATTGTACCACAGTCATCCCCCTCCATCATGCACTCTTACATAACTTCTCATCATATCTATACCCACCTATTATTTCCCCAGCATCTTAATACCTCTACATTATTATGCCCCCCTACATATTCATACTATATTTAACAATTATTTTCATTAATTCATACAACTCAGCATATTTTTCTTCTAACCTCATCCTCGGTCAGTCTGCAATGTGGTCTTGATTCTTTCAATGCAAGAATCACCATCTGCATGTGAAGACCAATAAAGGGTGTCACACAATAGCACACATATTGATAACATGGCATGAGAGTACCTGAACAATGTATCCAGAGGGTGGAATAGGGAACTGGAATCCGTTGATAGTAAAACTAATAGTTGGCAAGTTCTGTATAGAGTCACAGTTCACTAGGAACTAGTTAGAGAAGAACAAACAGAATTATATTCCAAAACAGGTCATATGCCCTTGCAATACCAAATATGGAGCAACATGTCTACAAAAAAACAAGTCTACAAAAGACAATATATAATTTTTGATGTAAAGTATATTACATTCTATGGGAGCCTCATTTTTTAATAAGGATCTTTTTTGTTAGTTTGTTTTAAAAACATTGATAATGTAAGGAAACTTTATTCAGTTTATAATGATATCAATGGAAGTCTTAAGCAAAATACATTTTCTCAATGCATTTACTAGCAATTTGCAAATGTTGGTATACCAACAGGTATCTTTGTGGAACTGCATTTACCATGATGCTCGGCTATACCCAGGGGAGAGCTATCACCTTCTCACCCTGGTTGCAGGGAAGTGCCCCTGGCTAGTGATGTCCGGATCATGAACGAATCGTTCATTTGATCCGATTCTTTTTAGTGATCCGGATGAATCGGTTCAGTAGACTGAACGATTCATTTGTAGTGGTTCAGTCTGTGAATCATGCAGCTGTAACCTGATCCTAGAGCTGTGAGTCATCTGCAGAGCACTCAGACACAGACTCTGGGGTCAGGTTACAGCTCATTAATTCACAGAGGAACGATGACTCATAGAGTCAGAGACTCGTTCAATGATTCAAATGATCCGAAGAGTCGAATGATCCGAAGATTCAAATGATTCAAATGAATCTGTAAGATTCGGATCCCTGTAAGATCCGAATCTTTGAACGACTCTCTGCCTTCATTGACATCACTGGAGGCAGGGGGGAGGATTCATAATGAAAGGGGCGGGGCCAATCGTTAGTGTGCCTGCACGGAGTTACTGGAAAACAGTAACTCCTGTGAGTCACACTGAGTGATCCGAAGATTCGGATCATGAATCGGATCATTTCAGTGAACGAATCGAAATGATCCGATTCACTTTAATGATCCGAACTTCCCATCACTACCCCTGGCCCCTTGAACCCTCTGGTAAATTACACAGAATACACACTAGCTTACACGTTTACACACTCACTCTCACACCAACACACAAACATATACAGTCACACTTACACACTCATGCTAACAGAAACACACTCATGCTAACACACACTTACATATTGACAATAACATTAACACAAATACACACTAAATTGCACTTACACACTCATGCTAACACAAACATGCACATTTACACATTCACATCAACACACACTTACACGCACTCTAACACTCACCCACACGCTAACACACACTCAAACTAACACAACACTGACTCTAACAACTAACACCCACACATACTGTGCGAACGGCCACTGTGTGAACGGCCAGGAGCAAAAGGCTAGAACATGGAGGTCTCATGTAACGCAGTGTAATAACATCTGAAAATCAGTAGATAACAGAAGAAACCAGATTTGTTTTCCACGAAAAGTCCACCCTAGGATACAGCCGTGGCCAAAAGTTTTGGTCTTCACAATGTTTACTGAAGTATAATTATAAGCATTTCATAAGCGTCAAAGGCTTTTACTGACAATTACATTACGTTTATGCAAAGAGTCAATATTTGCAGTGTTGACCCCTCTTTTTCAAGACCTCTGCAATCCGCCCTGGCATGCTGTCAATGAAACTTCTGGGCCACATCCTGACTGATGGCATCCCATTCCTGCATAATCAATGCTTTGAGTTTGTCAGAATTTGTGGTTGTTGGGTTGTCCACCCACCTCTTGAGGATTGACCACAAGTTCTCAATAGGATATAGGGCTGGGTAGTTTTCTGGCAATGGACCCAACATTTTTATGTTTTGTTCCTCTTAGTTTTGGCAAGGTGCTCCATCATGCTAGAAAAAGCATTGTTAGACACCAAACTGTGTTAGTACCATTCTTTATTCATGGCTGTGTTCTTAGGCAAAATTGTGAGTGAGCCCACATATGAATGGTCCCAGGATGCTTTACTGTTGGCATGACACAGAACTGATAGTAGCGCTCACTTTGTCCTCTCTGGATAAGCTTTTTTACGGATGCCCCAAACAATTGTAAAGGGATTTGTCAGAGAAAATGACTTTACCCCAGTCCTCAGCAGTCCAATCCCTGTCCAGCAGTCCAATCCCCAGAATATCAATCTGTCCCTGATGTTTTTCCTGGAGAGAAGTGGCTTCTTTGCTGCTCTCCTTGACACCAGGCCATCCTTCAAAACCCTCACTGTGCGTGCAGATGCACTCACACCTGCCTGCTGTCATTCTTGAGCAAGCTCTGCACTGGTGGCACTCCGATCCCGCAGCTGAATCCAGGTGCTTGATGGACTTTCTTGGGTGCCTTGATGCATTCTTCACAACTATTGAGCCTCTGTCCTAGAATTTCTTGAATTCAATAAATGGTTGATTTAGGTGCCATTTTGCTAGCAGCAATATCCTTGCCTGTGAAGCCCTTTTTGTGCAAAGCAATGATGACAACATGTGTTTCCTTGCAGGTAACCATGGTTAACAGAGGAAGAACAATGATGTCAGGCACCAACCTCCTTTTAAAGCTTACTGTCTGTTATTCTAACTCAATCAGCATAACAAAGTGATCTCCACATCAACACTCTCACCTGTGAGAGAATCACTGACATGGTGTCAGCTGGTCCTTTTGGGACAGGATTGAAATGCAGTGGAAATGTTTTTTTGGGATTCATTTTCATTCTGGAATATATGCAAATTGCTATCATCTAAACTGAGGCAGCAGACTTTGTGGAAATTAATATTTGTGTTATTCTCAAAACTTTTAGCCACAACTGTAGAGCCAGCAAGCAGTTGTGTAGCATATTTTAAATCAATTTTTATTACGTTCTGTAGCCATTAAAATGTTTAAATATTAACTTACTTCTCCATTTTGGCCCTGCTGTGCTCCTAGATACTGTAAGAGAGTTCCCATATATTGCTGCGGCACAGTGAGAGGAGAGGTTCCAGTATCTACAATGGCCTGACATCCTTGGCCACACCATCCTGTAGCTTGTCCATTTATGGAAAATCTGCAAAAACATATTGCAAAAGCTATAAGCCAGCCTTACGCCTCAAATCAACAAAGTTAAGTGGAAATAGACTAGATAGTTCTTTGATTATAAATTGAAATGAATGTGATTTACAATATAATCTTATTTATGGTGCACCATAACAGTTTTCTAGGAGCAGTATGTTATATGTAACTCCAGTGCTAGTGACCAATGAAATAGCATATCATTTAACTTCCTGTCCTAGAGTCCTCTCCCTTCTCCTTTCTAGCAATATTCCTATACAGGCTGTTGAACTGCACACACCTCTGATCCTGCAACTGGCAGCTCATCCGCCAAATTCTTCACAGCAAACCAATAAAGTAAGAATATAGAGACTTCCTGCTCTGAAAAGCTTCAATGCTTTATTGTGGAGCAAAGTGCCAGGGAACAAATAATAAGACTTAGACTTCGTTGGTGCAGGTAGAAGAGAGTGAGTGGCTTTGTTTAGTTAAATCCTGGAAATTCCCTCTGTTTACCTTGTTTATAATCAGGGTAAATATGACAGAATTAATCCTCATCCAATTTATGAAACCTTCAATGTTGAGAGATACTGTTCCAGACAAATTTGATTACTGTCCAGTTCTTGGTCCCTAACACAGGAAAGTTGAGCATTAACTATGCTTATGGGCATGGTAAAACCGCCCAGTAAAGAACTTACTAGATGCAGTATATTCAACCACAATTGTTGCTAAAATAAGAAGTAGATACTTAATACTGCTCAAATTAATGCACAATGATAATCACCCCATGAATGACAAATTATTTAAGATACATCTCTTTTTATTTACTTCAGGCAAAGTTTGTAGAAATGTAAACACCAGAAAAAATATACAGTATCTATTGATGAGTCCCTCGTTGAATACAAAGACAAACTGGGGTTTAAACAATATTAAATCCTCAAGAAGTTGTGCAAAAGTGACACCAGATATTGGTTTGCTTTTTGTATTTACAAGATTAGGGACAGCATGGTAGGTCCTCTGGGTTGCCCCTAATTTAAAGGAATCATCAACAAATTTGTGTGGGATCTTCCCTTACGAAAAAATTACTGCAGTTTTTCTGAAGTAATACTGCAGTTTTTTGGACATGAAAAAACTGCAATACTGCACTTTTACTGCACTTTTTAAGTGCAGTATTGCAGTTTTTTCATGTCCAAAAAACTGCAGTATTACTTCAGAAAAACTGCAGTAATTTTTTCGTAAGGGAAGATCCCACACAAATTTGTTGAAAAACTGCAGTAATTTTTTCGTAAGGGTTTTTTTGTTTTGACACGGTGGACTGCGGAAAAATACAACAAAATAGGAGCAGGGTTCCAAAAACATTGGCAGATTGCTGTCTCAAAGACACTTTGCCAACAGGAGTTGCTGACGCTATTGGCAGAACTGGTCCTTCAGTGTGAATCTGCTCAATGAATAAACACGGCCACTCCCTGCAAGAGTATAACATGCCACGATGCATATCCAGCAGAACAGGCATTGTATATCTGCCACTGGCCATAAAGGGCAAGGGATAATTTTAAATCCCATTCTAGCCCTGCCTCTCTCTCTCTAGACTCCTAAACTTAAATGGTGTCGCTGGAATGCCTCGATCAGGAGGCATCCAGCGACACCAAACACTTACCTGGGGATGGACTGTGACTGCTCCGGAGAGCGGTCACAGCCGCAGCTGCCGGTGATCTTCGCCATCAGCAAGATGGCGGCGGTCCGGGAAAATTCAATAAAGAAAAACAATAAAGTCTAAAAAGTTCGCTAGACGGTCTCCTGACCCTCTAGAGAACTCTGGCTCCACTTGCAGGTTGAATATAGGTACTGCATTCAACCATGCAAGTCAATGGAGCTCAGCTTTCTAATCACAGTGTGATTAGAAAAAATAAATTAAAAATAAAATTAATAATAATTAGAAAAAAAATAGTAAAAAAACAGTAAAATGTAAAAATAATTTCCCACTGATGTCAGTATCAGGGGAACCTTCAAGTTGAAAAAAAATGTTAAAAAAATAAAAAAAAGGCAAAAAAATAAATATATATAAAAAATATATTTTTGTGAGCAAGTCCTAAAATTAGCATATTAGCTTAAAACAATTCTCGCATGGAAAGAGTTAAAATACTGGCATATTAAATGCCCATGGGGTGTCTACTTTTAAAAAATGTATGATTTGATGGCCGGGTTCAACAAGGTCCCAATTAACACGTGGGGAAGGATGGCCACACATCTAATTTCCAATTAGAAAAATGCACACGTACCAAATGTGGCCTTTTAGTTCAAACCCATGCATGTGGGGTATCACTGTACTCAGGAGATGTTGCTGAACACATATTGGGGTGTCGTGTGACAGCGGCATATATCAGGAGCTGTAAATTCATACATAAAGTAGGTGTGTGTGGGAAAAATACACACACAAAAATACTACTGCAAACTTTGAAAAAATGCTGGTGGTAAAATGTGTGCATGCAAAGAGTTAAAATACCAGCATTTAAAATACCCTGGGGTGTCTAGTTTTCAAAAATATATGGTTTTGTTGGGCACACTGAAATGGCCCGGCTCAAAGATGTACCAAATAGGGGATGGGCAGTGGATCCCCAAATGCCAAAGTTCAACATTGAAAAATGTGCATGCCCCAAATGTGGCCCTTTTGCCCCCAAACACCCAGGCAAAATCATTCATGTGGGGTATCACTGCGCTCAGGAGATGTTGCTGAACACATATTGGGGTGTTTTGTGATAGTGACATATACCAGAACCTGTTTATTCATACCTAAATTAAAATGTGTGTGAAAAAACAAATGCAAAAAAATTACTACCATAAAGTTTGACAAAGGCTGATGGTAGAATAAGTGCTTGGAAAGGGTTAAAATACCAGCATTTGGAATACCCTGGGCTGTCTAGTTTTCAAAAATATATGATTTGATGGGGTAAATTGCATTGGCCAGCTTCAAAGATACCCGAAATGGCACATGGGGGGAAGAATTACCAGATTTGGAAAAAATGGCTTTGAAATAGCAAACACTACCTGTACTTATTGCTCCATAACGTGCTGAAAAAAGCAAAAAAACATAAAAACATTGGGTATTTCTAAACTCAGGACAAATAGTAGAATCTATTTAGCAGGTTTTTTTATTACCTTTTATAGATGAGTAAAAGATTTTTCAACTAAAAGTTAGAAAACATTTTTTTCTAAATTTTTCACCATATTTTATACTTTTTTTTAATAGTAAATAATATGATACAATCAAAACAATGTCATCTAAAGAAAGCCCTTCTTGTCCTGAAAAAAAACAATATCTAATGTGTGTGGGTTCAGTAAACGGGAAAGAAGAAAATTACAGCTAAACACGAGCAGTGCAGAAATGTTAAAACGGCCATTGTCACGAAGGGTACAAAAAGTAAAATCAGCCTTTGTCACGAAGGGGTTAAAAGAAAGGTAATACATAAAAACACAAAGAGGATTCAGTCATCATATAAAAATTCCCATTTTTGACTTCACTATACACTATGATGAGCCAGTCCCAGTGAGCATCTGCTACAGGAAACTATTGTCTGGCCACGTATAATGTGTAGTTAAATCTGGGAGATTACTTTAACCTTTCCTCAACCATTCAGTTATGCATTTTGCAATCAGCTCAGCCCTTTACATTGGATATTCATAATGATTAGTAAAAAAAAATGTTAAAACCACAACTCTCCTATCCACTCTGCCTTTAGTGAATGTACCACAGACAGTTGTCCAGATCTGTTTTAATGTGCTAAATGTTTTTCCATGCTTTACTAAAATTCCAGTATTGCTACCCTATGGTTACCAGACACGTACAAACTTGGAATGTTTAAATAACCGATAACCAAGTAACTAATGTTTCAGAACAGCATATTTAGCAATAGCATCACTAAGCACCACGTGGTAGTAGCTACACATGAAGTCATGACACATTTTCAATGCCTGGTAATGCATCCAAAATTATCAGTGCATGTATTACTCCAGCATACATAACCTAAAAAAAGTTTTCTTTTCATATATGCAAATCTTGCATAGATGGTCTTACTTATTTTCCTGTCTTAACCAAATAGATATTTTGTCCTTTTATTTTTTTTATGTTCCCCATCTACAAGGATTATTAATTGTAAGCATTTAGTTAATCAAATTTCAACCCACATCTACAAGTGTATTCTAATACAATTTTATTCTGGTGTAAAGTTCTAGCAAATGTATTACTTATTTAATTGAGGTACTCAATTCCTGTCTTCATAAGAAAGAGGTTTGGTTAACTTACGCATCAATTCCAATCTGCCAGTATACCTCCTGAGTTACTGGTGCCCACTGGATTTGTCCAGAGTACAAACTGTTTTCAACTCCACCAAAGATAACCTCTCCAGACTGGCTAAACAGAGAGAAGTTAAAATTACACAAAGTCACATGTGTTTTTTTTACTATTTAACACAAACCATAATGTGAGATTGAAGAAATGCAATGTATGGCTTCTAGATTGTACACAAATTTTACAAATGCCTTTCCACTGTACATAACAGATTACATTTTACTTTGTTTATAACATAATTTTTTTAAATTCCTGCTTTCCAAGTCACTTTGTATGCTGGACAGCATGAGACGTTAGTGAAAGAACAGTTTCAAGGATAGAGAAGAAAAGAGATAGTTGGGAGCAACATATTGTGCATGTCATATTTATTTTTCCTTTTATTGTATTAGTTTGTGCTTGACTTTCAATAAGGAGCCAAATATGGTTAGGATGTGCTAGTAGGATACAGTGACAGATTTGTAATTAGGCAGATTACACATGTTTCTATGGTTCTTCTCACTTCTCTTTTAAGTGTAAAATAGAAAAAGAAATAAAAAAGGGCGCAAACAAAATCTCTGCTGGGCTGGTATCAGATATAAGGTAGGGTGACCAGATGCCCCCGGTTTCACAGACGAATTATGTCTCTGGACATGTCCCCGGATGCAGGGCCGGATTAATTTCCGCAGGGGCCCTGCTGCTTACCCTGTGGTGCGAGCAACATCTCTTGAATCCGCCCAAGGGAAGCAGGAACCCAGCTGAGTCAGTGAACTTATGTCACGTCACATGACTCCACTGCGTTCTTGCTTCCCCTGGGCAGTACAAGAGAAGTGCTCACAGGTGGGGGAGGGTGTATGAACGAGTATGCTTGAATGAGGGAATGAATGAGTATCTGTAAATGAGTATATGAATGAGTGAATTAATGTTTTAAGTGGGGGGGCATGGCACAGGAAGGCTATTTGAGGCTAGGATGGCAAGTCTTATGATTCCAATCTAGGTGTTGGGCAGGTCCTGCTTCCAATCTGGGTAACATGGCTGACATGATACTAAAGGGGGGCAATATTTGCATTTGGGTATGGGGGCATTAATTCACAAGGGGGTGCTGGCTGGGGCATCACATAAATCAATACTTAAGGGGGGCTTGGTGTTGGGATAAATATACAATGTGGGGCTAGCTGGGGGCAATACACAAGGGTGACCTCATTTGCCATTTTTTCCAGGACACATAACTTTTACATATTGATGACCAGCCCAAATAAAATGCTGCCCTGCAGTATGAGGAATGTATAGACCCATGGAAGGGAACCAACTAGTCAGATATACACAGGGCAGTATTTTATCTGGGCTGGTGGCATCGATACACAAGGGGGCAGCGGGGGCCATTACATAAATCAATACTAAAGTGAGGGGCAGGCTAGGGGCATAAATATACATAGTGCTGGCAGGGGACGATACACAGGGGGGCAAAAACACAAAAGGGGGGTCAACGACAAAGCAGTGTGGAATCAGTGTGACAGAGCATGCCCTGGTGTGTGTTTGTGTATCGGTGTGGCAGAGCCTGTCCTGGTGTGTGTGTTTGGGTGTCGGTGTGGCAGAGCCTGTCCTAGTGTGTATTTGGTAATCTGTTTCCTGGCAAAGAACTATATAATTTTTATGTATCCAGAGATAAAACCCCCTCCGGAATTTGTAGTCACTTCAGAGGACAAAACTTTCTAGGCCCAGAAATCAGTGAGATGAAAAGTAAAAGTTTTGTGTTATTTATTCATTTTTTAATCTGCATATTTTATTAAAAAGGATTAGCACTACATTGTGATTTCAGGAGTCCTTTTTTTATTGTACTGATGTACTCTCAGTTCCATCATATAAGATTCTATCCTATATTATCTACCTCGCACTGATTTCTTTATCCAGTACACATTAATGCCGAGAAGCTTAGATGTCACGATCCGGGACGTTCTCGTCCCGAACCGCAGCGGAGCCATTCTCCCGAGTACCCGCGGATAGCGGGTACTCGCCATTTACCTTCCCCGGTGCCCAATCTTCGGTGCCCGCGTCTGGCGGGCACTCGGGGTCTGCTGCTCCCCATGCCGCCCCTCCAGAATAGGGAGGAGGAGCACGCACACATGCCACGCCCCCTCCGTCTCTCTATGCCTCAGTGGAGATCACGCTGCACGCACAGCTCCACGTCATCAGCTGGGGGCGGGGCTTGGAGAGGCGGCAAGTTTAAAACCTGAGCACTGACACTCATTCAGTGCTCGGTTGTTGTTGTTCCCAGCTGAGCTGTTCCCTGCTGCATATTGCGTTTACTCCTGATTTGATTTGTTCCTGGCTACTCTGATATCTCCACTCCTGACCCGGCTTGTCTGATTACCCTCTCGTTGCTGACTCGGCTTGTTCCTGTTTACTCTGATTTCTCCACTCCTGACCCGGCTTGTCTGAGGATCCTCCTGTTGCTGAACCATTGCCTTACTCCTGACTACGTTACCTTCTCCATTCCTGACCCAGCTTGCTCAACTATTCTTTGGACTCTGTCCGAACCGTTCCTGTTGCTACCTTTCCTGCATAATGGATTCCTTACCTGCATTTACCAACAGAAACATTACATAACAACCAAGCCATTATGGAATCCGCAGGTTTGGCTGAGGCTGTGGCCGCACTTACCCAGCAAATGGCCGTGTTTAATCAGTCACTGCAAGATGTTCAAGCAGGACAGCTTCAGATACGCCAGGAGATGCACCAGAGGCAAGGCAGCTCTAACGCTCAAGGCGATCCTTTCTCGGCTCCTTCTATGGCACCTGAATCCATGACTCTGCAAGGAGCATTTGCACCTGAACCTCAAATTCCTATGCCTGAACGTTTCTCCGGTGACCGTAAGAAATACACTACTTTTATGATGTCTTGCCAAATTATGTTTAATCTAAGACCAAGTACGTACTCATCGGACTATATAAAGATCCATACGGTTATTGCACTATTGTCAGATGAACGCTCAACTATTCTTTGGACTCTGTCCGAACCGTTCCTGTTGCTACCTTTCCTGCATACTGGATTCCTTACCTGCATTTACCAACAGAAACATTACATTAGATTCTGTCTATTTTAATCCTCGGCACCAGGCCCATGATACTCTCAATCTGCCCAAAAGATTCTAATGGTCAAAATGTGAGAAAACACATACCAAATACACTCCATATATAGTTTGAAGAAAATATGCTTATAAAATAGTTTTTTACCCTTTGCCAATTAAAAAAATGTCCCCGGGTTTCATTTTAAAAATCTGTTCACCTCAATATCAGGGGGTCAAGAAAAAAAGGGAGATGGAAAGACAGAAGAAAGAGGGAGATAGAAAAGACTGGGGCATAAGGAAGGGAGAGAGAGAGAAGGAAGAGTGGAAAAGGGCAAAGCGAGAGGAAAAGAGAAAAAGAAAGAACAAAACGTATATGTAATTTTAATGACAAACATATACTCTAGTAGAAATAGAAATAAGTATTTTTCCTTGGGCTTACCTGCCCATGTACACACTGAAGATCGGGTAGTTCAGCAGATTTTGTTGCAGCATGCCTTGCATGGCAGTGGTGGCACCGCCTGCAGACATAGCAGGATAAGCCATACCAAAGATTCCATCAAACTTGGAGTAGTAGAAACTACTTCCACTCTCTGTGTATGTCAAACCAAACTCCTGATTAGTAAGAGTGAGTCCCTGAACCTGTATAATGGAATATAGGAATCTGTAGATTATATTTCAAGGATGAACAAAAAAGAGTATTAGATAGAATCAGACAACATACTTATAGTTTATTATTTCACACAACACCATCAGACAATAATTCATTACTAATTTCTAGTTGTTCCTGCTTTCAAATGTATTATCCGTTATGGTCTATTCTGGTAGACATATACATACCTGGGAACTTCTTGGCTCCAGCTACCCGGAGCCTTCCCTTGCGGGACACGCCCAGGACTGCACACTGACGTCTGCGGGCGGTCTCGCTGACGTTGGTGGGCGGTCCTGGGAGTTCATGGCAGCAGCGGGAAACACCCCCATTTAAAGGGGAAATGGGCGGGGAGTGGGGCTTGTCAAGACCCCACTCCCGCGACCCGGAGCATTCGGGTCTTGAACCGGAGAAGCAGCGCTCACCCGGCGCCCAGGTATGGACATATGGTTCAATTAAAAGATATTTGAGAGTTAATTACAGTGAGATACAGAAAATATAGTAGTAGATAGTATAAAGTGAAAAAAATTTGTTTTTATTGTCTTCATTTTACTTCATTTGAATGGAGGTTGTCATTGTAATTAGTAATGTGATATTTACTGCCTGCGCTGCGTGAGATTACTTGGGCCACCATCACAAATCTTTAGGCCTAGTACAGACTTGAAGCCTGGGCCCCCATGCCCCTCCCATCAGCCTGCCCAATGTCCATCGCTTTGAACCAACCATTGTTCCGCCCATGTTCCACCCATCGCCTGCCTTATGATCCTTCCATAAGCACACCTTATGGGAGGAAAGACGAACCTAGGCTCACCCCTGACACATCCAACACCATACGCTGACACTCGCACATACATGCTGACATCAAGACACATGCATGATGTGCGGCTGCAGCCTTAAGGTGCCAGTGCAGCCCTGCAACAACATACACTAACATAAAAACATAAAAAGTAGCAGCAGATAAATACCATTTGGCACACATAATCTGCACAACTTCTCAATACTTTCCTTAGTCCCTGGCCTTATCTTATATCTAGCTTAGATGTATGCCTATCCCATGCATTCACTACCCTTTCAGTTAAGTAATATTTCCTGATATTACTTTTAAAACTTTGCCCCTCTAGCCTTAGACTATGTCCTCTTGTTGTGGTAGTATTTCTTCTTTAAAATAAAAACGTATCATGTTGATTCCCTTTTAAAGTATTCCCTTTTTTAAAGTATTTAAATGTTTCTCTCATATCCCCCCTATCATGTCTTTTTTCTAGGCTATATATGTTAACATGTGCAAAAAAGAAATTGTAAGGCGGCCAATTAAAAATAGAAGACAGATTTAAAATATAAAATAATAAAATATCAAGTGTCCAAAAAATTCTGCACGCGGTACACAAATAGGGCACAATCACCTATTAAAACAATACACCAGAAAATCAACTGAACCTTGCGCAAATCCGTGATACACACATTTACCATGTGAAGACAAGCAAAAATATTTACTTA
Organism: Sceloporus occidentalis; assembly: GCA_023333645.1. Taxonomy (NCBI): domain Eukaryota; kingdom Metazoa; phylum Chordata; class Lepidosauria; order Squamata; family Phrynosomatidae; genus Sceloporus; species Sceloporus occidentalis. Next base: position 1,476,125 of record JALMGF010000146.1, on the reverse strand, counting down.
CAAAAACATGTCTCAAAAGTGACCATAAGGATAAGAACAAATATATATATTAGACTTGGGCACCAGGTGGCTCTTCGTGTTCGTCTTCGTGCTCGTCTTCGTGGGAAAAAAAATCTTCGTATTCCGCGAATATTCGCCTGTTCCTGTCTTCTCTTCGGCCGAATATTCGTGGACATTCTTCGTGTTCCGTTTTTCTTCGTTTTTCCGGTTAAGGGGTTAATATGGGGTTAACGCGTACCGCAGCAGCTCTGGCCCCCTGCTGGCGACCAATAGGGTCGCTCGTACAGACTTTTAAAACCCCAATGCTGCAACTTACCCTGCAGATGCCACTGGTCTCCCTGTTTGTTCTATCAGTTAAATGTCCGTACGAGCGACTTTATTGGTCGCTCGTACGGACATTTAACTGACAGAACAGGGAGGCCAGTGGGATCTGCCGGGTAAGTTGCAGCATTGGAGTTAACTTTTTAACTTTCATTAGGGGTTAACTTTTAACTTTAGGCTCCCTAACCTTAAAGGGTTAAGGGGCTGTGCGAGTGAGCCTATTGGTCGCTTGCACGGCCCTTTAACCTACGGATTTCCGCTCCCGTTATGTAACGCAGCATTGAAGGGGTTAACATAGTAACATAGTAACATAGTAACATAGTTCATAAGGTTGAAAAAAGACCAAAGTCCATCAAGTTCAACCTATATACATATTGTGTCCCTACTGTGTTGATCCAGAGGAAGGCAAAAAAACCCTTATGAAGCAGATGCCAATTGCCCCATACCAGGGGGAAAATTCCTTCCCGACTCCAAATATGGCAATCAGAATAAATCCCTGGATCAACAGGAGCGGAAATCCATAGGTTCGCTGTCGGGGGTTACAAAGGCCGTGCGAGTGAGCCTATTGGTCACCTGCAGGGTCTTCCTCTGGCATCAACCAATTGATTGATGCCAGAGGAGGTTCCTGTAGGCGACCAATAGGCTCATTCGCACTGCCCTGTAACCCATGACGGCGAACCTGCGGATTTCCACTTACGTGAACTGCCCCGATGCCAAGGTAAGTTAGAAGGGGAAGGGACCGGGGAGAGTGGTAGACGAAGACGAAGACGATCACGAAGATCTTCGTGGTATGTGTCTTCGTCTACGTTTTACCGCCGCTGTCTTCTCTTCGGCGTGTCTTCGGAACGAACACGAAAACGCACTCTTCGTGTTCGTTTTCATGTTCGCCCAAAGACGAATGCACAAGTCTAATATATATATATATATATATATATATATATAGTGTAATATTGTCAAACAAAAAAATGCAAACAATAGACAATAAATGGTTACACTCAGAAAGACAGCTCCAATTGTAAATGTGGAGCTGCGTGTAAAGGTGTTTCAAAAATGATGTTTCAAAAATTAGGATTGAAGAGGATCTGATTTTTTAAACACCTTTACATGCAGCTCCACATTTACAATTGGGATCCTTAAACCTTTCCCGGTACGGTTTATCCTGCAATCCATGAACCATTTTAATAGCCCTTCTCTGAACCTTCTCCAAAGTATCTATATCCTTATGGTCTATTGCATTGTCTAATATACCCCTAAATCACTTTCCTCAGATGTTGAGGTTAGGATAGTATCCTTAGGTGCATTATCTTGCGCTTATCTACATCAAATGTCAGTTGTCACAGCTCAGATAATTTTTCCAGTATACCTAAATCATTTGCCATTTTATTATCCCTCCAGGAACATCAACCCTTTTGCAAATATTTGTGTCATCAGTAAAAAGACATACATTGCCATCAAGACCTTCTGCAATATCACTAATGAAAATATTCAATAGAATAGGTCCAAGATCCCTGAGGTACTCTGCTGATAACAAGACCTTGCTCCAGATATACTCCATTGACTACAACCCTCTGTTGTCACTCAGCCACTTTCCAATCCATTCAACAATATTGGAATCAAAGTATTCTATGTGGGACAGTGTCAAAAGCCTTACTGAAATCACCAAATCAAAAAAATCAATAAGATTAGTTTTGCATGAAGTAAATCCATGTTGTTTTTGACTGTGAAACCCATGTAATTTTTGATGTTCATCAAGTCTATCCTTTAACATAGTTTCCATTAATTTCCCTACTACAGATACAGTATCTCACAAAAGTGAGTTTATTAGATCTTTTCATGTGACAAAACTAAAGAAATGACACTCTGCTACAATGTAAAGTAGTGAGTGTACAGCCTGTATAACAGTGTAAATTTGCTGTCCCCTCAAAATAACTCAACACACAGCCATTAATGTCTAAACCTTGGCAACAAAAGTGAGTACACCCCCTAAGTGGAAATGTCCAAATTGGGCCCATTTGGCCAGTGATGGACTGGCCAAGCATGTCTGCAGACCTAAACCCTATTTAGCATCTGTGAAGCATACTCAAACGGAAGGTGGGAGGTCTCTAACATCCAACAGCTCCGTGATGTCGTCATGGAGGAGTGGAAGAGGACTCCAGTGGCAACCTGTGAAGCTCTGGTGAACTCGATGCCCAAGAGGGTTAAGGCAGTGCTGGAAAAAAGTGGTGGCCACACAAACTATTGACACTTTGGGCCCAATTTGGACATTTCCACTTAGGCATGTACGCACAACATTAGGGAGCGTGAGGTCTGTCACTTTAGACCTCACTTTACTACTCCCTAATAACTATGCACCGGCAAATAATGACGTCATCCATGCGCTCGGCAGCAATAGCCGGCGCGTAGTGATGAGGGAGTAGTAAAGCGAGTGAAGTGACAGACCTCGCGCTCCCACCGCAGGAAACAGGATGGAGGCAGAAGACAGAAGGCAGAAGGATGGTGGATGGTGGAAGAGGTAAGAGATGGGGAGAAAAGGGGTAAGGGCAGTGTATTTATGTGTTTGTAAGCTTGTGTGTGTGTATGGGCCGGTGTGTGTAACAGCAGTATAGGTATTTGTTAGCTGGTGTGTAAGGCAGTGTATGTATATATATATATGTGCGTGTAAGGGCAGTGTACATGTGTATGTGTGTGTGTAAGGGCAGTGTACATGTATGTGTGTTTAAGGGCAGTGTACATGTATGTGTGTGTGTGTAAGGGCAGTGTATGTGTATATGTGTGCGTGTGTAAGGGCAGCGTACGTGTATATGTGTGCGTGTGTAAGGGCAGCGTACGTGTATATGTGTGTTTATGGAGAGGTCTGTGTAAGGGCCCTGTACATGTATGTGTGTGTTTAATGGCAGTGTACGTGCATATGTGTGTGTGTAAGGGCGGGATATGTGTGTGTAAAGGCAGTGTATGTGTATACGTGTGTTTGTGGGCAGATGTGTGTAAGTGTACTGGGAGGGAGGCTAACATTAGCCTTTTTTCATTTAAAAAAATCTCTGCTGCTGTGGATTACTCTTCCAATGATACTCAGCCAGCATTATGGTGGATACATGGCTGGCTGAGAATCATGGGAATTTTTGTTCACAGCTAGCATCTGCAGCTTTACTGTTGCTGCACTTCTTATCATCCAGCATCATGGAAGTAGTATGTCTGGCTGAGCCTCATGGGAATTCAATTCAATGTGTTGGTTATATTTAATATGCATTACTGCTGACAAAAACAAAGTGTGTTTTAAGTGGCGATGCGAGCGCGACATTGTAAAGTGCAATTGCTTGTATCGGTGAGTTCCGTGAGATTTTTTTTTAAAAGTGTCCCTCTTTCACATTTTGAAATGTTGGGAGGTATAAGACATTAATGGCTGTGTTTTGAGTTATTTTGAGGGGACAGCAAATTTACACTGTTATACAGGCTGTACACTCACTACTTTTCATTGTAGCAGAGTGTTATTTCTTCAGTGTTGTCACATGAAAAGATATAATAAAATATTTACAAAAATGTGAGGGGTGTACTCACTTTTGTGAAATACTGTATACAGGCCTGTATTTGCCGGACTCCTCCCTATTGGGTTTCTTGTGAATGGGCACAACTTTTGCTAATTTCCCTTTGCTTTATTTCAATCTGTAAAACTGAACATATATATATTAATTGAGACAGTCAGCTAGTCCTTAATCCCCTTCTACATACACTCCTTTTGTTTTTAATCTAATTAATCCTTGTTTCACTTTCTTTTTATCTCCCCTTTTTACTGACTGGGCAATTCTTTCTTCTGCGTGTGTTTTGACAGCTCTTATAATTTGCTTTGCCTTTTTCTGCCTAATCTTATAGATTTTTCTATCTTTTTCACTTTGAGTTTATTTGTACTTACTAAATGCTCACTTTTTTTACTATTCTGGCCACTTCTGCACAGTACCACAGTGGTTTGTTTAAATTTTTTGCTCTTACTGACAAGCTTAATACAATTTTGTCTTTGCCTTCAATAATTTAACTTTTAAATATTCCTATTTCTCCTACACCCTATTTAAATTGTGCCAGTCTGATAATGACTCCTTTACACATATTCTCATTTCAGAAAAGTCAGCTTTTCTAAAATATAAAACGTTTGTTTTTGTGTGGTGCGACTCAGTCACTGTTCTTATATTAAATCACACTGATTGAGGATCATTAAATCCCTACAGTACTATCCTATATCAAATGTCCTTTTGTGAATACTAAAATCTGATATGGCCTCCTTTTGAGTTGGCTTCTCAGCTACTTGTTTTAAATATAATCAGAGTAGGGAATTAAGAATATCTGTACTCCTGGCACAACCAGCTGCAACTGGACATGATTATAGCTTTCTCCTTGAATGTCATTTTAGCTATTTCCTCAGCTAGTAAATTATCTAACTCTTCTACTTGTCCACACCTACACAGGTTAATGTACTTTTATCAAATTGTAGTGTAACCCAAGCTGACTCTATGCTATCCTCACTAGCTTGTGTAAGGTTACATTTTATTTCTACATATAGGGCAACCCCTCCCCCTTTCTTGCCCTCTGTGTCTTAAACTGTGAGCATTTGTAGACATGTCCTTAAGTTTGCCATTTAACACGCATACTGCAGACATGGGCGTAGGAACCGGGAGGGACGGGGGGGACAGATCCCCCCCAGTAACTCATGCGGGTGGGGGCGATAATGAAGAAATCCCCCCCAGGGTCCCCCAATAGAAACGCCGCAAATGCGGCCCGCGAGACCTCGAGGTGCGACCCGCGTAAGATCGGCAGCCAGGGCAGTGAGCAGTGATGCTCAAAATGAGAAACACAGAATCAGAACACAGAAACTCCCTATATCCCTAAAATTACCTTTTAGGACTCTCCATCTTCCTTTTACCATGTCATTGGTGCCAATGTGCACTATGGCAGCTGGATTTTCTCGAGCACACACTAGAACACACAGACATTGATTCTAACTCTTTAAATATGCTCACATATATATGTACATTATATGGACAAAAGTATTGGGACACCTGATGATTACACCAACAGGGACTTTTATGACATCGCATTCTAAATACATAGACATTAATATGAAGCTAGTCATCCGCCCCCCCCCCCGCGAAGGAGACATACTAAGACATTTTGGACAATGCTATGCTTTCAACTTTGTGGGAACAGTATTGGAAGGTCCTTCTCTATTCCAGCATGACTGTGCCCCAGTGCACAAAGCAAGGTCTATAAAGACATGATTGGGCGAGTTTGGTTTGGAAAAACTTGACTGGCCTGCACAGAGCCCTGACCTCAACCCCATCGAACACCTTAGTATATATATATACATTATATGTGTATATATATATATATATATATATTATATCTATATATGTACTGAGACACACACAGATGCTGGACACCACATACTAACACCTTCACACTCACGCACACACCAAATACCGTACTTGCTCGATTATAAGATGAGGTTTTTTTCAGAGCAAATGCTATGAAAAATACCCCTCGTCTTATAATCAGTGTCGCCTTATAATCAGACCTCAAATAGGTCTGACTATGAGACGACTAAGATCCAGATCCCCCGCAGAGCTGCAAGGGACCTGGATCCTCCTGTCTCCGATTCAGGCTTTTTCTTTTTTCCTAAATTAATATTCAGATTTGGGGGGTCGTTTTATAATCGAGCAAATACGGTACTAACACACACCCCTCATGGAAATGCCCTACGCTAGCAAACACTATATAGTAACATGTACACACATGCTCACACCATACACTATTACATACTCTATCCCCATGCAGTAACACACACTCACTTTGACACCATACACACTTACTCAAACACCATACACTTACACTGTGCTGCTGCCACCTCTACCTGACCTCGCTGGGTGCCACAGATACTGGGCATCTGTATCCAGTGAGAGGTCTCTTCAAATGTGTACCCTCTTCCCCCACCCCCCTTACTATGTCTATGCAGGAGATGTGTTATTTTATATACAAAGAGGATCTCATTAGAACCCTCTTGCAGCATTACGTAATCTGCTGGCACTATATAAATAAATGTAATGCTACAGAGCCAGTGTTGGAACTGACATATAGTAGGTATATCACATGGTAGGAGATGTGTTCAACTGAAAAATAAGTAATACACAAATAAGTATCTCACATCAGAGGCAAAACATTTTGGACCACAAAGGAAGGGAGCTGCAGCTCTAATTTCTATTTTTATTTATTTTGAAAGAATACATATTATTTAGTTGAGGCTGTCAGGGACATTGTACTGTGATTTTGAATGCAGTAACTTGGTATTCATGTGGCTATTTTGGATGACTCATTCCTGCTCAACTATGACACTGTTCTAACTTGTTATGACAATGCTAATACTAATGAGGAGGAGCTTTTTTTGTGTAGCGTGCACATATTTGTTTTCCTAGTATAGAATGTTTTGTTGCAGTTATATGTATGTGTGTAGGCCTCTTGGAAAATAGAATTATTTTAAAACAGAAAAGTAGACAAAAAAAATATTGGTAATGAAAACTGTCCCATTTTCCTTTTAAAGACACATTTTATCCCTACCGTCCTAGAAACATAAATGCAAGTTACTCACCGATACTGTGTCATAACCAAAGACACCAGTGACACTGCCACTTCCATAAGACATGGAAAACTGTTGGCCATTGGAAGTATAGGTGGAAGATTGGCTGGGGTTAAATAGGTTGTGATTGCCTGCATTTAAAAAACAATATGCGTTGGTATCTTGGATAATCATATTCAAAACCATTGATGGCAAAAGTATACCTTTAAGTAGACTTAATATGGCTTAAATCAGCTTGATCATACTATAAGCAGCTTGGGAATTGGTGATCCCAAAATTCCCTAAAGCTGACCAACAAAGTCAACACAGCCACTATCTGCTTCTAGGACATGGCTATTAACACAGTACATACTATTCTTGTCCACCCTCCCTTATTTCTGTTTAGTCTAATTTAGTCTATTTTAGTCTAATTTAGTCTATTTCTGTTTAGTCTGTCCTACCTTAACATATAAACAGGGACGCCGCTATCTATAGGCAAGGTAGGTGCTGGCCTATAGAGCAGATCTACGTGGGGATGTCTCCTTTGCCGCAGTACAGAGGAGGACTGCCGTGGTGGGTGCGTGAGGCCTCTGTCTCACTGCTCCCTTGTGATGCCGGTGATTGATGCTGAGGGGCAGAATACGACATCATATGCCAGTGCTCAGCATGGAAGCCACTCTCATTGCGACAAAACAGTGAGACAGTGGCCTTGCGCTCCCATGACAGGACCTCTGCAAGGTAACTGATGGGGAGAAAGCGGATATATATATATATATATACACCGAGAAAGGAGAGAGAAAGGTAGATAGCAAGACAGGGGTAAGATAGATAATGAGAAAGGGGAGAGATAGTAAAAAGTGGAGTGAATAAGTCAAATATATAGCGGAGATATAGAAGAGAAGGGGCAATGAGAAAAAAGAAGAGATGGGAGAAGAGGGGGAAAGTGAGAAAGAAAAGAGATGTAAAGAAAGGGGAGAGATAATGAGAAAGTTGAGAGATGGAGAAAAGTTGCAGGGATAACATGAGAGGAGAAAGATAATGAATAGGGGAAGGGATAGGGAGAAAGGGGAGAGAGAAGGAGGAGAGATGGTGACAAAGGGGAGAGATAAAGGAGAAGGGGGATCAAAGACAAGGTAGATAAATAGAAAGTGAAAGTGAAAAGGTAGGGACAAATGGGAGACCTGAAGAGAAGTAAGAGACATAACGAGAAAGGGGAAAGATAAAAAGAAAAGAGTGATAATGAGAAAGGGGAGAGATAAATAAATAAAGTATGTGTGTGGATGCAAAGGGCAAGTGAAAGCCAGGATGTTTATCTGTAGGGGTAAGCGTGACTGTGCTTGTGTATATATGTGTGCATTGGCAGGCATTTGTAAGTGCAGAGTATATGTGTGTGTTTTGATTATGTAGTCTACCCATTACTTTTACTGTTTTTGTCCTAAAGGGTATAAAATGAATAAAATGAATAAAGGATGCCGATGAACCAGACTGAGAGCAGCCTGACTGAGAGGAGCCCTAAGACTCCTGTGGACAAATCCTGTGGATGCAATCTGGGCAAGTCCCATGTCTTTGTGTAATCTGGTTGCTGGAGCAAATCCTGTTGGTGCAATCTGGGTGGTGGGCAACCCCTGTAGATGCAACCTGGGTGATGGGAGAGTCCTGTTGATGGGATATGGGCAAGTCTTGAGACTGTGAGCAATCTGGTTGCTGGGGCAAGTCATATGTGTGTAATCTGGGTGATGGGGCAAATCCTGTGGATGTAATCTGGGTGATGGGGCAAATCCTGTGGATGCAACCTGGGTGCTGGGCAAGTCCCCGACACAGAGGAGATGGAGGCAGCGCTCTAAATGAGGAAGCTTCACGAAAGCATCCTGCCATTCCAAATGAGTGATGCAACGGCTAGTGTGCCAGAAAGCTACTTTTTTATACATCTAGATCCTCCCAGCTCCAGGACCGAGGAGAGATGGAAACTTAGATGCCATCAACACAGGGGTGCAAGTCACGTGTATGATGCACTCACATGACTCCACCCCCAAGGGTAGGATACTAGGAGAACTAAGAAGCAGCAACATGAGGTTTTGCCTAAAGTGGCAAAAGTCCTTCCACCAGCTCTACATATAGGCACCATCTCTTTTTAGGATTTGATTTAATCCTTATAATTTTTCTGTTGCACAAGTTGCAGTTCCTATCTCTCAATAATTTATTGCCATTGCCATAAATAAAGACTGCAAAACTTTATAACTTTAAAAATGCTACAACACATTGAAACAATACTTACCACAAGCTGCACTTTGACAGTAAGTTGATGGCACCCACAAGTTAGATGATCCAGTGTCAAAAAGAACCAGGAAGTTCTGAGGTGGTGTTCCAATGCTGATCTCACCATAGTAGTAAGTCTAGAAAGAGTGTAGAGAAGAACTGAATATGCACACCTTTTAAATGGTCATAGCAATGTACCTATACCCATGTCTTACTCACATCCATGTACATCGGCTCATAGGCTACAGCAAAATCATATTTCTGGTTGAAGTTGTACTTCAGGGCAGGATCTTTCTTGTGAGTCCTCATGAATTCATTCAAAATTCCTTTTTCCCGCATAGTTTCTCTGGCTGACTTGTATCTTTTTAGAGGAACTCTTTAGACAAAAGTGAAAGAGGACAATGAGACAAAGAAGGACAGTTTCAGGAAGGTGTTAAACTATTTTTCACTGGGTCACTGTGGTTTCTTGAGACTGTTTTTGTGCTGCATTTCATGTAATATTTTAGTGATTTCTTACCCACTCTTCTTATCACTTGGCCATTTACTTTTTATATATCCATGTTTCCATTATAAGATTTGATGGAGATATTTGAGAGACCTATATTCTTGAGGACAAGAATAGTCTATGTTCCACTATAGATATCTGTTGGGCACAAATATAGGTTGTCTGATGGTCCTTTAACAAAACTGGAAGCTTGCAGCAACCCAGTTGTACTAATATACAACCAGGTCAGTCAGATTGTCCACGTGTCTCAGCAAGCATAGAAAATCCATAAAGGTACATATGCAATAACATATTGAATATTTCAATCTGTCTTTTCTTACTTAAATCTTACCATTGAAGTCCACTACTCTATTTGCAAAAGGTCATAATTTTATCAAGAACAGATCAAATCAATAAGACTTATTTAGGTTTTGTTCTGCCCTAGGCATAACTAAACTCATGCACTCCCTAATCTTAATTTGCCCACCACTTGCTGCCCAGGCCACACTGTAAACGCCACATTTTCCTCATTTGGTCTCTGCACCATATCAATTTTTTATCTATTATTTTAAAATATTATAATCTTTAATTAAAATCGCCCATTTTTATCAAGATCAGTCCTCCATGTCAACTAAACTAGATCACAAAATCACAAATGCTCAAATTGGTTGAATTAGTATATTGTTGGTCCATGATGTGAGCATTATGAGTTTAACAGCAACCACTGTTACTGTACATTCACACGCCATTTGAGCCATACATCCTAAGCAACCTAACCGTGCCAACTTCATCCCCACACAGCTTAACAGTGCCAACTTTGACCCCAAACATCTTAACAGTGTCATCTTTGTGTCCAATCAGCTTGTCTCTGACATATGTCTCCAAATAGCTTAACAGTGCCTTCTTGTGCCCAAAAAGCTTAACAACAGAATCTTCCTGCCCATACATCATGCCCCTGCTATCATTGTCCCAAAACAGCTTCCCAGTGCCATATTTGTCACTAGACAGTTTGTCTCTGCCATGTTTCTTCCCAAAAAGCTTAACCGTGCCAACTTTGTCCAGCATGAACATGCATGTGTAAGTGGCTGTCCTCGTGTTTCTACCTTTTTGCGGAAGTGCACCAAGTGGCCGATAATGTAGATAGAAAAAAGAGAGGTGCAGAAATACTCCTCTTTTTCCATGAATCTATCCAGAATGAACCACGCGAACCATGTAAGGGCTGGCTCTGGGTAATGGCCGCTTATTATGCCACCCCCTGTAAGGTGCCACTCTAGACCTAGTCTAACTCATAGACACAATAGTGAGAGCAAAGTAGGCCAGGGGCAGACTAGGAAAACATGTTGCCTGGTGCCCCCTGATTCATGCTCCCCAGCTGTCTGTAATACCTGGTGCTACAAATTACCCTGGTGAGGTTGGTATCTAACTATTTCTATACCTATGATTCATGCACGGGAGAAAAAAAATCCAGTGGCTTATACTCACCTCACCAGCCCCTCTGCCAGATGGAGGCAGATAAAGGTAACAACCAACCACTTCATGTTTCCTCTACTTAGTGGAAGATGAAGAGGTGACAAGGAACTTGCTCTCTCTTATAGTGGAAAAATGCCCCTATGTGCTTCACCTCTCACCATTTCTACCAATGAAACATCTGATCTATCTGTGCCAGAGATTTCCAGGTTAGTTTCCAGCAGTTCTATGATAAGAGATATTTGCCTAGTTGTGACAAAAGGACACATACCATTTTGTTGCCAAAACCAATGTTTTCTAATCACCTTCACATTTGGTATTGTTTTTCCCTGAAGTCTATCTTTGTTCGTTGGATAAAGTGGACGTGGAAAACTCAAACCTCAATTTTATGAAGTTCCAGATCTGGACCTTCAGCTCCTAAAATACTATTTCTGAAAGGTAAGTAACCAAGGTAGTTTATTCTGTTTTATGGTGGTTGAAAGGAGCATTCAATGTGCTTGGGGGAGGTGCTCAGCTTCTCCTCAAAGGTTAATGAAAAATTGAAAAATTTGTTTTCTAAATGGGTATTAATCCTATCATTAATTTTGGGTTTCTCTGTTAATTATGTCCTTTAAATTATTCCAATCAATGTAAAGGGCCTGAATAGTTCTGAAAGCCAAAAGTGTCCCATCTAAAGCAAAAGACTTTATAAATAGACTGTTTATAGGTGACACATTTTTCTAAGCTCAAACCACCAAATATGAAATCTAAAGGTGTGTCCATTTTGATAGATAAAAAAATAGTCTGTTTGAACTAGTAGACAAATTGGTTTACCACCAAGTGTTTTATTTTCATGGTTGCCAAATTCAATTATAATGATCTTGCTAATTTGTATCACATTTAAATGTTTTAGATCATCCAACTAATTATAAGACAAATACAACATGAATAGACACAAATGCAGCTTTTAAATGATCATTTAATATATTGAAGTTAAAAAGTTCATGAAAACCTATGTAAAAAAAGTTATTGCCCCCTAAACTGGTTGTGCCACCCTTGGTCGCAACAACTGCATTCACGTTTCTAAAAACTGTCATTGAGTCTTTTACACCACTTTGGAGGAACCTTTGCCCACTCTTCTTGGCAGATTTATTTTAATTCAGTCACAGTGACATTTTCAGAGGATTTTTCGGTATGGACTGCCTTTTTCAGGCATCTCAATCAGATTATAATCAGGACTTTGATTATGCAACTCCAAAGTGTTAATTTTGTTTCTTTTGAGTCATTCAGAGGTGAACTTGTTTGTGTTTACTCTGTTTATATTTGTCTAATGTTTAAATTAGTTTGATTATCTGAAATATTGGGAAGGGGCAAATATTTTTTCACATCACTGTAAACATATTGTATGTTGCAAGACACTGTTAAATCTACAGCGGGTTTCAATATTCGGTCAGACCATGCTCCAGTGACTGCTTCCTTTCAAAAGCAGTTTCTGATCTCAGGGGGATCTTGAAATGAATCAGGTCACAACTAAAAGGATATTATTAGAAACCAATTCCAACTCTACAAATATGGTGTACGCAGAAGTAAGTGATAAGAGTGTGTTTAATACAGCAAGGATCATGTATTAAAAGAGCTAGGCCAATTTAGGAAGTTAGAACAAAAACATAAAGTTATCAGTGCAACCGACATAAAATTACATATGCAGAAGATGTTTAAAAAAAAAAAAAAAGAAAACACACTTCTACCGGTAATAAAGTGGGCATTTTGTAAGCACGCAAATTTGTCCAGCCTTCCAGGAGCATTTTACACGAGTTCCTGTGAAGCTTTTATAATCTAATACCTGTGTGCAGTGCATGACGGAATCAGTGACAGGGGCGAGCTCCTTGATTTTACAAATTATATCTTGTGAGTTTTTCAAGGAAAACATAATCTATGCAAGGAATTGTGGGGAGTGGAAAAAAAGTGGAATCTCGATCAGAGGGGTGTAATACTCTCCAGGAGTCAAAAAGTTGGTGAGAGTGGAGTAGAAAAGACAAATCAGAGCCTAATTTGAGTGAGTGATTGTCATGAGGGGGTCTGCTCTGAGTCGTGCTGTCAAGTTGGGGGTGCAGGGTTGCATTAAGGTCACCACAAAGGATCACCTGACCTTGCTTATATTTGTCTAACTTTTGGAGAAAGGAGGAAAAAAATGTTTTCTGAGCAGTATTAGGAGCGTGAAAAAAAACTATTGTGTACTTTATCGAGTTGATCATACATACTAGTATCTGCCCCACGGGTCAAAGCTTTTGTGTAATAATGATAAATGGTTAGAAAGTAAAATTGAAATACCGGCCGTTTTAATCATGGCCATGGAGTGGAATTGCCAAGTATATCGTTTACAAAATAATGGAATTTTGTGTGATTTTTTAAAATGAGTCTTTTGGGCACATATGATGTCAGTTTTGAGTTTTTTGGCTTCACTCCAAAGGAGGGTGCGTTTCTGAGGTGTATTGAGGCCTTTGGCGTTTATGGAGAGTAACTTAAGTTCAGCCATTTAGTGAGTGAACAGTGGAAAAAGGACCCGCGGGGGCGACACCCCATCTAGGGAGAGGGAAAGCAGCAGGGCCACACCCGGCCGACACAAAATACATTGCACTGTGAAGATTATCCAAGGCATGTGGAGCACAAAACAATAAAATACAAAAATCATATATGAAAAACAATAAAAACAAGAACAAACTTTCCTTTCGGAAAACAGAAAGAAAGTGCTAAGGCTGTAAATAGCACTAAGGGGGTGTGAGGTAAGTCACAGAAAAGACTCACTCAGTAGGAGTCCGCTCAGTCTATGGAGGAAGGGATTAAACCTATATTAAAGGCTAATAAAGGTCTGCTTCCCAGGACCGGGGTTGGAGATTTTAACGAACTGGGCACCGGCTTGTATGTGAGAATGATGGTAATTTAAAGTGTAAAGTGTGATGTGATGAATGCCTCGCCGGGATCGGCATTAAGGGAGGAGAGGGAGAGGAAAAGGCAGAAGGCAAGGACTGAATTTAAATGATGATGGAGGCACATATGTGTAAAAGAAAAGTGGGTTCAGCCGTATGGCAAGGAAATTTAAAATGTAATATAAAGAGCGTTTTAACTTATCATTAAGCGATTGAGGAGGAGGTCTGCGTCTCATCAGGTGTTCACCAACCAGTCTATTCGCAATTTCTTCGGGGGAGAGGTGGAGGATCTTCAGTAGAGTCTATGCCCCACGTTTTCAGGAGGGCAAGGCCTTCTTCCGGCGAGTTGCAGACCGTTGTGGACCCGTTTCTGGAGACCAGGAGGCGGATGGGGTATCCCCAACGATAGGGGATCTGATGTGAATGCAGAAGGCTCGTAACTGGTGCAAAAGATCGGCGTCTTTGGAGGGTAAATTGAGAAAGGTCTGTGAGTAGCAGTATATTTTGATATCGAGGAGGTAAATCCCGTTTACGTCTGGCGGATTGCATTATTTTGTCCTTAACATCAAAAAAGTGGATCCTGGTAAGGACATCTCATGGAAGTTTGGATTGCAGTGTGTTCGGGCGTGAGGCCCGGTGAATACGATCCAGGTGTACGTCCGTGATGGAGGCGTCATTCAGCAGAAGTTTGAAGAGTTCTTGCACGAACCCAGGTAGGGCTTCTTGATCCACCTCCTCCAGGATGCCTCTAAGGCGAATGTTGTTACGCCGTGAGCGATCTTCTAAGTCCATAATTTTTTAACGTAGCGCCGCAAGTTCTGAGAGCGTCGAGGTCTGGCTATCTGCCAGTGCGTTATGAGCATCGGCGAATTCTTCCATGCGGCGTTCAAGGTGATCCGCCTCCCAAGACCACCACCTTTACCACCAGTACCGCCACATAATTTCCTCCTAGCACCACCCTTAGCAAGGCACCAAGTCTTTACAATATTTTTGTAAAGATAGTTAGACAGAGGGCTACATGTAGTGGAACTCCATCTAGGCCCCAAAGTGGCGAGGTACAAGAGGAGAGTGAGACTGAGAGGCCAAGTGCAGAGTTAGGCTTTGTTCTTCCTGCTAATACTACTACTAGTAGTAGTCATGATATCAGTCTTAGCTCCAGCCTAGCAGGAATTCCATTTGATCTGGCTAATGAAGAATATGACTATGAGCCAGAGGAAGTGGAGGAGAGAATCGAGGAAATAAGTGGTCAGGAATCAGATTCCTCAAGGAGCAGTCTACGAATTACACAATTTCCCCCTGAGCATCCACCTTCTCCACCACCACCATCAGCAAAATCTGTTAGAAGTAAAAATATTACCAGTCCTGCTACCATTACTCCTGTTTGCACTGGCACGGTTACCACCACCAGTACTGTAACTGTGCCAATAAGAAGAACATCCACCGTTAGTGAAAATAAACAATAAATAACTGCTCACTCTGTGTGGTGGCTAATACACATGTGTGAGTGAATAATAAAAAAATCATACACAACAAATGTTTGAAGTGCTGGAAGAAACTCAAATGGATCAAACCCCCCCCCAACAAAGACAGACCCTCATATGATATAGAGCATAGAATAGCCTTTTAAGAAGGATATGGACTCCCTCAAGGCAGTATACGTAGAAGACAGAAAGCTGAAAGGTAAGTAGAAAAATATTTCACTGCGACCATATAATTAATCCATATAGTAGCGTCCTGCTAAGGGCAGATATCAATCAGCAGTGGCTCCAAGTACTTCCTCCTTCGGACACCGATGACCCGTCCGATGACGTCAGCACGTACCACACAGACACGTTTCTCTGTAACAGCTTCCTTAAGTGCATATAAGGTCTTCTACTGCAGGTCCTCCTTGGAATGACATAAGTGCCGTTTCCAATTAGCATATAAATGAGTTAAAGCGAAAGTCCCTCTCTTTATCGGGTTGTTCTCAGTTCATGTACAGACGAATATCCATATTAAAAATCTGATATGTATTTCACATCCAAAAAATGTCTGGAAAAGAAGAATATCTGGAAGTTAGAAAAAAATGATGTAGTTCAAAATCATTGTTTAAACCATCAGGCAGAAGAGTTTTTAAATTAAATTAAGGCACCTTTTAGTAAACGCCTCACCAACTTATTTTAAATTTTTGGTGGTCCCCAAAAAATTTTTCTCAACATGGTCCTAGAATATCATCCAAGTTTGGGTAGGTCTTTAAGATCTGCCAATGTCGATTTTTTTTTTCATTTTCTTTCTTTTTTTTTTGGTAAATCAATATTGAATATATTACTTTTTCAAGTTATTTGTAACACGAGAGGGGAGAGGGTACAGAAGGCAAAAGGGGGGGGAGAGGGGGAGGAATACAATCCATGTTCATCACAGTACAGGCGGCATAGAGTGCTTATCAGTATGCAGCATATGTGGCAAACCTGGAAGGGGTGGAAGAAAAAGGGGGGGCAGGGATGGATATCAAGGAACACAGGGGGAGAGGGGGTGCATGGACGAGAGAAAGAAAGAGGAAGGAGAAAAAGAAGAAGAAAAAAAAAGGGGGGGTGGGGAGGGAAAGGGGGGCAATGGGGGGAGAATCACCCGGATGCAGTATCCCAGGCCAGTTACAAGGTGGGCGTGGGCGACAGGTGGGGCCGTATATCAGGACTAGAAAGGTATTGCACCCAATGAAACCAGAGACGGTGATGCTTGTCAGACCTGTCATCAGCTGAGCACATCAGCTCCTCAAGGGCTCGTCTCTGCTCTACCCTCCGGATCCACTCCCAAATTGAAGGTGGGGCTGGATCACCCCAACTTCCGCTGCAGCCAGCGCGCATACACCCTCCGGCAGCGGTGCGGGGAACTTTCCTCTCTGACAGCCGGGGAAGGTCTGCGCGATGGACGCAGACAACCCCCGCTGCTAACGGCACTCCTTACTTACACGAATCGCATAGACGTCTACCCGCTGCCCCGACTATACGCCAGGGAGTCAGAAGCACCGGTAAGGTTGGGGGGGAGGTTACCAGACAGGAGGATCCAGGTCCCCTGCAGCACTGCGGGGATCTCGATCTTAGTCTCATAGTCAGACCTATTTGAGGTCTGATTATAAGACGACCCCAATTATAAGACCAGGGGTCTTATATATACACCATTACATAAGTTATGGTGGGTAAAGGTGATGGAAAACCCTTCCACTAAAATGTAGGGGGGTAGTAGAAACATTATTAAACACCCATCTACAGATACCAGACAAGCCAGAAGGCTTGTTTTTCCC
This sequence comes from Sceloporus occidentalis, assembly GCA_023333645.1. Classification (NCBI taxonomy): domain Eukaryota; kingdom Metazoa; phylum Chordata; class Lepidosauria; order Squamata; family Phrynosomatidae; genus Sceloporus; species Sceloporus occidentalis. Next base: position 1,458,816 of record JALMGF010000146.1, on the reverse strand, counting down.
TCAGAAATCTCATGGTGCTGCCACAACCACAAGGGATTCTGGGTAGGCACCCTATACTACTCTCTCTCTCTCTCTCTCTCTCTCTCTATATATATATATATATATATATATATATATATAGCCAGCTTTTGAGGTAAGAGCAAGAGTGTCTTCCCATACACTGTCTATGATAAGATGTGAGTACGCGGTGAAACTCCACTTTAGATAGGCTGGAGAAGATTTTGGAGCAGCAGAGGGCAATCAGAGCACAACTTTGGTATTACATCTCCATTAAATAGAGAGGATTGGACAGTGATCGCCCAGCTACTGGCAGGCCTTAAACCATTCAGGGATGCCACTGACAATGTAAGCACTGCCAGTCCCGGCTAGGTAATCCAAGTGTTCTCCCATCTAGGCAGCAAGATGGGTGTGTTCATTGAAAACCGTGAGGCTGTTCAAGGTCGCACTCTACATCCTGACATAGCAGCCATAGTGAGGAAGATGAAGGATCTGCTAAAAGTTCACCTTCACAAAGGAATGGAAGAAAGTCCCGATGCTAGCATGCCTTTGTGATCAAAGGATTAAGGGAAAGCTAGCAATCAAATTGAATGTTCTTTAGTAAATACAGGGAGCAATTCATCCAAAGGGTACGTGACTGGCAGTGGAAAACAGGAATGCTGTCCGAGGAGGAAAAGTTGCAGGAAGAGAAAGAGATGATGATGTCTGCTACTGAGGAAAAATGGAGTATCTTCAAAAGAATATTAGAAAGGTACACTTCTCAGTATGTACCATTGGGTAATAAATATAAAAGAAACGGATTGAAACCAATGTGGCTTAGTGGGGAAGTAAACCAAGAAATTAAAAATAGGAAAAGGGTTTTTAAAGTATTTAAATCAAACAAATCAGAGGCATCCTATGTAAGATATAAGGAAGCCAATAATGCAAGCAAAAAAGGTGATTAGATGGGCTAAACTAGAAAATGAGAGAGGGATAGCCAATGAGAGCAAAACCAACCCCCAAAAATTCTATACATAAGTACATAAATTCTATAAAAAATTAAAAAAACAGCGTAGATGGGAATGTTACTTAACGGGGACCAAGATAAAGCAGAAACTTTAAATAACTTTTTCCTCAGTATATATTAAGGAGGAACCTATGGCAATGGAAATGCAAATGACTACTGCAAAACATTGCAGACACATTGTGATTGGATGACTCAGGACAAGGTGCTGCAGCAGCTAAAGAAAGTTAATGTCAACAAAGTTCCGGAAGCTACTCACGGGTGAACAGGGCCGGCCCAACAATGGAGCCGAGTGGGGCAACTGCTCCAGGTTTAGATAGACTGGGGGGCTGGGCACACAAATGGCAGATGAAATTTAATGTAGATAAATGCAAAGTTATGCACTTCCGGGTAAGGAATGCAACAGTAACTTACACCCTAAACCAGGGGTGGGCAATTAATTTTCCCATGGGGCCACATGAGAAATTGGAATGGTTTTAGAGGGCCAGACCTCTACAAACTACAAACTCCGAAGCCTTGTCCATTTTGTTAACTTATGTGCTGTTTAATAAAGTTATTCAAGCCTACGTCATTGGTAGAGGTGCTTGAATAAGTAAGGCCTGAATAACTATTAGCACAGCACAGAAGTGAACAAAATGAACAAGGCTTCGGAGTGCATACCGTATTTTTCGCTCTATAAGACGCACCTGCTGATAAGACGCACCTAGATTTTAGAGGAGAAAAAAAAGGAAAAAATATTTTGAGCTAAAAAATGGGCTAAAATATTTATTACAATAACTGAATAAGCTATGAACACAGTAAGACACACGCAGTAAGACACACACAGACACAGTAAGACACACACAGACACAGTGAGACACACACAGACACAGTAAGACACACACAGACACAGTAAGACACACACAGACACAGTGAGACACACACAGACACAGTAAGATACACACAGACACAGTGAGACACACACAGACACAGTGAGACACACACAGACACAGTAAGACACACACAGACACAGTGAGACACACACAGACACAGTAAGACACACACAGACACAGTGAGACACACACAGACACAGTAAGACACACACAGACACAGTAAGACACACACAGACACAGTGAGACACACACAGACACAGTAAGATACACACACACACACACACACACAAACACAGTAAGACACACACACACAGTAAGACCTCCCTCCCTAACCCCCCTTCTCAGTATCTCCCCTCTAACTCCCTAACCCCCCCTTCTCAGTATCTCCCCTCTAACTCCCTAACCCCCCCTTCTCAGGATCTCCCCCCCCGCCCCGGTCACTTACCTTAAACTCCTGTGTTGGAAGCGTGAGGCGTTTGTCTCGGGTGCCGGCGCTTCACTGCTGATCGCCGGCGTCTGACGTCATATGCCGGCGCCCAGCGTAAAGCGCCGGCACCCGAGACAAACGCTTCCAACACAGGAGTTTAAGGTAAGTGACCGGGGCGGGGGGGGGACACCGGACTCATTGGTGAGTCACCAGGACACTCTTTGCGGGCCGGTCCGAGCTATTCAGCGGGCCGGATGTGGCCCGCGGGCCGTGCTTTGCCCAGGTCTGCCCTAAACGGTAGTGAATTAGGGATAACAACAAATGAGAAGGATTTGGGAATTGTGATAGAACACAAACTAGGAAACAATGTGCAATTTCAGTCATCAGTTGCTAAGGCCAGTAAGGAATTGTCATGTATAAAAAGGGGCATCAATTCATGGGATAAAAATATAATTTTGCCCCTTTATAAATAAATGGTAAAACCACACCTTGAATATGCTGTGCAATTTTGGGCATATTCTAGAACTGGAAAAGGTGCAGAGGCGGGCCACAAAATTAATAAAAGGAATGGAACACTTTAGTTATGGATAAAGGTTAATTAATTTAAATCTGTTTAGTTTAGACAAACGGTGATATAGCATTATGATAGCATTATGATACATTATACATTATTATTATGATAGCATTATATAAATATATTCGGGGCCAATACAAACCATTGTGTGGAAATCTATTCATAAACAGGATTATGCATAGGACACGTGGTCACGCATTTAGACTGGAAGAAAGGAGATTTAGTCTTAGGCAAAGGAAAGGGTTTTTTTTTACAGTTAGGACAATAAGGATGTGGAATTCTCTGCCTGCAGAGGTAGTTTTATCAGAGTCTGTACAAACATTTAAACAACAATTGGATGAATACTTGCAAAAACAAAATATTCAGGGATATCATTTTTAAATTCCCCCTAGTTTGTGCAAAATTGGAAAGAGCCACAACTGGGTTTTTTTGCCTTTTTTTGGATCGACAGCAAGAAATAAACAGATATGGGAAAGGCTGAACTTGATGGACGCATGTCTTTTTTCAGCCTAACTATTTAACTATGTACTTCTAGCATCAGCTACTTGTGAGTATAGTCGGACCCATTGACCGAGTTAGCAGCAGAAAGGAGAGTAGTGCTGTTGAAATGGTCAAACTTTACCTCTTTGAAGTTCCTTCTGCGCCTAATGTTGACCCTCTTAGCTACTGGGATAAAAATGAAGAGTGTGTGGCCTGCACGCTGATGGGTTGCGCAGCAGCTGCTATCATGCCCACCAACCACTGTTCACTGAAAATATACTTACCCCGCAGCACTCACACATGGCACCTTATCTGATGGATCAGATTGCCTTTCTTAAATTCAATCTGCCCAAGTTGGTGTACCCATCTCTTAGCTTGGAAAGTTAATTTTCCCAAATGGTCAAGGTAGTGTCTTCCCCCTGGCTGCATCTTTGCTGTGTGGCAACGCCTGATACCTCCACCGTAGTAGCCAGCTTACGCTAGGGCCTACTGTCTAAGCTCTGGAAGTCTGCTCTGAAATTAGAAGGACTGACAGTGTTTGGATGCTTTGCCCTGGAGTGAAACAAGTGAGCGGGTCGTCAATTGCCCACTCATTCACCTCTTCCGTTTCCAGTTATGCTGGTGGTGGTGCCAGTGTCTTTTGCTTGCCAGTTCCCTTCCTGGCTAAATGTCATGCCTAAAATGTCCCTAATGGTCAAGGTAGTTTCTCCCCCCTGGCTGCATCTTTGCTGTGTGGCAACGCCTGTTACCTGTGCTGGAGTAGCCAGCTTATGCTAGGGCCTATTGATTCAGCTCTGGAAGTCCGCTCCCAAACATCAAGGACTGACAGTGTTTGGATGCTTCTTCCTGTGGTGAAACATGTGAGCAAGTCGTCAATTGCCCACTCATTCACCTTTTCCATTTCCAATGCTGCTTCTGCTGGTGGTGGTGCCAGTGTCTTTTGCCTGCCAGTTCCCTGGCTAAAATGTCATAGAAAGGTCTGAGTTAAGGTCTCAAAAGATGGCACAGATGGTCCAGCGGCAGCAGGAGCACAAGGGAGGGGATGCAGGTGGCATCACTTCTCCGATATCTTTGGTGCTCGAACAGTACCAGGAGTTTCGAGATGTATTCAATAAGAGCCGGGCTGGATTGCACAATTGAGCTGCAAGCAGGTATCATACCTCCTCGAGGTTGCGTTGACGGCCGGATTCTTCTTTGTGAAGATAAAGAGCGAAGATCCGAGACCCTGTATTGATTACGGGGGACTCAACCGTATCACGGATAAAAATGCCTGCCCAATATCTGCTTATTACGGAGCTATTTGATCACTTGAAAGGGTCCAAGGTGTTTACTAAACTCAATTAACGTAATTAAGATGACATTCTGATCCATTCCGCTTCCATAGAAAGCCATCAACGCAAATGTTGTCAGAGTGCTGCAAAGGTTACGAGAGAATAATCTATTTTGCAAACAGGTCACCTTCTTGGTGTACATGATTTCAGAGGTCAATTTCACCTAAAAAAATTTGGTGGTTCTTGATTGGCCTGCGACCCGTGTGTCTCCGTTCCCTTCCACGGTTCCTCGGGTTCGCTAATGGTAAAGAAATTATTTAATTCTAGTATTTCGCATGTATACTATAAGACTTTTTGTTTTTTGCTGAAAACAAGATATATGTTTTTTTGCTTGCATTTGCACACCTAAACAACTGTTCTACAGCCCCTGTTTTTATCTTGATGGTGCCACGCTCAGTTTACATTAAAGTGCAAGCACTCTGTATGTCACTTCAGTGTACTCTTTTTGAATAAATAATTCTCTCTCAGTTTGGACCACCTCTTTCATGTTGATTTTTCCACAACACTAGCTACTACTACTACTACTACTGCTACTACTACTGCTACTACTAAAGAACCGTTTGCTGCTGCTCCCATTTTGGCATACCCAAAACCTGAGTTTCCATTCATACTTGAGGTCGATGCATCTGAGACAGGAGTAGGCAGCCTTCTGTCTCAACGTCCTACTCCTGAGAGCCAGTTGCACCAATGTAGGTATTTCTCCAAAAATTTCTGCATAATGCAACTACGAAATTGGTGACCATGAATTGCTGGTCATAATACCCACTCTCAAATAATGGAGGCATTTGCTTGAAGGAACTTCACGGATTATAAAAACCTCACATACCTCACATTTTAAGCTAACCTCTTAACTCCGCTTTAATTATGTGGTCTGGTACCTGCCAGTGACCAAAAATTTCCGGGCTGATGCCTTGTTTAGACAGTTCTCGAATGCTAAAGAGGAGAGCCCTCTTGGGCCGATTATTCACCCGGACCGAGTTCTGGCCAACATATGTACCAGCATAACATCTCCCCTCGGGGGGAGAGAATATGAGCTGCTCAAGTAGATGCATCTGTTGAAGCTCCCTCAGGGCACTATTTCATACCTGTGAACCTCTGTACTCTTTATGTATCATAGTACTAAGTCAGCAGGGCATCCTGGGAAGAACCAACTTCTCTGGTCAGTTTCTTGCCTATTCTGGTGGTTTGTTGCCTAATCCTTTGTTGCTGCCTGTCCAGTCTGCGCACTGACTAAATAACATCGTCACCCTCCAGTGGGTCTTCTCCAACCTATACCCAATGGCGAGAGGGCATGGTCACACCTTGCCATGGATTTCATAGTTGACCTTCCACATATCAACGGTCACACTGTTATCCTCATGGTTGTCAACAGGTTTTCTAAGATGGTCCATTGATTTAATGGCAAGGAGTCTTTACCTCAGATGAGGAGTCCAAATCCAGGAAACACCGCACACCCATACAAATGTAAACACTCTCTCAGTTGGGTGATGGTGAATCTGTGCACAAAGGCAACAAATAGTCCAAAGGCAAAGTATAGATGAGAAATCCAGAGAAGGGCACAGACTGAAGCAAAGTGTCTAAGGCAGGCAGCATAGAGTCATAGTCTGGGTCACAAGCAAAAGGTCAAGGTACCACGGTACCGGGTCCAGCGCTGCATCGTCTGTTCCTCCGTGCAGAGCTCCGTGCCTCCTACCCCGCCGCAGCGAGTCGCCAGAATACTCTTTGCCTGCGGGTACCGGATCCAGCGCTGCTTTGTGCGTCTCCATAGCTGGATCTAAGGGCGCGCACGCCCTCTCACGCAACTTTATTGTCCCCGTACAGAGGACGGCGGGCACACGCTCGGGTGACGTCACGCCCAGAGGGGCGGGGCATACCCGAACGGCAAGTTTAAAACTGAGCACTGCTCAGTGCTCAGTTATTGTGCCTACTCGTATCGTGTATTGCTCCTGTCTTATTCGTGTACCAGACCTGGCTATCCTCTGCCTCTACCGTTCTCCTGTTCTGGGACTGATCCACTAAATACCTCCCCCGGTTTTACTCCTGCATACTGGACTCCGCTCCATCCCTGTCGCTTCTGACAGACCCCTGACATTCCCAAAGTCATAATTTCCAACCAGGGTAGCCAGTTTGTCTCGAAATTCTGGAAGGCCTTCTGTGTGTAATTTGATATCCAACTCTCCTTCTCCTCAGCCTACCACTAACATTTGAATGGGGCTGTTGAAAGGGCCAATCAGGCCTTGGAGCATTTCCTTCAGTGCTACATCTTGGACCATCAAAACAACAGATCTTCTACCCTGGGCTGAATTTGCTCACAACAGTGCTGTCTTGATCTCCACCCAGCTCTCCCCCTTTCATGGTTAATTACAGGTATCAGACCTCCCTTATTCACGATACTTTTACTTCCCAGGAGATTCCGGCGCTAAAGGGATTATCTCCAGCAGATCCGTTCCACATGGGTGCCGTTTCACAACATTCTCAGGAGTTCCAGGCCAATCGTAATTGTCTACTTGCTCCTTCCTACCAGGTCAAGGAGAGGGTATGGTTGTTCTCCAGAAATTTTCACCTCTGGGTGCTCTCCCAGAAACTGTCTCCCAGCTATGTGGGGCCTTTCTGTATCCTCTGATGGGTAACCCTGTGGCCTATGCCCTGGACCTTCCTTCCAATATGCACATCCAATATTTGGCCAATGGAAGGGGTAAGGTCTGGAGGAGAGATCTTGGTCACCAGCCCCGGATGTCAATGCCTGACTCTCCGCTTTGGTTCCTGTCCCGACTTGTCTTTTTGGTATCCGCTCCTGGATTACGATTTGGCTTTGTTTGCTTGCTTTTTACAATGAAAGGTGTTTTGAACTATATGTTTTGTTGCACTATATGTGTTGTTATCAACAATCTGGAACATGTAAAAGAGCAATTTTTATTCTGAGAAACTGCCAAGGCAGTAACACACGGGACACATAATCTCATATACATCTAGAACTACCAAAAATTGGCTAAATGTGAGACGGGTACATGTATCTTGTACTGAACGACCTAGAAGACCTCTGTAAAGCCTTTCAAAATCATTTCCAGGCTATACACAGTTATGTGAAAAAGAAAGTACAGATGATTGTGTCAGGCTGAAAGGCTGGTATAATGGTGGAGTCCGGTATGCAGATACGTAGCACCAGGAATACGCAGTAGGGTAGGTGAGGATAAGCCGAAGTCAGGTACGAAGCCGTGGTCAGGGAAATAGCAAGCCGCAAGGTCAAAATCCAAAGCCAGAGTCAGGAAACCGAAATATCAGGAACGCCGTTTAGTAGCCAAGGGTCGGAATATAGAGGGCAGCAGAGTCGAGGGTAAGCCAGGTTCGGTACACAGTAAATCAGCAGGAAGCATAAACGCACAGAGCTCAAACTGGAAGGAACAATCAGTGAGCACTAGTCTCAGTGCTCAGTTTTTAAACTTGCCGCCTGGGGAACGCCTCGCCCCCAGCCGTGATGTAATTGGTGCTTGTACCCCGGCATCTCCATTCCGGGACGCATAAAGCTTGTTGAGGGTGCGCGCGCGCGCGCCTAGCGGCGGACATGTTGGCAGCAGAGGAGGAAGAAGCTGGAGACGCGCCGCGGGATGCAGTACCCGCGGGCATCGGGTACTCAGGTGAGTCGCTTCGGCGGACCCGGAGTTGCGGCCCCTGACAGATCCCCCTTCCGACAAGAGGTCTCCGGACTCTCTCAGAACCTGGACGATTAGGGTGTCGAGTATGAAAAGACGAAATGAGCTCTGGAGCGTGTATGATGTCGGCAGGCTCCCAAGAATCCTCATCCGGGGCATACCCCTTCCAGCGGATGAGATATTGTAATCTTCGACGATAGTACCTGGAGTCCAATATCTCCTCGACCTCGTATTCAGGAATATTGTCAACTAGAACCGGAGGAGGTGGAGTAGGAAGACGACCTGGGAACGGGTTATTACTCCATCGTTTGAGCAACGATACATGGAACACTGGATGGATGGACATGGAATCAGGTAGCTTCAATTCTACTGCTGTTGCGGAGATGAGACGGTTAATCGTAAAAGGTCCTATGTACCTGGGACCCAACTTCCTAGTAGGACATGATAGTTTGAGGTGTTTAGTAGAGAGCCAGACCTTATCACCAATTTGATAGAGTGGTGTATTGCTGCGATGACGATCTGAAAAACTCTTGTACCGATATTGAGCTGTCACTAAGGTTTCGTGAAGAAGGGAAAAAGTTTTAGTCAGTCTATTAGTGTGTTCGGAGACCGAGGGAACAACACTGGGTATCGGAGCTCCAGGCAGCATAGTAGGGTGATATCCGTAATTGGCTAGGAACGGTGACATATTGATGGAGCGGTGAATATGATTATTATACGCGAACTCCAATAGTGGTAAAAAAAAGAGACCAATCATCTTGTAAGTAGGCTGTGTAACACCAAAGATATTGTTCAAGCGTTTGATTGGTACGCTCTGTCTGACCGTTACTCTGAGGATGGAAGGCAGAGGAGAGAAAACGCTGAATATGAAGCTGTTGGCAGAACGCCGTCCAAAAACGTGAGGTAAACTGCGAGCCCCGATCAGATGTGATGTCATCAGGTAGGCCATGTAACCGGAAAATATTTTGAACAAAAAGTGTCGCTGTCTCGGAGGCGGATTCCATAGGGAATAAAATGTGCCATCTTTGTAAAGCGATCCACAACCACTAGAAGCGTCGTGAAGTGATTGGATGGTGGAAGGTCGGTGATGAAATCCATCGAAATGCTTGTCCATGGTTTAGATGGGGCAGGAAGAGTTGTAGGAGGCCTGCGGGTCGCTGAGGTATCTCCTTGGCTCAAGCACACGTAGAGCAGGATGAGACAAAGGCCTTCACGTCCTCCTTGAGGGTAGGCCACCAGAAAGACCGCTGGATCAAGTCTGAGGTTTGTAGAATACCTCCATGACCGGCGATAGGGGTATCATGAAAGGCCTGAAGAACTTGTAAACGAACCTCTGGGGGAACAAAAACGAGGTCATTATGGTAGTAGAGGCCGTGCTGGTAATGTAGTTCCGGAATCTCAGGTAAGTGGTTGCGTGAAGAGTGCTGTCGGATCAAGTCCCAGATGGTGCGGGTCATCGCGAGAAACTGTGTAGGGGATAAAATAGTGTTATCTGTATCAGGAGTCTTTGCGGTGGGGACGTCATGCATACGGGAGAGTGAGTCAGCTTTGGTGTTGCGGGACCCCGGACGGTAGGTAATATGAAGTTGAAACCGTGTGAAGAATAAGGCCCACCTCGCCAACCGTGGTTGAAGGCGTTTGGCCGAGCGCAAATATTCTAGATTCTTGTGGTCGGAGAACACGGTGATGGGGTATTGTCATAAATCAAGTACTTACCCCCGCCATCGTTCCCACGCTGACGTCTCTGCTCCTTCCCGGCTTACTGACACAGCAGCAAGCAGGGCCTCTCCAGCTACACTCCCACGCAGCTGCAGCCGAAGGTTAACAGGAGGGAGGGGGCGCTCGCTCCGTTGCCAGGGAGACGCGTCTCTCTCTAGCTGCCGGCAGAATCTAGTGAAACGCAGGACACGCTCCACCGTTGCCATAGCAACACGGTTCAAATACTGACGTCATTTTGGCGCCAAATTTGAACGTATTTAGACGCTTTAGTCCCAGTATCCTTTGCTGAAGTATCAGTTGAAGTTGGATTCCTATACTGAAGCGTTCTCTGTGTTTTGACCCTTTGTGTACCAGACCCTATTCTCGCTTACCAACTATTATCTATTTGCTGCCTGCCTTTGACCCCTTGCTTGTTTTTTGACTCTGCCTCCGCTCGTGCCCTATTGTACCTCGCCTGGATTTTTGTCCTGTGTGAATTGGAGTTTTTTGCTATTAGGAACCTTTCGCTTACCAGCTCACTTACGGATCGTGACAGGTATAGAGCACCCTCCAGCAAATGACGCCATTCCTCCAGAGCCAGCTTTATCGCTAACAATTCTCGTTCTCCGACACCATAATTTCTCTCCGCTGGAGAAAGAGTACGGGAAAAATAAGCTACTGGATGTAGTTGCCCGTCGGATTCTTGCCTTTGCGAGAGTACTGCTCCTACAGCGGTATCTGAAGCATCGACCTCTAAGGAATAGGGATTTTGAGGGTCAGGCATCCGGAGGATGGGAGCAGTGATGAATCTGTTTTTAAGGTAGTCAAACGCCTTTTGTGCTGCCTCGGACCAGACAAACTTGGAATTCTTGGAGGTAAGAGCGGTTATGGGTTGAGCAAATTTGGAAAAGTCTCTGATAAATTTACGGTAGTAATTCGCGATTCCGATGAACCTCTGAACTCCTTTCCGGTCTGTAGGGGGAGGCCAGTGTAGAATAGCATCGACTTTCTTTTTATCCATCTGGATGCTAGTAGGGGTTAGAACATAACCCAGGAAATCAATGATTTGCACTTCAAACATACATTTTTCTGGTTTGGCAAAAAGTCCATTCTTTCTGAGTCTAGAGAGCACTTGACAGACATGTTCCCGATGTGTCTCTATGTTTGGAGAAAACACCAGAATGTCGTCCAAATACACTATGACATATTGATCCAGAATGTCACGAATGACGTCGTTAACGAAGTGTTGAAAGGTGGCGGGTGCATTGCATAACCCGAAAGGCATGACAAGATATTTGAAATGGCCATAACGGCATCTGAAGGCTGTCTTCCATTCATCATCCTTGCGTACTCTCACCAGGTTATAAGCTCCCCGTAAATCAATCTTGGTGAATATCTTGGCTCCACGAACATGTTCCAGTAGTTCAGGAATGAGAGGAAGTGGGTATCTGTTTTTTACCCTAATATTGTTTAGTTCTCGGTAATCGATGCATGGTCGGAGTCCGCCGTCTTTCTTGTGAACAAAGAAGATTCAGGCCCCTGCTGGGGAGGTAGAAGGTCTAATAAACCCTTTAGCGAGATTTTCATTGATATAGTCTTTCAATATGGTAAGTTCCGGTTCAGATAGTGGATATATGCGACCAAAAGGGATGGCAGATCCTGGGTATAGTTCAATCGGACAATCATAAGGTCGATGAGGAGGAAGCTTGTATGCCCCCTTCTTCTCAAAAACATCTTTGAAGTGGGTATAAGGAGGAGGTATGTCTTGGGATGATTGAGACAGAAGAGAGACACAGACTGACGTTTTCTTGAGACAACCTTGGGTGCAGTGGTTGGATGCAAAACGAAAAGTTCCGGTCTCCCAGTTAATAGAGGGATTATGGGTTCTCAGCCAAGGGAGACCCAGGATCACAGGAGAGATGGGGGAGTTCATAATGTCAAATCGAATGTTCTCCGAATGTCCATCCCCAATTTTAAGTAGTAGAGTAATGGTCTCTCGAATGATGGGCCCAGTTTTCAAAGGGCTGCCGTCCACCAGTTGTATAGCCATAGGGTTCTTCTTATGACGAGTGGGAATAGAGAGTGAACGTGCCAAATCCAGGTCAAGGAAGTTGCCGCTGGCTCCGGAGTCCACCATGGCAGAGAGGTTGATGGAACCGCTACTCCACTGTAAGGACACAGAGAGAGAGAAAGGTGAGCTGCAAAGCAAGGCATTCGTCCAGTAGACACTTGATGATGAAGAATGGGTTCCTTACCCTTACGGAAACGGGCGCGTGTTCTGCAGTCCTGGAAGGAGTGGCCAGCTCTGCCGCAATATAAGCAGAGCCCCAACGATCTTCGACGTTCCCTTTCGGCTGGAGATAGAGGTCCATGGACAATACCTATTTGCATAGGCTCTTCGGGTGGAAGCGAGGTATTAGAAACAGGAGGAGAGACTGGTGACCAAGCAGAGGGTGAGGATTGACGCTCGAGTCTTCTTTCACGAAGCCGGCGATCAATCTGGGTGCATAATGTAATGAACTCCTCTAGACCAGACGGGGTGGAAGTGCGAGCAAGTTCGTCTTTCACTAGGTCCGAAAGGCCCCAACGGAATTGGTCATGAAGAGCCGGCTCATTCCATAAGGAGTCCAGAGCCAGGCGTCTGAAATCGGTGATGTACTCCTCAATGGGGCGCCTACCCTGCTTGAGGTTTCTCAGAGAGGCGGTAGCTGAGGAAGTTCTGAAAGGATCGTCGTACATAGAATCCAGAGCCTGGCGGAACGAGGCCCATGAATCCAGTACCGAACTGCTGCTGTGGAGGAGGTGGTGAGCCCATTGTTGAGGTTCGTCAGAGAGGAGAGAAATAACGGTATGGACCCGGACATAGTCGGAGGTGTAGGTTCTGGGCTTCAGATTAAACAAAATTTGGCAGGACGTAATGAAGGTCCGGTACTTCTTACGGTCGCCCGTGAATCGTTCCGGGAGGGGAACCTGAGGTTCTATGGCTGAGGCACCCTCCATGTGGAGAGGTAGGGGGGCCATGGCTGGTTCAGCAGCAGCAGCATGGGGGACTTGGAGCAGTTGTACCTGCTGCCTAAGTTGATTTTGACTTGCCTGGAGTTCTTGCAAGGACTGGTTCATAGAAGCCATTTGTTGGCTGAGGGTATTGAACATGTCGGGTCGTGTTGCGGGCTCCATAGGGCTCAGTGATTATGTCAGGCTGAAAGGCTGGTATAATGGTGGAGTCCGGTATGCAGATACGTAGCACCAGGAATACGCAGTAGGGTAGGTGAGGATAAGCCGAAGTCAGGTACGAAGCCGTGGTCAGGGAAATAGCAAGCCGCAAGGTCAAAATCCAAAGCCAGAGTCAGGAAACCGAAATATCAGGAACGCCATTTAGTAGCCAAGGGTCGGAATATAGAGGGCAGCAGAGTCGAGGGTAAGCCAGGTTCGGTACACAATAAATCAGCAGGAAGCATAAACGCACAGAGCTCAAACTGGAAGGAACAATCAGTGAGCACTGAACTAGTCTCAGTGCTCAGTTTTTAAACTTGCCGCCTGGGGAACGCCTCGCCCCCAGCCGTGACGTCATTGGTGCGCGTACCCCGGCGTCTCCATTCCGGGACGCATAAAGCTTGTTGAGGGTGCGCGCGGGCCTAGCGGCGGACATGTTGGCAGCAGAGGAGGAAGAAGCTGGAGACGCGCCGCGGGATGCAGTAACCGCGGGCATCGGGTACTTAGGTGAGTCGCTTCGGCGGACCCGGAGTTGCGGCCCCTGACAGATTGTTAATAGTCCTGATAATCATTGAATTCAAAGAGGGTGTACTTTCTTTTTCACAGGACTGTGTGTGTATATATACACACACACACACACATTCACCCAGCAGAGCCCAAAAATAGTGAGGACAGTGTTGCCCTCCTACAGCAAACTAAGCTGCCTAGGCTCACTAACCTGCAGAGCTGTTGAGCACTTGAAGACTTTGAAAAATGGAAAGACACTGAGTCCTGATGGCTACCCCGGGGAGTTTTATAAAATCATTGAGCCTCACATTACCATTACTGTAGACTTGTTTATAAAAGTATATTCTCTCCAAGCACTCCAGGTGTGGAGTGAAGGTGTATAAGCCACCTTGACCCTCCAGGTTACCTAGGACACATTTGAACCAGTACCAAGAGTGTTTGGGACCTAAAATCCTCACTTTTGAACAAAGAGTACCAATATAGATCAATTCTACACATTTCCCTATTTCAAGCTACCTTGATATCCTTAATCAGGATTACCAGTTGTCAAACCAAATGTGCCCTTTTTGCCCCAAACAACCCTACTAATATATGCATGGGTGGTATCACTGAACACCCCTGAACAAATATTGGGGTGTTGTTTGGCAGTGACATACACCACGAGCTGTGAAAAAAAAAAACAACAATTACTACTGGAAACTTTGACAAAAGCTGGTGGTAGAATTATTGCAAGAATAGTGTTAGTATTCCACCATTTAAAGTATGTAGTTTTCAAAAAATATAGTTTGATTGGGGTAAATTGAATAGGGCACTGGATTACCAGAATATTGAAAGGGGGAAGGATGGGACATGCTGGAAGGGGAAGGAAGCTGCATGGCAGAGGCTAAGGGAGCTGTGAAAGTTTTTTACTTCTGAAAAAAGTTATGAAATAGGAAGCTGTTGTTCCATCTTAGGCTAGTTAAGTGGCACAAAGCTATGGCTAGTTTGGTGCCTAGCCTTGTAACTAAAATTACAAAGTAACTACTACAAAATTCCTTTGAAATCTTCTTTATCAACCTGGATACTGACCATCAAAGGAGCCATTCAGTGTGCTGAGCCTCTCTGAAGCATGTAACACACATTATCTAATACATTAATACAATGTTACATAGGATATAATTGTTGTCTATCTGTAACTTGGATGTGATATCCTTTTCTATATATTGTATAAGTCTCTTGGTGTTCATATTTATATAATTTAACTGTATTCTGGAATCAAATAAATTTTTGTTGTACTGTTAGATGGGTTGTCAGCAGTGTTCCCTCTAAGCTGTGCGCTTGCGCGCACATAGCTTTTTAAGAGAGCGCACAAGTTTTTCCCCAAAAAAGAAAAAAATTATAATTTTTTTTTAAACTTTATGTGGCGCGGATATTGTGCGCACAATATTTTTGCTCTGTGAAAATGTTTGCACAAGAGAAATTTTCTGCGCACGCCAACTAAGAAAAATTAGATGGAACATTGGTTGTCAGAATTATTTATTTGTTATTTGATTGTATTGTTTGTATTTGTTAATTGTAGCATAATTTAGCAAGAAACAGACCTCAAATACAACACAATGGATACTTCCAGATATAGACCCATTTCGCTTATAAATTTAGAATTAAAAAAAAAAACATTTGTCCGACAATCTCGGCTGGGGATCTCTAATGTTTTTAACATTGATCTGTCTGGGTTTGTTCAAGGCAGAAGCCCATTATATAATACTCAAAAGGGGTTTAATCATATTGATAAAATCTATCATCAGAAAACTAGCTTGGTTCTGTTGGCTTTAGATACTTAAAAAGCTTTTGACAGGAAAATTGGAAGATGTAGTTTTAGAGAAATTCCGAATAAGCGGACACTTTAAAAAGATTACTCAAATCTACATTAGAAAGGAGTTGCTACTTTATTTGTATCTGATCTTTTTCCTAATAAAAATTGAACTAGGTAAGAGAGTCCTCTGGCACAAACACTGTACATCATAACATTAGAATCTTTGGCATTAATGATCACACAAAACTTGGATGTTTAGGACATCTATATTGCTAGAGAGGAGGGTGATAGTGAAGTGTGTGAACCACTTGATTGTGTTACAATTATGTCACAAGAAACAGCAGGTTTTGAATATGTTAAAGAAATACCGTTACTTTAATCTTGGGTATTTTGTAGATGGATCTCGGTTTGCAGAAAATGGTGCCTTCTACACTGGCTATGCTGTTGTCTCCACACACAAAGTAGTTAAAGCAGAACCACTTGCTCCTCACTGCTCAGCACAGGAGGCGAAGTTGAAAGCTTTCGCTGGGGCATGTGCATTGGCCAAGGTTAAGACTGCTAATATTTATACCGATTCCAGGTATGCGTTGCACATGATTTTAGACCAATTTAGCCGGAAAGAGAATTCCTGATGTACGCTGGAAAACAGATTAAAAACGCTGAAGCTGTCCGACATCTCATGGACACGTTACTACTCCCAAGGAACTGGGAATCATCAAAGTAAAGGCTTACGAGAAAGCAGATGACCCAATATCTCGAGGTAATGATTTTGCAGATATAGCCGTGAAAACGGCTGCACGGAAAGCACTGAAAGCAGAAGGGCATTCAAACTACCCAAACAACCGAAGGAATTGAAACACCAGTTACTATGGATATACTGAAAAGCTTACAAAAACAAGTAGGTATGGACGAACGAGAATCATTGATTCGACTTGGTGCTACGAGAGAAGAAGATGGATTGTAGAAAAAGTATAATAAAATATGTCTATCTAGGACGTTATACCCAATGGCGGCACAGGTGACTCATGGAAGAACACACTGTTCTTATCAGGGACTGGGTCCATACAGACAACTGTAATGACCCAGAGCGCCCAAAGATGGTGTTCTGTAGTTATTGCGCAATAGGGGAGTTAGACAGGGCCTGGTGCAGGAAGACTGCACTCTCTGACATAGCAGATGTTGTCCAGAACAAAAAGTGATAACAATTGGAGATTCCATCGCATCATATGGCCATAGTATGCTTAGCCCACCACTATGCCAAAGTACTCCAATATTCGGTGGGTCCTAGCACTAAACCCTGCCTACTGAATTATTAATAAACTGAAACTAAACATTGAACCAAGAAGGACATACCTTTAGACTGCTGACTAAGACAAACATAACAAACGGGTGGGGCACACCTTCTAAAGGAAACAGAGCTGAAGCAAAGAGCAGAACTGGAATCAAGGAATCAGAAGCACAGAACAGAGCATATGGAGATCCAGGAATGGATTACAGCAAAGGGGGAACTGTAGCGAAACAGGTAAAAATAAGAGAAAAGCAGCTCCACAGCCTGAATGGACCCTGACAGTATCCCCCTCTGAATGAGTGGCCTCCAGACGCTAACAAAAACATCAACAGAATGAAGGCCCACTCTCTGACGGGAGCACTGTTTGAACAAGTGGAGGCACAAGCCTCTTAGAGGCACAGGCCACATTTCATCTGTGTGCCACTTTCCACCCAAGTGCCAATTTTTACTTGGTGCCACTATCTGGGAGTTGACCAAGGGAGTTAATTCTGCTGATACTCATCCATACACCATCAGGAACTAATCTATATTCTCTCATCTACAGGCATTCCACTTTGTGCCTTACCCTGCCTGTATTCTACCTCATTGCTGACTCCCCCTGTTTAATTAATTCATTATTTATTCAGGTATTCCACTTTGTGCCTTACCTTGCCTGTATTCTACCTCATTGCTGACTCCCCCGTTTAATTAATTAATTATTTATTCAGCACTTTGTGCCACTATCTGGGAGTTGACCAAGGGAGTTCACCAAGAAGGACAACAAGGAAGGACACAGAGGAACCTGGAGACTCCCTGCAATCAAAACCCCACAGAACTGCCTGAATTGTCAAGTGCTCACTGTGTTTGCTCCACTTCCATTCCATTCCCATCACCATTCGTCTTCAATTGCCATGTTCAGAATCCTCTTGTTCCTCCTTTCTCTTTCCTCTATTGTTTGTAAAATCATTATCTCTCTCCAACCACCAGCTACCCCACACTATGTCTGTATTGCACAATCATTACTTTCTTCTCCCCTTCTCTCATCCCAAGCATTTCTCAACTTCACCTCCTCCCTTTTCTCCACCTCCCCTCACCCCCAGAAATCTCTCTGCTCACACAAGTCCTATTCCCACCTCCTCTTACTCTCTATTCTACTTCTTCTAGCTGCTGGGGATATCTCCCCAAACTCCTTTGACGCTCTGTTCCTCATCCTCTCCCAGTAAGCATTCCAGAAACCTCAATAATCTTGTCCACATACCCCGCTGCTCTTCCTACCCCCATTTGCCTTTGCACTCTGGAACATTCTGTCTGTAACAAACTGACAGCCCTACATGACCACTTTGTCTCTAGTTCCTTACACCTTCTAGCGCTAACTGAAAGCTAGCTATCCCCTTCTAACACTGCTTCTCCTGCTGCTCTCTCCTATGGTGGCCTACACCTCACCCACACTCCCAGACCTGATGACAAGAAGGGTGGAGGGGTAGGCTTCCTACTCTCCCCTTCTTGTACCTTTCAACCTATTCCCTCTGCCCCATCACTCTCTTTCTCCTCATTTGAAGTCCATGCCTTCCGACTATTTCATCCCATCTCCATACGCATTGCCGTTATATATTGCCCCTCTGGCCCGGCTAACATCTTTCTTGATCACTTCTCCTCATGGCTTCCTCTCTTCCTCTCCTCTGATGTTCCTTCTGTTGTCCTTGGGGATTTAAACATCCCTGTTGACACCCCATTGAGTCCCATGGCTTTAAAATGTCTTTCTATCACCTCCTCTTTTGATCTCCAACAACATATTAACTCCCCTACTCATGATGATGATGGTAACACCCTGGACCTTATTTTTTCTAGCATGTGCTTCAGGACTTCTCAATCAATTTACTCCCTCTCCTCTCTCCAATCTCAAACATGTCATGCCCTAACAACGCTACCTCTGTCTATAACTCCACTCTCACATCTGCTCTTGAGCATGTAGCACCAGTTACTACTAGCTCCTCACGACGTTCACATTTCCAACCCTCGCATACGACTGTAACCCGACACCTACGATGATGTTCCCGCACTGCCGAACGTAGTTGGCGAAAGTCTAATTCCATGTCTGACTTTCTGCATTATAAAACCTTGCTAAAGAAACCTATTTCACCTACCTCATCTCCTATCTGTCTCACAACCCTAAACAACTCTTTAATACTTTCAATTCCCTGCTTCTACCGATCCCTACTACCCCTTCCACTAACCTTAATGCATCTGACTTTGCCACATTCTTCAATAATAAAATTCAAACTATCAGAGATAGTCCCATCCTCCTTCAAGCATGCTACCATTACTCCTATCTTGAAAAAGTCTTCCCTTGACTCGACTGATCTCTCCAACTACCGTCCCATGTCTCCACTTCCTTTCACCTACAAGCTTGTTGAAAGAATTGTTTATATACAACTAATTAAGTTTCTAGACTCCAACTTCCTGCTTGACCCTGCTTGACCCTCTCGCCCTCGACACTCTACTGAGACCGCCCTTACTAAAGTTACTAATAACTTACTCACTGCTAAATCCAAGGGCCTACTACTCTCTCATGGCTCACTTCCTACCTCTCCGATCATACCTTCAGCGTCTCTGTCTCCAGTAACACTTTCCCTCCCTCTCTCAGTTGGGGTACCCCAAGGCTCAGTTTTAGGACCCCTTCTGTTCTCTCTTTACACGTCCTCCCTTGGCAAACTGATCTTATCCTTTGGCTTTCAATACCAACTGTACGCTGATGACACCCAGATCTATCTATCCGTCTTAGATCATGAAACTAACTGCCTTGCATCTGTCTCTACCTGGATGTCTACACGTTTCTTGAAACTTAACCTCTCCAAAACTGAACTCCTCATCTTCCCTCCCTCCAATGATAAGATACCCCATCTATCTCCCTCAATGTCAATGGTGTTATCATCTCCCCGTCTACTCATGCACGCTGTCTTGGTGTCACCCTTGACTCCGACCTTTGGTTCACACCCCATATTCAGTCTGTCTCTAAAAACCGCCGCCTCCATCTAAAAAACATTGCCCGCATCCGTCCCTTCCTAACACAGCATGCCACTAAGGCTCTTGTCCATGCCGTGATTATATCCCGTCTTGACTACTGTAACTCTGTCTTAGCCGGTCTCCCTCTTAACCGTCTCACCCCTCTACAATCCACCATGAATGCTGCTGCCAGACTTATCTTCCTCTCACACCGCTTTACTAACGTCTCTCCCCTCTGTCAGTCTATTCACTGTCTGCCTGTGCGCTTCAGGATTCATTTCAAAATCCTCACTCTTACTTTTAAAGCCCTTCACAGTGGTTCCCCTCCCTATATCTCCTCACTCATCTCTAAATACACTCCTAACCGGTCACTACGCTCATCCAATGATCTCCTTCTATCCTCTCCTCTGATTTCTAGCTCTCATGCCCGCTTACAAGATTTCAAGGGCTGCCCTTATCCTCTGGAATGCCCTCCCCCGGTCTATATGTCTCTCTACCTGCCTTTATTCCTTCAAAAAATCCTTCAAGACCCACTTCTTTAATGATGCTTACAACATAGCATACCTATGCCCTCCCATATTCCTTTAGCTCCCCTTACACCGGCACTTTTACCTATTGTGTAATACACCCTAAATCCCTCTAGACTGTAAGTTCGTTTGAGCAGGGCCCTCCTCACCTGTTGTCTCTGTTAGTCAATTTGTTATGTTACATACTACTTGTAATGTCCTGTCTATCCATTGTACAGCGCTACGGAATTTGATGGCGCTATATAAAACAATAAATAATGATAATAATAATAACAATAATAACAAGTCAAACCAGGAACCAGCATACTCGGGATTCTGTAATCTCTTCAGAAGGAGTCCTTCGGCGACCAGCTCTACTGCTTAGCAGGCCAACTTCCTCCAAAGAATGAATCAGCATATCTAACCGGGAATGAGGAAGCCGCCCCTTGCGAACTCTCCTCCTACATAAGGATCAGCATATCCGAACGGGAGTGAGGAAGCCATCTCTAGCGGATTTTCAGGTTCAAGTAAAGATACTCTCATAGTAGGGAAACCCATGCAAACCAGAAGAAGAGACCATCAGATGACCGGAACATTGCTTAGCAGACCGACCTCCTCTAAGACAGGAATCAGGAACACAGGTTACAGGGACAGGACACCCTTCTGCCGGGGCTCAGGACAGAAATCAGGTTAACTGAACAGGGATGAGGAATCCGACTCAGGTCCAGAAACAGGTATGCATCATAACAGGCAGGAAGAGCTGACAGAACACTGGAACCAGAATAACACAGAAGCAGATGAGGTGAAAGCGCTGCAATCTCCACTCTGCAAACTCCTGGCCTTTTGCCTGCGGCCATATGTCAGGGTCTGGGTCCATACAGACGACTGTAATGACCCAGAGTGCCCAAAGATGGTTTCAGGAGTTATTGCGCAGTAGCGGAGTTAGACAGGACCCGGTGTAGGGCGACTGCACTCTCCAGGGTGTTGAGCACCTACGGTTGTGCAGCCACATACCAGGGCCCTGACATAGCAGCGGATGTTGTCCAGAATAAAACAAAGTGATAACAATTGGAGATTCCGTCGCATCATATGTCCATAGTATGCTTAGCCCACCACTATGCCAAAGTACTTCAATATTCGGTGGGTCCTATCACTAAACCCTGCCTCCTGAATTATTAATAAACTGCAACTAAACATTGAATCTAAACACAAAACCAAGAAGGACATACCTTTAGACTGCTGACAAAGGCAAACATAACAAACGGGTGGGGCACACCATATAAAGGAAACAGAGCTGAAGCAAAGAGCAGAACTGGAATCAAGGAATCAGAAGCACAGAACAGAGCATATGGAAATCCAGGAATGGATTACAGCAAAAAGGGAAATGTAGCGAGACAGGGGAAATTGGGGAAAAGCAGCTCCGCAGCCTGAATGGACCCTGACAGTTCTAAAATTACTATGATCAATCTGGTCCAGAAAGTTTGGATTGCGCCTGGATTTCCAGCCGCAGCCACTAAGTTTACCCAGGGGTGCATGATCTGTGCAAGGTATAATACGGGGAAAACAGTTAAGACACCCCAGAAGTATTTACTCAGGCCATTATACCAGTTTCAACGATTGTCTGGCGTATATGAATATGTGTTGGTGTGTGTAGATGTCTTTTCAGGTTGGCCTGAAGCATATCTGGTGACGAAGGCAACAGCAAAGGCTACAGCAAGTAAACTTTTGAAAAAAGTGGTATGTCAATTTGGTTTACCCGAAATAATTGAATGGTATTTCACCACATTTCACAGGAGAAGTAATGTAACAGAACAGGCCTTCCATACCCCTTATCATCCCCAGAGTAGTGGGAAGGTAGAGAGATTAAACAAGACCATTAAGAATAATATTCAGAAGGCAATGGCATAGACAGGGGAAACCCTGGCCAGAATGTTTACCGTTAGTATTGTTTTCAGATATAGTCCTCAAAAGAACTCAGAGATGTCTCCGTTTGAGATTCTGTTTGGTAGTGCCCCAAAGATAGGACTGTATTTTTCCCCGTTAACTATGCAGCATGGTAGTATGACAGCCTATGTTCAAGCATTACAGAAAAGACTTTATGTGATATATAAATATGTGTTCGGTTCTATTTCAGACCAGATATGAATGATTCTACTCATGAATTGCAACCAGGAGATTGGGTCATAATAAAGAAACATATGAGAAAAAGTCTTGAACCCAGATTTAACTGTCCCTACCATATGCTGTTAACCTCTATATCTGTACTGCTGGAGGGAAAATTGAGCTGGATACACGCCAGCCATTGCAAGAGAATAAAAGTATCCGAGGATAAAGTTGAGATGCCATCATGAATCTAACAGTCTATTCTGCATCCATTGTTTGGAGCGCCCAAGATGGCTGCCTCACCTTTCACTGCTCCTAATCTTCCCCAAAACATTCTAACTATCCTTCCACCCTGGCTTCAAAATCTCTGCACTATCCATGGACTCGCCATCTTCTGGACTGGCTGCACCTATGGACACCCTCGCTTTTAACGGATTGCAATGTAACTCAGAGATACAAAGTGTATTGAATTTGCAGCCCTGAGTCCCAAAAGACCCCCACAGAAGCTGAACTGACAAGCTACAAGGAAGGTACTCTGAAAACCTGCCAATATTCATAAAACCCCACTTTTAATCGTCCAGAGATTCCATCCTGTTTACATATAAACAGAGCCCCAGTGTAACCTATTAATTTAATTCAAATATTCCACTATACACAGGGGATATACATTGGAATTATACAGATTCTTCAGAGAATTGCAACATCCCACACAAGGCCTGTTATATTGTTAAACTTTTAGTTTCAGTTCTACAGCCACCATTTGTCTGCTATCTGCATTTGCATTCAAATCTTCAAAGCCCTTTCACAACTGCTGCAGCTTTGATTAAACACCTATGCTGGATTCCAATGTATGCAACTAATAACCCCCCAGAGACTGATCTCTAGAACATTAACCCCCTCATTGGGCTACTCAGGTCAAGTGAAGTGCGAAATCTCGGAGTACTCCTTGACGGTGGTTTGTCACTTAAACATCAAATTTCTGCTGCAACAAAGTCTGCCTTCTTCCATCTGAGGAATACAGCCAGGATAAAGCACCTAATCCCACTAGAGGATACTGCCACCCTAATCCATGCATTTGTGACATCTCATGACTATTTCAATGCACTGTATGTAGGCCTCCCAGAAAAAGAACTTCACAAACTGCAGTTGGCTCAGAACGCAGCAGCCAGACTAACAAATCAAATTTTACGGTCTCTCCATTGGCTTCTTATGAAATGGAGAATTCACTTTAAGATAGACGTGTTGTCATTTAAAGCCCAAAGGACCAGGGACCATGTTACCTGAAAGAGCTATTAACACCCTACATCCCTGCTCACCCCTTCGATCCATACATATGTCTCTTCTCTCAATACCCAAAGTGTGCACAAAATCTGTCATTCTGTCATGCTGCTCCCACATTCTGGAACTCTTTACCACTGTCAATCAGAGAGGCCCCATCTTTAGAGACTTAGAAAAGATGGGTTTTAAGTCTTTTTCCCCCCCAATCCTTCATTTAATTAATTATTTTTCTCTTGTATGCATATACCTGTAAAGTGCTTTGAGTTCCACCGCCTATATAAATACTTGTTGTTGTTGTTGCATGTGTAATCATTTTTGGAGTTCAATGGATTTTCTATGTTTTCACTACCAGTTTACTGTACTCAGAAACCACACTGAAGAATCCTGCAGGAGTGACCCTGGCTAGGGCCAAGCAGGATCTGTCTGAATCACGTGAAAGTGATATGTTATTGCCAGAAACTAATATGTGGATATATCGCGAGACGGAGGTACTTCATGTATCTAATTTTTGTCTAGCAAATATGGTGGACGCCCGATATCTGCTAAGTATAAGTCTTGTTGCTATTCCAGCATCTCAATATTAATGACGGAACAACATGACACATTCTTTCTAACCCCTTCAGTGTGTGAACAAAGAATATGTACACGGGTCACTAATTATTTGAAATGCTATTACATTTCAACACAGGCTAGTTTAGATTGATATGTTAAGCTGCCTAAAGGATGTTTTTTTCTCTTGTGGTAAAACTTTTGTTATATTCATATATACCTGGAAATATAACAGGTGGTCTGTGTGCCTTAAGTAGGATGGGTTTCTTTGGACCGCCTGCACCCTCCATCCCTGAGAGGTTTAGGTGTAATACTATCAAAAGGTGTAAGTGGTGACTGTGTATCTTCTATTGAAATATGATTATGGTTGTGAATATTTTGCTGGATGTTGTTGTTTCAATTTAACTGACCATTCCAAATCCATACAATACCATATACAGTCCCTTAAAAAATTGGTCCAAGGTATAAAACAAGACACGGACCAAGGGTGGTGGGATTGGCTGTTTGTATGGTTACCCAGTTGGAGATGGATAAAAACTTTAAGTAGTCAAATTGCTATTATAGTAGTATGCGCATGTTACTGTATCCAATGTATTTAAAATTTTCTGAAAGTTTGCTCAATTATCTGTAGAGAAAAGTATTAATATGCTAGAAAATTCATAAAATGGCTTTTGCAAGTAGATTAACCAGAATTATTAAGTGCTTGACGCAAGCAATTTGTCCCACTTTTTTTTTTTTTTTTTTTTTTTTTTTACAGAATATAGATAAAATGTAGTTGTGAGGGGGCTGAGTCTGGATGGGAAATTAGTGGTGAAGAGATAATAAGAAGTCCTACAGGAGTAATTAGTACTCTTGAAAATATTCTGTCCAGAAATCAGCTTACTCACAAAAGAGGGGGACTGTGTAAGAATACAGGATGAACTCATATCCCATATTTTGTTTTCCTAAAAGTGCACGTCCAGAGCAGGCTGGCAGCCTAAGGCCTGGGGGGCAAGTCAAGTGAAGTGGCCCGTTGTGCCATGAATCAGCCCACCATACATGCCCATCTTTTCCTGAACGCATATTCATTATAAAAATACAAATATGATTCAAATGTGGTTCAACATAAGTAAATTTAATAGCAACAAAGGATGGTAAAAAAAAAAGCAAAACCTAATGTCCCCCTGATGCTCAGCCAGTTAAATGCCCCCCATGATACTGGCTGAGGATTATGGGAAGTATAGTACACAGCAGCAGGAAAACTGTAAAGGCTAATATGAGTACCCTACCAGGATCATACCTTAAAGTGGGCTGATTGGGGACAGAGCTGACACTGAAGAGCTGAATGGGGACAGCAATGACACGGGGGCTGAAGGGGGACAGAGGTGACACTGGGAGGAGCTGATTGGGGACAGAGGCGGCCGTTTAGATTCAATTTCCAACAATCTGATGGCCGCATAGTGATGGGAGCAGCGTGAGGGGTGAAAGGTCAATGCAAGGGGGCGGAGATTTCACCCCTCACGCTGCTCCCATCACTTGGCGACCATCGCATACGGCCGCTGGGCGCTGATGCCGCCGGCCGGCGCTGCTTTAATACTATTTTTTTTTTCATTTAATAGCCGATCCGGCTTGCCATATTAAATTTTAAAAAAGTATTAAAGTAGCGCCGGCCGGCGGCATCAGCACCCAGCGGCCGTTTAGATTATATTTCGAGCGGCCTGGGGGGGCAATTGCCCCCCTGCCCCCTGCCCCCCGGCCCAGCCCGCCCCTGGTCCACAGTATTATCTGATAACACCGGTTGTGGCTGGAAATAGGTACAAGGTAGAGCCCTGCGCGGGACTACTTTTTTAATCCCGCTCCCGCCAGCTCCCGCGGTTTTTAATCCCGCTCCCGCCCGCTCCCGCAATGTGGGTGTGCCGCTCCCGCCCGCTCCCGCCACATTTGTGGCCAATCCCGCCCGCTCCCGCCACATTTGTGGCCAATCATGCCCGCCTCCTTACCTGATTTCCCGCGCAGTCCCGCGCAGCTGCCCTCGAGTTGTTCCCTCACGGCGTCTCTTCTCTTGCTCCGCCCAGGAACAAGGCGGAGTCACAGGAAGTGACGTCACATCACGTGACTCCGTTTTGTTCCTGGGCGGAGCAAGCTAGGAGACGCTGTAAGGGAGCAGCAAGAAGGCAGCCTTGCGGGACTGCGCGGGATTACCGGGACCCGCAGGTACAGTGCCTGACCGCCTGCTCCCGCCCGCAGCCCCAGCAAGACCGCCCGCGCCCGCAAGTTTTTTGGCGGGTCCCGCGGGACCCGCGGGACCCGCCTCCCAGTGCAGTCCTCTAGTACAAGGTTCTTTTGGATGCAACAAGTATCCATTGCCCACCCTTCTTTTCTGTTATTTTGAAGATATGCTGCTTATTAGACTTGGGCACCAGGGGGCTCTTCGTGTTCGTCTTCGTGCTCGTCTTCGGCAAAAAAAAAAACTTCGTATTCCGCGAATATTCGCCTGGTCCTGTCTTCTCTTCGGGCGAATATTCGCGGACATTCTTCGTGCTCGGGTTTTCTTCGTTTTCCCCGGTTAAGGGGTTAAAACGGGGTTAAAGCCGCTCTGGCGCCAGGAGTTTAAATGTCCGTATGAGCAACTCTATTGGTCGTCAGCAGGGGGCTGCTCGTACAGACTGTTATACTCCTGGTGCCGTAATTGTTCGGCAGATCCCGCTGGTCTCCCTGTTCTATCATTTATTAACTGATAGAACAGGGAGACCAGTGGGATCTGCCGGGTAAGTTGCAGCATTGGGATTTTAAAAGTCTGTACGAGCGACTCTGTTGGTCGCTCGTACAGACTTTTAGGCTCCTGGTGCTGTAACTTACCCGGCACATCCCACTGGTCTCCCTGTTCTATGAGTTAAATGTCCGTACGAGCGACCAATAGAGTCGCTCGTACGGACATTTAACTCATAGAACAGGGAGACCAGTGGGATGTGCCGGGTAAGTTACAGCATTGGGGTTTTAAAAGTCTGCACGAGCGACTCTGTTGGTCGCTCGTGCAGACTTTTAAAACCCCAATGCTACAACTTACCCGGCACATCCCACTGGTCTCCCTCCCTGTTCAATTAATTAAATGTCCGTACGAGCGAACAATAAAGTCGCTCGTACGGACATTTAACTCTGTACAGGGAGGGAGACCAGTGGCATCGGCAGGGTAAGTTGCAGCATTGGGGTTTTAAAACCCCAATGCTGCAACTTGCCCTGCCGATGCCACTGGTCTTTAACTAATTGAACAGGGAGGGAGACCGATGCCACTGGTCTCCCTCCCTGTTCAATTAGTTAGTCCGTGCCGGGTTAAATGTCCGTACGAGCGACCAATAAAGTCGCTCATACGGACATTTAACTCTGTACAGGGAGGGAGACCAGTGGCATCGGCAGGGTAAGTTGCAGCATTGGAGTTTTAAAACCCCAATGCTGCAACTTGCCCTGCCGATGCCACTGGTCTTTAACTAATTGAACAGGGAGGGAGACCGATGCCACTGGTCTCCCTCCCTGTTCAATTAGTTAGTCCGTGCCAGGTTAAATGTCCGTACGAGCGACCAATAAAGTCGCTCGTACGGACATTTAACTCTGTACAGGGAGGGAGACCAGTGGCATCGGCAGGGTAAGTTGCAGCATTGGGGTTTTAAAACCCCAATGCTGCAACTTGCCCTGCCGATGCCACTGGTCTTTAACTAATTGAACAGGGAGGGAGACCGATGCCACTGGTCTCCCTCCCTGTTCAATTAGTTAGTCCGTGCCGGGTTAAATGTCCGTACGAGCGACCAATAAAGTCGCTCGTACGGACATTTAACTCTGTACAGGGAGGGAGACCAGTGGCATCGGCAGGGTAAGTTGCAGCATTGGGGTTTTAAAACCCCAATGCTGCAACTTGCCCTGCCGATGCCACTGGTCTTTAACTAATTGAACAGGGAGGGAGACCGATGCCACTGGTCTCCCTCCCTGTTCAATTAGTTAGTCTGTGCCGGGTTAAATGTCCGTACGAGCGACCAATAAAGTCGCTCGTACGGACATTTAACTAATTGAACAGGGAGGGAGACCAGTGGCATCGGCACTGCCGATGCCACTGGTCTCCCTCCCTGTTCAATTAGTTAGGGGTTAACTTTTTTTTAAAGGGTTAAGGGGCCGTGCAAGTGAGCCTATTGGTCGCTTGCACGGCCCTTTAACCTATGGATTTCTGCTCCCGTTAACCCCTTCGATGCTGTGTTAACGCAGCATCGAAGGGGTTAACGGGAGCGGAAATCCATAGGTTCGCTGTCAGGGGCTACAAAGACCGTGCGAGTGAGCCTATTGGTCACCTGCAGGGTCTTTCTCTGGCATCAACCAATTGGTTGATACCAGAGGAGGTCCCTGTAGGCGACCAATAGGCTCATTCGCACTGCCCTGTAACCCGTGACGGCGAACCTGCGGATTTCCACTTCCGGGAACTGCCGCGATGCCGCGAAGCCACGAAGACAAGACAAGGTAAGATGAAGGGGGGGAATGGTAGACGAAGACGAAGACAATCACGAAGATCTTCGTGGTGTGTGTCTTCGTCTTCGCCTACGTTTTACCGCCGCCGTCTTCTCTTCGGCGTGTCTTCGGAACGAACACGAAAACGCACTCTTCGTGTTCGTTTCCATGTTCGCCCGAAGACGAATGCACAAGTCTACTGCTTTTAAGGGCATACTGCTACTTTATTTAAAATTATTGAATTGGAATAGGGCGTTATTTCCGGTCTTTGTGATAAGCAGATATTATTATAGGAAATTAGATGATATGATCAAAGATATGGTATTTATAGAAAGTCCGTCTTGTCCTGAAAAAAAACAATGTATAACGTGTGTGGGTACACTAAAAGAGAGGAGAAAATTACAGCTAAACATGAGCACCGCAAAAGCATTAAAACAGCCTTGGTCAAAAAGGGTACAAAAAGTAAAGAACAGCCCATTAAGGGTTAATATTTGTTTTTGGGATATTATATTCAGCTATTAGATATAACTAGATTTTTGGTTTTGTGCTTCAATGTAAATGCAATCTATAATGCCATCTGGACCTGCGTCACCTCTGGGCAAAAAAAGAACACAATGTGAGATTTTTAAAATAGCTTGTACACATGAAGACGAAGCCTTCTTCATGTGTACAAATATTTTCACCACAAAAACACGCAACTGTAAATTTTATGACCCTCTGAACATGTGGCAAATGAAACATTGTATGGCACCAGAGTCATGGTTTATAAAATGTTTCTGCCTGGCCAACAATAATCTAATACCCAAGCATGCATTTAAAGTAATTCCATTGCATAAAGCTTACCTGTTCTTTCTCAGTATTATCAACAAATGTTTGGTGGACAATCAAACATTCCCTACAGTTCACCTCTAACTACTGATAAGGATAGTAAACATTTCTTTGCACTTGCCTGTCTTACTTCTCTGGTACTAATATTGCCTTTGTTCATTGGTGATTTCCATTCTCTGTTTTGTTATAGGGTTTTGTAATTTTGGCCTAGAGCCACCTGCTTTTAACTAGTTTTGTTTAAAGACATACACCTGCAACATTAGTTCAGTTTTCGCATAAGACAAAGTAAAGTTTCAGGTGATATTTGTTTTGCTTCTCTAAGACAATTAACCCCTTAATGACAAAAGATTGTTTCTTTTTCATAGTACACTTTGAGACAAAGGCTCTTAACATTTTTCAGTGTTGCTGTTTAGCTGTAATTTTCTTCTCTCTTATTTTGTGCACCCACACACATTATATATTGTTTTTTTTAGGACAAGCAGGGCTTCCTTTAGATACCATTATTTTTATCATATCATCTAATTTACTATAAAAATGATAAAATATGGTGATTTTTTTGTTAAATAAAAAGACCTTTTCTCACTTTTATTTGAAAAATCTTACCCATCTGCAAAAACTAATGAAAAAACTGTTAAATAGATTATACTGTTTGTCCTGAGTTTAGAAATACCCAATGTTTTTATGCAGGGCCAGCCTTAGGTGTTCAGGCGCCCTGTGCGGACTACTTTTCTGGCGCCCCCTCAACAAAAAAGAAAGGGAAACAATCTAGTTTTAATTAGAGATTATTTATGTGCAAGTGCAAACAAGCACAATAATATGTAACTGGAAACACTGGTAACAATAATGTACCTTAAATACATTAAATATAAAGTGCAATCTTTGTGACAAAAACATTTTCCCTTTTAAATATTGAAAAAAATTTACCCTATGCAATTATTTCCTTTGCACCCCCTCCACGCTCCCTAGCATGCAATCACTCCCTCCGCTTCCACACAAAAAAAATTAAAAAAATTCCACACTGACTGCAGATTAGGGCAGTCTTCCCTCCTTCTGACTCTACTGTGACTTTGAAAGGTCCTCTCTCCAATACTCTTCACCAGAGTGCTTTTGTCCCCTCACTAAGCCACACCTCTGTTTTCCTTCCTTTCTGTAGTTCAGGTATAGATCATTGCAGGTATAGTCCAACAGATTAACAAACAAACCCAGCTTTGCAGGTATAGATCAACTGGGGATCACATGCAAACTGAGCACTGAAGGTATAGATCAACTAAATAAAATCTACAAACCCTGTTTTTACAGGTATACATAAATTATGTATGGAAACATAGCATATCAGATATAGATCAACAGAATCACATGCAAATCAGGCTTTGCAGGTATAGATCAATTGGAATTCACATAAAAACTCAGCATTAAAGGTATAGATAAACCTCCTAAATTACAGGCATAGATCACAGGTTGCACACCCCAAAGTCAGCCATAGAACTTGACCAGCACCCAGATTACACACACACAAATTACAGCCCAGCCTGAGCCATCTTTGTCCCCAAACAGCCCAGTGTGAGCCATCTTTGTCCCCAAACAGCCCAGT
The DNA here is from genome assembly GCA_023333645.1 of Sceloporus occidentalis. Classification (NCBI taxonomy): domain Eukaryota; kingdom Metazoa; phylum Chordata; class Lepidosauria; order Squamata; family Phrynosomatidae; genus Sceloporus; species Sceloporus occidentalis. Next base: position 1,427,680 of record JALMGF010000146.1, on the reverse strand, counting down.
GTGAGTCATCTGTGTCCCATAAACACCCTGCCCGTGCCATCTTGGTCCCCAAAGCTCAAACACCCTGCTTGTGCCATCTTTGTCCCATAAACACCCTGCCTGTGCCATCTTTGTCCCATAAGTGCACTTCATTGGTTAATGACAGAGGAGGCCCCTGCTGGCGACCAGAGTTGCTTGTACGGACCTTTAAAATCCTGGCGCCAAAGCTGCTGCGTAGTGCGTTAACCCCGTATTAACCCCTTCAAAAAAACGAAGGAAAAAAAAACAAATACTAAGAATGTACACGAACATTCACCCGAACTGAACAGGCAAATAATCGTGGAATACGAAGATTTTTTTCCCCATGAAGACGAACACGAAGAGTTGGCCGGTGCCCAAGTCTAATAATTACACGTGTTCACTGAATAAGTCAAAGAAAACTATGTTATCTAGCAATATTGCTATCTTTTAGCCCAACCAGCATAGTGCACATGTCCTCAGTGGCAGAACTAGTGAGCTAAGGATCCTGGTACAATTCCCCCCCCCCCCCAGTAAATGCAATTATAAAAACAGACAGAAAATAAATTATATTAAACAATGAATAAAATTGTAATTTATTCAATTAAAAAATATATATTAAATTACATAAACCTAAAAACATAACATATTGTAGGGTATATGTTAGAATATTCTTTGACTTGAATATCTAAGCTTCTCCAGTGATCAAACAGCAATCAAGACCACAGCTTCTATGTCTTATTAATCAGGTTTATTCGATAACAAATTATTCTATGTCTTATTAATCAGGTTTATTCGATAACAAATTATCAATTCATACAATACCAATGCTGGAACAAATGTTGATAAAAGGTATTGTAGGCTAAATATCTTGGTGAGATGAAGGTGAGAGCGTGGAAAGAGACCTTGTCATGCCAATTTATACCCCTTTACATTTGGTTAGGGTATACGTAAAGGAATCCTATTGGAACAGTCATATGATACACCGGCATTCCACAGAAGACCCTCTAAACTACGTCACTTAATTGATACCATATGTTCCTAGCACTCAAGTTGCACTCAGGCCTAAAATGTGCAGAACAAAATAAAAGTATAAAAATGATTTCTTACAGTATATTTATTAAGCAAATAATTGGCCAGAATTTCAGTGGATTTCCTCTCCCCTGCAATTATCCACAGAGTCCCTTTATTTACTAAGCATTACCTCTGTTTTCCTTCTTCCCTGTGAACTATAGATCAAATAAACAACACAAATAAACAGCACTTGCATGTATAGATCACATACAAAACAGAATCAACACAAAAACCAAGCTTTGCAGGTATAGATCAATTGAAAATCACACGTTAACTCAGCATTGAAGGTATAGATCAAATAAACAGAATCAGACATACAAATCTTGTATTTGCAGCTATACAATAATAATGTATGGAACCATAGCATAGCACAGTTTTTTCTGCAGTGGGCCACTTCATCAGAATTGTATACGAGTGTGGGCCGCACTCATTTTTCACTGAGAGAAAATATGGTCTTTAATAAGATATGCAGATTGAAATAAAGTAAATGACACAAAACCTTTACTTTTCCTCTCATTGATTTCTGGGCCTAGAAAGCTTTATCCTCTGAAGTGACTACAGATTCAGGATAAGTAAAAATTAAATAGCTCTATTTATTCTAGGGATGCAGCGAAATGAAAATTCTGGACCGAAACCGAAAATTCATGGTTCGCTTAGCCGAAACCGAAAAAGGACCCCCCCCCACACACCTTTAAAAATAAAACAAATAACCACACTTTTAATAAAAGTAAGTAACACACCAAATTGTACAAAAAAAATTAAATAGCAATGTTATATGATATATAAATGATTGTTAACAGCAATCTCAGGCATACCCAGATTCCCGCATGTACTGGTAGGCAACAATGGGCATGATAGGAGTGTGACTGCTGTTTACAATCATATATAAAGTAATATTGTTATTGTATTTGTCCAATTTTGGTGTGTTACTTTTAATAAAAGTGTGGTTAACACACTAAAATTGGACAAAAAATTCAACACAACAGCAATCACACTCCTATCATGCCAAGTCAGCCATTCCATGCTTAAACCTGGCTAGCTGCCCCCTTTATTTTTTTCTGGTTTATGTTTTCTCTCATTTATATATCTAAAAAAAGTTTTATCATTCTTTTTTGTTAACCTGGCAATTTTCTTTAATAATGTACTCTGCCCTAAGCTTAGCTTTATATTTGCCCCCATATAAACAAGTCTTCTCATTCAATGTATTTGCCACATCTGGGGAGTACCACAGTGGCTTCCCTTTTCTTTTACTCTGACTAAAAAATTTAATGCAATGCTCTGCTGCCTTTATCACAACAACAACAAAGACTCACATACCAATCTCTCTATTTCTGAAAAATCCAGGTTTCTAAAATGGAAAGCCTTGGTTTTAATGTGATGTGATGTAACCTCTCTCCTTATATTAAACAACACTGATTGATGATCACTGAAACACAAAAACAATCTCCTACATCTCCTCTGATATTGCCTTGGGACTGCCTTGTAATTTCTCCAAAGAGCAACCACAAGTGCCATCAATGAGTGACATTGCTGTCACTCACAAGATGGCAGCGCCAACTGAAAAGCTAACAAGTTCACAGAGGGTCTATCCAGATATATATATATATATATATCCAATACAGGTACTGCATTTAACCATGCAAGTCAATGGAGTCCAGCTCACTAATCACAATGTGATTAGTAAAAAAAAAATAAAAAATAGTTTAAAATAAATTGGTAACATGTAAAAATAATTCCTCACTGATGTCATCAGGGGAACCATCCAGATCTAACATTTTTTTTTAAAAGTCCAAGTATATATATTGTAGGGAACAGCTCACACATGGGGCGGCAATGACAGTATTCACACAGGCAGGAGGTTTCAAAAGTTCAAGAGGGTGTTTATTTAAATGATTTAGGCACAGAGCACCTTGCAAACAAAACAAACTCAAAGCCTGTCCGGCTCTAACTAAACATCAGGATACCTCACTATCCAACTACAGGCCTAAGGTCTGGCACCAAGCAAAATGACAAGTTGTCCATAGGGAAAGGTTCATACCTGCAGCGCTGGCTGTATCTGCTCCTTGACTCAGTCTCTCCTATACCCTGCAAACCTAACAGCCCTCTCTTTTAAGGCTTTTTCCCCAGTAATAAGCATAGGAAGCCTCACCTGAGGACCCCTGGGAGTAAGGAAAACCCGTAGTGGACTAGGGGGGTGGACTGGAGCTCTCCCACTTACAACCTGTCCTCCAGTCCAAGTAATCCTGCCCATGTAACTTTAAACAAAAGAGCCCTGTATCCTCCTGGATTTCTGCTACCGTGCCTGGCTGAGAAACCCAGGTGAGATATACACCCCATCCACCACTTTCCCATACACTTTACCACAATATATATATATACACACATACCCTGGGTATGTATATTTTCAAAGATATATGCTTTCACAGGATAAAATTAATTTCCCAGCTTCAAAGATCTCCCAAATAGTGCAAGGGGGCAGAATTTTCAACATGTCAAAATTCCAATTTGAAAAATCCATACCTCCCAAATGTGGCCTTTTAATCCCCAAACAAATTACTACCGCAAGTTTTGGCTACGGCTGGTTGTAGAGATAGTGCCTGGAAATTGTTAAAATATCAGTATTTGGAATACCTTGGGTGTATAGTTTTCAAACCTACAAGGTTTGATGGGGATACTTTGAATTGGCCAGCTTCAAAGATGTCCCAAATAGGAATAATTTTCAAAATGTCGAAATTCCAAGTTAAAAAAAGGAACTGCGCATGTCCCAAATGTGGCCTATTACCCCTCAAACAACCTGACAAGCATGGGGGTATCACTGTCCTCAGGAGATGTTGCTGATCACATATTGAAGTAGTGTTTGATATATGAAGTAACATATATCAGGCGCTGTAAATTTATACCTGAATTAAAATGTGACTGGCTTCAAATATGTCCCAAATAGGACATGGGGGCAGTATGACCATATTTGGAAAACAAATACTTTTGAAATAACAAAATGCTACCTGTACTTTTTACCCTATAACGTGCAAATAACCCCCATAAAAACATTGGGTATTTTTAAATATACAAATATTAGACTCTATTTAGCAGGTTTTGTCATTAGCTTTTTGCAGATGAATAAAATATTTTTCAAATACAAGTCAGAAAAGGTACTTTAAAAAAAAAATATTTTATATAATTAGATGATATGATAAAAATAATAGTATCTAAAGAAAGCCCTGCTTATCCTGAAAAAAAACAATATATATATATATATATATATATATATATATATATATATATATAGTGTGTTGGTGCACTAAATGAGAAGAAAATTACAGCTAAACAGCAACGCTGCAACAATGTTAAAACACCCTTTGTCCCAAAGTCTTGTCATTAAGGGGTTTACTCTGCCCCTTTTCACCTAATAGAAGTTTCTCTTCTTTCACCTGTCTCTTTGTTCTCTTGTAGCCTGTCACAAGCTGTATGCTAGCCACCTTTTCAAACCAATCAGTAAACCACCGCCTTCCTCCTGCATCCTCAATGCACTAAGCCCTAATTACTGCTACAACAATTACTGCCTTTTTAACCCATCCTTTTGTTTCAATTACACATACTACTTAAATTGTTAGCTCACAAGAGGGTCCTCAAAAGCCCACTTCGTGTAAAAGTACCATAAGGCTAAATGGCAAACTTTCGGGCAAGGTTCTCAACACAGGATTTTGTATTGTATGTATGTATGCGTAAACTGCCCCATTTAAATTGTACAGTGTTGCATCATTTGTTGGCACATAATAAAAAAAAAAGATAATAATAATAATACATTTTCATCTGTAAAGAATAAGCAGGTAACGAAATTGTCGGAAAACGAATGGACCAAAAACAAACAAATTGTCGCAATCGTTTTTGGGCCATTTTCAAATGTCTAATGCCCAGTAGTATTTTTTTTTTATATTAAGCACCCTCAGTCCTCCCTTGAATTTGGGAGTATACAAAGTCTTTTTCCAAGTATAAATGCCAGTTTAAATTTTTTCCCAGTTTAAAAGATAGTTCCATTTATAAATGGTGTGTGCCAAGTAGGAGAGTTTGGTTCCAAGGTAAATCTTTCCAAAGTTCAAAGCCATAGTCTTCTTGAATGTTTGAGATCAGGGGCTGGGGATACCCTATGTTAAGTAGTTGTGTTTTTGAAAAGTTTACTTTGTGATATGACACTAGACCCCTGCTGCTAACCGCACCTCCTTCCGGCTGCAGAGGAAGTTGCCTACGCGAATCGCACAACACACCGGGGAGTCAGAAGCACCGGTAAGTTTGGGGGAGGGGGGTACCAGACAGGGGGATCCAGGTCCCCAGCAGCGCTGCGGGGGATCTGGATCTTCGTCTCATAGTCAGACCTCTATTCGAGGTCTAATTTTAAGATGACCCAGATTATAAGACGAGGGGTATTTTTCAGAGAATTTGCTCTGAAAAAAACCTCATCTTATAATCGAGCAAATACGGTATATAAAAAAATAACATTCTCAGTGTGACAACTGTAATCGGAAAATATTTTTTGAACAAAAAATAAAAACATTTACCATATTTGCTCGATTATAACACAAGTTTTTTTCAGAGCAAATGCTCTGAAAAATACCCTTCATCTGTCACGTCCTACCCAGGCTGTGGAGCTGCTCTTGCTTCAGTTTCCCTGTTTTGCTTCGATCCATTCCTGGATTTCCTTTTGCTCTGTTCTGATCTTCCATTCCTTGCTTCTGCTTCAGCTCTTTGCTTCAAAGTGTTTCGATTACATGTTTGGTTTGTTTCGTACCACTGTCAGCAGGGATTAGCGTTAGGACCCACCGTCATTGGAGTACTTTGGCGTAGTGGTGGGCTAAGCATACTATGGCCATAAGATGTGACGGAATCTCCAATAGTGATCAAACAGTCCTAGGCTAGTTTCTGTATTTATGTGTGTCAGTCTGTGGGGTGTCCTGACCTGTCCTGACCTGTCTGTATCCCCGGTAGTGGGATGTCCTGTCTTGTTCATGTCTTGTTCAATGTAGTGCCCTGTATTATGCATATCTTGTCTGGTTATGTTTATTCCTTGTCTTGTGCCCTGTATCATGTATATCTTGTCTGTTATGTATCGTGCCTGGTCTCCCTATCCCTTGCTTGTTATGTTTCAGCTATATACTCTGCTTAGCTTCCACACTCCCAGCCTGCAGCATCCTGCACATGAGTCTTGTGCTATGTCTCATGCCTGTTCCAGGGTGCCTGCAGGATTTAACTTCATTCTGGTCTACATCCGCTGCTATATTAGGGCGCTGGTATCTGGCTGCACAACCCTAGATGCTCAACACCTGGGTGAGTGCAGTCGTCCCGCACCAGGCCCTGTCCTGAGACTCCGCTACTGCATGCCGAACTGCATCTTTGGGCGCGCTGGGTCATTACAGTCGTCCGTATGGACCCAGTTTCCTGACATCATCTTATATTCAAGGTCGTCTTATAATCACTGACTACAAGACTAAGATCCAGATCCCTCGCAGCGCTGCAGGGGACCTGGATCCTCATGTCTGGCAGCCAGTCGACGTCTCCACAATGCACACAGACAACCTCCGCTGACCTTCCACCAGCTGCCCCCACTTGACACCAGGGAGTCTGGAGCATGGGGGACAAATCTAAGGATGCATCGGTAAGTCGGGGAGGCATATAGGGGGTATAAGACATATCAGGGGGACAGATTGGCAAATAGGGAGAATAAGGCATATCTCGGGGCAGAGTGGCAATATAGGGGGATATAAGGCATATCTAGGGGCTGAGTGGCATATCAGGGAGGCAGAGTGGCATATAGGGGAATATAAGGCATATCTGGGGGGCAGAGGAGCAAGGTGTAGCGTCTGTGCGATGCATGCAGACAATCTCTGTTGACCTTCTGGTACTCAGTCATAGGAGCATCACACAGACGTCCACCGGCTGCCCCCACTTCACACCAGGGACTCTGGAGCACGGCGGACAAATCTAGGGATGCATCGGTAAGTCGGGGGGGGCATATAGGGGATATAAGACATATCAGGGGGGCAGATTGGCAAATAAGGGGAATAATATCTGGGGGGCACAGTGGCATATAGGGGGATATAAGGCATATCTGGGTGGCAGAGTAGCAAGGTGTGGGGTAGATGTGCATAACTGGGGGGCAGGTTGGAAAATAAGGAAATAAAAACATAAAATGCATTTTCTCATTCATGTATTTATGTGTGTGAGCATATATGTGTGGTTTTGTGTGAGCATGGATGTGTGTGTGTGTGTGTAAGCACAGATGTGTACTTGTGTTTGTGAGCACAGATTAGTATGTGAGCATGGATGTGTAAATATGTATTAGTCTGTGAAAAATCTAAATTCACTTATCAATAAATAAGTCCAATAATCAATGTTATAGTGACAAAATTCATAATCATAATGAAAAAAAATACATGAGAATTGACATGATTCTAAGCACAGGAAAACTATTTGTTTAGAAGTTGATTGTGTGTAACTTTAACCCTTTTCCAAGCACTAATTCTACCATCAGCCTTTGTCAAACTTTATGGTAGTATTTTTTTTCCACACACATTTTACTTCAGGTATGAATAAACAGGTTCTGGTATATGTCACTATCATAAAACACCCCAATGTGTATTAAGCAACATCTCCTGAGTACAGCGATACCTCACATGAATGATTTTGCCTGGCTGTTTGGGGGCAAAAGGGCCACATTTGGGGCATGCGCATTTTTCAATGTTGAACTTTGGCATTTGGGGATCCACTGCCCATGCCCTATTTGGTACATCTTTGAGCCAGGCCATTTCAGTATGCCCAATAAAGCCATATATTTTTGAAAACTAGACACCCCAGGGTATTTCAAATGCTAGTATTTTAACTCTTTCCATGCAACATATCTACCACCAGTCTTTGTCAAACTTTGTGGTAGTCATTTTTTTGCATTTTTTTTGTCACACACATTTTACTTCAGGTATGAATTAAAAGGTTCTCGTATATGTCACTATCATAAAACACCCCAATATGTGTTCAGCAACATCTCCTGAGCACAGCGATACCTCGCATGAATGATTTTGCCTGCCTGTTTGGGGGCAAAAGGGCCACATTTGGGGCATGCGCATTTTTCAATGTTGAACTTTGGCATTTGGGGATCCACTGCCCATGCCCTATTTGGTACATCTTTGAGCCGGGCCATTTCAGTGTGCCCAACAAAACCATATATTTTTGAAAACTAGACACCCCAGGGTATTTTAAATGCTGGTATTTTAACTCTTTGCATGCACACATTTTACCACCAGAATTCATACACACCTATGTTATGTATGAATTTACAGCTCCTGGTATATGCCGCTGTCACACGACACCCCATTATGTGTTCAGCAAGATCTCCTGAGTACAGTGATACCCCACATGCATGGGTTTGTCATTTTTTGGGGGAACTAAAAGGCCACATTTGGTACGTGTGCATTTTTCTAATTGGAAATTAGACGTGTGGCCATCCTTCCCCCCGTCTTAATTGGGACATTGTTGAACCCGGCCAATTCAATTTACCCCATCAAATCATACATTTTTTAAAAGTAGACACCCCATGGGCATTTAATATGCCAGTATTTTAACTCTTTCCATGCGAGAATTGTTTTAAGCTAATATGCTAATTTTAGAACTTGCTCACAAAAATATATTTTATATATATATATTTTATTATTTTTTTGCCTTTTTTTAAAAACATTTTTAACATTTTTTTTCAACTTGAAGGTTCCCCTGATAGTGACATCAGTGGGAAATTATTTTTACATTTTACTGTTTTTTTTACTATTTTTTTCTAATTGTTATTAATTTTATTTTATTTTTTAATTTATTTTTACTAATCACACTGTGATTAGATAGCTGGGCTCCATTGACTTGCATGGTTGAATGCAGTACCTGTATTCAACCTGCAAGTGGAGCCAGAGTTCTCTAGAGGGTTTGGAGACCATCTAGCGAACTTTTTCATCTTTATTGTTTTTTTTTCCCGGGCCGCTGCCATCTTGCTGGGGTAAGTGTTTGCATTCCAGCGACATCATTTAAGTTTAGGAGGTGATCGTTGATCGCCTCCTAAACGCTTTTAAAACGGGCGTCTGCCGCCATACAATGTATGGCGGATGTTGACGCCCCGGGGAGGGGCCAGAGATGGCCCCTAGTGCCGATCCTGGCGTTGCTGAATGCCTCGAGGTCGAGGCATTACAGCAACGCCGTTTGGGTGCAGAAAGCGAAAGTAGATTGATTTTCTGCACCCGTTTAAAGACGTGCTGGTCCTGGCACATCAATTGTCGTAAACGACATGTTTTTCCGTGACGTGCCCGGACCGGCAATTGTCATCAAGGGGTTAAGAAAGGCAATCTGCTCCATCAGATGAGGTGCCATGTGTGAGCGCTGTGGACTCAGTATGTTTCCAGTCATAGAAAACACGCGCTCACTTTTAACAGTGGTTGGCGGACATGATAAGTAGCTGCTGCGCAACCCATGAGAGTCCAGGCCACACACTCTTCTTTTCATCCCAGTGTCTAAGAGGATCAACATTAGGCACAGAAGGAATTTCACAGAGGTAAAGTTTGACCATTTCAGCAGCACTACTCTCCTTTCTGCTGCTAGCTCTGTCAGATGGTCCAACTATACTCCCAAGTGCCTCTTCCCAAAACGCAGCTACTCCACTCAGCTGTATTGTGCTGTGGCACTGCTGCTGATGCTGCTGCTAGGAGTAGCAGACAACATCATCTCTTCCTCCTCCTGCACCTCTCCCTCCTCGGACAGCATTCCCATTTTACGCTGCCAGTCACACATCTTTTGAACCAATTGCTCCTGGTAGCTACTGAGAACATTGAATTTCATTGCTAGCTTTCCCTTAATTCTTGGATCTCAAAGACACGCTAGCATCATTTCGGGACTTTCTTCCATGCGTTTGCGAAGGTGTACTTTTAGCAGATCCTTCAGCTTCCTGACTATGGCTGCTATGTAAGGATGTAGAGTGCAACCTTGAACAGCCTCACGGTTTTCAAGGAACACATCCATCTTGCTGCCTAGATGGGAGAACACTGGGATTACCTGGGCCAGACTGGCAGTGTTTGATCTTAAATTTTCTGTGGCATCCCTGAATGGTTTAAGGACTGCCACTTGCGGGGCAATCACTGTCCAATCCTCCCTATTCAATGGAGATGTAATATATATTATGCTCTGAGGCAAGATTATGGATTGCCCTCTGCTGCTCCAAAATCCTCTCCAGCATCTCTAAAGTGGAGTTCCACCGCGTACTGACATCCTGTCATAGGCAGTGTACGGGAAGACCTGCCCTCTCTTGCTCTTCCCTCAAAAGTTGGCTAGCCTTAACACTATCGTGAAAGTGCCCAGCGATCTTTCTACAGCGGGACAGAACTACTGCTGCTACATTAGTTCCTTCTGACATTGCTGAATTCACTACAAGATGGATGATGTGGGCTGCACAGTGCACACCAACAATATGACCATCTTGCAGCGCTTTCACCATATTGGCACCTCCGTCAGTTACCACAAAACCAACTTCAACATTGGTGCCCGCCTCTGCTCCCACCCAAAGGCTAAACATTTTCCTCATTGCATGCAGAATATTTTGGGAAGTGTGCTTTTCATCCATCACTTCTGCATGGAGAAGGAATGATCAGTAGCCTGCTGCAGCAGCTTCCTTAGACACACCGGGCTGCCACCAGGGTGCTGTCAAAGAAAGAAAGGCATGCTGCCCACTAGGTGCACTCCACAAATCTGTTGTGAAATGAACAGACTGACCAGCAGCCTTGTAAAGCTCTTCTTTCACTGCTGAAACACAGGGCCGATACAATCAGGGGACAATGTTCCTACTGAAAGTGGAACGTGACGGAACTGTGTATTGTGGAGCCACAGCCACCATCAATTGTTTGAAAGGCTCCCCTTCAATCATTGAGAAGGATGCCCCTCCAACTGCAATGAATTGACCAGTAAGTCGCGTTACTTTATTGGCCTGCTGTTTGGGCATTGTTCTCTTGGAGTGGAATGTCACAAATTGTTCCAGGGTGGGCTGGACATGCAGTGCTCCAACCTGCCTTGGTCTCTGGCTGCCAGCACTAGCTGCTGCTGCTATTGGCTCAGAAGCAGCTGTTCCCACAATGTTTGCACTTTCCATAGCGCCCTTCTTCAACATTTCTTTCAACCATGTGCCTTGGGTACTGCTTCTACTGCTCGGGGTGGATGAACAGCGGCAGAACTAGTGGTGGTGGCACTGGTGGTACTACCAGTACTGGCCATAGTGGGACTGCTAATTGCTTTAACTCTACCAGATTTGGTAGGTTTTGCTGCTGGTGGTGGTGATGATCGTAGCGGAGAAGGTGGAGGCTCAGGGGAAAATTGTGCACTAGTCATTTGTACACTGCTCCCTGAGGAATCTGATCCATGACCACTCATCTCCTCTACTTCCTCTGGCTCAGATCAAATGGAATTCCTGCTAGGCTGGAGCTAAGACTGTTATCATGACTAGTAGTAGTGCGAGCAGGAAGAACAGACTCTGCACTTGGCCTCTCAGTCTCAGGCTCCTCTGGTACCTCGCTAGGTGGAGTTCCACTATGTGTAGCCCTCTCTCTAACTGTCTTTACAAAAATATTGTAAGGACTTGGTGGCTTGCTAGAGGTGCTAGGAGGACATGGCGTGGCGGTACGGGTGGGAACAGTAGGCGCAGCACTAGTGGTGGTAGAGGTGGTGGTGGTGGTTTTCCCTACGAAGGAATGAGATCACTTTGGTTTGGGAAAACCCCTCTGAGTCTTACTGCTAATTTGGCTCTGTTTGGTACCTTTCATGCTGCTTGTGGATGGGGAAGATGCCGCTTGGGGCAAAAGGCACTTCTTTTTACTCACTGGGCTAGTAGAAGTACTAGCTGTGCTACCCTTTAACTTTGAACGTGCTTCTGGTGCTTTAGGCTTTCTGTAAAAAAACATAGAGCTTGCGGGCCTAGCAGCACTACCACTGCCTGCTTTTGGTGCCTTTCCTTTACTTGATGATCCTTCAAGCAATGCTTCCCCAAATGATAAGAGAGAGCTTGGCCTACTTGGCCGACTAGACTGACGCAAAGGCTGCATCTTGGTACTGGTGGTGGTGGTAGATGGAGCTTGTCCCTCCTTAGTCCCAAAAGGAGGATCCATTTCAAATTTTGTGTTGTGTGTGTAGCTGATCAGATCTGTCCCAGAGGAACAGCAAAAAGGATTGGAAACGTTTATACCCACCAATCCCAACATAGGGACATTCTACATGCTTCTGAAAATCCACAAACCAGGGAACCCAGGCAGACCTATAATAACAGGTATGGACACACTAACCGAACCAATTTCAGGCTTAGTGGAAAATATTTTAAAACCCTTTGTTAAAAACACTAGGAGCTTCATACAAGACACCACTGACTTCCTTAACAAACTCAGTAAAATTACAAACTTGCCTGCCAATTCTATACTTGTAACCATGGATGTGGAATCTCTATATACCAACATCCCAGACGTAGATGGAATTGAGGCCTGCTCTCTGTTCCTCTCAGAACATACTCATAACCAGAAATACAGTCCTCAAACCATTACTAAACTCATAGAATTCATCGTCACACACAACTACTTCAGTTTCAACAACAATATATATTTGCAAACCATGGGCACTGCCATGGGGACGAGAATGGCACCACAATATGCCAATCTATTTATGGCTGACCTGGAACAACGATTCTTGGAAACACAACTTCACAAACCCTACAAATATTATCGCTACATTGATGATATTTTCATTGTCTGGACGGACGGAAAAGAAAACCTCAGAAAGTTCCATAACGCATTTAATTCATTTCACCCATCTATCAAACTCAAAATGGACTTCTCCACAGAAAGTGTAAACTTCTTGGATACAACTGTCACAATAAACAAGGACACACTACATACATCCCTATACAGAAAACTAGACTTGGGTACCAGGGGGCTCTTCGTGTTCGTCTTCGTGCTCGTCTTCGGGGGGGAAAAAGCCTTCGTATTCCGCGAATATTCGCCCGTTCCTGTCTTCTCTTCGGGCGAATATTCGCGGACATTCTTCGTGCTCGTTTAATCTTCGTTTCCTTCCCGGTTGCCTTGCAGGGGTTAATACGGGGTTAACAACACATCGGAGCAGCAGCAGCTGCCGTGAAGGAACGTGTGTGCAACTCTATTGGTCGTTTCGGCAGGGGGCTGGTCTGGCATCAACTAGTGAATTGCAGAACGCACTTCATTCGTTGATGGCAGGCCAGCCCCCTGCCGAAACGACCAATAGAGTTGCACACACGTACTGAGGTGTACTGTACACAAAATGACCTAGAGACAAATGCTCCAAGGAACTTGGCCTCCGTTTATCATACACAATCACACATCCATAGATGTTTAATAAAAGAATAGGGATTATTTTACATTTTTTAATTGATTTTGGACCACTTGTAATACATGCCTAACATTTGCTACCTATTTACAATGGCATACTTTGCAACAACCCAACTTTTACTGGACAGGACTGGAAAAAAGCAGGACTGTCCACCAAAATCTTGGGTGTGTTGGCAGGTATGCGGATGGAAAAATGTTGGACAAGAACTAAAAAATAGCTTAGGGTTAATGTACGGTTATGTTTAAGATTAGTAGCAGTGCACTGCTTTGGTTAAAGATGTATTATGTCTAAATAATAATTTAATTTTAATGGGTTTTAAAAAAAAATTAGGGGTTTATTTAAATGTATTTTAAAGTTAGATTTATTATTTAGTACTTTATTATATTTATTTAATGTTTATACTAGTGCTACCTACCGAGCTATAACTACCAACGTGTATTTGCATACCTAGTTTAGCTAAATTAGATGGGACAGGACTGGAAAAAAGCAGGACTGTCCCTGAAAAAGTTGGGTCTGTTGGCAGGTATGTGGATGGAAAAATGTTATAGTATAAAGTGTGAGTTATAGCGTTAATGCTAGTGAGTGTAGAAATGAAGGCCAGGACAAATAACAAGAGGAAAGGTCCTTGTGATTTTTGCATTGTACGTGTATGTGTTATGTGTGTTATGTGTGTTGTCACTTGTCACTGTGTTATATGTGTTATGTGTGTTATGTGTTATGTCACTGTGTTATTTGTGTTATTGTGTGTGTTATGTTTGGTTGGTTGTGTATCAGAAGGAAAATAATGAAATGGAAATGGAAAAGGAAATGGGAAAGGCGAATGAGTGGGCAATTGGCGACCCACTCACCTGTTTCACCCCAGAGCAAAGCATCCAAACACTGTCAGTCCTAGACGTTTGGCAGCGGACTTCCAGAGCTCAGACACAAGGCCCTAGCGTAAGCTGGCCACTCCGGCGGAGGTAGCAGGCGTTGCCACACCGCAAACAGACGCAGCCAGGGGGGAGAAACTGCCCTTACCATTAGGGACATTTGAGGCATGACACTAGCCAGGAAGCGAACTGGCATCGAAGAGACGCTGGCATCACCACCAGCAGCAGCAGCAGAATTGGGAAAGGCGAATGAGTGGGCAATTGGCGACCCACTCACCTGTTTCACCCCAGGGCAAAGCACCCAAACACTGTCAGTCCTAGACGTTTGGCAGCGGACTTCCAGAGCTCAGACACAAGGCCCTAGCGTAAGCTGGCCACTCCGGCGGAGGTAGCAGGCGTTGCCACACCGCAAACAGACGCAGCCAGAGGGGAGAAACTGCCCTTACCACTAGGGACATTTTGGGCATGACTCTAGCCAGGAAGCGAACTGGCAGAGAAGAGATGCTGGCACCACCACCACCAGCAGCAGCATTGAAAAATGGGAAAGGCGAATGAGTGGTCAATTGGCGACCCACTCACCTGTTTCACCCCAGGGCAAAGCACCCAAACACTGTCAGTCCTAGACGTTTGGCAGCGGACTTCCAGAGCTCAGACACAAGGCCCTAGCGTAAGCTGGCTACTCCGGCGGAGGTAGCAGGCGTTGCCACACCGCAGACAGAGGCAGCCAGGGGGGAGAAACTGCCCTTACCATTAGGGACATTTGAGGCATGACACTAGCCAGGAAGCGAACTGGCATCGAAGAGATGCTGGCACCACCACCAGCAGCAGCAGCAGCAGCAGAATTGGGAAAGGCGAATGAGTGGGCAATTGGCGACCCACTCACCTGTTTCACCCCAGGGCAAAGCACCCAAACACTGTCAGTCCTAGACGTTTGGCAGCAGACTTCCAGAGCTCAGACACTAGGCCCTAGCGTAAGCTGGCCACTCCGGCGGAGGTAGCAGGCGTTGCCACACCGCAAACAGACGCAGCCAGGGGGGAGAAACTGCCCTTACCATTAGGGACATTTAAGGCATGACACTAACCAGGAAGCGAACTGGCAGAGAAGAGACGCTGGCACCACCACCAGCAGCAGCAGCAGCAGCAGAATTGGGTAAGGCGAATGAGTGGGCAATTGGCGACCCGCTCACCTGTTCCACCCCAGAGCAAAGCATCCAAACACTGTCAGTCCTAGACGTTTGGCAGCAGACTTCCAGAGCTCAGACACTAGGCCCTAGCGTAAGCTGGCTACATTGCCGGAGGTAGCAGGCATTGCCACACCGCAGCAAGTGCAACCAGGGGGGGAGAAACTACCCTCTCCATTAGGGACATTTAAGGCATGACACTAGCCAGGAAGCGAACTGGCAGAGAAGAGACGCTGGCACCACCACCAGCAGCAGCAGCAGCAGCAGCATTGGAAAAGGCGAATGAGTGGGCAATTGACGACCCGCTCACCTGTTTCACCCCAGGGCAAAGCATCCAAAAACTGTCAGTCCTTGGCGTTTGGGAGCGGACTTCCAGAACTCAGACACAACGCCCTAGCGTAAGCTGGCTACATTGGCGGAGGTAGCAGGCGTTGCCACACCGCAGCAAGTGCAACCAGGGGGGGAGAAACTACCCTTTCCATTAGGGACATTTAAGGCATGACACTAGCCAGAAAGCGAACTGGCAGAGAAGAGACGCTGGCACCACCAGCAGCAGCAGCAGCAGCATTGGAAAAGGCGAATGAGTGGGCAATTGACGACCCGCTCACCTGTTTCACCCCAGGGCAAAGCATCCAAAGACTGTCAGTCCTTGGCGTTTGGGAGCAGACTTCCAGAACTCAGACACTAGGCCCTAGCGTAAATTGGCTACACCGGCGGAGGTAGCAGGCATTGCCACACCGCAGCAAGTGCAACCAGGTGGAGAAACTACCCTCTCCATTAGGGACATTTGAGGCATGATTTCAGCCAGGAAGCGAACTGGCAAAAGATGCTGGTACCACCACCAGCAGCACCGTTGGAAAAGGAAAAAGGTGAATGAGTGGGCAATTGACGACCCGCTCACCTGTTTCACCCCAGGGCAAAGCATGAAAGTCTGTCAGTCCATGGCGTTTGGGAGCGGACTTCCAGAACTCAGACACTAGGCCCTAGCGTAAATTGGCTACACCGGCGGAGGTAGCAGACGTTGCCACACCGCAAACACGTGCAACCAGGGGGAGAAACTACCTTAAACATTACAGATAAAAAAAATTAACTTTCCAAGCTAAGAGCTGGGTAACCCAACTTGGGCAGATTGAATTTAAGGAAGGCAATCTGCTCCATCAGATGAGGTGCCATGCGTGAGCGCTGTGGACTCAGTATGTTTCCAGTCATAGAAAACACGCGCTCACTTTGAACAGTGGTTGGCGGACATGATAGTAGCTGCTGCGCAACCCATGAGAGTGCAGGCCACACACTCTTCTTTTCATCCCAGTAGCTAAGAGGATCAACATTAGGCGCAGAAGGAACTTCACAGAGGTAAAGTTTGACCATTTCAGCAGCACTACTCTCCTTTCTGCTGCTAGCTCTGTCAGATGGTCCAACTATACTCCCAAGTGCCTCTTCCCAAAACGCAGCTGCTCCACTCAGCTGTGTTGTGCTGCTTGTGGCACTGCTGCTGATGCTGCTGCTAGGAGTAGCAGACCACATCATCTCTTCCTCCTCCTGCACCTCTCCCTCCTCGGACAGCATTCCCATTTTACGCTGCCAGTCACGCACCTTGTTGACCAATTGCTCCCGGTAGCTACTGAGAACATTAAATTTCAAAGCTAGCTTTCCCTTAATTCTTGGATCGCAAAGGCATGCTAGCATCATTTCGGGACTCTCTTCCATTCGTTTGCGAAGGTGTACTTTTAGCAGATCCTTCAGCTTCCTGACTATGGCTGCTATGTCAGGATGTAGAGTGCCACCTTGAACAGCCTCACGGTTTCCAAGGAACACATCCATCTTGCTGCCTAGATGGGAGAACACTGGGATTACCTGGGCCAGACTGGCAGTGTTTGAGCTTAAATTTTCTGTGGCATCCCTGAATGGTTTAAGGACTGCCACTAGCTGGGCGATCACTGTCCAATCCTCCCTATTCAATGGAGAGGTAATCCCAATATTGTGCTCTGAGGCAAGATTATGGATTGCCCTCTGCTGCTCCAAAATCCTCTCGAGCATGTCTAACGTGGAGTTCCACCGTGTACTGACATCCTGACGTAGGCAGTGTACGGGAAGACCTGACCTCTCTTGCTCTTCCCTCAAAAGTTGGCTAGCCTTAACACTATGGTGAAAGTGCCCAGCGATCTTTCTGCAGCGGGACAGAACTTCTGCTGCCACATTAGTTCCTTCTGACATTGCTGCCTTCACTACAAGATGGATGATGTGGGCTGCACAGCGCACACCAACAATATGACCATCTCGCAGCGCTTTCACCATATTGGCACCTCCGTCAGTTACCACAAAACCAACTTCAACATTGGTGCCTGCCTCTGCTCCCACCCAAAGGCTAAACATTTTCCTCATCGCATGCAGAATGTTTTGGGAAGTGTGCTTTTCATCCATCACTTCTGCATGGAGAAGGAAAGATCGGTAGCCTGCTGCAGCAGCTTCCTTAGACACACCGGGCTGCCACCAGTGTGCTGTCAAAGAAAGAAAGGCATGCTGGCCGCTAGGTGCACTCCACAAATCTGTAGTGAAATGAACAGACTGACCAGCAGCCTTGGAAAGCTCCTCTTTCACTGCTGCAACACAGGACCGATACAATGAGGGGACAATGTTCCTGCTGAAAGTGGAACGTGACGGAACTGTATATTGTGGAGCCACAGCCGCCATCAATTGTTTGAAAGGCTCCCCTTCGATCATAGAGAAGGATGCCCCTCCAACAGCAATGAACTGACCAATCAGTCGCGTTACTTTATTGGCCTGCTGTTTGGGCATTGACCTTTTGGATTGGAATGCCACAAATTGTTCCAGGGTGGGCTGGACATGCAGTGCTCCAACCTGCCTTGGTCTCTGGCTGCCAGCACTAGTTGCTGCTGCTGCTGCTGCTGCTGCTATTGGCTCAGAAGAAGAAGCTGTTGGGGTTTTTCCACGGCCACCAGCTATGCTGCCTGCACTAAGTTTTCCCTCTGCATCTTTCCCCAATAGCACAGCGTTGTGTTGAGTGCTGAGGTGATGCTTCATGCTAGCACTGGTAAAATGGCCAGACACTTTCCCTCTGCTTATTAGCTTCCCACAATGTTTGCACTTTCCATAGCGCCCTTCTTCAACATTTTCAAAGTGCTCCCAAATTGGGGCGCGCATAGCCTTGGAGTGTGCCTTGGGTGCTGCTCCTACTGCTCGGGGTGGATGAACAGAGGCAGAACTAGTGGTGGTGGGACTGGTGGTAACAGTACTGGCCATAGTGGGACTGCTAATTGCTTTAGATTTGCTAGGTTTTGCTGCTGCTGCTGGTGGTGGTGGTGGTGGTGATGATCGTAGCGGAGAAGGTGGAGGCTCAGGGGAAAATTGTGCACTAGTCATTTGGACACTGCTCCCTGAGGAATCTGATTCCTGACCACTCATCTCCTCTACTTCCTCTGGCTCATAGTCTAGCTCTTCATTAGCCAGATCGAATGGAATTCCTGCTAGGCTGGAGCTAAGACTGATATCGTCGTGAGACTCGTGACTAGTAGTAGTGCGAGCAGGAAGAATAGACTCTGCACTTGGCCTCCCAGTCTCAGGCTCCTCTGCTACCTCGCTAGGTGGAGTTCCACTATGTGTAGCCCTCTCTCTAACTGTCTTTACAAAAATTTTGTAAGGACTTGGTGGCTTGCTAGAGGTACTAGGAGGACATGGCGTGGCGGTACCAGTGGGAACAGTAGGCGCAGCACTAGTGGTGGTAGAGGTGGGGGTGGTGGTGGTGGTGGTTTTCCCTACAAAGGAATGAGATCGCTTTGGTTTGGGACCCCTCTGAGTCTTGCTGCTAATTTGGCTCTGCTTGGTACCTTGCATGCTGCTGGTGGATGGGGAAGATGCTGCTTGGGGCAAAAGGCACTTCTTTTTAGTCACTGGGCTGGTACTACTTGTGCTACCCTTTAACTTTGAACGTGCTTCTGGTGCTTTAGGCTTTCCGTAAAAAACCATAGAGCTTGTGGGCCTAGCCGCACTACTACTGCCTGCTTTTGGTGCCTTTCCTTTACTTGATGATCCTTCAAGCAATGCTTCCCCAAATGATAAGCGAGAGCTTGGCCTACTTGGCCGACTAGACTGACGCAAAGGCTGCATCTTAGAACTGGTGGTGGTGCTGGTGGTGGCGGTGGTAGATGGAGCTTGTCCCTTCTTAGTCCCAAAAGGAGGATCCATTTCAAATTTTGTGTTGTGTGTGTAGTGTAGTGTAGTGTTTAAAAAACTATAAAAAAAATAAAAAAAAATAAAAATAAAAAAAAAGGAAAAACGAATTAAAGACAAAAAATTAGAGGAAGTTCTCTTCAGTGCTACTGCTTAAAAAGTAAAACTATGCACTACTGCACTGTGCTGTGTGCAATCTGCCAAAGTGCTAAAGTTATTTAAATTATTAACTCAAGATTAACTATTTAATAACTAGCAGTATTTTATTTTTAATTTGAATTTACACGGGCCTAAGAGCTTAGCCTACTACTATGCTAGCCTAAAGCTATATTTCCTTACTATAAGTCTACCTCTAGGCAGACGCTCTCAAACCCACTAAGCTAAAGTGAGGTTAAATCAGATTCAGTATATGATTTATTAATTAATATTAAGTTATATAATATTAATAGATTAGAAATAATTTACTTATATATTATGTATTATAGATAGAAGAATATAGATTATGAATTAGAATTTAGAATTAGAATTACTTATATTATAGATTATGAATTAGAATTTATATTGTTATATATTATTTATAATATATTATAGATTAAGATTAAAGAAGATTAGAATTATTTTAGTACTACAGCTAGTAGCTTGAAGCTTTGCTTAGTACAGCTCGTCACAGTCAATTTTTCTTGAAAAGAATTAGAAATAAAATAAAATGTCACAGCAAAACAGTTAGCTTCACTGCTGGCTGCACTCACTAGCCCAACAAGTTCACTTCACTGATGGACTGAGGTGAGCAAAATACTAAGGGTACTTTTAATAAAATTGAAATAAAATGTAAAATAAATGAGAAAATCTTTGCAAAACAGTTAACGTCACTGCTTGCTGATAAAAAAAAAACACAGCACTTATGTGGCTGCACTCACTAGCCCAACAAGTTCACTTCACTGATGGACTGAGGTGAGCAAAACAAATGAAATAAAATGAAAGATTAATTAAGAAAAATTGACTTGGTCTCTTGCTGTTGCTAAAACAAAGCACAAACTATAGAGCTGCAGCACCAGTACTAATAAGATTAGCTGAACTATACGCTAGTAGTAATTATTTAATATTATTACTTTTATTTATAGCTAATTTAATTAACTATTAAGACAAGAAAGAATTATAGAATTATTGATATTACTGATTTTAGATTAGACACTAGTAGATGTCTTGAATGTCTACAGTACACTCTACACTAGTATACTATTACTAACTATAACTGACAAATATATATATAATTTTATAATGAATTCAATTATTAATTATATTAATTAATATTACTGATTTTAAATTAGACACTAGTAGATGAATGTCTACAGTACACTCTACACTAGTATACTATAGAATATATATATATATATGACTGACAAATATATATATATATAATAATGAACTATTAAATTATAGATTCTATTAAATTATTATTTATAAATTCTATTTAATTTATTTAAGCAGGACAGGCAATAGGCACTAGTGCCAGCCCAGGGCAAGGGCACCCCAGTGCCACTGAGGCACTGGGTGCACTGTCAACTCAACAGCACTTACACTACAGTTGATGACAAATTAAATAAAAAAAATTAAATTAATCAAATTATTATTATTAATTATATTAAGTAGCACTGAAGTGAGGATGAAGTACACTGTGAGAAATGGCAGGCTAAGGCTTACCAGTCTCACACAGAACAGAACAATCTCTCTCTGTAACGCTCGGATGCAGCACAGCAGTGTTGCCAAAGCAGTCACAGCGAAAAATGAATGGATCTCTCAGGCAAGCTC
Source organism: Sceloporus occidentalis (assembly GCA_023333645.1). Lineage (NCBI taxonomy): Eukaryota > Metazoa > Chordata > Lepidosauria > Squamata > Phrynosomatidae > Sceloporus > Sceloporus occidentalis. Next base: position 1,406,151 of record JALMGF010000146.1, on the reverse strand, counting down.
TGGTCTTATAAAGGCGCCTTCAGAATTCAAAAAACAGCAGCACAGGCATTGGACGAGACCCTTAGCGTGACGTCACAAGAGTGAGCTGATTGGACAGACGAGATCAGCTCACTCCTGTTTGAAATTTTGGCGGCTGCGCGGCAAAAACGAAGACGATCACGAAGAATCTTCGATTCTTCGTGGTTGTGAGTCTTCGTCTTCTCCTACGTTTTGCCGGCACTGTATTCTCTTCGGCGTGTCTTCGGAACGAACAAAAAAACGGCCTCTTCGTGCTCGTTTTCATGTTCGCCCGAAGACGAATGCGCAAGTCTACAGAAAACCCACAGACCGATCTAACTACCTGCACAAATCAAGCTTCCATCCATCCCACACAAAGCAAGGCATCATCCGTAGCCAAGCCACCAGGTACCACCGCATCTGCTCCAACACTGATGACAGAGACATGCATCTAAAAACACTGTCTGAGACACTCAAACAAAAGGGATACAAACCTAGGATCATCAATAAGAAAATTAACTCTGCTCTACAAACACCACGTGAACACCTGTTGTAATACACAGACAAACAAACATCATCATGCATACCTCTAGTAGCCACATACAATCCTGCCCTAGAAGAAATCCGAAAAATCATCAAGGATCTGCAGCCAATGCTAACAGAGGATGTGGTGTTAAAATAAATTTTCCCTGAACCCCCTATCTTGGCCTTCAGACAACCAGCTAATCTCAAACAAAAGCTGGTGAGTAACAAACTACATACTGAAACAACACACACAGATAATGGAAGCAAACCATGCAACAAAGCCAGATGCAAACTTTGCCAACACATCTGTACCAGCAACACAGCCACCCACAACAACAAGACATACAATATTAAAGGATCATACTCATGCACTTCACAAAATGTTGTATACATGATTCAATGCACCAAATGTACTATAGGGTGTTACATCAGTGAAACCTGCCAGCAACTCAATAAAAGGATGAATCTGCACAGATACTCCATCAACCATCATGATGAAGAAAACCTTTGCACTCCAGTTGGGCACCACTTTACCCAAACAGGTCACTCCATATATGACCTTAAAATCAAAACACTGAGAGGTAATTTCAAAAACACCCAAGAAAGAAAGACATTTGAAGCCAAAATGATACATTTTTATGATTGTAAAAACAGAGGACTTAATGTGGATTTGAGCTTCTTAGGACACTATCAAAACTTCCTATAACCTGTGGGGTTTTTTTTGTTTTTTTTTTTCTTTCTCTTCTTCTCTCTCTCCTACACGCTTACCCCTGCTCCCCCCCTAGCCTTATCTGTGCAGTATATGCCACTATTTACTACCCTCTTAGTTTTTTGTCTGCAAATTCTCTACGGTGTTGTTTTAACCCCTGTTTTAACCCTGTATCAGAACATGTACTGGTCAGTTTTAAACTGTGTTTTTCACTTGCTTGGTCAGAAATGCTTTTGACTTGATAAAGGGAGGACTCCCGAAAGCTCGTCTATTATTTTAAATACTGTTAGTCCAATAAAAAAGGTATTACACGATTCTGCAACATTCTGTTTTTTTGCATTAGTGTAGTGTTTAAAACTATAAAAAAAAATTCAAAAAAGGAAAAAAAAGAAAGTTCTCTTCAGTGCTACTGCTGAAAAAGTAAAACTATGCACAACTGCACTGTGCTGTTGTGTGCAATCTGCCAAAGTGCTCAAGTTACTTAAATTATTAATTCAAGATTAACTATTTATATTAACTAGCAGTATTTTATTTTTAATTTGAATTTACACGGGCCTAAGAGCCTAGCCTACTACTATGCTAAAGCTATATTTCCTTACTATTCTAAGTCTAACTCTAGGCAGACGCTCTCAAGCCCACTAAGATAAAGTGAGGTTAAATCAGATTCAGTATATGATTTATTAATTAATATTAAATTATATAATATTAATAGATTAGAATTACTTATATTATGGATTATAGATAGACTATAGATTATGAATTAGAATTACTTATATATTATAGATTATGAATTAGAATGTATTATATTATGTTATATAATATATATTAGAAGAATTACTTACATTATGGATTATAGATAGAAGAATATAGATTATGAATTAGAATTTAGAATTACTTATATTATAGATTATGAATTAGAATTTATATTATATTATGTTATATAATATATTATAGATTAAGATTAAAGATTACAATTATTTTAGTAATACAGCTAGTACCTTGAAGCTTTGCTTAGTACAGTTGTTGTCGTCACACAGTCAATCTTTCTTGAAAAGAAATTAGAAAATAAAATGTCACAGCAAAACACACAGCACTTATGCGGCTGCACTCACTAGCCCAACAAGTTTGCTTCACTGATGGACTGAAGTGAGCAAAACACTAAGGGTACTTTTAATAAAATTAAAATAAAATGTAAAATGAGAAAATCTTTCCAAAACAGTTAACGTCACTGCTTGCTGATCAAAAAAAAACCACAGCACTTATGTGGCTGCACTCACTAGCCCAACAGGTTCACTTCACTGATGGACTGAGGTGAGCAAAACAAATGAAATAAAAATAAATATTAATTAAGAAAAATTGACTTGGTCTCTTGCTGTTGCTAAAACAAAGCACAAACTAAAGAGCTGCAGCACCAGTACTAATATAACTTAGATTAGCTGAACTATAAAGTTATTAAATTATTAACTAAGTAAGTTATTAATAATTTGTTTATTAATTATTAATTAATAATAAAATGAATTATCAAATTCTAGATTGAGTTTAAAGGTAGTAGTGGACTGGTTAATCTTCATGTTGGATAAATTATTAACCCTTCTACCTGACAGACAGTCTCAAGCAAAATAAGCTAGTAATAATTTTATTTATAGCTAATTAATTATTAAGCTAGCTAAAATGAATTATATAATATTACTAATCTATAATGATTTTAGATTAGACACTAGTAGATGTCTTGAATGTCTACAGTACACTCTACACTAGTATACTATAGTATATATATATATGACTGACAAATAGATATAATATAATGTATTAAATTATTATATATTCTATTAAATTATTATTTATAAATTCTGTTATTTAATTTATCTAAGTGAAGACAGGACAGGCAGTAGGCACTGCCAGCCCAGGGCAAGGGCACCCCAGTGCCAGTGAGGCACTGGGTGCACTGTCAACTTAACAGCACTACACAGTTGATGACAGACAGAAGCACTGAAAAAAATTAAATAAAAAAAATTACTAAATTAATAAAATTATTAATTCAGTAGAACTGAAGTGAAGAAGAGTACACTGTGAGAAATGGATCTCTCAGGCAAGTTCTGGTCTTATAAAGACGGTTTCAGAATTCAAAAAACAGCAGCACAGGCATTGGACGAGACCCTTAGCGTGACGTCACAAGAGCGAGCTGATTGGACGGACGAGGATCAGCTCACTCCTGTTTGAAATTTTGGCGGTTGCACGGCGAAAACGAAGACGATCGAAAATTCTTCGTGGGTGTGAGTCTTCGTCTTTGCCTACGTTTTGCCGGCACTGTATTCTGTTCTACGTTTCTTCGGATTTTTACTATATATTTTTACTAACTTCTTCATAGAATGCTAATAGGTTGGTTTAATAAGACCTGTCTTCCACAAATCCATGTTGACTTCTAATAATTGGATTATTGATCAAGATGGTTTTTTTTTGTTTATTAAAGTTTTCGATATTGTACATATTAATCAAATCCTTCCATAGTTAGCAGTAACAGAATTTTTTCATCATTCCAACATTTTACAGGAAAGTATATACAAATTTAGTCTCAATAACCAATTTAACATAGATTATTAAAGTTGTGCATTGATACATCATTAATTCATCGCATATAATTGGGGATAAGACTAACATTAGGCGAGAGCAGGGGAGGGCTGGCAGCCTAAGGCCTGGGGGGCAAGTCTAGTCAAGTGGCCCGTTGCGCCACCGAATCAGCCCACTATACATGCCCATCTTTTCCTGATTTTCTAACGCATATTGATGTAATGTGATGGGACTGGGAGTAAAAAAAATTATGTTTAATACATTAAAAAACAGCTAATCTTTGTAACAAAATAAAATTTAAATACGGAAAAAATTGGACCCTAGACATTTCCTTGGGCCCCTGCCTGTAATTATCCGCAGAGTCCCTTTGTCCCTCATTCACTAAGCCACATCTCTGTTTTACTTACTTCCGGTAGTTCAGGTATAGATCAAATAAACACATGTAAACAGCACGTGCATGTATAGATCAACTGAATAAGAAATACAAACTCTGTATTTGCAGGTATACATAAATAATGTATGCAAACATAGCATAGCAGAATAACACACAAACCCAGCTTTGCAGGTACAGATCAACTGGAAATCACATAACAACTAAGCATTAAAGGTATAGATAAAAACCCCTAAATTACAGGCATAGATCACAAGATGCACACCCCCAAAGCCAGTCCAGAGTGAGCCAACTTTGTCCCCAAACAGCCCAGGGTGAGCCAATTTTGTCCCCAAACAGCCTGCCCTGACACCAGTACAAGCTCTGCAACACCGACACCCAAACACACACACCAGGACAGGCTCTGCCACACCGACACCCAGACACACACACCAGGACAGGCTCTGCCACACTGACACCCAAACACACAGACACCAGGACAGGCTCTGCCACATCAACATCCAAACACACACCAGGACAGGCTCTGCCACACCAACACCCAAACACACACACACACACACACACACACACACACACACCAGGACAGGCTCTGCCACACAGACAGCCAAACACACAGACACCAGGACAGGCTCTGCCACACCAATATCCAAACACACACACACACACACACCAGGACAGGCTCTGCGACACTGACACCCACATCCAAAATGCTTTCCACATTGGTTTGTTTGTTTGTTTTCCCCCCTTGTGTATTGATGCCCAGCCAGCCCCCCCCTTTGGTTTTAATGTATTTCCCCCCACACCCTTGTGTATTGCCCCATGTGGATTTGTGCCCCCAGCCAGACCCCTTTGTACATTATGCCCCTTGTGTATTGCCCCATGTGGATTTGTGCCCATAGCCAGCCCCCTTTGTACATTATGCCCCAACACCCTTGTGTATTGATTTATGTGATGTCCCCAGCCAGCCCCCTCCCTTGTGTATTGATGCCCCCCTTTGCATTGTTAATGACTGACCCATGTAATTTGAACCCAGCCCCCCACCCCCCACCTTTGTGTATTGATTTATGTGGTGACCCAACCACCCTGTTGTGTACTTATACCCCCTAGCCACCCCCATTTAATTGTTGTCCCAATGCAGCCCCCCCTTTGAATATGGCTCCCCTTCCGCCTATTACCCCAACTATTTTTTTATTTTTTTAATACTTACGTTTTTGCCGCATCCTTCACTGCTGCTGAGAGCTTCAACGTGCTCTTCTAGCTGTCACGAGGAGCTGTTCCGTGTGACTCCGCCCCCTTGAGCGGCCCATCACATTGACGATGTGACGTGCCGCTCAAGGGGACGGAGTCACACAGGACACTGGCCGGCACTGTGCAGGCACGCTGGCCGCTTTAAGAGTCACAGCCACATCGGCTGCAATGGCATTTCGGTGTGCCGGCCACTTCGGCCAGCCTACCGCGGATGCTGCGGGGGTTAAAGACGGCCCTGGTGTGGCCGAATCAGCCGCTTAAATGGGCAGCCGCTTAATGTAGATTCAGGGCGGCCTGGGGGGCAATTGCCCCCCTGCCCCCCGGCCCAGCCCGCCCCTGGGCGAGAGGATTCCCATGAGGGAGCGTCTATTCTTTTTTATCACGCGGAAGATTTTCCCAGGATCTCCAGATTTGTTCATAAAATTTATATTGACCTCTAGTTCCAAAGAATCCTAGTTCCATCTTCTTTTGACATTCAAACTGCATGGCTACGTTTTTCCAGGTTATTTTTTCAGCTAGTTTCCATTTTCTTGCTATACATATTTTGGCTGCTATAAATAACTGTGATATTAAAGACTAATGGAAAGTTTGTTAAATAAAAGAGATTCCACTTTAATTTCTTGGTTTATATTTAACATCCTAAACAAAATGTTTTTCAATTGTTCTTTCAGAGAGTCTAGTAGCGGGCATTCCCACCATATAGGTAACATATGGCCTATATCCTTCAGGCATCTCCAGCAACGATTCGAATTTGCGCTATTTTTATTTTATGCAGTCGTGTTGGAACTAAATACCAGTGGTACATTATTTTAGAATTGAGCTCTATTAGCAATATACAGTGGGTATTCCGTGTAATTAATGATAATTAAGCCAATCTTCCATACAGAATTAATTTCCTATTACATTTTCCCATTTCAATAACTGAGGATATTTTTCTCTATCCTTACTCTCTTTAAAGAGGAGCAATATTCTGTAAAGCTGACCTTTTCTCTGTAAGTTATTTACTAGCCTATTAATTGAGTGATCTGATACAAATAGGGTTTTATATATATATGTATTAGTTTTTCAACCTTACGTACAAAAACATATTTATTTTGAATATTAAATTTTGATTGCAAGTCCCTAAACGATAGGATTTGTCCGTCTACCACTATGTCCGATACATATAATATACCGGCATTAGCCCATATTGATGTGTCCATATTTTCTATATCATAACTAGCTATGACTATTTGAGAGTTCAAAGAGATAACTTGTGTTAACTTAAATGTATTCTTAAATTTATTCAAAGTAAATAGAGTGTCTTCAATTATCTGGTTATTGATTGTTTTTTGTTATAAAATAGAGATGAGAATCCATCTGGGCCTGGTGCTTTCCCAGGTTTTTGGCTATTGTTTCATCTAATTCTTGAAGTGAGATAGGCTAATTCAAGTCGGAATTAGATATTTTTGTTAATTTTAGGTTATCTAAGAACTTTCCAATATCGCTTTTATTCTTGTCCTTCACATCCGATAGATTATATAGTGCACTGTAAAATTTTCCAAAAGCATTAGCTATACCTGTAGGATCTAAAATGTGTTTATCCCCTACCACTAACTTTTTAATTGTCTTTATTTCATTGTTAAATTGTAGTTTTTTAGTTAACATTTTCCCCGTTCTATTATTTCCATAGTACCATTGTTGTTTAAGCTTAATAATAGCTTGGTTAACTTTCTCATATGTTTTTATTTTTTTTTCTGCTCTAATATCAAGTATTTTATCTAGGCACTTCTGATCGAATGTTAATTTATTTGCTCTTTCTAATATAGAAAATTTGATATAAAGTTCATTAATCCTTATTATTTATTTTTTTCCTTTCTGCACCTAACTTTATTATAATATGAGAGGTGTACACCATAAAGTCCCGGGAGATACTTCTCCGTTATCATTAAAAGTTATAAATGGTTCCGCCCCTCTTTTTGAAGATAATCCATATTAGTTACAGTATTTAAAAGACTTATTTCATCTCCATTTTGTACGTAATTTATATTGATCATTATTTTGTAGCTCCAAACCAACAGGAGCGTGATCAGACCAAGATATTAGGCCTATCTCTATTTTAATAATGTCTGTGGTTTCATCAAGTAAAATCTATATGGGAATATGTTTGTACAGTTGAATAAAAAGAATAATCTCTTTCAGTCGGATGTAGAACTCTCCAGCAGTCATATAGTGAGTATTGCAATAATATTTTTTGTAAAGACATAGATGTATCTTGAAGGTGTGTACCTAGTTTATTTTTCTGCTTACAGCTTTTATCGATTCTAGGGTCAATTACGCAATTGAAATCGCCTCCACATATCGAAATTCCAATTGTATAATTTTCCAATTTTGAGAATATTTCCTTAAAAAATCTAACTGGTGATTGATTTGGGGCATATATATTTAAGAAGGTGTACAGTATATCATTTATTTTTATAGTAACAATTTGATATCTTCCATTTGGATCGGCAATCTCATGTATTAATTCTAAGTTAAGTTTATTTTTTTTTATAACTGAATATTTATTGAGATCCGACATAAAAGAAAACATATACAGCATCAGTGTGTCATGGATGAATAACATAAGTGCGCATTACTGTTGGACAGCACAGTAAACATACCGTCGTACAGTGTGTAAAGACAAAAATCATAATCAATACATCGGTATAATGTACATACAATATGTCATACAGATCTCAGTTTTTATTTATTTAAACCGTGAGGGGGATGGGATGGGGAGAGAAAAGAGGAAAAAAGCAAAAAAAAAAAAAAGGGGAACAAGAAAAAGTCAGAAGTAGAAAAAGGTCAATCAGGTTGCTAGAGTCGCCTTCCGATACCAGATGGTCCGCAAATCTTTCTGGATAAAACCGCTAGGCATAGGACAGAATGTAGCAGTATAGTACTCGTCCCAGGCAGCCCAGGTATCATGGAAAATATGTGGAGTATTAGAGGCAGAGTGCGCCGTCTGTTCGTAGGTAAGGGTTGTGGTAAGCGCATATAAGACGTCCTGGATCGTGGGAGGGAGAGGGTCTTTCCACTTACGCGCAATGCAAACCTTGGCTGCGATCAAATCTCAGATCGACCTTGGACAATAAAATTTTTTGAGTATAGATTTGCAAATCTTATTATAACGTCTTGAGAAAGAGAGGCATCTACTTCTTTTGGTTTCTGTAATCTATGATGATTTTCTATATAGTGAGGGCAAAGTTTCTCTAGGGATATAAAAGAACTAAAGAAGCCCTCCAAAAAAGTAAGTATCTGATCATTACAAACTGATTCTGGAATTTCTCTAAGGCGGATCCTACCCCAGACATGCTCTGGCAGGTCGAATCCGACGGGAGGCGGCAGGAGGCGGGTGGTATGAGACAGGTGGCAGACAGTAGGCAACAAACAGCGGGAGCCATCAAACGCACTAGGCCAAACTCTGGGTAAGAGCCAGGCTTTCAGCACCGGAACGTGCTGCGAGGCATGCACGTCCATGTACTCGCGCCATGTCATCACGCCACAGAAATATAATCGATATGTTCTTGAATGTATACCTTTAGCATAAATAATTTCCCTACTACCTATGTTAAATTTACTGGCCTGTAATTGCGTCAATCTAATGGAACTATGCCTGAACTGAAAGAATCCCTAAAGATCAATAATAATGGTTAGGCCAGAATTAGGCTTAGCTTCTTAAGTACCCTTGGGTGTATACCATCCGGTCCAGGGGCCTTGTCTATCTTTGGTCAGGTCCTTTAGTGAGGAAAGTTTTACGATGCTTGTTTAAATTATCTTACTGTATTAGCCTGCACCACTCCTACTGGGAAACTGTTCTATGAATCTAATACACTCTGAGTAAAGTAGAACTTCCTTACGTTATATCTAATCCAAGTTTTAGACCATGACCTCTTGTTCCAACATTGCTCCTCCTTTCAAATAAGCTTGCCTACAGTACTTTGTTAAATCCCTTTAAGTATTTAAATGTTCTATTGCATCCCTCTCTCTCCTTTCCTCCAGGCTATACATATTAAGATAATTTCTGTCCTGCAAACCACTTACCATTTTTGTAGCTCTCCTCTGAACTCTCTCCAATGTGTCGATAGCTTTCTGAAGATGGTCTCAACTGGACACAATACTGTAGGTGAGGCCTGACCAGAGATCTGTAAAGTGGCATCATCCTTTCAAATAAGATTGCCTCCTGTACTGTGTTAAATCCTGACTCTATTGGTTGCTCGTACGGACCTTTAACTCCTGACGAGTTTCGGCTCAAGGATTTTAAAAGTCCGTACGAGCGACTCTATTGGTCGTCATCAGGGGGCTCGTCTGACATCAACCAATGAAGAGCAGCTGCACTTCATTGGTTGATGCCAGAGAAGGTTAACCCCGTGTTATCCCCTTCTAAAAAAATAAAACTAAGAAAAAAAACACGAAGAATATACACAAATATTTGCCCAAACCGAACACAGGAACGGGTGAATATTCGTGAATACAAAGATTTTTTTCCCCACGAAGACTAACACCAAGAGTTGGCCGGCCCCCATGTTTAATATAATATATATATATATATATACACACATATATATATATATATACACACATATATACACACATACACAAAAGACCAATTATATATGAATGTAGGGCTGCAACTAACGATTATTTTCATAATCGATTAGTTGGCCGATTATTTTTTCGATTAATCGATTAATCTTAAACTTATAATTTACAATGGCATTTCACGATTTTCCTTCGTATTTTACTGACATAATAATTAAAGCTATATTTTAACAAGAACCCCAAAAATACCAAAAAAAGCTTTACTAGTAAATATTCATGTAAACTTTTTGCCCGGTTATGCACATCTCACCCCCAGCTTGCCTCTCTGTCCCAGAAATGCCTTATACCCCCTATATGCTACTCTGCCCCTATATATGCCTTATACCCTCCTATATGTATGAGATGCTACTGTGCCCCCTTATACCTCCTATATGCCACTCTGTCCCCTGATATGCCTTATACCCCTCCTGATATGCCTTAGCCCCCTATATGCCACTCTGTCCCCTAATATGCCTTATACCCCCTATATGCCACTGTGCCCCCTGATATGCCTTAAAGCCCCACATATGCCACAGTGTCTTGATATGCCTCCATGCCCCCTGATATGCATTTTACCCTTGATATGCCTCCATGCCCCCTGATATGCCTTTTACCCCTATATGCCACTGAGATGTCACTGTGCCCCCTGATATGCCTTATAGCGCCTTCATGCCACTGTGCCCCCTGATACGCCTTATAGCCCCTTTATGCCACTGTGCCCCCTGATATGCCTTATAGCCCCTTTATGCCACTGTGCCCCCTGATACGCCTTATAGCCCCTTTATGCCACTGTGCCCCCTGATATGCCTTATAGCCCCTTTATGCCACTGTGCCCCCTGATACGCCTTATAGCCCCTTTATGCCACTGTGCCCCTGATATGCCTTATAGCCCCTTTATGCCACTGTGCCCTCTGATACGCCTTATAGCCCCTTTATGCCACTGTGCCCCCTGATATGCCTTATAGCCCCTTTATGCCACTGTGCCCCCTGATATGCATTATAGCCCCTTTATGTCACTGTGCCCCCTGATATGCCTTATAGCCCCCTTATGCCACTGTCCCCCCTGATATGCCTGTGATGGTAGCCGACTGAGACTTGTGGGCATACAAGGATTAATGTGTATTTTGTATTTTCAAACTGATGTTCCTGTATAATCCCGTTATGTTTATTGGTGCTGCTTCCTGTCTGCAATACCATTATCTTGAGGTGATGGTATTGATCCTTTGTTGTCGTGTGAACTATTGCATTGTATTAATTAAAAACCTGAGTTAATTTCTTTCTGTTAACTTTCCTTTTGTATACAAAGTACTTGGTTGTTTGTAGTGTTTTACCCACCCCTTGTTTTCCTATATAACCTTGTATGCCTTGCAATAAACAGAGAAGTCTTCCCCAAGAGTTTGGTGTGCGTCCATTTCTTGGGAGGGTTGCGGCAGAGTCTTCGAATCTGTCAGCATTGAGCTTAACACTTGGCAGCCTCTGTAAGGGCTGTACTTGGAGGCAGAAGGATCAATACATGCCTTCCTATCCAGTGGCTAAAGGACTCGATGCCTACCCCCGCTCAGGTCAAACCTGCTACCGTCTACTGACCCTTCAGCCTCGCTCCAAAAGTTTCTACTGAGACCAGCATCCTGGGGGAGATATAGTCACAGACTTGACCCCAGTCTCAGCAACGCTCCTTTCTGGACGATACATCCTGGGGGAGAGGCTGCTCCAGGTATCCGTATCGTCACATTTGGTGGCAAGCGGTGGGATGTACCTACTCTACCTTGGTCTACTAATACCAATGGACTATGAACTGCTGACTGTTCCCACTCTTCATGAACTAGTGACTGCCCGAGGAGGTGATCCTGGCCAGAAGCGAAAAGCAGCGTTAATCCAAACCCTGCACAACATGGATGGGGAACAACACAACATTGCTACCCCGCAGACAGAGTTTGATCTCCAGATGAGGGAGGTTCTTGCTCTCTATGATAGGCCTGTCACCTTGGAGGAAAAGTTGGCACTGCGGGATAAAATTCGTTTGGAACTTCGAGAGGAGCAGCAGAGCTGCAGCCAGCGTATCGGATCAGAGAGGCTGATTGGGTTCCCCTGCTGCAAGGTAACCTTACGGGTCGTGCTAGAGCTGCCTTTCTGGCTCTACAAGGTGAGGGAGCCCTCCATTATGCAACAGTAAAAAGAGCTATTTTGGACCGATATGCCTTAAATGCCAATACGTATCGACGGCAATTCCGAAATGATAGACTGAAAGATTCAGAAACCCATAGTGAATGGGCCAGTCGGATAAACAGGTCCTATGAGCAGTGGCTCCTAATGGCAGATATCCAGGACTTTGATAAACTAAAACAGCTGATGTTAATGGAGCAATTCTTTTGGCATGCCACGAGGACATTCGGAACTGGGTAAGGGATAGGAAACCTCTTACCCTCAGTGATGCTGCCCGGCTGGAAAATTGAGATATTGATATGCAGGTTCGCCATCATAACCCACTAACAGAGCCACTCACCAGACAGCCTTGGCCCAGAGCGCCAGCTGGCAATACCAGACCTAAGACAGAGAACACACCACCTTTTCCCACCCGAACCACATTCTTTACTCGTCGCCAGTCCTCCTCCGGAAAACAATGCTGCAGATGCAATGGATTTGGACATGTCCAAGCTCAATGTCCGAGGTCTGCTGTTGTGGGATTTGTGCAAGGCGAACCATACTGCAAATTTTCTCCTGTGACTGAGACTGTCTATGAGGCCTACACTACCCATCTACCTAGTAACTCAAGTCTAGACAGACATATGCAGGCTGTTACTGTGGGCGGGCGACCCTTCACAGGATTGAGAGACTCTGGGGCCACTATCACCTTGGTCAAACCTAAATGTCTACCTCCAAATAACCTGTTACCCCAGGAGGTTACTATCCGCACAGCCGGGGGTGCTTACCATACCCTCCCCACTGCCAAGATCCACCTGAATTGGGGGACAGGACAAGGGACTGTCGTAGCTGGAGTAATGGATGGATTACCTGCGGATGTATTATTGGGAAATGATCTGGGAATGTTGGTTAGCCAATACTGGCCGCAGGAAGAAATAACTGCTGTAACTCGCAGCCAGACCAGAGGGAACAGCAACCTAGCTGTATCTGAACCAGCCGGAGACCCGTCTATAGTGAGTACGCTGCCTTCTGACTTTCCTGACCTTGACTGTTCACCTTTAAAGTGGCCCCACCCTGCTGACTTTAAGACACAGGTAGCAAGGGACCCACCCTTGTCATCTCTCCGGTCCCAAGCAGATTCAGGGGGCAGGGGGGAGAGCATGGGTCGAGTGCAATGGGAGGATGGACTGTTGTGTCATATAATAGAGAGCCCAAACCCTGCACAACCCTGGTTAGAGAAAAAACAACTAGTGGTACCTCGACCCTACCGGGAGACACTTCTTAGAGTCGCCCATGAGATTCCGCTGGCAGGTCATTTGGGGGTGAAACGGTCTACTAAACGCTTGTTGAAGACTTTTTTTTGGTCCGGTGTCACAGGAGAAGTGCGTAACTTTTGCAAATCCTGTGATACCTGTCAGCGGGTTGATAAAAGTGGAGATCACTCCCGAATGCCTTTACATCCCTTACCCATCATTCAGGAGCCCTTCTGGCGGGTCGCTGTAGACATTATTGGTCCATTAGCCAAACCCAGCCGATCAGGGAAACAATATATTCTTACAGTGGTTGATTATGCTACCCGCTACCCTGAAGCAGTGGCGTTATCTTCCATCACTGCTAAGAGGGTAGCTGAAGCCCTTATTGTTATTTTTACCCGTGTAGGTTTCCCAGGGGAGATCCTCTCAGACTGTGGTGCTCAGTTTATCTCGGACCTCCTACAACAAATTTGGGAGTTGTGTGGGGTCCGAGCCATTCGGACCGCCCCCTACCACCCCCAGACCAATGGTCTCTGCGAGCGCTTCAATGGCACATTAAAAAGCATGATTGGGGCGTTCGTGGACACTGAGCCAGACTGGGAGAGATATCTGCCGCACCTCCTCTTTGCTTATCGGGAGGTGCCACAGGAATCAACAGGATTCTCTCCCTTTGAACTACTATATGGGCATAAAGTACAGGGACCATTAGACCTACTCCGGGAGTACTGGGAAGAAAAATCACTCTCGGAAGAAAATGTTATCCTTCTCTATGTTCTAGAACTGCGGGAAAAATTAGTGACGCTAGCCCGTTTTGCCGATGATAATTTACGAGCTGCTCAGACACGTCAGAAGGTCTGGTATGCCTAACCCCCAGACCAAATTGCAAGCTAAGTGGTGTGGACCTTGGACCATCAGCGAGCGACTTAACAATACCACATATGTAGCAATGCGAGACCCCCCAGAGGGCGGTCAACGCACCTTTCACATCAATATGCTAAAGTTTTATGTGGAACGTCCTGAGATGTCTTATAGTCTTATGTCTTACAATGCCTTATAGCCCCTTTATGCCACTGTCCCCCCTGATATGCCTTATAGCCCCTTTATGCCACTGTGCCCCCTGATACGCCTTATAGCCCCTTTATGCCACTGTCCCCCCTGATACCACTGTGCCCCCTGATATGTCTTATGCCCCCCCGATATAAGAAAAACTGACATCGATAAAATAGATACATTATTTATATTTATTAAATATAGACAAAAAAAATAAATACACAATACAATATAAATATATATAAATATATGGACAATATAAACAATAAATCAAATATTACAGACATCAAAAAATAAAAAACACAAATTAAAGAATGCACATAATTAATAGATCCCGCAAAAATTCTACCTGCCACACCAAGGGTTAATATATCAACAGAAGAAACACAGGGCATTTGCTCTGAAAAACATAATTTTATAAATCGATAAAAATCAATTCAACTAATCGATTCTGAAAATCGTTGACAGATGCAGATGCTAGCTGTGAACTAAAATTCCTATGATTCTCGGCCTGCCAGGTGTCCACCATAATGCTGGCTGAGCATCATTGGAAGAGTAGTCCACAGCAGCAGAGATTTTTTTTTTTTAATTAAAAAAGGCTAATGTTGGCTTCCCTCCTTTGATTTTGGAATCAAAACATTTGCTACTGCAAACATTTTTAGATGAAAAAGTGGAACAAAACAGTGATCGCATTATTCTTCACGATATTCTTGTAAGAAGCTTTTATTTCTTTATTAATTCATGTAAACTATTTTTTCATATTTAATAAAAGGTATGATCGAGACATTTTTGCCAACCTGCACCCCCAGTTATGCACATCTGCCCCCAGGCTTTCCACTTTGCCCCAGTAAATAAGGCATTTCTGGAGGCAGAGTGGCATATAGAGGGTATAAGGCATTTCTGGAGGCAGAGTGGCTCAGCGGCTGTTTTGAATGTTGGTCTGCTGGCCAACATCCGCTGCAGCGAGGGATCTGGATCTTAGTCTCATAGTCAGACCTATTTGAGGTCTGATTATAAGACGACCCCGATTATAAGACGAGGGGTATTTTTCAGAGCATTTGCTCTGGGAAAAAAACTTGTCTTATAATCGAGCAAATACGGTATATGTTATTCAGGTATATCAGTGTTACAATATCATTATCGCTAATTTTGAAACAGCAATATGTGCAGTGGATTGGACCACAGGCAGTCAGGCAGGCACACCAGTAAGAATGGGAACGGTGGTCGGGGAAGCAAACATGGTGAAAGCATTTAGAGATGGGGGATTTGTGGTTTTGTGTTACACAGCACATATACTACACCTAGTGTTAAGGCAGCTATTCCAACTGACTTGGAAAACTGGTTGAAAATGATGGGCGCTTTGACTGCAGCGTTATAGCAAGCCAGCAGCTAAAGAAGGAGCAGGAGAAGGCAGGTCTATACCACATCGTCTGGATCCAGACTAAGTCACATGATAGAGCGGATCTTACAGCAGTACCAGGCCCTTCATTCCATGTCCTCTGAACAAAATATCAGAACCATTGGTCAGAGGTGAATGACCATTAATGGGTCAGATCGTGGCAGTCCTGAAACCATTCAGGAAAGAACTCCCTGGGTGAAAGCAAAAGGGGCACATGACTGAGGGGATGGCAGTCAACCCCCTTCCTGTTTACTGTTAATAGGGGGCTGTCAGTCAGGGAGTGATTGACTGCCAGGGCTAGTAGGTGATAGGTGCAGAAGTGACTGGTCACCCCTGTTTGTTGAGGCCCAGAGCCCACACCACCTTGGCTACCAATTGTGTCTGGGATCAACTGCCTTACCTCTACTGTGCCCCTTTAAGTTGAGTTATTCCTTCAACCAATGGTGTCTTTGATGCTGTCATATCTGAAAGATAGCACCTCAGTAATTGAATTGATGGAAGAAGTTGCTTGGACAGAAGATATGTGGCTAGTTACGGTTGACATACAATCATTATATACAGCTATTAGACATAAAGATGGAGTAGAGGGAGTAAGACTGTTGTTTTAAAAACATAATCTTACACCTTTGGAAAAGAATCATAGAAATGTTTTGTGTGACAGCATGTACTTTATACTGCAATTCAATTATTATTTTTATTTTAATGGATGCAATTCAATTATTATTTTGTCTTACAGACATGTGGCACCAAAAGGGTCCTCTATATATGCATTTATATATATTTGAAAAAGCCCTCCCTTGACTCGACTGACCTGTCCAATTACTGTCCCATCTCGCTACTTCCTCTTGCCTCCAAGCTTCTTGAAATAATTGTTTATAGCCAATTAACTAAGTTTCTTGATTCCAATTCCCTACTTGACCCTCTTCAATCTGGTTTTCGCCCTCAACACTCTACTGAGACCGCCCTTACTAAAGTTACAAATTACCTACTTACTGCTAAATCCAAGGGACACGACTCCATGCTAATCCTAATGGACCTTTCTACTGCTTTCGACACTGTGGACCACCCTCTTCTCCTTCAAACTCTTCATGCTTTTGGTCTCTGTGACACTGATCTCTCCTGGGTCACTTCCTACCTCTGTGATCATACTCTCAGCATCTCTGTCTTCAGTAACACTTTCCCTCGCCTCCCCTTCTCACCAAGGCTCAGTTCTAGGACCCCTTCTGTTCTCTCTTTACACTTCCTCACTTGGCAAACTAACCTCATCCTTTGGCTTACAATACCACATGTATGCTGATGACACCCAGATCTATCTATCCTCTCCTGATCTCTCTCCCTCTGCCTTAGATTGTGTAACTAACTGTCTCGCCTTTGTCTCTACCTGGATGTCTGCACATTTCCTGAAACTCAATGTCTCAAAAACCGAACTTCTCATCTTCCCTCCCTCCATTGCTAAGATTCCCACATCAGTCTCCCTCAATGTTAATGGTCATCTCCCTGTCCCCTCATGCTCATTGTCTTGGTGTCACCCTTGACTCCGACCTATCTTCACCCCCTACATTCACTCTAAAAACTGCCATCTCCATCTTAAAAACATTGCCCATATCTGTCCCTTCACACAGCATGCTGCTAAGGCTCTTGTCCATGCGCTTATTATGTCCCGCCTTGATTATTGTAATTCTGTCTTAGCTAGTCTTCCTCTTAATCATCTCACCCCTCTACAATCCATCATGAATGCTGCCTCCAGACTTATCTTCCTCTCCCATCGCTTTACTAACACCTCTGTCAGTCTCTTGGCTGCCTGTGTGCTTCAGGATTCATTTCAAAATCCTGACTCTTACTTTCAAGGCCCTTCACATCAGTTCCCCTACCTACATCTCCTCACTCATCCCTAAGTATACTCATAAGCGGTCTCTCTCAGAAGGTACAGATCAAATAAATAACACATGGAAACAGCATTGCAGGTACTGATCACCTGAATAAGGCATACAAAGCCTGTTTTTGCAGGTATACATAAATAATGTATGGAAACATAGCAGATATAGATCAACAGAATAACACAAAAACCCATTTTAGCATGTATAGATCAACTGGAATTCACATACAAACTCAGCATTAAAAGTATAGATATAACCCCCTAAAAGCAGGCATAGATCACAGGCTAGCCCCGGTGTCCACACTGCCAACATAGAACCTGACCAGCACCCAAATTACACACACATAGGACTTGCCATCTTTGCCCCAAACAGCCCAGCCTGAATCAACTTTGTTCCCAAACAGCCCAGTGTGAGCCACCTTTGTCCCCAAACAGCCCATAAACACCCTGGCTGTGTCATCTCGGTCCCCAAGGCTCAAACACCCTGCTTGTGCCATCTTTGCCTTTCCACAAATCAATTATACATATATGATACACACACAAACACTTATGCATTCACTCTCTAATTCACAATTCCATTCACACAATCATTTATTGTCTCACTCATTCACACAAATCATTTACATATATTAATGCATTCTCACAAATCATTCAAGCAATTCATCCACACATTAATTCATTTATTCTCTCATTCATTCACACATTAATTCACTAATTCTCTCACTCCTTCACACAATCCATCCACACATTAATTCTCTCATTCATTCACACAATGCATCCACACATTAATGTATTAATTCTCTCTCTCTTTATTTCAATATTGTTACTACCCCCTTTCTAACTATCTATCCTCTCCCTCCTTTTCTCACTATCTACCCCCCTTCCCTTTGTAGTTCACTTACCTTGCTGAAATCCTGTGGTGGGAGAGCGAGGCCTCTGTCTCTCTGCCACCGTGCCAGGATATGAAGTAATTTTCCGGTGCTCAGCATGAAGCGCTAGCACCGCGACCAAGACAGAAGCCTCGCGGAGGAGACTGAGGGGTGCCGAGCGGTAGGGGAAAACGTATTCCTAACTGACTATCGCGCCTCTCTCTCTGACAATCTTTGCTCCCTTGCAGCTGCACAAAATAAAAAGGTATGGTGTTTCAATTGGGGGGGACACACAGAGGGCCATGGCCCTCTCTGTCTCCCCCTTGCCGAAACCACTGAGGCTTAAACGTGTTGAATTTGGATGTAGATTGTTTGTTTATTGGTTTATGTGTAATAAAATATATATTTGTATCAAAAAATTCTGTACCTGCATATTTGCTTTATTTTATATTTAGCACTGTCCATTTTTTTTATAAATGGTATAAACAGATAACTTTATTGTGCGCATGAATGCAAATTTATGTAAATATTATTATTAATGGTTATTAACATATAACCATTACATGAGCTGGAACTGAGCCAAGTCATGTATTTGTCAACCATGCCACTGATAACCCATTCTCTGTTGTGCTACCGGTGTCCCATGCGTGGCAGCACATATTCACCAAACAAAAATTACAAGGGCAAAAGCCCCAGGAGTGTCCTGCACTTAACCTGGAGATTTATGCACCACAAGGCCAACCACCTGTAAAGGTGGTTATCTCTTGCACCATGAGAGCAACCAACCACACCAACATGAACAGCACTAATAATGGGGGGGCGGAAATTTGGCCCATACAGCAAACAATAACAGGGGAAGATATGTAAAAGGAGAATTCCCTAGTGAAGACTAAGTCAATGTACCATTATCATGTGTACCAGACTAATGGTTGTTAAATGAAAAACGTAAGAGGCCCGAGTGATGAAAGAGTTGCCAATGAGGCAGTTAAAGCCACAAGTTATGAGAGAGGGTGAATTGGATGAGAAAAAGAAAGTGAGCCAGAACAAAAATCTGAATGATAGGTGGGGGGAGTGGTTATGGGAGATTTAACAGCAATATGTGTGTTATGGATTCAAAGGCAGGGATGATAATTTCTCCACTGCTTTAGCAACACTCGTCCAGCTTCCAGTAAATCAACCCAACAAACAGCATGCCGATCTGAACAGTCTATTTAGTAAGCTCCCAATGTAGCGGACAAAACCAGTCGCATTACGTTTAAAAGCAGACGGACATTTACTGTATTGGCTCGGATATAGGCCGCACCCGCATATAGGTCGCACCCTAAAAGTTAGGTGCTTTTTTAATGAAAAAAGTTTCTGCCCCCCCCGAGATATGCTGCCACTCTGTCACGAAGATGAACCCCCCCCGAGATATGCTGCCACTCTACCCCCCCGAGATATGCTGCCACTCTACCCCCCCCTTGATATGCTGCCACTCTGTCCCCAAGATGCCCCCCCCACCAGACTTACCGGTGCAGACTCCACGGGGTCTTGCGGGGCCGGCGGGGGACATCTACACATAACACGTATTCAACTTCCGGTGCCGGCACTTCCGCCGTGGGAAGTACCGGCAAGGAAGATTGTTCACGCAGACGTTCACCGGCAGCGGCGTTGCGAGCAGAAACCACCTCCGCTGCCGGCACGTCTGCAAGATGTGCTTTAAAATCTCCCTTGCCATGACTCCCCCGTGGGAATTCCCAGCAAGGGAGATTGTTAAAGCACATCGTGCAGACGTGCCGGCAGCGGAGGCTGTTTACGCGCATCGCCGCTGCACGTCTGCGCGATGCGCTTGGACAATCTCCTGTGCCAGCACTCCCCCCGTGGGAAGTTCTGGCAGGGGAGGCTGTCTGAGCACATCCGAGAGTAGGATACAGGTCCCCTGCACCGCTGCGGGGGATCTGTATCCTAACCCCGCTGCCTGCCCGGCGCCCGAATATAGACCCCGAATATAGGCTGCACCCCCACTTTAAAGACTTAAAGTGGGGGGGGTGCGGCCTATATTCGAGCCAATACGGTATTACAGGGAAAGGCAGGCTTTTCTACAGAAAAGCATCAGATAACTGGGGTAACACAATTAACTTCTAACAATGCAAGAAGCTAATTCTCCATCAGGTACTCTCATTATGGAGTTACGGGATACAATGGGGAAGGGGAGTGTACCTGACACACAGGGGACATAATACAATTACCTTTGGTGAAGATACCAGTACACAAGACATATAATTGGATTAACGATAGTCTTGATGGAAATGTATGTTTATTTGCTGATGACACAAAAATTTGCAACAGGGTTGATGTTCCTGGAGGAAGAAGCCAAATGGCAAATGATCTAGGTAAACTGGAAAAATGGTCAGAGCTGTGGCAATTGGCATTTAATGTAGATAAATGCAAAGTAATGCACCTGGGGCATAAAAACCCAAGGGCAGAGTATAGAATATTTAATACTGTCCTAACCTCAACGTGTGAGGAAATGGATTTAGGGGTAATTATTTCTGAGGATTTAAAGGTAGGCAGACAATGCAGTAGAGCAGCAGGTAATGCTAGCAGAATGCTTGGTTGTATAGCGAGAGGTATTAGCAGTAGAAAGAGGGAAGTGCTCATGCCGTTGTACAGATCACTGGTGAGACCTCACTTGGAGTATTGTGTACAGTACTGGAGACCATATCTCCAGAAGGATATAGAAATGTTGGAGAATGTTGCAGAGAAGGGCTACTGAAATGGTTTATGGATTACAAGATAAACCTTACCAGGACAGGTTAAAGGATCTTAACCTATATAGCCTGGAAAAAAGACGTGACAGGGGGGATATGATAGAAACATTTAAATACTTAAAGGGAATCAACAAGGTAAAGGAAGATAGTTTATTTAAAAGGAGAAATACTACCACAACAAGAGGCCATAGCCATAAACTAGAGGGGCAAAGGTTTAATGGTAACATCAGAAAATATTACTTTACGGAAAGGGTAGTGGACACATGGAATAGCCTTCCAGCAGAAGTGGTAGATGTTAATACAGTAAAGTCATTTAAACAAGCATGGGATAGACATAAGGCCAAGCTAGATATAGGATAAGGGCAAGTACTAAAGGAAGTTGGGCAGACTGGATGGGCCTACTGGTTCTTATCTGCCGTCACTTTCTATGTTTCTATGTTTCTATGTTTCTATGATAGGGAGTTTCGCCATTAACATACAAACATTTCGCTCTTCTGCATGTGATCTGGCAGTTCTTATAACTTTCTTTGTCTCTTTCTGCCTAATTTTATAGATCTGTCTATCTTCCTCACTTTGGGTATTTTTGTATCTACTAAAGGCTAACTTCTTGTCTTTTACGATTTTGGCCACTTCTGCAGAGTACCACGGTGGTTTCTATAATTTTTTTCTCTTACTGACCAGCCTAATACAAATTTCTGTTATCTTCAATAATACAGCTTTTACATAATCCCATTTCTCCTGGACAGCTTTTGTTTTTGTGTGGTGTGACTCACTGTGAGTCACTGTTCGTATATTAAACCACACAGACTGATGATCACTAGATCCCAAACTTTCACCTACAGAAATATCTGTTAACAAATCTCCATTTGTGAACACTAAATCCAATATGGCCTCCTTACGAGTTGGTTCCTCAACTACTTGTTTTAAAGATAATCCCAGTAGGGAGTTTAGACTATCCACACTCTGGGTACAACCGGCTACTTTCGTTTTCCAGTTCACATCAGGGAGATTAAAGTCACCCATGATTATAACGTCCCCCTTCACTGTCATTTTAGCTATTTCTTCCGCTAGTAGATTATCTAGTTCTTTTACTTGTCCTGGGGGTCTATAAATCACATCTCCGTGAGTTACTTTATTTTGGCAAATTGTACTGTAACCCAAACCAACTCTATGTTCTCCTCACCAACTTGTATTAAGTTAGATTTTATGTTATTTTTCACATATAGGACCACCCCTCCCCCTTTCTTGCCCTTTCTGTCTTTTCTATATAACGAGTACCCCGGTATTGATATGTCCCAGTCATTTTTCTCATTATACCATGTCTCAGTAACAGCCACTATGTCAACATTCTCAGTTGATACAGTTACAAGTTCATGGATCTTATTCCCTAAACTGCAAGCATTTGTAGACATGACCTTTAGCTTGTCATTTAACACTGACGCTGCAATCGCTTTCTGTCCTTGCTTTAGGGGGGCAAAATACAGTGGGACAAAAAAGTATTTAGTCAGCCACTAATTGTGCAAGTTCTCACACTTACAAAGATGAGAGAGGCCTGTAATTTTCACCATAGGTACACTTCAACCATGAGAGACAGAATGAGACAACAAAGTCCATAAATCACATTGTCTGATTTTTAAAGAATTTATTTGCAAATTATGGTGGAAAATAAGTATTTGGTCAATAACAACAGTTCATATCAATACTTTGTTATATACCCTTTGTTGGCAAACGTTTTCTGTAAGATTTTCACACACTGTTGCTGATATTTTGGACCATTCCTCCATGCAGATCTCCTCTAGAGTAGTGATGTTTTGGGGCTGTCGCTGGGCAACACGGACTTTTAACTCCCTCCAAAGGTTTTCTACGGGGTCGAGATCTGGAGACTGACTAGGCCACTCCAGGACCTTGAAATGCTTCTTACGGAGCCACTCCTTCGTTGCCCGGGCGGTGGGTTTGGGATCATTGTCATGCTGAAAGACCCAGCCACGTTTCATCTTCAATACCCTTGCTGATGGAAGGAGGTTTTCACTCAAAATCTCACGATACATGGCCCCATTCATTCTTTCCTTTACACGGATCAGTCGTCCTGGTCCCCTTGCAAAAAAACAGCCCCAAAGCATGATGTTTCCACCCCCATGCTTCACCGTAGGTATGGTGTTCTTTGGATGCAACTCAGCATTCTTTCTCCTCCAAACACGACGAGTTGAGTTTCTACCAAAAAGTTCTACCTTGGTTTCATCTGACCATATGACATTCGCCCAATCCTCTTCTGGATCATCCAAATGCTCTCTAGCATACTTCAGACGGGCCCGGACATCTACTGGCTTAAGCAGGGGGACACGTCTGGCACTGCATGATTTGAGTCCCTGGCGGCGTAGTGTGTTAGTGATGGTAGACTTTGTTACTTTGGTCCCAGCTCTCTGCAGGTCATTCACTAGGTCCCCCCTTGTGGTTCTGGGATTTTTGCTCACCGTTCTTGTGATCATTTTGACACCACGGGGTGAGATCTTGCGTGGAGCCCCAGATCGAGGGTGATTATCAGTGGTCCTGTATGTCTTCCATTTTCGAATAATTGCTCCCACAGTTGATTTCTTCACACCAAGCTGCTTGCCTATTGCAGATTCAGTCTTCCCAGCCTGGTGCAGGTCTACAATTTTGTTTCTGGTGTCCTTCGACAGCTCTTTGGTCTTGGCCATAGTGGGGTTTGGAGTGTGACTGTTTTTGAGGTTGTGTACAGGTGTCTTTTATACTGATAACAAGTTCAAACAGGTGCCATTAATACAGGTAACGAGTGGAGGACAGAGGAGACTCTTAAAGAAGATGCTACAGGTCTGTGAGAGCCAGATATCTTGGTTGTTTGTAGGTGACCAAATACTTATTTTACCGAGGAATTTACCAATGAATTCATTAGAAATCCTACAATGTGATTTCTTGTATTCTTTCCCCCATTCTGTCTCTCATAGTTGAAGTGTACCTATGGTGAAAATTACAGGCCTCTCTCATCTTTTTAAGTGGGAGAACTTGCACAATTGGTGGCTGACAAAATACTTTTTTGCCCCATTGTAGGAAAGGCTGAACTTGATGCACGCATGTCTTTTTTCAGCCTATATAACTATGTAACTACGTAACATCATCAGCTACACAATATACACCATTTGAACTTATGACTGGTAGGAAAATGCCACTTGCTTTTCCTCATGAACCATATTTGTCCACACCACAAAAAGATGCTATAGCTAAGACAAACTGGTTACAATTGTGGCAAGATAACTTAGCAGAACTTCTTTCATTTGCAGCAACCCGTATACAGACCTTGTCAGATCTAAACTCACAGGGGGTCTGGGTCTTCCTAACTTGGAATGGTATTGGATGGCGTCCCATTTACGCCGGTTGGTGGAATGGTCCATTGAAGTTCCCTTAGGGGGTATAAGGCATATCATGGGGCAGAGTGGCATATAGGGGGTTAAAAGGCATATCAGGGAGGCATATTTATTCATGGGGGAAGTGTAGGAAATCATTGTTATGCTTTTATTCTGTTCTACACACTTTAGGCCTGAATGCAACTTGAGTGCTAGGAACATATGTTATCAATTATGTGACGTAGCTATTAGAGGGACTTCTGTAGAATGCCGGTGTATCCTTTGACTGCTCCAATAGGATTCCTTAAATTCACATATTGCCCATATATAGTAAGAACTTATACCCTAACTGAAGGTAAAGGGGTAAAAATACTCATGGTTACAAGGGCAAGGTCTATTTCTCCTCCATCCCACCAAGCCTACAGTACCTACAGACACCATCAGTTCATCAATCAGTGCTGTATGTATACTACTTTGTTACCAAATAAACCTACTTAAGAAGACTTAGAAGCTGTGGTCTTGAGTGCTGTTTGGTCACTGGAAAAGTTTAGATATTTAAGACAAAGAATATCTAACAATCCTGGCTTACACTTGCCCTTGCATCCACACACTTGCCTTTGTCTCGCATTTCTCATAATTTCTACCCAATCTCTCCCTGATATGCCTTTTAACCCCCTATATGCCACTCTGCCCCATGCTATGCCTTATACCCCCTAAGGGAACTTCAATATTTCCCCTTTCTTGTTACCCCTACTTTATCTCTCCTCTTTCTCTTTATTGTTTCCCTTCACTTTGATCCCCCCTTTCTTTTTATCTCTCTGTCAGGATTCCACCCTGTGAGCCAGGAATTTGTATTCATTTGCTAGGTGTCATTTCCACGGCAGCCTCTAGAGGCCAGCTGCCTCTGCTTACCTGGGTGTAACCCTACCCCTTAAATAGCTCCTTCCTCCTCCATTTGAGGCCTTTGCATTGCAGTGTGAGCAGCTTATTGCTTTACTGTGCGTTTGGGCCCTGATTATGAGAAACAGTCATTTAAGGCAGCAGGCTGTCTACCTTAAGCCGGAGTAATTTATTGCTATAGTGAAAGGAAAATGCCTGCAACTATCAATTATGCATCTGTTAAGGACGGAAGACTAAGGAATTCAATCAAGATTGAAGTTCCTGAGAGAAAGAAGGAGGAAATAGGAACAACGTATGTTGTAGAGGAGGTGCTAATTAAAACACTTGGACTGAATCTTAACGACATCTACCAAGTTAAAGGTACATATGTAATAACATTATTAAACATCGGTGTGTGTCATAATATCTACAGGAGCCTCAAATGAAAGAAAGATGACCCTCGATTGGATGGACTCCACTTCATGTTGTTGTATGAGGAGGAAAATCATCTTACTGTTCATATGTATAATCCATACATGTCTGAGAAAGCTATCATAGTCTGGTTATATTGCTATTGTAATAAAATATCTAGCCCACAGAAGGTACGGAATGAGATGGGTATTTGGAACGGTAAGAGGAGGTTCGGTGGAATAGTGCATCCCCCCCAGAGTTTCTCCATTGGTAGCAACAGGGGATACTTTTTCTACCCAGGGATGCCATTCCTGTGCGGGTGGTGTGGGGCCTATGGGCACACTCGGGTGACCAGCACAGCTGACCCTAGGCCTCCTATGCAGGAACTGTGGAGAATGGGGCTACCTCACCGCTAGCTGTAATAAGTTCAAGCTGTGGAACGGATGTGGCAAGCCAGACCACGTGTATAATATGGCGACTGGACGGCCTGGGAAATTAAATCCAGGTCCAAGTAAGCCCTCCTCTACAGCTTACCTGAAGGAGCCTGTAATGGTGATGTCGGCACTGGATGATCTTGCTGTGCTGGTTGCAGTGGCATCAGTAATCTCAAGTGATCAGATGAAGGAACAGGCTGTTTCGGGTCCAATGGGTCCCTCCCAGTGGTGGGTGCTGTGGATCCCAATGTGTTTTTAAATCCCTGTGCAGGTCCTTCTACCAGCCATGAAAGTCGCATTCCTAAGAGAGACCCTGAGAGAGCAGTCCTGATAACAGAGGTGGAAAGTCCAGCAGTGAGATAACCCTGCGCATATGATTGCTCTGATGGAAGCGGATGTGGAGCATCCAGCTGGTCCTATGCCTAAGAGGGGAGGTCTGACAGTGAATGCTGTTTGGCACCCCTTCTGGTGGCTAATGTCGAGGTCCTGGGAGACAACACGGAGGAGTAATCCAAAGTAGAGTTTTCCGGAAGCCTTGGAGATGATGCAATTGAATCATCAAAGCGGAATTCAGAGCAAGGAGACCTTCTGGAGTCATCTGTCCGGAAGGTAGTTCGGAACATACAGAGCTGTGCAGGTGTTGTTGAGATAGGACTTTCTCTGTCTGATTTCATCATGGATTACAGCAGCATATCAGAAATTTCGGACTCTGAAGGTGAGAGGGGCATTGATAAAATACACTAATGCTCTCACTGGATCTCACTGTTGCCTCACTTAATATGAGGAGTATGAGGAGCTCTGTCAGAAGAGCGTCTTTGCATATTTACAGTAACTTAATGTATTATTACTAGAGGACGAACAAATCCGTGATAATTTTAAGGTCTCATATGGGCGATGGCGGCACCAGAAAGACCCAAGTCAGAATTTTTTGGATTGGTGGGAAACCATCAAGTCCAAAAAGAGAACTTTTTTTATTGTTGCTGATAAGAGGAGGAAAAAAAGAGAGCAAGTTTTTAAAGATCTTTTTTTTTTTATTTACATTTTTCTTTATTAAGAGGCACAATTGTTGAGTCAAACAAGTACAGGTATTCAGGACATACAGTAGAAAGGAGTCAACATTCCACAGCAGTAAAAGGAATCAAAGGAGACATGTCTCCCAGGAGCAATAGGCGGAATACAAACAGTATTGGTACTGTAACCACAGGAGATACAATAAATCTGAGTAGACAAAATCTGTAGTATGTCTCGTAATACAGTGGGGAAGACATGGCATCGTCGCTGAGAATAAAAAGAAAACAGTATGTATTCAACCTGAGAAATGCGTATGAAGTGCCAGTAAAGATCGAACAAGGGCACCAGAATGCCCGGAGAAAACGGATAAACAAAAACGTATAACAGCCGAGAAGTCTGGGAGCGGTCTGTGTCAGGAATATAAAAGGAACATGTATATGTAACATTGTATACAGAGCAGTGTCACATACAAAAAGAAAATTTGAGGAACAAATAATCAATGTCTAATGAAATGTATGACATAGGCATATGACACAGGTCTAAAAGAAACAAACAAAAGGACGACTGGGTGCGACCGTTCCAAGAGCTGAAGTTAACTTTCCCAAAATGCAGCCTCACAAAGCTTAGACCAAGGAGACCAAATTTTGTCATATTGAGACATTAGTTGCTCATTGTGCAGCCTTCTTTCCTCTTGTGGACAGAAAGTTTCTCTAAAATGTGGATGCTTTCTAAATGATGTCATATAGAGGACAAACGTGGTGTCTCTGTTGATTTCCAGTGACGAGCAATGAGCAATTTAACAGCCAAAAAGAAATGTATGATTAGCTTCCTAAAAGAAGCGGGTAGGTGGTCAGGGAACATGTGTAAGAGTGCAAGTTGTGGAGAGAGGGAGGTCAACCTGTAGAGAGGTCTCTAGAAAACAGAACACCTGTTTCCAAACTTCAAATATAGGTGGACACAATCACCAAACGTGTAACATCGTACCCTCAGATTGGCATCCCTTCCAGCAAAGGGAGGAGCAGGAGGGAAACATGTGTGACAGGCGTTTTGGCGTAAGGTACCACCTACAGGCTATCTTTTTTTGCAATTCAATATGGTTGGTGCAATGTGTGACGCCTCTCATAGCCTCTTCAGACTCAAGCCATATTTTGAGCGGGAACATAGTGGCTAGTTCCTTCTCCCACGCCAGCATGTGAGGGAGTTTGTCCTCCCATAGACCAGAAAGGAGAAAAGCATAACACACAGAAATCATGCCCTTTTGAGGAGTAGTTGCAGAGCACAGTTTAATGAAAGGGTGAGAGGAGAATACATTAACAGTGAAAGAGGAAGATTGGGATTGAAGTAAGTGCCTGATTTGTAAATATTTGTAGAAGTCCCGACGTAAAGAGCGTTGATGAAACAGATCACCAAGTCTTAGAGGAAAAACGGTGCACCATGAACTAAGATGTAAGTTCGGGATCAACAATTCTAAGGAGCTACGCGGAGTAGCCCTATTGATATGGTGTAGAGAGTGGGTTTTCCTGGCAACCTGAGACCAAATCTGAAATGTACAAAGTGTGGTGGGCGGGAGGTCAGGGAAAGGGGAATGATATCGTTTGGGGAGCCATAGTAGTTGAGAAACTGAATATGGGTGTAAGTAGGAGTTTTCCCAAATAACCCATCGGGGGATCTCGTCTCGGTAATGAAAAGTGGCCGCTTGTGAGAGTATAGTGGCCTTGTAGTAAGCCAAAATATCCGGAGCACCCAAGCCCCCTTTAAATCTAGGAGAGAAGAAGGACTGTTTAGAGATCCTCAACCGCCCTTTGAGATTGATGAAGTCATTAAGCGTTTTTTGTATATGTAAGAGGAATTTATGAGGAACAGTCACCGGGACTGCTCGAAAGACGTATAACAGTTTTGGAAGAACCATCATTTCAACAGACGCACCATGAAAAGTCAAAAGAGCGTCATCTCTGGATAGTGTTTAGTATGCGTTTCCACAAGGGAATAACATTAAAATCATTCAATTTCGATAAGGTCTTGGGAAGTTTGATCCCTAAATAGGAGAGGTAGTCTCGTCTTCATTCAAAGTCATACGAGGCTTGAAGGGGGATGGACAGGTGAGCGGGTAAATGTAAGTGCATAGCTTGCATTTTGTGTATGTTAAGTTTGTGATAAGAGATCGCCGAGTAATGTTTGATTTGGTCCAACAACGCTGGTAAGGAAATAGAGGGACTCGTAATAGATGCCAAAATGTCATCGGCGAATAGGCCGAGGATGGAGTCGTCACCACCTGAGCAAGGAAAACCGTGTATCAGCGGGTCAGAACGAATGCGCTGGGCCAACGGTTCGAGAGCTAATGTATATAGCAGAGGGGAAAGCGGACAATCCTGGTGCGTCCCATTTGAAATCATAAACGGAGGAGACACAAAGCCTGAAAAATGGACAGAGTAGAGGGCCATAATGGCTCGAATCAAGGATGAGGTAAAGGATAAAACATGTGTATGATATCAAAGAAAAACAGAAAACTTAGTAGATAAGCCACCGTTCGAGCAGATGAGTGGAAACAGTCCGCGAACAAAGAGGAACGATGGATGGAGTCCAGTGCCACGAGGAAGTAGCGGAAGTGGGTGTAGAGGCACAAGAGTGCCGCAGAAAGATGAATGTGGTGCGAATCGTCAAACGGTGTCAGTGAGGCCCTCGTAGAGACAAAGTGGAGTTGAGACGAGCTTCCGAATCATACCGAAGAAAAAAAAAAAAAAAAGTCTCTTCTGTTCTGTTCTGGCCCTTCATCTTCACAGCAAAGTATAAGGAGATGAAGGAGTTTATGTGTGTGTAGGAGATCGTTTTGAGTGCATAGTCTCCCATTCATGAGCAAGCCGCTTGGGGGGAGATCTACGAGGTTGAAGGCGGACTTGATTGGAGTCAATAGTCGGTTGTGAGTCAGGTAAACCCCAGTCCGAAAGTAGTTGAAGTCCCTCGACCGGCGTCTTGATTGAGTGTGTAATGCCATGTCTGTTAATGAGGAGACGGGTGGGGAAACCCCATCTGTAGAGGATCTTGTATGCCCGCAATGTAGCAGTAACGGAGGAAAAGGCTTTGCGTTGTTGCAAAGTGTATTGGGAGAGGTCTTGGAAAAATTGAAGATCATGATAACAGTCCGGAATATTGTGTTTGAACTTTACCTTCTGCATAAGTTTGTCCTTGATCTCTGTCAGGGTTTCGGCCTACCTGCACTGGCTTTCCTCCTCATGGCTCTCTGTTTGTTAGGCCGCGCCCCCTTCCTCTTCCAACTTTATGTCCTAGTTAACCCCTCCTCTTCCTGCAGGCTGTGACTATATTAACCAGCTAGTTCAGTTGCTGGTTGCCCTTTCGTGGTTCTGGACCTGTGAGTGCGTGCTTCCTTCCAGTGTTTGATTCTTGTGTATGACCCGGCCTGTCTGACTCCCATTCTGGTGCTGACTCCTGCCTGCTTTTGAACTACGTGGATTTCTGGACTCCTGACCTTGGCTCGTATGACTACCCGTTCTGGCTCCTGACCTTGGCTTGTTCTACGACCACCCGCTTGTCTTATGTTTTGGATTCTTGTTATTATTTTATTTTAATAAACATTTTGACCAGTACCTTTTTGCCTCCGTCCTGATTCACTGGTACCCTGACATTACGAAAGGGCCATGAATCCTGATGGTACTGGTACTCTTCCTGTTCCTACAGTCTTCACCCGGTTAGACCAACAGGATCACAGGTTGGACCAGTTGGCTGCTGCAGTACAGACACTCCTTAACCGTACAGCGCATTTGGAACCACCACCTGCACGACCTATAGCTCCAGCTCCTTATGTTGTTCCTGCACCAGCTGTTGCAGCTGAACCACTGGCTCCCAGAGGCATGAGTGGTACTGCTCCTCTGCCCCAACGCTATGGAGGGGACCCCACCCAGTGCCGTGGCTTTTTGAACCAGGTTGGCATATATCTCGAATTGGTGCCTCAGGCTTTTCCGACCGAGCGGGCCAGGGTTGGTTTCCTGATCTCACTACTAACCGACAAAGCTCTAGCATGGGCTAATCCACTTTGGGAGGCGAATCGGCCTGTTGTGCAAAATTATGCAGAGTTTGTGGTTTCTTTCCGTAGAGTCTTCGACATTCCGGCCCGCGCTACCTCTGCTGCCAAACACCTTATGTCCATTCGCCAGGGGACTAGGACTGTGTCTGATTATGCGATTGAGTTCCGTACCTGGGCAGCAGAGGTCGGGTGGAACAATGAGGCTCTAGTGGCTGCTTTCTTCCATGGTCTGAGCGATTCCATTAAGGATGAAGTAGCAGCTAGGGATCTCCCTACTGACCTCGAAGCCTTAATCACCTTCCTGACCCTTATTGATATGAGGCTTAGGGAGAGACCCTCTTTCAAGGAACGCCTGAGGAGGCATCCTTTTAGGTTGGCGCCAACCTTTTTTAACCCACCCGTTCCTCCCTCTCCTCCCGCGCCTCCTGTGGATGTCCTGCCGGAGGGCGTTGAGCCCATGCAGTTGGGGGCTACCCGGCTCTCTGAGGCCGAGAGAGCGTACCGTAGGAGGGAGGGCCTATGTCTTTACTGTGGCCAAAGTGGGCATTTGCTACGTTCCTGCCACACTCGCCCGGGAAACGCTCGCACCTAGGGTCCGGTCGGGGACACACTCTAGGTGGGCTTACCCAGTCCCCTAACATCTTCAAAAACAAGCCTCTAGTTACGGTTGTTTTGTCATGGCCAGTGGCTTCGATTGTTACTAAAGCGCTCATAGACTCAGGTGCTGCCGATGCCTTTATTGACACCTCCTTTGTGGCTAACCATTGTATACCTGTTATTAACAGGGAGAAGCCCTTGGCCGTCCAGGCTATTGATGGTAGGCCTCTACAGCCTTCGCTCATTACCAAGGAGACTATTCCTCTCTCCATGTCCATCGGGGCTCTCCATCAGGAGAAGATCCAGTTCCAGATGATCTCCTCTCCTTACTTTCCTGTGGTGTTGGGCTATCCGTGGTTACAAAAACATAATCCTACCCTCGACTGGCGGCAGTCTGAGGTGTTAGCCTGGTCGCCTTCTTGCCAAAAGGAGTGTCTTTGCGAAGTTATCAAGGTCCTTTGTACTGATGCTACCCCGGTGTTGCCACAAGGATACAAGGACTATGCTGATGTCTTTGACAAAGTTCGGGCTGGTTCCCTACCTCCCCATAGGTCCTATGATTGCGCCATAGAACTCCAGCCAGGCGCTGCTCCTCCTCGTGGTCGAGTCTACCCATTGTCAGTTGCTGAGAATAAGGCCATGGAGGATTATGTCTCCGATGCCCTGGCTAGGGGATTTATACGTAAATCCACTTCCCCCGCTGGTGCCGGCTTTTTCTTTGTAAAAAAGAAGGGGGCTGAACTTAGGCCCTGTATTGATTACAGAGGTCTGAATAAAATTACGATCAAAAATGCATATCCAATACCGTTGATCACTGAGCTTTTTGATCGGTTAAAAGGGGCCAAGCTGTTCACCAAGTTGGATTTACGTGGGGCCTACAATTTGGTACGCATTAAGCAAGGACACGAATGGAAGACAGCATTTAATACCAGAAGTGGGCACTATGAATATCTGGTTATGCCTTTTGGCTTATGCAATGCCCCTGCTGTCTTCCAGGAGTTTATCAATGACGTACTCAGAGATATGCTACAGGAGTGTGTTGTTGTATACCTTGACGATATACTCATACACTCGCCTTCTCTCGAGACCCATATCAGTGACGTCAAACGTGTCCTCCAACGCCTCAGAGAGAATGGTTTATACTGTAAGTTGGAGAAATGCGAGTTCCATAAAAACCAGGTTGCATTTTTGGGCTATATTATTTCCGATAAGGGCTTTTCTATGGACCCTCAAAAGGTTTCTGCGGTACTTAATTGGCCTCGTCCTGTTGGTCTTCGGTCTGTCCTACGCTTCCTCGGTTTTGCTAATTATTACCGCAAATTCATACGCAACTTCTCTGATTTAGTCAAACCCATTACTGACCTCACCCGAAAAGATGGTGATCCTTTACGATGGCCTCTGGTTGCGATTCAGGCGTTTGAGGATTTGAAAAAAGCATTCGCGTCCGCTCCCGTCTTGGTCCACCCAGACCCGACACTACCATTCATCCTGGAGGTAGATGCGTCTGAGACAGGAGTAGGCGCCCTTCTGTCTCAACGTCCTAAACCTGAAGGCCCGCTACACCCGTGTGGCTTCTTCTCAAAAAAACTCTCTCCAGCCGAATGCAACTACGAGATTGGTGATAGGGAACTTCTGGCTATAATTCTAGCACTCAAGGAATGGCGTCATCTCCTTGAGGGGACCACGACACCTGTTTTGATTTTAACAGATCACAAGAATTTGACCTACCTCTCCAAGGCCAAAAGATTGACTCCTCGGCAAGCTCGGTGGGCCTTATTCCTTTCCAGGTTTAATTTTCTGGTATCTTACCTCCCGGGCTCGAAAAACGTACGTGCGGATGCTTTATCTCGACAATTCACTTCCTCTTCCAGAGAAGAAGTGCCTCCGACACCGATTATTCCTCCCGATCGCATCCTGGCAAGCATCCGTACCAGTCTGACCTCCCCATTGGGGGAGAAAATCCTGGCTGCACAAAATCAGGCTCCACCGTGCACACCGCCTGGCAAGTGCTACGTACCTGTTCCCCTCCGACATTCCTTGTTGCGCACTTACCATTGTTCTAAGGCCGCGGGCCACCCTGGTAAGAATCAAATGATTTGGGGTATGACCCGTCAGTTCTGGTGGCCCAAGATCCGTAATGAATTAAGGAATTTGTTGCCTCCTGCCAGACCTGCGCTCAAAGTAAAGATCTCAGGCATCTTCCTGTGGGTTTACTGCAACCTATTCCCAATGGCGAAAGACCCTGGACACACATTTCCATGGACTTCATTGTGGAACTTCCTCCCTCCCAGAACAATACTGTCATTCTGATGGTAGTGGATCGGTTCTCCAAGATGTGCCACTGTATCCCACTTAAGAAACTCCCGTCTGCGCAAGAATTGGCAAACGTCTTTACGAGGGAGATCTTTAGGCTGCACGGAATACCTAAAGAAATAGTCTCGGATAGAGGGAGTCAGTTTGTGTCTCGCTTTTGGCGTGCCTTTTGTCTCCAGTTGGGGATACGCCTTTCCTTTTCCTCGGCCTACCACCCACAATCTAATGGAGCCGCAGAGCGCTCGAACCAGGGCTTGGAGCAGTACCTTCGTTGTTACATTTCGGATCATCAGAACAACTGGTCTGACCTGTTGCCTTGGGCGGCGTTTGCTCATAATAGCCATGTATCCACCGCCTCTGGTCTCTCGCCTTTCCTGGTAAACTACGGGATGCAACCTACCATGCTACCCGATAGCTTTCCACCCCAGAGCATCCCTGCTCTCGAGGACCGTCTACGCGAACTCCGATCCATGTGGGCACGGGTCAAGGACTCACTCCAGTTATCAGCACGACGGTACAAGCTCCAGGCTGACCGCAAACGGCTTCCGGCTCCTTCCTACCAGGTCGGGGAGAGGGTTTGGTTATCCTCTCGCAATCTGAACCTCCGGGTTCCCTCTCACAAACTGGCCCCTCGTTTTGTGGGTCCCTACCGTATTCTGCGCAAGGTTAATCCGGTGGCTTATGCCTTAGATCTTCCTCCCAACATGCATATTCCAAATGTCTTCCATGTCTCGCTGCTGAAACCACTTGTTTGCAACCGATTCACTGCTTCAGCTCCTCGCCCTCGCCCGATTCCGGTTAATGGTCGATTCTCGTGTGTCCAGGGGTCGCCTGCAATATTTAGTTCATTGGAAAGGATACGGACCTGAGGAACGATCTTGGGTGCCTGCCCAGGATGTTCATGCCCCTAGACTGGTACGAGCCTTTCATACGCATTTCCCCTCTAAACCTGGTCCCTCCCCCCGGGGGAGGGGTCGTTAGGGGTGAGGTACTGTCAGGGTTTCGGCCTACCTGCACTGGCTTTCCTCCTCATGGCTCTCTGTTTGTTAGGCCGCGCCCCCTTCCTCTTCCAACTTTATGTCCTAGTTAACCCCTCCTCTTCCTGGCTTCCAGGCTGTGACTATATTAACCAGCTAGTTCAGTTGCTGGTTGCCCTTTCGTGGTTCTGGACCTGTGAGTGCGTGCTTCCTTCCAGTGTTTGATTCTTGTGTATGACCCGGCCTGTCTGACTCCCATTCTGGTGCTGACTCCTGCCTGCTTTTGAACTACGTGGATTTCTGGACTCCTGACCTTGGCTCGTATGACTACCCGTTCTGGCTCCTGACCTTGGCTTGTTCTACGACCACCCGCTTGTCTTATGTTTTGGATTCTTGTTATTATTTTATTTTAATAAACATTTTGACCAGTACCTTTTTGCCTCCGTCCTGATTCACTGGTACCCTGACAATCTCATAAAAGTGGATCCGAAGGATAACGTCCCTTGGGGGGAACCAGGTAGTGTTTTGGGACGAGGTAGCCGGTGAATATGGTCTATCTTGACCTCTTCCGTCAATGGAAGCTCCAAAAGAGATCAGATCATTGTGGTGACGAAGGTAAATAGGTCCTCCGAAGTGACGTCCTCAGAGATACCACGAATACGCAGATTATTACGCGTGATCGGTCCTCCAAATTGTTACGTTTCAAGCGAAGGTAATCCACTTCTGCTTGCAGGGAGTTACAGGTATCCACCACGTGTTGTGCGCACATGAAAATTCCTCCATCTTGTCTTCAAGATGAGTAGTGCGATCCCAAGCTCATTGAGGTCTTTTTGTATATCAGAGAGCGCGACTGCCATATCCTGCTTAAATTTCTGTCTCATGTCGTCCAGAAGCAGTTTCATGGCGGTGATGGTAATATTTTGATTATCAGGGTCCTCAACGGAGGGAGATGGAGAGTGAGGAGCAAGGCCAACATCGAGGCCTTGGGAGGCGTCAGAGTCTTCATCCCCGCCTCGTATTACCAGCAAAGTAACTCAACTCGAAAAAGGTATTGATTATTGATTATATAATATATTGATTATATTGCACAACCCCAGAGTCCTTGAAAAGAGCTGTTAGAACGACTAAGTATTTTACATGTGCCTCTGGTTTTCAGCTGAATTATAGCAAATGTTTTACTATTAGTGATTGGGATGGCAGTCAGACACCTGCTGTCCAGACCCAAGGTGACAGTATTAAAATTCTGGGAGTGTTTTTTGATTACGCAAATAATGGCGAGAGATCATGGGGATCTTGTTTTAGAAAAATTAAACCGCAAAATAGAATTATGGCAAACCCGAAAGCTGACAATGGAAGGGAAAAGTTTAATCATCAAGACAGTACTCTTGCCTACGATGATGTATTTAGGAGTGATATTCCCCCCTTCTGACTTGCAAAGAAACATATGCGTGTTTGTTTTATGTTTTTCTGGAACTCCAGAACTGAGAAACTAAAAAGAGAGAGAGAGCGCGCAAACAAAATGTGAATGGTAGTAAGGGGATGCCTGATGTGAAGCGTATTTTATATATATAGTTTTTTACTAAGTGTTTTAAAAACTTTTACAAAGAATGTACATTTGCTTCTTTTTTAAGCTACGCGGCTGGTTATATTTTTAGGAAATATAACTTTTACTCGCTGTCTCTTAACTCTCCTGTGCTTTTAAATCCGCGAAAGTATGTCTACTTAAGGAAAGCAATACAATTGTATCACCTCCAAGATTTTAGCCCGGATATTTTAGCAAATCCAAAGAAGTTGACTGCTGCTATTTTATCAAAGGAAGAAACTGAGCAAGTGGCACAATACTCTCTCATAGAGTCCAGAAGAGTTTGGCAGAACAACAAGGTTGTTGGAGGGACAGGAGGTGTATGCAGGCAAGAGGGAAAGAATGATTGGAAGAGAGATCACGGGGGTGCTATGGGCTGGACTCCATAGTCTCCCCATGTCGTCTACTGCAAGAGAAGGCAAGTTTGCTGGCTAGAGACAAATTCAAGCCAATAAGACCATGTATTTTGATACTTTTCCACTAACCATTCCACAGTAAGAGCCATTTCCTCCAGTACTCGGGTTTGACCTAGTCTGAGAATCAATTTCCTAAACAAAAGGGGTCACCCGAATTCAAAGGGACACTAACACTTCTGAGCTGGGTTATGGGACCACCCCCGGTGACAGGCTCTTTGGTATGTAGGACGGCAGGGAAGAGTGAGGCCATCTCTGGAACTTGATCCTGAGTTTCTTCCTCCATATTAAGTGTAGGAGAGTGTTGTGGGTGGAGGTAAAGAAGGAAGGTGGTATCTCTATGCGGATGTGGAAAAGATACAAGAGGTTTTGATAATCCTGCCTGTCCATGAGATATTTGGGGGGTTGAAATTCTGCTGGTAAAGTTGAGAGAGGTCATTGGATAGCCATGTGCAAAGGTATTTTATTTTGGTTCGGGACCAGGTAAAGGGAAAGAATTCCACCAGTGCTTGGCCCTTGGCCGGGGTTAGGGTAATGTTGAGAATCTCCGATTTCGAGTCATTGGTCTTTAAGTTGGATATTGCCCCCTAAGTACAAACTTATTCATGATAGTCAATTCTTGGGCCGGTGATTGAGATACAGTAAATTGTAGTCATAACCAAGCACCTTGTGGTGGGGTCAGGGGCGTACCTAGAGTATTTGGAACCTGGGGTGGATCCTGTATGTGGCACCTCCCCCCCACAAACTTTAAAACTGCATAGCTTCTCTCATTGACAGTGGTACAGCACAACTGTTATCTTTATATACTGAGGCAAAGATTGACGGTGGTATAGGATAACCGTTATCGTTATATACTGAGGTACACACTGACGGTGGTACGGCATAACACCAATCACTATATACTGAGGCAAAATTTGACGGTGGTACAGCATGATTTCTATCACTATAGATTGAGCCAGACATTGACAATAATGCAGCATAACCCCTATCACTATATACTAAGCCAAACATTGAAGTGGTAGGCCTACACCACATCAGTGTCTGGCTTAGTATATAGGGATGCACCGAAATGAAAATTCTGAACCGAAACCGAAAATTCAGCATTCACTTGGCCGGAACCGAAAATGACCCCAAGCACCTTTAAAAACAAACAAACAAAAAAAAAAAAACTTTATTAAAAGTAACTCACCAAAATGAGACAAAAAAAAGTCAATAACAATATGAATATGATTGTTAACAGCAATCACAGTCCTATCATGCCCAGGCATACCCAGATCCCAGCATGTACTGGCTGATTTAGCATGATATGATTGTGATTGCTAACAGCATTTTATTTTTACAGTTTTCAAATATTGGGGTAATTCAATTCTGTCAAATGGCAGGATGTGTTTAATGCCAGTGCTACTAGGCCCATTTGCCTACTACTGCTGCCCCTCTCTCACTTTTCTTACATTGAGGGATCCGTTCTTTTTCAAATATTGTGAAAATTCAGTCTTGAACCAATGGGATGCATGCATCATACACTACTGCTGCTCAGTCCTCCACTGAGTGCCTGACTGTCCATGCCTGTCCTACCTCTGTCGCTGCTTCTGTTTCTGGTGGTAGTCCTGTAGTGCAAAGTAGGTGAAAGAAGAGTCTAGAAGATTTCAGGAACCTCCGCCTTTGTGAACACCCACTGATTGTCATTTTCAAAATAAAAAAGCCCTCTGGACTTTCATCTAAACACTCAGAAAACAGAATCCGTTAACCCAGGGTATATTTTTTACTTTTTTGGGTTTTTTTTTTCGTTTTTTTTATGATACACACATATGCATGCACATTGTGTGATCAGTGTCGTATTGTAACAGGAGATCTCACACGAGGGTGATTCCCCGGTGACGCTGTTACAGGGTCACCGTACCCAAGACTGGGTACCCCTGTTTGAGGGCTGAGGAATCACCAGTCATAGGGATAGCTACTGCTATCCACAAATCAGTCAGACCACCATCTGTAGTAAAACAAGAACCACTTTTATTACAAACACACAGAACTTATTTAGAGCCTTAATTCTATCAACATTCTTTTAACAAACGTTCTCAATACACACAGAACCCAACCCAAAATCCCATCAGCTTGGGGAGTACATAGGCAAGGGATTAAGTGATACAATGGGTTTCCCCGCCTGTGTTTTCCCCCAGTAGTGAGGCCGCTGTCTGGACAAACAGGGCTGTGCTGGCCGCTTAAGAGTTGCTATAATTGCAGCCACATTTGGTCCAGCTATAACTTAAAAACACCCTATGAATTATTGGGCATTAAAATACACTGCGCAACAGTGTCAAGTAGAGTGAATATGACAACTGGGAACATCAGGTTTTCATTTGACAGCCTAGTCTCCCATGTACTAGCAGGGATTCAGCTCTGCTGGTGCAAAATCACCATGACATACATGAAGGTCATGGGTCCTGTAGGACGATTTTTCGTGACATACTTTATACATCACAAAAAACAAGAGTGTGTTGTTGTTCCAGTTATGCAGTTTTCTGGGTTTTTTTGGCAAAATAAAAGCCTATTTTTAAAGCAATGTCTTACCATTATTATACCATGTTACAGGAAAGCTTATTGTTTTGGCATGTACTTAAATCTCAATAAGAAATTGTACAACATCCTACTTCTTCAAAAGAAGATTGAGTCCTATGTTAAATATGATAAACTTTATTGGACCAACAAAGGAAAATATGTTATGACATAAAAAATTGGGACCTTATAGGTCTCTTTTTCTGATGGAATGCAATTAACAATACTATGACATAAATTATGCCATAGCAGCAAAGCCAACTTGGTTGTTTTCAAAGTCATACACAGAGTAGTACTGACGTAAGAATACATCTCCCAAAATCCAAAGTGGCTGCCCATTTCGGGAAGGTAGGTAGGTAGACTCAAACCCAACAACACAATATCCATTTATCTACAAGAGAGATATGTAAGGTTAATAGGCAATGCCAAACTGTGACATCTGTGAACATCATTTTTGTGTACAGTTGTCTTACAGAATTCATAGGACAATGCTTTATTACAAATGTTTATATAAAATCTATTAGGATTAAAATGTAAGGAAGTTTGACTTTACTGAGAGCATGGTAGATAACTGGTGGAGATTCCTATCAGAAGTTGTAGAGGCTAATAAATTGAGGGAATTTAACCATGCACAGAATAGGCATAAAGCTTTTCTGAATCTAAGAAAAGACGAAGGACTGATTAAAGAGTCGCTACACCAAGAAAAATTAGCAGACTTGATGTGCTGAATGGTTCTTATTTGCCATCATTCAATTTTTCTATGGTAGATAAATAGAGAGATAGAGAGATGTAATAATATGCCATTACCTGTAGTATGTATCCAGAGGGTGGAATGGAAAACTGGGTTCCACTGATGATGAAGCTGATAGATGGCAGATTCTGTACATTGTTGCAGTTGACTGCATACTTATGAATGAAATTGAAATCAATAAGATATCGAGGAAGCCAAGTAAACATCACAAGTGAGGAATTAGGCTTTGCACGTAATTCATTTATCACTAAAGCTAGATACAAAGGAATGTAACACAATGTTTTAACACTATGTAAGCTGCTGGTGATATATATATATAAAATGTAATTTAAACAAATAACTATTGCAGCTTAGTTTTGTCCTTAATAAATGGTTCTAGACCTCAATAGGTTATAAAGTTAACCCCTTAATGACAAAGCCCGTACATGTACAGTACAATTAGAAAAAGACTGAACAAGTATGATTTGTTTGGAAAGATTGCCAACATAATGGCTGGAAAAAAATCAAGATGTTGCAATGGACCAGTCAAAGTCCAGAGCTCAACCTGATTGAAATACTGTGGTGGTAACCCTCAATGAACTGAAGCAATATTGTAAAGAGAAGTGGGATAACATTCTTTAACAACAATGTGAGAGACTGATAAAGCCATACAGAAAATGATTACTTCCAAGTTATTGTTGCTAAAGGTGGTTCTACAAGCTATTGAATCATAAGGTGTACTTCATTTTTCACATATGGCATCATCTTAGTTGAATAAATCATGACACTGTGTAATATATCATGTGTTAGACCTGATTGTTATTATGTCCTCCTATGTTAAACCATAGAATTCAAAGAGGGTGTACTTTCTTTTTCGCACGACTGTATGTTGAAGTGTAATTTCTCTAATCCCTTCACCTCTGTTTTGTATTTGCCATTGTTGTCTCTAGGATGAGGTTTGTCATGTTGTCTGTGTAATCCCTTAACAT
This sequence comes from Sceloporus occidentalis, assembly GCA_023333645.1. Lineage (NCBI taxonomy): Eukaryota > Metazoa > Chordata > Lepidosauria > Squamata > Phrynosomatidae > Sceloporus > Sceloporus occidentalis. The sequence goes on along the minus strand of JALMGF010000146.1, from coordinate 1,364,485 downwards.
TGTGTTATGTGTTAGATTATTTTAACACTTTCCTGTTTACTAGAAAAGTCATTTTCTTCTCCCCTGGTAAAGTGGCTATATAAACAATGCCCACTCCCAAGAAGTGTCCTTCTGCATCTGATTCTCTGGTGTGTTACTCTGGTGATTTGTTAATTTTGTTTTGAGGACCAGAGTGGCTACTCATTTGTAGTGGATTAGAGTGTGATGAAGATGGAAGCGAGGGCCAGGAAAGTCCCACCTGGTTCCTGTTACAGTTTTGAATACAAAATTAACTTACGTTTCTGTTCTCCATTTGCTGAGCACCAATGTATTGCAATATAGTTCCTAAATACTGTTCTGGAATAGTGAGTAAAGGAGTTCCAGTGTCCACAATTCCCTGGCAACCCTGACTGCACCAGCCACTTGCCTGGCCGTTAACATAAAACCTGGTAGATGAAAACCAAGACTTAACTAAGGCAAATTTGTAATGTATCTGTTGGCAAATCATCAATATTTTGAGCTGAATTTCTAAAGCACTATTTTTTTTTTAATGTTACTAAAGACACATTCATGACAACAATGCAAATTTACCAGATGCTGACCAAGTGTTCAGATATCTATTTAAAGACAATCAATACAAAGAAAAATAATAAACTGTATTTTACTTGAAAACCAAGATAGATGCATCTGGCATCGCACAGTTAACTTAAATTAGTATGATGCCATTCAGTGAGTGCTGAGTTAACGTGAGATGGTCTGGAGTTTTGACACAGTATTGAGATTCAAAAGTGGGACTCACTCTTCAATAGCAATTTGCCAGTAAATCTCTTCAGTCACTCGAGTCCAGTATATCTGTCCAGAATAGAGGCTGCTATCCACTCCCCCAAGAATCACTTCTCCAGATTGGCTGGAAAGATAAGAATGAAAATATGTAAATCTGTAGTAGTTGATATCTGGTTGTCAACTTGTCACACTGAAACATCTCCTGCACTGCAGCCAGGGCTGCACACTGATGTCCGCGGGCGGATTTGGGTATTGACCCGGAGAAGCAGCGCTCATCTGGCAATCTCCAGGTCAAACCCGGATAGTTCCCAGGTATGGGTATTTGTAAATAAATGCATGGATATGTGTGTGGAAATGTAACAGCAGCAAGACAGACATGGGCAATGCATGTCCACACAGTAGTAAAGATGCAGGTTTAAACAGTATAATAATGAGGTAGATCAATTACTAAGGATATTAGTAATCAAATATAGGTGAACCACTCCCAGGTAGTGAAATAACTAACAAGTGGGTTTTTGAATGAATGTTGCTAACCATTGCACAGGAGGTCAGTAGGATAAAACATAAACCAAAATAAATAATTTAATTTTGATCAGAGAGTATTTTAATATATACTGTATTATAATATATACAGAACATGAATATAATAAAAACATAACACATGTAAATGTAAACATGTTGAAATGTTTTTGCTATTATATTCTTATTCCGTTGATGTTATTTGTATATTCTTTTAGCTATATTTGTTATAATTATCTAATATGTGTTAAATACCCCTTGTTTTCATCTGTACAGTATATGTATTAAGAATGACTCATTGTCTAGTATACAGTTGTGTGAAAAAGAAAGTACACCCACCTTGAATTCTCTAGTTTTACACATCAGGACATACAACCATATGTTCCTTAGCAGTTCGAAACATTAGGTAAACACAACCTCAGATGAACAAAAAGCCACAAAGACATGTGTGATAAACCCTTACTGCTGCCATACAAATTAAGCACTCAGGTGCTGCTAATCAAATGCCCTTGATTAATTGACTATCAGCTAGTGTGATGCTAGTGTGAGCATCCAAAGAGTTAAGACTTCAGCAATGATTTTAGAGAAGCAATTGTTGCTGCTCATTAATCTGGGAAGGGCTACAAGGCCATTTTCAAACACTTTAAAGTACATCATTATACAGTGACACATGCAGTAATCTATTACATGGTTCTTCTTGTCAATGAAATGCATCAGATGGCGAATTATTATCACCACTGAATGTATTAAGTTTACATTTGTTTTTTTATTAAAAAAATATTTTCATTAACAAAACAAAGGAAATTAAATGGCAAATTGTTTTGTTAATGCCAAACTTAATTTCTCACTTGGAAAAAAGCCAGTAAATTAAAGATAAAGATCTTCAAAATTAAGTCCACTCCCCTGTGTCCTTGATATGACATAATCAATGACATAGAGATTACATCACAATTTGACTTCATCAAAGCCTGTAACCTTAATAACCTTACTGATGATTCCACTTGTAACAGCATGAATAACATAATCAATCACTTTATCACTGACGTCACTGGCAACATGAGAGATCCAGCAACACTAATTTTAAACTGAAAGCTCCAGTAGCATTTCAGTTCAATCCAGAGAATTGACAGTGTGCCATTGATGTAAAATCAGAGAGATTGGGAGTACAACAACCTACAACAGTAGCCTCCTAGTAGTAACAATGCACCAGTCAATGGGGAAAAAAAGTTTCACTGCAATTTTAGCTTTAATATAACATAATAATTAGACTTGCGCATTCGTCTTCGGGCGAACATGAAAACGAGCACGAAGAGGCCGTTTTTTTGTTCGTTCCGAAGACACGCCGAAGAGAATACAGTGCCGGCAAAACGTAGGAGAAGACGAAGACTCCCAACCACGAAGAATCGAAGATTCTTCGTGATCGTCTTCGTTTTTGCCGCGCAGCCGGCAAAATTTCAAACAGGAGTGAGCTGATCTCGTCTGTCCAATCAGCTCACTCTTGTGACGTCACGCTAAGGGTCTCGTCCAATGCCTGTGCTGCTGTTTTTTGAATTCTGAAGGCGCCTTTATAAGACCAGAGCTTGCCTGAGAGATCCATTCATTTTTCGCTGTGACTGCTTTGGCAACACTCCTGTGCTGCATCCGAGCGTTACAGAGAGATTGTTCTGTTCTGTGTGAGACTGGTAAGCCTTAGCCTGCCATTTCTCACAGTGTACTTCATCCTCACTTCAGTGCTACTTAATATAATTAATAATAATAATTTGATTAATTTAATTTTTTTTTATTTAATTTGTCATCAACTGTAGTGTAAGTGCTGTTGAGTTGACAGTGCACCCAGTGTCTCAGTGGCACTGGGGTGCCCTTGCCCTGGGCAAATAAATTAAATAGAATTTATAAATAATAATTTAATAGAGTCTATAATTTAATAGTTCATTATAATATTATATATATATATATTTGTCAGTCATATATATATATATACTATAGTATACTAGTGTAGAGTGTACTGTAGACATTCATCTACTAGTGTCTAATTTAAAATCAGTAATATTAATTAATATAATTAATAATTGAATTCATTATAAAATTATATATATATTTGTCAGTTATAGTTAGTAATAGTATACTAGTGTAGAGTGTACTGTAGACATTCAAGACATCTACTAGTGTCTAATCTAAAATCAGTAATATCAATAATTCTATAATTCTTTCTTATCTTAATAGTTAATTAAATTAGCTATAAATAAAAGTAATAATATTAATTAATTACTACTAGTGTATAGTTCAGCTAATCTTATTAGTACTGGTGCTGCAGCTCTATAGTTTGTGCTTTGTTTTAGCAACAGCAAGAGACCAAGTCAATTTTTCTTAATTAATAATCTTTCATTTTATTTCATTTGTTTTGCTCACCTCAGTCCATCAGTGAAGTGAACTTGTTGGGCTAGTGAGTGCAGCCGCATAAGTGCTGTGTGTTTTTGTTCAGCAAGCAGTGAAGCTAACTGTTTTGCTGTGACATTTTATTTTATTTCTAATTCTTTTCAAGAAAAATTGACTGTGACGAGCTGTACTAAACAAAGCTTCAAACTACTAGCTGTAGTACTAAAATAATTCTAATCTTCTTTAATCTTAATCTATAATATATTATAAATAATATATAACAATATAAATTCTAATTCATAATCTATAATATAAGTAATTCTAATTCTAAATTCTAATTCATAATCTATATTCTTCTATCTATAATACATAATATATAAGTAAATTATTTCTAATCTATTAATATTATATAACTTAATATTAATTAATAAATCATACCGAATCTGATTTAACCTCACTTTAGCTTAGTGGGTTTGAGAGCGTCTGCCTAGAGGTAGACTTATAGTAAGGAAATATAGCTTTAGGCTAGCATAGTAGTAGGCTAAGCTCTTAGGCCCGTGTAAATTCAAATTAAAAATAAAATACTGCTAGTTATTAAATAGTAAATAATTTAAATAACTTTAGCACTTTGCCAGATTGCACACAACAGCACAGTGCAGTAGTGCATAGTTTTACTTTTTAAGCAGTAGCACTGAAGAGAACTTCCTCTAATTTTTTTGTCTTTAATTCATTTTTCCTTTTTTTTTATTTTTTTTTTTATTTTTTATTTTTTTATAGTTTTTTAAACACTACACTACACTACACACACACAACACAAAATTTGAAATGGATCCTCCTTTTGGGACTAAGGAGGGACAAGCTCCATCTACCACCACCACCACCACCACCAGTTCTAAGATGCAGCCTTTGCGTCAGTCTAGTCGGCCAAGTAGGCCAAGCTCTCGCTTATCATTTGGGGAAGCATTGCTTGAAGGATCATCAAGTAAAGGAAAGGCACCAAAAGCAGGCAGTAGTAGTGCGGCTAGGCCCACAAGCTCTATGGTTTTTTACGGAAAGCCTAAAGCACCAGAAGCACGTTCAAAGTTAAAGGGTAGCACAAGTAGTACCAGCCCAGTGACTAAAAAGAAGTGCCTTTTGCCCCAAGCAGCATCTTCCCCATCCACAAGCAGCATGCAAGGTACCAAGCAGAGCCAAATTAGCAGCAAGACTCAGAGGGGTCCCAAACAAAAGCGATCTCATTCCTTTGTAGGGAAAACCACCACCACCACCCCCACCGCCTCTACCACCACTAGTGCTGCACCTACTGTTCCCACTGGTACCGCCACGCCATGTCCTCCTAGTACCTCTAGCAAGCCACCAAGTCCTTACAACATTTTTGTAAAGACAGTTAGAGAGAGGGCTACACATAGTGGGACTCCACCTAGCGAGGTAGCAGAGGAGCCTGAGACTGAGAGGCCAAGTGCAGAGTCTATTCTTCCTGCTCGCACTACTACTAGTCACGAGTCTCACGACGATATCAGTCTTAGCTCCAGCCTAGCAGGAATTCCATTCGATCTGGCTAATGAAGAGCTAGACTATGAGCCAGAGGAAGTAGAGGAGATGAGTGGTCAGGAATCAGATTCCTCAGGGAGCAGTCTCCAAATGACTAGTGCACAATTTTCCCCTGAGCCTCCACCTTCTCCGCTACGATCATCACCATCACCACCACCACCAGCAGCTGCAGCAAAACCTAGCAAATCTAAAGCATTTAGCAGTCCCACTATGGCCAGTACTGTTACCACCAGTCCCACCACCACTAGTTCTGCCTCTGTTCATCCACCCCGAGCAGTAGGAGCAGCACCCAAGGCACACTCCAAGGCTATGCGCGCCCCAATTTGGGAGCACTTTGAAAATGTTGAAGAAGGGCGCTATGGAAAGTGCAAACATTGTGGGAAGCTAATAAGCAGAGGGAAAGTGTCTGGCCATTTTACCAGTGCTAGCATGAAGCATCACCTCAGCACTCAACACAACGCTGTGCTATTGGGGAAAGATGCAGAAGTAAAACTTAGTGCAGGCAGCATAGCTGGTGGCCGTGGAAAAACCCCAACAGCTTCTTCTTCTGAGCCAATAGCAGCAGCAGCAGCAGCAGCAGCAGCTAGTGCTGGCAGCCAGAGACCAAGGCAGGTTGGAGCACTGCATGTCCAGCCCACCCTGGAACAATTTGTGGCATTCCAATCCAAAAGGTCAATGCCCAAACAGCAGGCCAATAAAGTAACGCGACTGATTGGTCAGTTCATTGCTGTTGGAGGGGCATCCTTCTCTATGATCGAAAGGGGAGCCTTTCAAACAATTGATGGCGGCTGTGGCTCCACAATATACAGTTCCGTCACGTTCCACTTTCAGCAGGAACATTGTCCCCTCATTGTATCGGTCCTGTGTTGCAGCAGTGAAAGAGGAGCTTTCCAAGGCTGCTGGTCAGTGTGTTCATTTCACTACAGATTTGTGGAGTGCACCTAGCGGCCAGCATGCCTTTCTTTCTTTGACAGCACACTGGTGGCAGCCCGGTGTGTCTAAGGAAGCTGCTGCAGCAGGCTACCGATCTTTCCTTCTCCATGCAGAAGTGATGGATGAAAAGCACACTTCCCAAAATATTCTGCATGCAATGAGGAAAATGTTTAGCCTTTGGGTGGGAGCAGAGGCGGGCACCAATGTTGAAGTTGGTTTTGTGGTAACTGACGGAGGTGCCAATATGGTGAAAGCGCTGCGAGATGGTCATATTGTTGGTGTGCGCTGTGCAGCCCACATCATCCATTTTGTAGTGAAGGCAGCAATGTCAGAAGGAACTAATGTGGCAGCAGTAGTTCTGTCCCGCTGCAGAAAGATCGCTGGGCACTTTCACCATAGTGTTAAGGCTAGCCAACTTTTGAGGGAAGAGCAAGAGAGGTCAGGTCTTCCCGTACACTGCCTACGCCAGGATGTCAGTACACGGTGGAACTCCACGTTAGACATGCTGGAGAGGATTTTGGAGCAGCAGAGGGCAATCCATAATCTTGCCTCAGAGCACAATATTGGGATTACCTCTCCATTGAATAGGGAGGATTGGACAGTGATCGCCCAGCTAGTGGCAGTCCTTAAACCATTCAGGGATGCCACAGAAAATTTAAGCTCAAACACTGCCAGTCTGGCCCAGGTAATCCCAGTGTTCTCCCATCTAGGCAGCAAGATGGATGTGTTCCTTGGAAACCGTGAGGCTGTTCAAGGTGGCACTCTACATCCTGACGTAGCAGCCATAGCCAGGAAGCTGAAGGATCTGCTAAAAGTACACCTTCGCAAACGAATGGAAGAGAGTCCCGAAATGATGCTAGCGTGCCTTTGCAATCCAAGAATTAAGGGAAAGCTAGCTTTGAAATTTAATGTTCTCAGTAGCTACCGGGAGCAATTGGTCAACAAGGTGCGTGACTGGCAGCGTAAAATGGGAATGCTGTCCGAGGAGGGAGAGGTGCAGGAGGAGGAAGAGATGATGTGGTCTGCTACTCCTAGCAGCAGCATCAGCAGCAGTGCCACAAGCAGCACAACACAGCTGAGTGGAGCAGCTGCGTTTTGGGAAGAGGCACTTGGGAGTATAGTTGGACCATCTGACAGAGCTAGCAGCAGAAAGGAGAGTAGTGCTGCTGAAATGGTCAAACTTTACCTCTGTGAAGTTCCTTCTGCGCCTAATGTTGATCCTCTTAGCTACTGGGATGAAAAGAAGAGTGTGTGGCCTGCACTCTCATGGGTTGCGCAGCAGCTACTATCATGTCCGCCAACCACTGTTCAAAGTGAGCGCGTGTTTTCTATGACTGGAAACATACTGAGTCCACAGCGCTCACGCATGGCACCTCATCTGATGGAGCAGATTGCCTTTCTTAAATTCAATCTGCCCAAGTTGGGTTACCCAGCTCTTAGCTTGGAAAGTTAATTTTTTTTCTCTGTAATGTTTAAGGTAGTTTCTCCCCCTGGTTGCACGTGTTTGTGGTGTGGTAACGTCTGCTACCTCCGCCGGTGTAGCCAATTTACGCTAGGGCCTAGTGTCTGAGTTCTGGAAGTCCGCTCCCAAACGCCAAGGACTGACAGTCTTCGGATGCTTTGCCCTGGGGTGAAACAGGTGAGCGGGTCGTCAATTGCCCACTCATTCACCTTTTTCCGTTTCCAACGCTGCTGCTGGTGGTGGTGCCAGTATCTTTTGCCAGTTCGCTTCCTGGCTGAAATCATGCCTCAAATGTCCCTAATGGAGAGGGTAGTTTCTCCCCCTGGTTGCACTTGCTGCGGTGTGGCAATGCCTGCTACCTCCGCCGGTGTAGCCAATTTACGCTAGGGCCTAGTGTCTGAGTTCTGGAAGTCTGCTCCCAAACGCCAAGGACTGACAGTCTTTGGATGCTTTGCCCTGGGGTGAAACAGGTGAGCGGGTCGTCAATTGCCCACTCATTCGCCTTTTCCAATGCTGCTGCTGCTGCTGGTGGTGGTGGTGCCAGCGTCTCTTCTCTGCCAGTTCGCTTCCTGGCTAGTGTCATGCCTTAAATGTCCCTAATGGAGAGGGTAGTTTCTCCCCCCTGGCTGCGTCTGTTTGCGGTGTGGCAACGCCTGCTACCTCCGCCGGTGTAGCCAGCTTACGCTAGGGCCTTGTGTCTGAGTTCTGGAAGTCCGTTCCCAAACGCCAAGGACTGACAGTGTTTGGATGCTTTGCCCTGGGGTTAAACAGGTGAGTGGGTCGCCAATTGCCCACTCATTCGCCTTTCCCAATTCTGCTGCTGCTGCTGGTGGTGCCAGCGTCTCTTCAATGCCAGTTCGCTTCCTGGCTAGTGTCATGCCTCAAATGTCCCTAATGGTAAGGGCAGGTTCTCCCCCCTGGTTGCACTTGCTGCGGAGTGGCAACGCCTGCTACCTCCGCCAGTGTAGCCAGCTTACGCTAGGGCCTTGTGTCTGAGTTCTGGAAGTCAGCTCCCAAACGCCAAGGACTGACAGTGTTTGGATGCTTTGCCCTGGGGTGAAACAGGTGAGTGGGTTGCCAATTGCCCCTTCATTCGCCTTTCCCAATTCTGCTGCTGCTGCTGGTGGTGCCAGCGTCTCTTCAATGCCAGTTCGCTTCCTGGCTGGTGTCATGCCCAAAATGTCCCTAATGGTGAGGGCAGTTTCTCCCCCCTGGCTGCGTCTGTTTGCGGTGTGGCAACGCCTGCTACCTCCGCCGGAGTGGCCAGCTTACGCTATGGCCTAGTGTCTGAGCTCTGGAAGTCTGCTGCCAAACGCCTAAGACTGACAGTGTTTGGGTGCTTTGTCCTGGGGTGAAACAGGTGAGTGGGTCGCCAATTGCCCACTCATTCGCCTTTCCCATTTTTCACTGCTGCTGCTGGTGGTGGTGGTGCCAGCATCTCTTCCGTGCCAGTTTGCTTCCTGGCTAGAGTCATGCCCAAAATGTCCCTAACGGTAAGGGCAGTTTCTCCCCCCTGGCTGCCTCTGTCTGCGGTGTGGCAACGCCTGCTACCTCCGCCGGAGTGGCCAGCTTACGCTAGGGCCTAGTGTCTGAGCTCTGGAAGTTTGCTGCCAAACGTCTAAGACTGACAGTGTTTGGGTGCTTTGCCCTGGGGTGAAACAGGTGAGTGGGTCGCCAATTGCCCACTCATTCGCCTTTCCCAATTCTGCTGCTGCTGCTGCTGGTGGTGCCAGCGTCTCTTCAATGCCAGTTCGCTTCCTGGCTGGTGTCATGCCCAAAATGTCCCTAATGTTAAGGGCAGTTTCTCCCCCCTGGCTGCGTCTGTTTGCGGTGTGGCAACGCCTGCTACCTCCGCCGGAGTGGCCAGCTTACGCTATGGCCTAGTGTCTGAGCTCTGGAAGTCTGCTGCCAAACGTCTAAGAATGACAGTGTTTGGGTGCTTTGCCCTGGGGTGAAACAGGTGAGTGGGTCGCCAATTGCCCACTCATTCGCCTTTCCCATTTTTCACTGCTGCTGCTGGTGGTGGTGGTGCCAGCATCTCTTCCGTGCCAGTTTGCTTCCTGGCTAGAGTCATGCCCAAAATGTCCCTAACGGTAAGGGCAGTTTCTCCCCCCTGGCTGCCTCTGTCTGCGGTGTGGCAACGCCTGCTACCTCCGCCGGAGTGGCCAGCTTACGCTAGGGCCTAGTGTCTGAGCTCTGGAAGTCTGCTGCCAAACGTCTAAGACTGACAGTGTTTGGGTGCTTTGCCCTGGGGTGAAACAGGTGAGTGGGTCGCCAATTGCCCACTCATTCACCTTTCCCATTTTTCAATGCTGCTGCTGGTGGTGGTGGTTGTGGTGGTGCCAGCATCTCTTCTGTGCCAGTTCGCTTCCTGGCTAGAGTCATGCCCAAAATGTCCCTAATGGTAAGGGCAGTTTCTCCCCCCTGGCTGCGTCTGTTTGCGGTGTGGCAACGCCTGCTACCTCCGCCGGAGTGGCCAGCTTACGCTAGGGCCTTGTGTCTGAGCTCTGGAAGTCCGCTGCCAAACGTCTAGGACTGACAGTGTTTGGATGCTTTGCTCTGGGGTGAAACAGGTGAGTGGGTCGCCAATTGCCCACTCATTCGCCTTTTCCATTTCCTTTTCCATTTCCATTTCATTATTTTCCTTCTGATACACAACCAACCAACCAAACATAACACACACAATAACACAAATAACACAGTGACATAATACATAACACATATAACACACAGTGACAACACACATAACACACATAACACATACACGTACAATGCACAAATCACAAGGACCTTTCCTCTTGTTATTTGTCATGGCCTTCACTTCTACACTCACTAGCATTAACGCTATAACTCACACTTCATACTATAACATTTTTCCATCCACATACCTGCCAACAGACCCAACTTTTTCAGGGACAGTCCTGCTTTTTTCCAGTCCTGTCCCATCTAATTTAGCTATCTAGGTATGCAAATACACGTTGGTAGTTATAGCTCGGTAGGTAGCACTAGTATAAACATTAAATAAATATAATAAAGTACTAAATAATAAATCTAACTTTAAAATACATTTAAATAAACCCCTTAATTTTTTAAAACCCATTAAAATTAAAATTAAATTATTATTTAGACATAATACATCTTTAACCAAACCAGTGCACTGCTACTAATCTTAAACATAACCGTACATTAACCCTAAGCTATTTTTTAGTTCTTGTCCAACATTTTTCCATCCGCATACCTGCCAACTCACCTAAGATTTTGGTGGACAGTCCTGCTTTTTTCCAGTCCTGTCCAGTAAAAGTTGGGTTGTTGCAAAGTATGCCATTGTGAATAGGTAGCAAATGTTAGGCATGTATTACAAGTGGTCCAAAATCAATTTAAAAATGTAAAATAATCCCTATTCTTTTATTAAACATCTATGGATGTGTGACTGTGTATGATAAACGGAGGCCAAGTTCCTTGGAGCATTTGTCTCTAGGTCATTTTGTGTACAGTACACCTCAGTACGTGTGTGCAACTCTATTGGTCGTTTCGGCAGGGGGCTGGCCTGCCATCAACGAATGAAGTGTGTTCTGCAATTCACTTGTTGATGCCAGACCAGCCCCCTGCCGAAACGACCAATAGAGTTGCACACACGTTCCTTCACGGCAGCTGCTGCTTCTCCGATGTGTTGTTAACCCCGTATTAACCCCTGCTAGGCAACCGGGAAGGAAAAGAAGATTAAACGAGCACGAAGAATGTCCGCGAATATTCGCCCGAAGAGAAGACAGGCACGGGCGAATATTCGCGGAATACGAAGGTTTTTTTCCCCCCGAAGACGAGCACGAAGACGAACACGAAGAGCCCCCTGGTGCCCAAGTCTAATAATAATCCTCATAAACTCAAAACAATGCCCCTGATATCCTTGTGTCATATATGCCCTGGATGTTCTGCAGCATACAGGCACACCAGAATTAAATATAATATCGCACAATTTAACTGTCAACATCAACTAACAATGCCAGTGATAATGTCATGTGTGATGTCATTAACAAAAGCATATGGAGATGTGAACTTAATTTCAAACAACTTCATCTTGTATTTTCTGATTGTTTTCTGCTTAAGGCTAGGTTTCCACTTGGGTTTTTGTCCTGCGTTTTTTTTCTTGATGAAATGCCACTGCATTTTCTTGCGTTTTTGCGTTTTTTTCTGGAGTTTTTACTGGCGTTTTAGCCTTTCTGTGGAAATTGCTTTTTTTTTGACCTTAGGCAGTTTTTCCAGCCTTTACAAGTTAGAAGTTTCACCCAGCTAAAAGGGATTAGGATAAATGGCAAGTATCTGCCCCCTGATGTCATTTACTTGGTAGAGTTTTACTTAAACACCCCGGCGGACCCTTTTGTCTCTTTTCTGTGGTTTGTAAGGCCTGCTTTATTCCGAATGTCTGCTCCTCTAGGAAGATTGGTCCCAAATGAGGGTGCAAATTGTTTGCTGTTGCTTTTGGCACGCAGGATCCAGTTGATGCGTCGCGTATGTTTGTTTGTAATGGCATGTTTGTTCCAAATGGTGTAGAATTCAATATGAACTTTGTTTTGTGTGAAACTGTTTGTTTCCAGCCTATTTCTCGTAGGATACACAGATACTGGGTCCATCCTCTGCATTGTAACTGTGGAAAAAACGCCATAAAAAACGCCAAGGCAAAAAACCCACATGGCTTTTTCATGGCGTTTTTTCTCTCCCATAGACTTCTATTGGAGAAAACCGCCACGATTTCCTTGCAAAAAACGCCAGAGTGTCAACATGCTGCGATTTTGAAAAACTGCCACAGAGCCCAAAAAAGCAGAAAAACGCCAAAGAGGACTGAAAAAACGCCAAACAAAAAAACGCCAAGTGGATATGGCATTCTGCGATTTCCTATTGAAGAACAGCTAACATCTGGCTGCTGCGTTTTTTCACTAAAAAAACGCCAGGTGGCGCTATTGGCGTTTCTATGGGCGTTTTTAGCTAAAAAAAACCAAGTGGAAACCTAGCCTAAGTGTGGCATTAGCAAAAAAATATTGCCATGTGTTTTGATTAAGCCACTCTTGTTCCTCACCCAGTGAGGTAGAAGCTGAAGACTGCCTGTGGGATAAGATTCTGTTGTATCAGTCCTTGCACTGCAGTGGTAGCTCCTTCTGCTGACAGAGATTGATAGGCCATGCCAAAGATACCATCAAACTTGGAATAGTAGAAGAAGCTGCTGGGCTCAGTGACACTCAGACCCAACTCCTGATTCTGGATAGACAAACCTTGTACCTACAAGATATAATGGCATTAATGTCTTCTGGAAGGAACAGCCCAGATGTACAGCTAAAGAGTTCCAAATATCCACTGGTGTTAACTGTGTGGTGGGAGCTTCATGGAAAACGCTTCCATGGCCAAGTAGCGGCATTCAAGCCTCACATCACCAAGTACAAAGCGTACAAGTACAAGCGTCAGATCAAGTGGTGTAAGGCATGCTGCCACTGGACTAGGTAGCAGTGGAAATGTGTTCCATGGAATGACGAATCACACTTCTCTGTTTTGCAGTGTGATGCGTGAGTCTGGGTTTGGCGGATTAGGAGAATGTAACCTGCCTATGCCAACTGTTAACTTTGGTGGGAGAGCGATAACAGTATAGGGCTGTTTTTCAGCGGTTGTACTAGGCCCCTTATTTCCAGTGAAGGGAAATCTTAATGCTTTAGCATACCAAGACATTTTGGACAATGCTATGCTTCTGACTTTTCTATTCCAGGATGACTGTGTTCCAGTGCACAGATCAAGGTCTATAAAGACATAGTTGGATAAGTTTGGTGTGGAAAAACGTGACTGGCCTGCCCAGAGCCCTGACCTCAACAACACCGTTGGTATGAACTGAAACGGAGATTGCAGGCCTTCTCATCCAACATCAGTGTCTGACCTCACAAACGCTGTACTGGATGAATGGGCAACAATACATACAGGGAATATTTGTGTTGATCTCCTAGGACACTGAGAGATTGGTATCATTATACTCATTATTATATTTAGAATTACTATGCATTTAAACGATTTATTAATATTGTATTTATACATCAATATTGTTATTTTTTTGGTGCCCCCAATATCTGTTCCTTAAACTCTTTTGTGTTAAACATGACTTCACAAGAAAAATGGTTTACTATAGCCTGTCACCCTAATATTATTCATTTCAACTCACTGTCACTGTGTCATATCCCAAAACTCCAGTCATGCTGCCACTGCCATACCACATGGAAAACTGCTGATTATTGGAAGTGTAGGTAGAAGATTGACTAGGATTAAACAACACGTGATTGGCTAGAAAGAAAACATGATGTATGGGTTACAAAAATGATGCATTTTAAGGGGAACCCCCACCAATATTTTTGTTACTTGTAGAAAAGTAAAAATATGTTTCAAAATAGCCTGCCATTTTCTTTTTTTAAACAGTTTCCAATTTTTGCAGACACCTGCAAAATATAAAAACATTAGGTATTCTAGTTCTACTATCTTAGCCCAATCTATAAGGCTGACTCCTTATCATACTGCTATGGGGTAATAATACAATGGCTTAGTCTTAAAAATACAGCCATACACTCTGACAAATGACAGTCTATGAAGTAATGGGACCAAGAATCAGCTTGGTGTGAAGTTTGAACAAGTGAAGTCACTTAACATATCACATACTGATAACAATGACAGACTTCAGGCCTGCAGATAAATTGGTATTAAATAAAATAAACCCCGTATTTTGTCAGTGCTAACCTGCATTACTGCATTACCTTTTTCCCATGAGACTTTCCCAAAAAGCAAAGGACATGTCTTATGACATTCTGTAAATGGCTCATAGTAAGGTAGGGTGACAACAGTCCCGCAAGGGAACTTTAAGTCCTGGGCAGCATCAATCCGGGACAATGCATTGTCATTTGAGGCATTTGAGTTTATTGAGGAGATGATTCTACTTCAGCTGTCTAAAGTTAAGACAAATAAGTCAGTGGGGCCTGATGGGATACACCCCAAGTTACTAATAGAGCAAAAGAGATTTATTTCACCAATCATTGTTAACACGAGTAGTGCCAGAAAATTGGAAATGCTTGGTTCTATACAGAGAGCCTTTAGCAGTAGAAAGAGGGAAGTACTCATGCCGTTGTGCAGAACACTGGTGAGATCTCAATTGGAGTATTGTGTACAATACTGGAGTCCATATCTCCAGAAGGATATAGATATGTTGGAGAAAGTGCAGAGAAGGGCTACTAAAATGGTTCATGGATTACAGGATAAAATTTACCAGGAAAGCTTAGAGGATCTTAACATATATATCCTGGAAGAAAGATGTGACAGGGGGGATATGATATAAACAGTTACTTAAAGGGAGTCAACTAGGATGACCACATGTCCCGGATTGCATGGGACAGCCCTGCAATGGAATGCATTGTCCTGGAATCAGTGGTGTCGGTACGGGGGGCAGATAGGTAGTGATTGCATCGAGGCATTACAGCAACACCGTTTGGGTGCAGAAAGCAAATGTAGATCGCTTTCTACACCCATTTAAAGCCATGATGGTCCTGGCACATCAATTGTCGCTAACTGAATGTTTTGGATTGACGTGCCCGGACCATCAATTGTTGTCAAGGGGTTAAGCTTTTCATTAGCTTTTGAAGATGACTAATAGATTTTCTAAATAAAATTAAGAAAAGGTGCTTTGTTTTCAAATTTTACCTTATTATACCTTATGTAGGTACACTAAATGATATCAGCCTTGGTCCAAAAATAAAATACAGCTTGGTCCTTATGGGGTTACAGCCCTTACTTGCTGGCAAATTGTATGTTTCTACGTAAATAGTGGGCCCTTTCCTAACACAAAAATGGATTTCATTATACAGGCTAAGAAATCTATATAGAAAATAAAAAATGCAGAGTACAAGGAAAAAATTGCCTTTTCTGAACACTGCATTACTTACTGCAAGCTGGACTCTGGCAGTATGTAGATGCGACCCAAAGATTTGAAGAACCAGTATCGAAGGCAACCAGGAAGTTCTGTGGTGGTGTCCCAATACTGATCTCACCAAAGTAATATGTCTGAAATAGACATTGTAATATATGTATTGGTAACCAAGCTCTAACAAAGGAAATATTGCATTTTACAGTGCAGTACTCACATCCAGGTACAGGGGCTCATAAGCAACACTTAAGCGATTGTGAATTTTCGAATTGTATTTAATGCCTGGTTCCCTTATGTAGCTCCTCATAAATTCCTCCAGGATTCCTTCCTCAGCCATTGTTTCTCGAATGGACTTGAACCTTTTCAGTGGGACTCTTCAAGACAGGCAGAAGGTTCAAGTTAGTTTTTCTTGTGCATAGATTACTGAGCTTCCAAGATGTCATTGTACATTATGCAGATTCATCTTGGCTGTTCTTACCAGGGATGGCCCTTACTAACTGATATTTAATTTTGAGAGATAAAATGTTAAATCTCACCTCAATATATCTACAATTAACTGTTTAATGAATAAGCCCCTAGACATATACCTTGATAACCTTGTCACCATAGGAATGTTCAGTAATGCTGGGAGGGGCTTAAGGTAGGGTCCAATGCTGTACTCTGATTGGCCCCTGTACAGCACAGCATTTCATTTCCTTGATGAAAACTGATTTGTATGTTATTATTGTTATTTATTATGCAGCACTTTATGCAGTACATGTATATTGTGGTATGACAAAATTAGAATCTACAGACTAAGACAAACTGATACACTACGTAAAGAGGGCCCTGCTTGCAAGCTTACAATCTAGTGGTAATGGGGTGTAGACAAACAATGTATGGAGAAATGTAGAAATAGTGCCAAACAGATATGGTAACAGCAAGAAATATGTGAGGAACCAGTATTATGATAGATGTTCCCAGAAACAAAGGAGAAAGAGGTGTAGAAAAGACAGAATGGAAAGATTTGGACTGGTCCGACTGAGCATAGCGGGTATTGAAGGGATACCAAGGATTGGTATATATTGCCATTTACGTCTGCTGCTCTCCACTCTCCTCTGGTGTTTTTCACCACTCTGCTCTGGTTATTTGGGTACTGGATAGTGATATCCCTTTACGTTGCTTGGGGATATTGCCTACGGATTGCAGGGAATTATTGTCCTGAAGGGAGAAGTCGCTCTTGGCGGAGAGGGACAACCTGAGGTCCCTGGTCGGGAATCTAAAGATCATTCAGTGTGACTCACAGGAGTTACTGTTTGCCAGTCCCTCCCTGCAGTCATGATTGGCCTCGATTAGAGTCAATGAACCCTCCAGCCTGCCTACTCTAGTGATGTCACTGAAGACAGAGAATCGTTCAAAAATTCAAATATTACAGGGATTCAAATATTACAGGGATTCAAATCTTACAGAGAATATCACTGACACCATACTTTTATAAATAAATACATTAATAATCTTCACTGCCCCCAGGATTTAGATTTCCCTTAGTTTACCCACCTTTACCTCTAACTGCACCTTAAGTTAACTTTATGAAATTAATTAAATTAACCCTCAGTCCTCAGCATTAAATTAACCCTAAACACCCCATTAACCATCACTGCCCCTAAATTAACACTAAAGACCCCATCAACCATACCAATTTATTAGGTAATTTATCTGGTGTACATGCAATTAATTTAGGGGCAGTTATTGTTAATGGGGTGTTTAGGGTTAATTTAGGGCCAGTTATGGTTAATGGGGTCTTTAGGGTTAATTTTAGGGGCAGTTATGGTTAATGGGGTCTTTAGGGTTAATTTTAGGGGCCATTATGGTTATTGGGGTGTTTAGGGTTAATTTAGGGGCAGTTATGGTTGATGGGGTCTTTAGGGTTAATTTAACACTTATGGTGCAGTTAGAGGTAAAGGTGGGCAAACTAAGGGGAATCTAAATCCTGGGGCAGTGAAGATCATTAATGTATTTATTAATAAAAGTATGGTGTCAGTGATATTCTCTGAATAATTTGAATCTCTGTAAGATTAGAATCTCTGCAAGATTCCAATCTTTGAATCATTCCAATCTTTCCTCTGTGAATTAATGAGCTGTAACCTGATCCCAGAGTCTGTGTCTGAGTGCTCTGCAGATGACTCACTCTAGGATCAGGTTACAACTGCATGATTCACAGACTGAACAGTTACAAATGAATCATTCAGTCTACTGAACCGATTCATCCGGATCACTGAAAAGAATCGGATCGAAAGAACGATTCCTTCATGATCCGGACATCACTACACTCAGTGCGTGGTGATGTAGATAGTGTCAGGGGCTTAATTGCGATGTCAGCTCTCAGAAAATGAGTGAGGACTATTTCGATGACGGCATGTGCTTTAAAACTACTACTGTGCCGGTGATATAAAATGAGGGAATGTGATAGGTAGTACAGTGAGGGAATGTGATGTTAGGAGAGGAGCAAAAGGGACAAGGGGAAGTGAATGAAACAGAGAGAGTGTAGAGAGGATAGAAAAATAGAAAGAAGGAAATAAAGTGTCAAAACTCAATTCAATTCAATGATATAGCTGAGTTTTATTACATGTGTGCACAAGGAGAAATCAAACATGTCTTTCTGGAGTGGCACAGTCCCACTATGGGTATTTATACATTCCCTTAGGTCTATATTTTAACATATATTGCTATGCACATTACATTCTTTGGTAAGCATTATAATCTAACAAGGTCCCTTAAGGTAAAAAAATTTTAAATATAACAACTAGTTTCAGTTAAGAAATAGCTAGTTTCAATAAATGTTATATCTGAATGATTGGTATACAGAATATATACTACCAGGCTTTGAGCCTAACATACACACATTCCAACAAGAGTTAATAGACATAAAGACACAATGGAATCTCTCAAAACAAAATGGTCTCTTAACCCAACCTTCCCTAGAGGCCACCACAGTCCATAGCTTGAAAGAAAGATGCAAGAGAAAGAGAGGCGAAGGAAAGGCAGAGGGGAAGAGAGAAAGAAAGAAAATGAGGGAAAAGAAAGACGAAACGAAGGAGAAAAAGAAAATGGGAGGGAGAGAAATAAAGAGGGATAGACAGAGGGAAAAATTATAGACATAAGAGAGAGGGAGAGATAGAATAAATAAAGATGATATAGTTAGATAAAGAGGAAAGATGAATATTGAGATAGGAAAAAAAAGAGGCATCGAGAGAAGAAGGAAAGAAAAGTACACATCATATTAATCACAGGCATATACACTAGTTGTCTATAGTAATGTTTCAAGTCCTGTACACTGGATACAAAAATATTCAACCAATCATTCATTCCATTCATCGCCTTAATCAAAAACAATTCTAGTGCAAAGTGTAAATGATTTGCAATAAACTATGAAATTCTGTTTGTTTCCATGGTGATTGCTCCACATTTATCACTTCAGTATCATTAAGCACAATAACTTTTGTGCTTGGAATGATGTTTCATCCATTCTGCCACAATAATGACATTTATTTCCATAGCTAAATTAGGTATATGTTTTAAACAAAACATTTTGGAGCTTACCTATGGAAGTCCTGTATAATAATATCTCTCACAATATCCACCCATCCTAGATATTGTTTGAAACACTATTTATACCATTGGCGCACAACTCCAGTCCTTGAGGGCTGCAAGCAGGCCACAGTTTCTTTGATATACCAACAGCACAGGCATTTCAATTAACAACTCGGTGAATGGGAGTAACACAGAAAGAAGAAAATAATAAACACATACATAAGAATGTTGGACAACACTGATGTATATAACGTATGAATAATTTACCTCACAAGTCCTTCAGAGAAACAAATCAAAATGAGTATGAAAATCAGCCACTTCATGGTGAATGATTTCACCAACACTGCCAGTGTGGAGTCAAATAACATAGCTTCCTACTTATACAGCCAAGACTACTATGGTAACCACCCATAATTGGATGTTTCACAAAAAATATGTTCTTATCTGTTCTTTGCTTTATGCTTGACACAAAGCCAGAAAACACTGTAAATATAAAAGTAAATAGTCCACATTGCCTTCCAACTGGATTTTTACAGATGTAGCTTCAACTCACAGGCCAGGCTAAGCCCAGTTACCCAAGTAATAAAAACTCCACCACCAAATGATTTTTATTTTACACTTCACACCTCCATTGTCACATACAACTTAAAATAGATGTGTTAACAGAGACAATGACTACTATCACACAAACAAATATATATATCAACACCAACCTAGCCTACCCAGGTACCATACCACACACCAATTTTGAGAAGGCACATACCCAGGTGCCCTAACTCAGACATGAGGTTCCAAGCACCACTCCCTGCAAAATATCTCCCACTAGTTATGACCACCAATATTCATACTAATGCATTAACTCCTTGGTTACCTGGCAAACTACCGCCGAGAGCCTATCCCTTGACACCTTAAGCCAGATGGGCTCCCGCTGCAAACAAAACATGGTGTCATGTCCCATGTTCCTGTAATCATGTTTGTCTATCTCTTATATGCCTTTTGTCCTCTATTCCCTGAATCATCAGGATCTCAGTTCCTCTCTCCTCTCCCCATGTCCCAGCTAAGAGTTCCCATCCTTGCTTAAAGGAGAAGCGTCTGATGATCTCGGCTCCTTGCTCCATCCCCTGTGTTCCTTGCCTTGTTCCGTGTCCTTTGTTGTGTCCTGTACCATGTGTGTCTTGTCTGGCTATGTTTCTAGCTTGGTCTCCCATTCCTTGTTCCTTGCTCTGTTCCCCCTGCTCGCTATGTTTCAGCTGTTACTCTGCTTAGCTTCCATACTCCCAGTCTGCAGCATCCTGCACATGTGTCAGGCTGGTAGGAGCGAGGAGAGGAACCCAGTACGCAGGCTACCTTCCAGGAGATGAGGGAAGGTTTAGAGGATAAGGCAAATCAGAGACGGTCCGAAGGTCAGGGCGGGAGAGAGCAGCAAAGTCCGAAAGACAAGCCAAAATTCAGGGTTGGAGAGATCAGGATAAACGAAGTACAAAGCCAAGGGTCAAACCAGAAATCACAAAAATCGGCAGCGCAAACTAAATAGCTCTGTCAGGGAAAATTACTGAGCACTGAATGAAACTCAGTGCCAGTTTTTAAATCCTCCACTAGATGTCGCCCCTCCTCCTTGCGTGGTGCCGTTGACGTGCATTCCCCAGGCTACGTCGTGCAGGAAACTAGAAGAGGCAGGAGGGGGCGCGCGCGCGCGTGCCTAACACAGTCTGAAGGAGCTGGTTCCGGGAAGATGGAGGATGCGGCGTGGGAGACAGTACCCGCTATCGGCGGGTACTCAGGTGAGTTGCTGCGGCAAGGATTCTCTCACCGTGGACCCTGACAACATGCTATGTCTCATAATTCTGTTTTGCTGTTTCATTTTTCAAAAACAATATCCCATGATTTCTCTCGCCATTACGTGCATCAAAAACCACTCACAGAATTTTAATACTGTCACCTTGGGTCTTGACAGCAGGCGTCTGACTGCCATCCCAATCACCAATAGTAAAACAGTCACATTTGACAACTTACATAAAAGATCAAAACGCTGAATAAAATCATCTGGGAATGCCATTTTCTTTAAAACCATAAAGAGGTGTTCATGGGATACACGGTCAAAAGCTTTTTTAAAATCAAGAGATAAAATGACCAGTATTTGTTTACGGTCTTTCTGATACCAGATCAGATCACGTATTACATTTAGGTGTTCCCACGTCCTGGGATACCACAGATATGATCTAGGTGAATAACCTTATCTATTACAGCTTTTGTTCTGTTAGCTTAGCCATAATTTTATAGTCTACATTCAGAAGGGTGATAGGCCTCCAGTTTTCTAATTTTGATCACCCTTCTTAAAAATTAGTGTAATTATGCCTCTTCTCCATGAAGATGGTAACTCCTGGGCATTAAAAGCTTCTATAAAAATATAAAAAAGATCAAACTGTAAAAGTTCCCAAAAACATTTATAAAATTTCATAGGGATTCCATCTGCTCCTGGGGACTTAGCAGCAGAAAAGCTTTTAATTGCATCATGCAATTCAGTTAATGACAGCTTTCTGCTGAAAACCGCTTGATCACCAGATTCTTGTTATGGCCCTCAGAGTATTTGTTAAAATCTCATTAAAAAGGTTTTGGTAAAACTCCTGTGGTACTTTTCAAATGCCCGAAATGGAGGACTGGCCTTCCATTTCTAAAATTAGGTCTCTCTTTTGAGATATTTGTTTAAAAAAGAAACAAGAGCACTTCTCCCCTTCCTCCAAATGCTTTACCCGGGCATTAAAAATAATTTGTTTGCCTTTTAAAATCTAAAACCTTTTTAATCTCCTTCTTTAAATTAAACATCAGCTCATCAGTATTGCTTACACCAGCCTCTTTCAACTAAAAAAGAGTTTGCAAACGAACATTAAGATCTTTAAAAACTTGTTTTCTTCCTCTTGCCAGCAACAATAAAAAAAAAGATCTTCATCTTGGACTTGATGGTTTCCCACCAGTCCCAAAAATTTTGACTTGGGTCTTTCTGGCGCCACCATCGCCTTAAAATTATTCTGGATTTGTTAATTCTCTAGTAATAATAAATTGAGTTTCTACAGATCATTCCTAGTTTTTGATTCATTAGGAATTAAAAAGCGTTTTTAAAAGCTTATGGTCTGAGATTATCTTCTAAAAACATGTCCTGGAGATTAAAACCAGCAGAAGACAACATAAAATCTATGCGGGAGCTGACCTGGCCATTAGACCATGTATATCCAGGGTCAGAGGGTTTTAAATGCCTCCACACATCTTTCAATTTAAAATCAATGATACAATTTCTAAGCTGGTAAAATGGTTCTCATCCCCTCTCCTTCTATTTTCACCCAGTAGGATACAATTAAAATCAATTCCAACTATTAGAGGGGAAGAACCTGTGGCAAAGAAGGAGATATGCTCTAAAATTTCTATGCTTTCATTCTTAACTGGTGAAGCATATACATTCATAAGACGCACATTAAAACCTTTAAAAACAACATCAATTAAAATTGCTCTCCTGGGAGCAATTTCAATAAAATAATTTAAAACCACATGTTTGTTCTTCAAAAGGATCCCAACACCAGTGGCTTTACTATCCTTTGACCCAGACCAGTAAGAGGGTCCAGTCCTTCTTTAAATGTCCATAAAACAGTCCATGATCTATTGCACACTCCTGTAAGAAAATTATGTCCACATTTAGAGTCTGTAAATATGAAAACAAAGCAGCCCTTCTGACAGAGCTCCTCATACTCCTCACATTAACTGAGGCAACAGTGAGATCCAGTGTGAGGTCTAGTGTATTTTATCAGAGTCCGAAACTTCTGATACGCTGCTGTCCATGATGAAAAAAGGATCAGACAGAGAAAGTCCCATCCCAGCAACACCTGCACAGCTCTGTGTGATTCGAGCCACCTTCCGGACAGGTGACTCTGGATGTCAGGCCCCATCCAGGCTGCGGTGCTGCATGTCTTTAGTTTCCCTTGTCTTGCTACTGTTCCCACTCCGCTGTAATCCATTTTTGGATTTCCTTATGCTCTGTTCTGTACTTCTGATTCCTTGATTCCAGTTCTGCTCCTTGCTCTGTTTCCTTTATAAGGTGTGCCCCACCCATTATGTTGGTCTCAGTCTGCAGTCTACAGGTATGTCTCTCTGATATGTGTTTAGATTCCATGTTTAGTAGACTTACGCATTCGTCTTCGGGCGAACATGGAAACGAGCACGAAGAGGCCGTTTTTTTGTTCGTTCCGAAGGAACGTAGATCAGAATACAGTGCCGGCAAAACGTAGGCGAAGACGAAGACTCACAACCACGAAGAATCTTCGTTTTTGCTGTGCAACCGCCAAAATTTCAAACAGGAGTGAGCTGATCCTCGTCTGTCCAATCAGCTCGCTCGTGTGACGTCACGCTAAGGTTCTCATCCAATGCCTGTGCTGCTGTTTTTTGAATTCTGAAACCACCTTTATAAGACCAGAGCTTGCCTGAGAGATCCATTAATTTTTCACTGTGACTGCTTTGGCAACACTGCTGTGCTGCATCCGAGCGTTACAGAGAGAGATAGTTCTGTTCTGTGTGAGACTGGTAAGCCTCAGCCTGCCATTTCTCACAGTGTACTGTGTTCAGTTCTACTGAATAAAGAATTTTATTAATTTAGTCATTTTTAAATTTAAATTTTTTCTGTGCTTTTGTCTGTCATCAACTGTGTAGTGCTGTTGAGTTGAGTATAAATGAATACATTATAAAGTTATATATATATTTGTCAGTTATATATATATATATATACTATAGTTAGTATACTAGTGTAGAGTGTACTGTAGACATTCAAGACATCTGCTAGTGTCTAATCTAAAATCAGTAATATTATATAATTCATTTTAGCTAGCTTAATAGTTAATTAGCTATAAATAAAATTAATAATTAATTACTACTAGCTTATAGTTCAGCTAATCTTATTAGTACTGGTGCTGCAGCTCTTTAGTTTGTGCTTTGTTTTAGCAACAGCAAGAGACCAAGTCAATTTTTCTTAATTAATAATATTTAATTTTATTTCATTTGTTTTGCTCACCTCAGTCCATCAGTGAAGTGAACTTGTTGGGCTGGTGAGTGCAGCCGCATAAGTGCTGTGTTCTTTTTTGTTCAGTAAGCAGTGACGGTAACTGTTTTGCTAAAGATTAATATTTTCTCATTTTACATTTTATTTTATTAAAAGTACCCTTAGTGTTTTGCTCACCTTAGTCCATCAGTGAAGTGAACTTGTTGGGCTAGCGAGTGCAGCCACATAAGTGCTGTGTGTTTTTGTTCAGCAAGCAGTGAAGCTAACTGTTTTGCGCTGACATTTTATTTTCTAATTTCTTTTCAAGAAAGATTGACTGTGTGACGACAACAACTGTACTAAGCAAAGATTCAAGGTACTAGCTGTAGTACTAAAATAATTCTAATCTTTAATCTTAATCTATAATATATTATATAACATAATATAATATAAATTCTAATTCATAATCTATAATATAAGTAATTCTAATTCATAATCTATATTCTTCTATCTATAATCCATAATATAAGTAATTTTCTAATATTTATTATATAACATAATATAATAAATTCTAATTCATAATCTATAATATATATAAGTAATTCTCTCTAATTCATAATATATATTCTATCTATAATCCATAATATAAGTCATTCTAATCTATTAATAATATTATATAACTTAACCTCACTTTAGCTTAGTGGGCTTGAGAGCGTCTGCCTAGAGTTAGACTAGAATACTAAGGAATATAGCTTTAGGTTTAGCATAGTAGTAGGCTAGGCTCTTAGGCCCATGTAAATTCAAAGTCTTTAAATTTTTAATCCCCTTTTTTTTTAATTTTATTTATTTTTTATATTTTTTTTAAACACTACACTACACACACAACACAAAATTTGAAATTGATAATCCTTTTAGGACTAAGGAGGGACAAGCTCCATCTACCACCACCAGCACCACCACCAGTTCTAAGATGCAGCCTTTGCGTCAGTCTAGTCGGCCAAGTAGGCCAAGCTCTCGCTTATCATTTGGGGAAGCATTGCTTGAAGGATCATCAAGTAAAGGAAAGGCACCAAAAGCAGGCAGTAGTAGTGCTGCTAGGCCCACAAGCTCTATGTTTTTTTACGGAAAGCCTAAAGCACCAGAAGCACGTTCAAAGTTAAAGGGTAGCACAACTAGTACTTCTACTAGCCCAGTGAGTAAAAAGAAGTGCCTTTTGCCCCAAGCAGCATCTTCCCCATCCACAAGCAGCATGCAAGGTACCAAGCAGAGCCAAATTAGCAGCAAGACTCAGAAGGGTTTTCCCAAACCAAAGCGATCTCATTCCTTCGTAGGGAAAACCACCACCACCACCACCACCTCTACCGCCTCTACCATCACTAGTGCTGCGCCTACTGTTCCCACCGGTACCGCCACGCAATGTCCTCCTAGTACCTCTAGCAAGCCACCAAGTCCTTACAATATTTTTGTAAAGACAGTTAGAGAGAGGGCTACACATAGTGGAACTCCACCTAGCGAGGTAGCCGAGGAGCCTGAGACTGAGAAGCCAAGTGCAGAGTCTGTTCCTTCTGCTCGCACTACTACTAGTCACGATATCAGTCTTAGCTCCAGCCTAGCAGGAATTCCATTTGATCTGGCTAATGAAGAACTAGACTATGAGCCAGAGGAAGTAGAGGAGATGAGTGGTCAGGAATCAGATTCCTCAGGGAGCAGTCTCCAAATGACTAGTGCACAATTTTCCCCTGAGCCTCCACCTTCTCCGCTACGATCATCACCACCACCAGCAGCAAAAGCTACCAAATCTGGTAGAGTTAAAGCAATTAGCTGTCCCACTATGGCCAGTACTGGTACCACCAGTGCCACCACCACTAGTTCTGCCTCTGTTCATCCACCCTGAGCAGTAGAAGCAGCACCCAAGGCACACTCCAAAGCTATGCGCGCCCCAATTTGGGAGCACTTTGAAAATGTTGAAGAAGGGCGCTATGGAAAGTGCAAACATTGTGGGAAGCTAATAAGCAGAGGGAAAGTGTCTGGCCATTTTACCAGTGCTAGCATGAAGCATCACCTCAGCACTCAACACAACGCTGTGCTATTGGGGAAAGATGGAGAAGTAAAACTTAGTGCAGGCAGCATAGCTGGTGGCCGTGGTACTACAACAACAACTAGTACCATCTCCAGAGAGAGTGGAAAAACCCCAACAGCTGCTTCTGAGCCAATAGCAGCAGCAGCTAGTGCTGGCAGCCAGAGACCAAGGCAGGTTGGAGCACTGCATGTCCAGCCCACTCTGGAACAATTTGTGGCATTCCACTCCAAGAGAACAATGCCCAAACAGCAGGCCAATAAACTAATGCGACTTATTGGTCAGTTCATTGCTGTTGGAGGGGCATCCTTCTCCATGATTGAAGGGGAGCCTTTCAAACAATTGATGGCGGCTGTGGCTCCACAATATACAGTTCCGTCACGTTCCACTTTCAGTAGGAACATTGTCCCCTCATTGTATCGGTCCTGTGTTTCAGCAGTGAAAGAGGAGCTTTCCAAGGCTGCTGGTCAGTCTGTTCTTTTCACAACAGATTTGTGGAGTGCACCTAGTGGCCAGCATGCCTTTCTTTCTTTGACAGCACACTGGTGGCAGCCCGGTGTGCCCAAGGAAGCTGTTGCAGCAGGCTACCGATAATTCCTTCTCCATTCAGAAGTGATGGATGAAAAGCACACTTCCCAAAATATTCTGCATGCAATGAGGAAAATGTTTAGCCTTTGGGTGGGAGCAGAGGCGGGCACCAATGTTGAAGTTGGTTTTGTGGTAACTGACGGAGGTGCCAATATGGTGAAAGCGCTGCGTGATGGTCATATTGTTGGTGTGCGCTGTGCAGCCCACATCATCCATCTTGTAGTGAAGGCAGCAATGTCAGAAGGAACTAATGTAGCAGCAGTAGTTCTGTCCCGCTGCAGAAAGATCGCTGGGCACTTTCACCATAGTGTTAAGGCTAGCCAACTTTTGAGGGAAGAGCAAGAGAGGTCAGGTCTTCCCGTACACTGCCTACGACAGGATGTCAGTACTCGGTGGAACTCCACTTTAGACATGCTGGAGAGGATTTTGGAGCAGCATAGGGCAATCCATAATCTTGCCTCAGAGCATAATATTGGGATTACATCTCCATTGAATAGGGAGGATTGGACAGTGATCGCCCAGCTAGTGGCAGTCCTTAAACCATCCAGGGATGCCACTGAAAATTTAAGCTCAAACAGTGCCAGTCTGGCCCAGGTAATCCCAGTGTTCTCCCATCTAGGCAGCAAGATGGATGTGTTCCTTGAAAACTGTGAGGCTGTTCAAGGTGGCACTCTACATCCTGACGTAGCAGCCATAGTCAGGAAGCTGAAGGATCTGCTAAAAGTACACCTTCGCAAACGCATGGAAGAGAAATCCATCCCGAAATGATGCTAGCGTGCCTTTGTGATCCAAGAATTAAGGGAAAGCTAGCTTTGAAATTTAATGTTCTCAGTAGCTACCAGGAGCAATTGGTCAACAAGGTGCGTGACTGGCAGCGTAAAATGGGAATGCTGTCCGAGGAGGGAGAGGTGCAGGAGGAGGAAGAGATGATGTGGTTTGCTACTCCTAGCAGCAGCATCAGCAGCAGTGCCACAAGCAGCACAACACAGCTGAGTGGAGCAGCTGCGTTTTGGGAAGAGGCACTTGGGAGTATAGTTGGACCATCTGATAGAGCTAGCAGCAGAAAGGAGAGTAATGCTGCTGAAATGGTCAAACTTTACCTCTGTGAAGTTCCTTCTGCGCCTAATGTTGATCCTCTTAGCTACTGGGATGAAAAGAAGAGTGTGTGGCCTGCACTCTCATGGGTTGCGCAGCAGCTTCTATCATGTCCGCCAACCACTGTTCAAAGTGAGCGCGTGTTTTCTATGACTGGAAACATACTGAGTCCACAGCGCTCACGCATGGCACCTCATCTGATGGAGCAGATTGCCTTTCTTAAATTCAATCTGCCCAAGTTGGGTTACCCAGCTCTTAGCTTGGAAAGTTAATTTTTTTTCTCTCTAATGTTTAAGGTAGTTTCTCTCCCTGGTTGCACGTGTTTGTGGTGTGGCAACGTATGCTACCTCCGCCGGTGTAGCCAATTTACGCTAGGGCCTAGTGTCTGAGTTCTGGAAGTCCGCTCCCAAACACCATGGACTGACAGACGTTCATGCTTTGCCCTGGGGTGAAACAGGTGAGCGGGTCGTCAATTGCCCACTCATTCACCTTTTTCCGTTTCCAACGCTGCTGGTGGTGGTGCCAGTATCTTTTGCCAGTTCGCTTCCTGGCTGAAATCATGCCTCAAATGTCCCTAATGGAAAGGGTAGTTTCTCCCCCTGGTTGCACTTGCTGCGGTGTGGCAATGCCTGCTACCTCCGCCGGTGTAGCCAATTTATGCTAGGGCCTAGTGTCTGAGTTCTGTAAGTCTGCTCCCAAACGCCAAGGACTGACAGTCTTTGGATGCTTTGCCCTGGGGTGAAACAGGTGAGCGGATCGTCAATTGCCCACTCATTCACCTTTCCCAATTCTGCTGCTGGTGGTGGTGGTGCCAGTGTCTCTTCTCTGCCAGTTCGCTTCCTGGCTAGAGTCATGCCCAAAATGTCTCTAATGGTAAGGGCAGTTTCTCCCCCCTGGCTGCGTCTGTTTGCGGT
The DNA here is from genome assembly GCA_023333645.1 of Sceloporus occidentalis. Lineage (NCBI taxonomy): Eukaryota > Metazoa > Chordata > Lepidosauria > Squamata > Phrynosomatidae > Sceloporus > Sceloporus occidentalis. Next base: position 1,335,685 of record JALMGF010000146.1, on the reverse strand, counting down.
GTGGCAACGCCTGCTACCTCCGCCGGAGTGGCCAGCTTACGCTAGGGCCTAGTGTCTGAGCTCTGGAAGTCCGCTCCCAAACGCCAAGGGCTGACAGTGTTTAGATGCTTTGCTCTGGGGTGAAACAGGTGAGCGGGTCGCCAATTGCCCACTCATTCGCCTTTCCCAATTCTGCTGCTGCTGGTGGTGGTGCCAGTGTCTCTTCTCTGCCAGTTCACTTCCTGGCTAGTGTCATGCCTCAAATGTCCCTAATTGTAAGGGCAGTTTCTCCCCCCTGGCTGCCTCTGTTTGCGGTGTGGCAACACCTGCTACCTCCGTCGGAGTGGCCAGTTTACGCTAGGGCCTAGTGTCTGAGCTCTGGAAGTCTGCTGCCAAACGTCTAAGACTGACAGGGTTTGGGTGCTTTGCCCTGGGGTGAAACAGGTGAGCGTGTCGCCAATTGCCCACTCATTCGCCTTTCCCAATTCTGCTGCTGCTGCTGGTGGTGGTGCCAGCGTCTCTTCAATGCCAGTTCGCTTCCTGGCTAGTGTCATGCCTCAAATGTCCCTAATGGTAAGGGCAGTTTCTCCCCCCTGGCTGCGTTTGTTTGCGGTGTGGCAACGCCTGCTACCTCCGCCGGTGTAGCCAGCTTACGCTAGGGCCTTGTGTCTGAGTTCTGGAAGTCCGCTCCCAAACGCCAAGGACTGACAGTGTTTGGATGCTTTGCTCTGGGGTGGAACAGGTGAGCGGGTCGTCAATTGCCCACTCATTCGCTTTTCCCAATGCTGCTGCTGCTGGTGGTGCCAGCGTCTCTTCAATGCCAGTTCCCTTCCTGGCTAGTGTCATGCCTTAAATGTCCCTAATGTTAAGGGCAGTTTCTCCCCCCTGGCTGCGTCTGTTTGCGGTGTGGCAACGCCTGCTACCTCCGTCGGTGTAGCCAGCTTACGCTAGGGCCTTGTGTCTGAGTTCTGGAAGTCCGCTCCCAAACGCCAAGGACTGACAGTGTTTGGATGCTTTGCTCTGGGGTGAAACAGGTGAGTGGGTCGCCAATTGCCCACTCATTCGCCTTTTCCATTTTTCATTGCTGCTGGTGGTGGTGCCAGCGTCTCTTTTCTGCCAGTTCACTTCCTGGCTAGAGTCATGCCCAAAATGTCCCTAATGGTAAGGGTAAATTCTCCCCCCCGGCTGCGTCTGTTTGCGGTGTGGCAACGCCTGCTACTTCCGCCGGTGTAGCCAGCTTACGCTAGGGCCTTGTGTCTGAGCTCTGGAAGTCCGCTGCCAAACGTCTAGGACTGACAGTTGTTTGGATGCTTTGCCCTGGGTGAAACAGGTGAGTGGGTCGCCAATTGCCCACTCATTCGCCTTTCCCAATGCTGCTGCTGCTGGTGGTGGTGCCAGCATCTCTTTTCTGCCAGTTTGCTTCCTGGCTAGAGTTATGCCCAAAATGTCCCTAATGGTAAGGGTAGTTTCTCCCCCCTGGTTGCCTCTGTTTGCGGTGTGGCAACGCCTGCTACCTCCGCCGGAGTGGCCAGCTTACGCTAGAGCCTAGTGTCTGAGCTCTGAAAGTCTGCTGCCAAACGTCTAAGACTGACAGTGTTTGGGTGCTTTGCCCTGGGGTGAAAGAGGTGAGCGGGTCGCCAATTGCCCACTCATTCGCCTTTCCCATTTTTCAATGCTGCTGGTGGTGGTGGTGGTGGTGCCAGAATCTCTTCTCTGCCAGTTCGCTTCCTGGCTAGAGTCATGCCCAAAATGTCCCTAATGGTAAGGGTAGTTTCTCCCCCCTGGCTGCCTCTGTCTGCGGTGTGGCAACGCCTGCTGCCTCTGCCGGAGTGGCCATCTTACGCTAGGGCCTAGTGTCTGAGCTCTGGAAGTCTGCTGCCAAATGTCTAAGACTGACAGTGTTTGGGTGCTTTGCCCTGGGGTGAAACAGGTGAGTGGGTCGCCAATTGCCCACTCATTCGCCTTTCCCATTTTTCAATGCTGCTGGTGGTGCCAGCATCTCTTCTCTGCCAGTTCGCTTCCTGGCTAGAGTCATGCCCAAAATGTCCCTAATGGTAAGGGCAGTTTCTCCCCCCTGGCTGCGTCTGTTTGCGGTGTGGCAATGCCTGCTACCTCCGCCGGAGTAGCCAGCTTACGCTAGGGCCTTGTGTCTGAGCTCTGGAAGTCTGCTGCCAAACGTCTAAGACTGACAGTGTTTGGATGCTTTGCTCTGGGGTGAAACAGGTGAGTGGGTCGCCAATTGCCCACTCATTCGCCTTTTCCATTTCCTTTTCCATTTCATTATTTTCCTTCTGATACACAACCAACCAAACACAACACACACATAACACATATAACACAGTGACATAACACATAACACACATAACACACACACTTACAATGCACAAATCACAAGGACCTTTCCTCTTGTTATTTGTCCTGGCCTTCACTTCTACACTCACTAGCATTAACGCTATAACTCACACTTCATCCTATAACATTTTTCCATCCACATACCTGTCAACAGACCCAACTTTTTCAGGGACAGTCCTGCTTTTTTCCAGTCCTGTCCCATCTAATTTAGCTAAACTAGGTATGCAAATACACGTAGGTAGTTATAGCTCGGTAGGTAGCACTAGTATAAACATTAAATAAATATAATAAAGTACTAAATAATAAATCTAACTTTAAAATACATTTAAATAAACCCCTAATTTTTTTTAAAAAACCCATTAAAATTAAAATTAAATTATTATTTAGACATAATACATCTTTAACCAAACCAGTGCACTGCTACTAATCTTAAACATAACTGTACATTAACCCTAAGCTATTTTTTAGTTCATTTTTCCATCCGTATACCTGCCAACACATCCAAGATTTTGGTGGACAGTCCTGCTTTTTTCCAGTCCTGTCCAGTAAAAGTTGGTTGGTTGCAAAGTATGTCATTGTAAATAGGTAGCAAATGTTAGGCATGTATTACAAATGGTCCAAAATCTATTTAAAAATGTAAAATAATCCCTATTCTTTTATTAAACATCTATGATGTGTGACTGTGTATGATAAAAAGGAGGCCAAGTTCCTTGGAGCATTTGTCTAGGTCATTTTGTGTACAGTACACCTCGGTACGTGTGTGCAACTCTATTGGTCGTTTCGGCAGGGGGCTCGCCTGCCATCAACGAATGAAGTGCGTTCTGCAATTCACTCGTTGATGCCAGACCAGCCCCCTGCTGAAACGACCAATAGAGTTGCACACACGTACCTTCACGGCAGCTGCTGCTGCTCCGATCTGTTGTTAACCCCGTATTAACCCCTGCTAGGCAACCGGGAGGGAAACGAAGATCAAACTAGCACGAAGATAAAGCTGTTAAGATCTTGCAAGGTGCCTTCCCAAATAAAAAAATATATCATTGATAAATCTTTTATACGTCACCAGATGCCTTCATGGAATCTCCATCATATATAGTAGAATTTTCCCAAGCAGCCATAAATAAATTTGCATAGCTTGGGGCAAATCTGGTGCCCATAGCTGTACCCCTTTGTTGAAGGAAATTTTTTTTTCCAAAAAATAAATAACTGTACTGTAAAAGCAGTTGTATGCCTTCAATAATAAAATCTACTTGATCCGGCTGGAGTTTATGTGTGATTTTCAAAATATCACATACTGCCTTACATCCTATCTCATGATCAATGATAGTGTATAAGCTTGTCACATCACAGGTGACCAAAAATAGCGAGGTTCTCATTTCGCTTCATGTAATAAAATGTCCTTAGTATCCTTCAAGTAAGATTTTTGTTCTATCACAAAAGGTTGTAAAAGGTGATCAATATATTCAGAAAGTCTCGATGTTAATGAATTTATTCCAGATACTATTGGTCTTCCTGGAGGGTTCACTGCGTCTTTATGTATTTTAGGCAGTAGATAAAATACTGGAATCCTGGGATTTGTAATAGATAAATAATTATATTCTTGGCGGTTTAAAATGCCCTAGTGTAAACCTTTATCTAAGAATGTTACTAATATTTTCTTATAATCACTAGTAGGATCCTTATTTAATTTTATATATACCTCTCTATCATTAAGTTGTCTTATTGGCTCTTCTACATATTTTGGTCCGATTGTAGATCTTTTAGTGCTTCATATTGTTTTTTAGTTAAATTATACTTATATTTACATTCCAATTTCTCCACATCCTCCATATACAGTCTTGGAAAAAAGTGGATTTCTCTTTAAACTGGGTATGAAAATATTTTTTAGCACTTGATCACTTGCATGATTCTTTTCTATTGCTGTCTTGGAAAAATATTTCTTCAAACATAAATTGCGAATAAATTTGTTTAAATCAATAAATATATTAAAAATATTTGCTTTTTGTGTGGGTGCATATTTTAATCCTTAATTTTAATCTGTAATATGGTCCTTATTTAATTTTGTTTGTCTGAGATTAAAAATTCCTATCTGGAATCTCCTGTCTCTCTTCCTTAGCTCCCTTATTTGAAGCTCTTCCTTTTCCCTTTCATCTAGGTCCCCTAGGTTTTAAAGGGGGTTCTCCGGGCATTGAACTGTCTTTCTCTCTACCCCATATGTGTTACTTATTTGAGTGGGTGAAGGTGTCTGTATTGTGTCTTTCTTATTGTGCTTAAAGTGGTCTCTTCTCTTTAGTTGTTCAATGTTAATAAAACTCTTTACTATTTATAGTTCTATATTTAGGGGACTCTTCATGTCTTGGCCTTTGTGTATATTAAAATCTGTGTGTCCTCTGTGTATTCAGTGTTGCTTGGTGTTCTCTCTTGTGTATATATGTATTGTGTTTATTAAAGTCCCTAATTTTATCATTTTTATAATCATCTTTATCTCGAATATATTTGTCTTTAATATCTCTTTTATTCATTTCTATATATATATCTTATTGAGGGTCTCATTTCTATGTTTAACAATGAGTTGCATTAATTTGATAGTGGCCCTTTTTAAAATATCATTCCATCTGCTATTTTTATTTATAGATTTTTGTATTTCTTATGGTCCTGGAGCCCATTCTGGTATCGCTAGGGTTAATCCAAGCGATTTTCCATAGCAGTAACGCAAGGGTTAATAAAATTGGCTTGAGATGGATTGATGAACGAGACACTGATTTACCATATTATGAACTTGATTATTTAATTACGAAGATTAATACTTAAGGAGGAGGAGAGAGCTGAATGTCACGCCCCTGATGAAGCAGTTTTGCGAAACGCGTAATGCGCATTGACGTCAGAGGAGACGGGAGGAAGCTGCATAGACGCACACAACATAGAGACTGTCTGTAGGGATACTCTTATGGTGAAGCTGTAACTGGAACAGCCACAAAGACACCTAATTTTAAGACATTTTACGTAATCAAGTTGCTTTTATTTTTTATTTATGATTAAAGTTTATCTATTACTAAGTACCTCCCGGTCTTCTCTGCTTCGGATCTCTAGTTGCAAGAGTCGCTACAAATTGAGCGATCTCTCCATCACTCTACATATGGGCATATTATTGCCCTTCATATTGTAAGGGGCTCTCATACTATATATTTTTCTCTTTACGTATTACCCTATGTATGTTCTTCTTCCTTTTTGTTTTCTATGATATTGGGACTCCCTACTAGGGTGACCAGACTTTATTTCTGCCATTCAGGGACACACTGTGAAGTGCATGAGATCACAGACACACAGGTGTGTATATATATATATATTATATATTAAGCCAGTATCCCAAACTCATGCTGAAGAATCCCATTAAGGATGAAACAGCATGTCTGAGCCTCAACCAGCTGGACATCGACAACCAGGTCTCCCTCCTGGAACAACTGCTAGACGAGGCCGTATGGACCCCCACTAAACCCCATCGACCACGGCGGGGAAGATCCTCCCCCACCAGGGGGAGGAGGCGGTAACTAGTGCCTCTGTTTGAGCTAACCTTCTTTTTACTCCCAACTAATGGCGTCAATTTCTATTTTCTCCATTAATGTGAGGAGCATGTTCCAGAGGAGCGGTTTACTAACCTTCCTTTCTTCCCAGCAGTGTGATGTATATATGTTGCAGGAATGTGCTTTACCCTTCTCTCGTTCTTATCCCCATCTATGCAGGGAATGGTCTCACAGCCCGTCCTTCTGGTCTGGCGGTAATGGCTGCAAGTCGGCGGCGGTTGCTAATCTGATCCGAGGAGCCAACTTCACTGTGGACGCTGTCCAGGAGCTGGTCTGCGGCAGACTTCTAGTCGTGGACGGATCCTGGGCAGGGGAGCCTGTCAGGCTCATCACCGTGTATGCCTCCCCCGAAAAGAAGCAACGCCTGGGGCTACTCCAGACCACCACCAGGACCATAGTGATGGGCGGAGACTTCAAATGCCCGATCGAGGAAGGAGGGCGCACTTCCAGCCAAACCTGGACGTGAATTCCAAACTGCTCAGAGAGATTGTCACAGAGGCATCCTTAAGGGACGCTATGGGCTCCATCGGGACCGGCTCCGTGAACTATTCTTGGAGCCAGCCGGATGGCTCTGTGCGTTCCCGGATAGACTTTGTGTTCACCACTTTCTCATTTATTGTTACCCCTGATTCACTACCGTTTAGGGTGTAAAGTGCTTGTGCATTCCTTACCCCGAAGTGCTTAACTTTGCATTTATCTAGATTAAATTTAATCTGCCATTTATGTGCCCAGTCCCCTAGTCTAAATCCCTCTGCAGCAGTAATATCCTGCTCACATTGTACTATTTTACAGAGTTTAGTGTCATCTGCAAACACAGAAACATGACTTTCAATGCCTATTGCAAGATCATTTATAAATATGTTGAATAAAATAGAATTCTTACCTGGGAATTTCTTTTCTTTGTCCATTTCCAGGTGGCACTAAGGAGAGATAGTCTCCGCCCCTCAGGAAAGGCAGGGTACCTATTAAAGATTTGGAACCTCCCCAAATCCACAGTTACTTAAAAAGACTACATACTACAGTTTGGCCATCCTAGGTGTAATAGAGCAGATGCAGGAGATCTATTTATGGTCTTTAGTGTTAAGGTATAGACAAGATCAAATATTCTAGACCAAATTTCTTTAACTCCCTGGCAATTCCACCATATATGGAGAAAACTCCCCTTTTCCAATCTACATCGCCAACACAAGTCAGAACAATTAGGGTACATCTTGTCAGTAGCGTACCTAGCGGGGGGCGGTCCTCACCGGGTGCCGCTCATCAGGGGAGTGCCAACTTGCCGGCACCCGGCACCCCTCCAGAGACGGACAGTAATGTCGCTTCTCTTCTTCAGTTCTTCTGTCTTCTTCCGGTTCAGAGGGCACGGACAGCGCTGGGCGGGCTTCAGTGTTGTGCGCCGGGATCTGACAACAAACCCCGGTGCACAGCAGCTGTTGCCGCGCGGATCGCAAGGGAGCGGTATCGGAGGTCTTTAGCAGACCTCCGGCTCCCTTGAGTGATTTTAAGCCAGTTCAAGGATCTCCCTTGAACCCGGCTTAAAATCACTCAAGGGAGCCGGAGGTCTGTTAAAGACCTCCGATACCGCTCCCTTGCGATCCGCGCGGCAACAGCTGCTGTGCACCGGGGTTTGTTGTCAGATCCCGGCGCACAACACTGAAGCCACGCCCAGCGCTGTCCTTGCCCTCTGAACCGGAAGAAGACAGAAGAACTGAAGAAGAGAAGCGAAGAGGAGGAAAAGGAGCTGTAAGGCGAAAAGAGGAAAGGTAGGAAAGCATTCAGTGAGAGTGACAGTGGATTGGTATATGTGTGGATTGGTATATGTGTGGATTGGTAAGTGTGTGAGAGTGATGGGTGTTATGCTGTACCATTTCCAATGTCTTTTTCATGATATAATTATGCTCTAAAAGTACATCATAACTCCCATCACTCTATACTGTTACATACAGTGGCAGAGCTGGGAGACAGAGGCCTTGCACCCCCACCCCCGAACTCCTGAAAGGTAAGTGAACTTCAAAGAGGGAGAGGGTAGATAGTTAGGAGGGGGTAGATGGGGAGACGGGAGTGAGACGGGGGATAGGGGGCAGATAGGGAGAAGGGAGTGAGAAGGGGTAGATAGGGCAGAAGGGAGTGAAAAGGGGTAGATAGGGCAATCATACTCCTATCATGCCAAGTCTGCGAGTACATCCTGGAATCTGGGTATGCCTGGGCATGATAGGAATGTGATTGCTGTTATCAATCATATATATATATAAATAATATTGTTATTTAATTGTTTTGTCCTATTTTGGTGTGTTACTTACTTTAAATAAAAGTGTTAGATTTTTTTTATGGTGTGGGGAGGTCATATTCCATTTCGGCCAGGTAAATGCTGCATTTTCGGTTTCAGTCCAGAATTCGTTTCGGTGCATCCCTACTACTAATAAAGTGGTAGGCCTACACCACATCAATGTTTGGCTTAGTATATAGTGATTGGGGTTATGCTGCACTATTGTCAATGTCTGGCTCAATGTATAGTGATAGGGATTATGCTGTACCACCGTCAATGTGTGCCTCAGTAAATAGTGATAGGTGTTATGCTGTACCACCGTCATTGTCTGCCTCAGTATATAGTGGTAGGTGTTATGCTGTACCACCGTCAATTTCTGCCTCAGTATATAGTGATAAGTGTCATGCTGTACCACCTTCAATGTCTGCCTCAGTATATAATGATAACAGTAATGCTGTACCACCTTCAGTGTCTGCGCCGGTATATAACGGTAGAAGCTATGCAGTTTTAAAGTGTGTGTGTGGAGGGGTGCCACATACAGGATCCCCCCCAGGTGCCAAATACTCTAGGTACGCCCCTGCATCTTGTGTAACCTCGAGGGGACCAAATACCACCTGTTCAAAATTTTGAATTGGGTTTCTGCCAAAGATAAAGAATGGATAGATTAGTAACATCGAATAAAGATTTTTGCCAATTAACCAAATCAATCTCTATATTTAGTTCTCTTTCCTAGATAGCTATAGTCTGTATATTTCTTGCTACTAGAATAGAGACAGAATTAATTAAATATCTGCTTTTAGATAACACTGTCTACAGTTTTTCCTGAGTTCGTAGCATTGTGTCTTGATTACCTTTTATTATCTCTTTTAATAAAAAGTTTTTAATCCTCAAATATTTAAAGATATTAGAACTATTCAGGTTAAATTCTTGTATTAATCGTGGAAACGTTTTAGGACCTGCTATAGTTATAATTTGATCTAGAGACTCTATACCTTTATCTCTCCAATCATCCAGGTTTATATTTGGAATATAATATTCTGCTGATTTAAGTTTGGAGAAAGTCGGAACTCCTTTATAAAGATTTAAAGATTTCTTAATGGTTTCCCAAATCGGGAGTAATTGACCCAATATCATATTTTGTTTTCTTATATTTAAGATATTTTCTGTGGTTAAGGGGTACCAAATGATAGCCGCTAACTCCTTACCACCACTAACCTCTGATTCTATATCATACCATCCTTCATTGATAGATTCCTCTAGTTGTAATCTGTAGATGTGTACAATCATATTTGCCAAAAATATATTTTTAATAATAGGAAGGCCCAGACCGCCACATTTAGGTTTTCGGGCCAATATAGTAGACTTCAATCTTGGTTTCTTTGCCTTCCAAACAAAACACTCAAAGCTCCTCTGAGCTAAGCTTAACAATGATTCAGACACATTTAACGGCAGCATTGAGAACAAGTATGACCATTTCGGAACTATATACGAATTTAAGATATTGATTCTACCCCACCGAGAGAATTCCTTATTCCTCCATTCTTTTAACCAAGAATTTGTTTGCTTCAAAAGACAGATAAAATTGGTTTCTAGAAATGTTGTCATTGTTTTTGTTATATAAATGCCTAAATAAACAAAATCTGATTTTGCCCAGACGAAATCAAAATTACTTTGTATTTGTTCTTTTTCTCTACTGTCCACCTTGACTTCTAATATTGAGGTTTTGTTTATGTTCATCTTATAATTTGAGGCCAAACTGAATATTTCAAATTCCTCTAGTAAATAAATTAAAGAAAGCTGTGGATTAGTAATAGAAATTAATATATCGTCTGCATAAAGATTGATCTTTAGATCTTGTAGGAAAACCATATATATTATCGTTACTTCTGATAGCGGTGGCTAATGGTTCAACTGATATAATATATAGCAGGGGAGAAAAGGGACAACCCTGTCTTGTTCCATTTTTTTTTTAAAAACATTCAGCACATATATTAGGTCCTACTGTTCTGGCTGATGGGTTTGTATAAAGGGCCATAATTGCCACATATATCCACCCCGTAATTCCAAACTTTGTCAGAGTACATCTCATAAAATCCCAGCTAACCCGGTCGAAAGCTTTCTCTGCATCGACAGACATAATAATAGTTGGAATAGACTTCTTTTCTGCTTGATCTATAATGTTGATTATTCTTCTCATATGATTACAAGAAGATCTTCCAGGAATGAAGCCGACCTGATCCCGGTTAATAATCGTATTCAAAATCAGTTTTAATCTACTGGCAAGTATAGAAGAATATAATTTCATGTCTACATTGATAAGTGAAATAAGCGTGTAGTTAGCAGGGTCTGAGGGGTTTTTACCTTCTTTAAGGATAGGGAGACGATTTGATCTAATCATTTCATCAGGAAATATGCCTTTATCAGCAATAGAGTTAAAAACAAGCATCAGAGGGTCAAGTAATTGTATACTGAAACTTTTAAAGAATAAATTTGTGAAGCCATCTGGGCCAGGAGTTTTGTATTTATTTAACCTGGAAATTACTAGACTTGGGCACCAGGGGGCTCTTCGTGTTCGTCTTCGTACTCGTCTTCGGAGAAAAAAAAAACTTTGTATTCCGAGAATATTTGCCCGTTCCTGTCTTCTTTTCGGGCGAATATTCGTGGCCATTCTTTGTGCTCGTTTCATCTTCGTTTTCTCCTGGCTGCGTAGCAGGGGTTAATACGGGGTTAAGAACACATCGGAGCAGCAGCAGCAGCAGATGTGTTCGCGCAGTGAAGGTACGTGTGTGCGACTCTATTGGTCGCCGGAAGGGGGCTGCTCTGGCATCAACAAATGAATTGCAGAACTGCAGAATGCACCTCATTCGTTGATGGCAGGCGAGCCCCCTGACGAAACGACCAATAGAGTTGCACGCACGTACCGAGGTGTACTGTACACAAAATGACCTAGACAAATGCTCCAAGGAACTTGGCCTCCTTTTTATCATACACAGTCACACATCCAGAGATGTTTCATAAAAGAATAGGGATTATTTTAAATTGATTTTGGACTACTTGTAATACATGCCTAACATTTGCTACCTATTTATAATGGCATACTTTGCAACAACCCAACTTTTACTGGACAGGACTGGAAAAAAGCAGGACTGTCCACAAAAATGTTGGGTGTGTTGGGAGGTATGCGAATGGAAAAATGTTGGACAAGAACTAAAAAATAGCTTAGGGTTAATGTACGGTTATTTTTAAGATTATTAGCAGTGAACTGTTTTGGTTAAAGATGTATTATGTCTAAATAATAATTTAATTTTAATTTTAATGGGTTTATTGAATTTTATTTTAAAGTTATATTTATTATTATTTACTTTATTATATTTATTTAATGTTGTAGTGCTACCCTACCCAGCTATACCTATGTGCACTAGCATACCTAGTTTAGCTAAATTTGATGGGACAGGAAAAAAGCAGGACTGTCCCTAAAAAAATTGGGTCTGTTGGCAGCTATGTGGATGGAAAAATGTTATAGGGTGAAGTGTGAGTTATAGCGTTAATGCTAGTGAGTGTAGAAGTGAAGGCCAGGGCAAATAACAGGAGGAAAGGTCCTTGTGATTTGTGAATTGTACATGTGTGTGTTATGTGTTATGTCACTGTGTTATATGTGTTATGTGTGTTATGTGTTATGTCACTGTGTTATATGTGTTATTGTGTGTGTTATGTTTGGTAGGTTGTGTATCAGACGGAAAAAAATGAAATGGAAATGGAAAAGGAAATGGAAAAGGCGAATGAGTGGGCAATTGGCGACCCACTCACCTGTTTCACCCCAGGGCAAAGCATCCAAACAACTGTCAGTCCTAGACGTTTGGCAGCGGACTTCCAGAGCTCAGACACAAGGCCCTAGCGTAAGCTGGCTACACAGGCGGAGGTAGCAGGCGTTGCCACACCGCAAACAGACGCAGCCAGGCGGAGAAACTGCCCTTACCATTAGGGACATTTTGGGCATGACTCTAGCCAGGAAGCGAACTGGCATTGAAGAGACGCTGGCACCACCACCAGCAGCAGCATTGGGAAAGGCGAATGAGTGGGCAATTGGCGACCCACTCACCTGTTTCACCCCAGGGCAAAGCATCCAAACAACTGTCAGTCCTAGACGTTTGGCAGCGGACTTCCAGAGCTCAGACACAAGGCCCTAGCGTAAGCTGGCTACACCGGCGGAGGTAGCAGGCGTTGCCACACTGCAAACAGACGCAGCCAGGGGGGAGAAACTGCCCTTACCATTAGGGACATTTTGGGCATGACTCTAGCCAGGAAGCGAACTGGCATTGAAGAGACGCTGGCACCCCCACCACCAGCAGCAGCAGCAGCATTGGGAAAGGCGAATGAGTGGGCAATTGACGACCCGCTAACCTGTTCCACCCCACAGCAAAGCATTCAAACACTGTCAGTCCTTGGCGTTTGGGAGCAGACGTCCAGAACTCAGACACAAGGCCCTTGCGTAAGTTGGCTACACCGGTGGAGGTAGCAGGCGTTGCCACATCGCAAACAGACGCAGCCAGGGGGGGGAAACTGCCCTTACCATTAGGGACATTTGAGGCATGACACTAGCCAGGAAGGAAACTGGCAGAGAAGAGACGCTGGCACCACAACCAGCAGCAGCAGCATTGTGAAAGTTGAATGAGTGGGCAATTGACGACCCGCTCACCTGTTTCACCCCAGGGCAAAGCATCAAAGTCTGTCAGTCCATGGCGTTTGGGAGCGGAGTTCCAGAACTCAGACACTAGGCCCTAACGTAAATTGGCTACACCGGCGGAGATAGCAGACGTTGCCACACCACAAACACGTGCAACCAGGGGAAGAAACTACCTTAAACATTAGAGAAAAAAAAATTAACTTTCCAAGCTAAGAGCTGGGTAACCCAACTTGGGCAGATTGAATTTAAGAAAGACAATCTGCTCCATCAGATGAGGTGCCATGCGTGAGCTGTCATAGAAAACACGCACTCACTTTGAACAGTGGTTGGCGGACATGATAGAAGCTGCTGCGCAACCCATGCTGCTTGGGGCAAAAGGCACTTCTTTTTACTCACTGGGCTAGTAGAAGTACTAGTTGTGCTACCCTTTAACTTTGAACGTGCTTCTGGTGCTTTAGGCTTTCCGTAAAAAACCATAGAGCTTGTGGGCCTAGCCGCACTACTACTGCCTGCCTTTGGTGCCTTTCCTTTACTTGATGATCCTTCAAGCAATGCTTCCCCAAATGATAAGCGAGAGCTTGGCCTACTTGGCCGACTAGACTGACGCAAAGGCTGCATCTTAGAACTGGTGGTGGTGGTGGTAGATGGAGCTTGTCCCTCCTTAGTCCCAAAAGGAGGATCCATTTCAAATTTTGTGTTGTGTGTGTAGTGTAGTGTTTAAAAAAATTTAAGGGGGATAAAAAAAAATTAAAGACTTTTAATTTACACGGGCCTAAGAGCCTATCCTACTACTATGCTAAACCTAAAGCTATATTAGTATTCTAGTCTAAGTCTAGGCAGACGCTCTCAAGCCCACTAAGCTGAAGTGAGGTTAAGTTATATATATTATATTATTAATAGATTAGAATTACTTATATTATGGATTATAGATAGAATATAGATTATGAATTAGAATTTATACTATATTATATAATATATTATAGATAAGATTAAGAAGATTAAATTATAAGAATTATTTTAGTACTACAGCTAGTAGCTTGAAGCTTTGTTTAGTACAGTTGTTGTCGTCACACAGTCAATTTTTCTTGAAAAGAAATTAGAAATAAAATAAAATGTCACAGCAAAACAGTTAGCTTCACTGCTTGCTGAAACACAGCACTTATGCGGCTGCACTCAGTAGCCCAACAAGGTCACTTCACTGATGGACTGAGGTGAGCAAAACACTAAGGGTACTTTTAATAAAATTAAAATAAAATGTAAAATAAATGAGAAAATCTTTGCAAAACAGTTAACGTCACTGCTTGCTGATCAAAAAACAAATGAAATAAAATGAAATATTATTAATTAAGAAAAATTTACTTGGTCTCTTGCTGTTGCTAAAACAAAGCACAAACTATAGAGCTGCAGCACCAGTACTAATAAGATTAGCTGAACTATAAGCTAGTAGTATAGTAATTATTAATTATATTTTTTATAGCTAATTTAATTAACTATTAAGATAAGAATTATAGAATTATTCATATTAATGATTTTAGATTAGACACTAGTAGATGTCTTGAATGTCTACAGTACACTCTACACTAGTATACTATTACTAACGTAACTATACTATATATAACTGACAAATATATATATATCATTTTATAATGTATTCAATTATTAATATTACTGATTTTAGATTAGACACTAGTAGATGTCTTGAATGTCTACAGTACACTCTACACTAGTATACTATTACTAATACTATACTAACTATAGTATATATAACTGACAAATATATATATGTAATTTTATATGTATTCAATTATTAATAATATATTCTATTAAATTATTTATAAATTCTATTATTTCATTTATTTAAGCAGGACAGGCAGTAGGCTACACAGTTGATGACAAATTAAATAAAAAAATTATTACATTAATAAAATTATTATTATTAAATATTAATTCAGTAGAACTGAAGTGAGGATGAAGTACACTGTGGGAAATGGCAGGCTGAGGCTTACCAGTCTCACACAGAACAGAACTATCCCTCTCTGTAACGCTCGGATGCAGCACAGCAGTGTTGCCAAAGCAGTCACAGCGAAAAATGAATGGATCTCTCAGGCAAGCTCTGGTCTTATAAAGGCGCCTTCAGAATTCAAAAAACAGAAGCACAGGCATTGGACGAGACCCTTAGCGTGACGTCACAAGAGTGAGCTGATTGGACAGACGAGGATCAGCTCACTCCTGTTTGAAATTTTGGCGGCTGCGCGGCAAAAACAAAGACGATCTTCGGTTGTGAGTCTTCGTCTTCTCCTACGTTTTGCCGCCACTGTATTCTCTTCGGCGTGTCTTCGGAACGAACAAAAAAACGGCGACGAATGCGCAAGTCTAGTATCTACGATATTTCCAAATTGATGCTTCTATTATTTGATTCCAATGAGTCTCTTTAATAAACGCTATATCTATCCCCTCTTTAGTTAACGTATCGTATAGATAGGATCTCTTATAGGGGGAATTTAAACCCTGTGCTTTGTCATCATCTTAAGAGACATGGAAAATTTGTTTTCCACCCTCATCCAGTACTGCTCCCCGCCCACGAATCCCCGAGCGGAAACACACATCCAGAAACATTCAGACACGAAGAAAACAATCATACCCATCACACTGTGAAGGAAAAACGTGCTTCCATCATTAGTGTGAAGAAACTCCCTGAGCCAGCAAGGAGCGAGGGGCCAGCGTATGAAGTAGGGAACGTGTTCGCCCCTTGTTCTTATACCTATAACATATCTCATATGTGCAAATATCCATCTAAAACATTAAGCTTACAAGATTTCACAATATCTCCCTTGTAAAATTAAAACATTTAATTATAGTAAATTTGAAAAGAAAAAAAATCCTTGTGCAATCGTTAGTAATAACAAGCAAACAGTTATACATCCCTATTACATGATTTCTTATATCATATCTATTACTATTACCCAGTTCATATAGTGTGTTCATATCTTATATATGGGAGTATCATTTCAAGCCAGTACATTTAGATCATCCCAGTGTCTTAATTCTATGATTATGACAATATATTATCGGGAAAAAGTTAGTGAAAAAAAAACCACTCACTGTAATAATCATAAGTTACTAGTAACTAGCAAAAGCAGCTATACCTTTGTGACTTTGACACCCTTTCCGTTTACCATTACCTAATTCATATAACATGTCATATATAAGGATATCATTCCAAACCAATGCGTTTTCATCCCAGTGTCTTACAAAAAAAAATCTATATATATATTGTGTTTATATTCAGTGTTCCTATGTGTCATTATCGCTTTTTTTTTAAACTTTCCTCCTTCCTTTTACAACTACCAGTTAATAAAGACTAGCGGAGAAAAATACATTTGTGTTTCTAGCATAACTCTTCCCTTTCTTAGTGATTTCTTATATAATACATATTATAGCCATTAGCCTGTTTATATAACATATTTTATAAATGAAAACATTATTCCAAAATGTTGAATTTACGACAGCCTTATATCTCGGTTTTAAAATTATAACACTGAATTATTTAGTGAAAAAAAAAAAGGAAAAAATCACAAGGAAGACTGACTATATATTCGTATATTACCATTTTCGTGAACCATTGAGAATAATCCCTCTAAAGCCTGTAAATCTACATAGAGCCGATTCTAACAAATTTCCCCCATTAGGTGACAAGTCCTGGTTTGATTAAGTTCCACTTCAATAAATTATCTTTTGCTTGATTATTGATTCAGAGTTTTGTCGGGAAACCCCAAGAGTATATAATATTGTTTTGTCGTAGACAGGAAGTAATGTCTATAAATTTCTTTCTATGTAATCTGGTTGCCCGTGAGAGATCAGAAAAAGTAGTTAAAGATGCAAATTTTTTGTTTTTAGTAGGATTCCTACTCATTTCTTTAACTATGTTATCTTTGATTCTAGAATTGGTAAAGCAAATAATAACATCTCTAGGTGTATTTGTTTGTGACCAGTTAGGGGGCATCGGAAGTCTATGAGCTCTTTCAATTGGCATCAGCCCATACTTTTCATAGTCTATAAATGTTGAAAGTAGATCCATCAAATAGGGTTCAAGTTCTTTCACATCTTCGGTGATTCCTCTGGGAATCTAATTGGGGGAGGTTTCTTAATTTTCACAGACATTTTAGATTTTTCCTCCTTGTCCCCCTTTCCAGCCTTATCTCCTTTTGGTGCCATTTAGCGTTCTAATTTAGAAATCTATCCCAAAATATCATGTAGAAAATAAGAATAGTCACCAGTTTTTGTATGTGAAGAAATGACCTTCAAAAGCCCTTAGGCTAAAATACTTTTAGTAGATATTGTCAATGAATCCGCATACGTCAAGCCCAAGAGGTGGGGAATACTATAGTTAATAGTAGCTCTGTGCAGACCCAGTTCACCCCAATAATTACGGATGGTAGTATACATAAGGCTTCTTAAGAATGATTCCAGCACTGGAACTTCATATGTATATGTTAAAGCCCAGAAAATGTCTTTGACAAATATCATGGGTTCCATTTGCACAGCGATTGCTAACACAGAAAGACGCATATCTTGACTCACAGTTCGTTGAAGAGGGGTCCGTCCTTGTTCAGATATTCACCATTTAATCATTTTAGCCTCTATGGGTACCTGTAGCAGCAACAGTAGACAGTGGAAATGTCTTCTTAAATATTTAATCGTTATGCAAATAAGCTTGTCTTCATGTCACCTCTGCTCCGTATTTGTCTCCTTATTTGATAAAATTTGAGTGGAAGAAAGTTAATCAATAGGTCGCGCACATCAGCGGCATAGTAACCTGCCACACGGCTGCAGGCTTCACGGTAAGGGTTCGCTGGCACCCTGCCAGAGACCGCATCAGCGGTCAAACACAGAGGCCAAGAGTCCACGCCCCCCGGGATGGTCTAAGAACGCCAGAAGCACTATAAGCACCGTCAGTGGCGAAGGAAGACACCGGAGAGACAGCCGACATAGCCGCCGAGCAGACCACTGTGGGTGTAGCAGAGCCGGTTCTGGGGTAACATAGTAACATAGTTCATAAGGTTGAAAAAAGACCAAAGTCCATCAAGTTCAACCTATATACATATTGTGTCCCTACTGTGTTGATCCAGAGGAAGGCAAAAAACCCTTATGAAGCAGATGCCAATTGCCCCATACCAGGGGGAAAATTCCTTCCCGACTCCAAATATGGCAATCAGAATAAATCCCTGGATCAACGTTCTGTCCCTATTAATCTAATATCGATAACTTGTAATATTATTGCTTTCAAGAAACACGTCCAGGCGCCTTTTGAACTCTTTTATTGAGTTTACCATCACCACTTCCTCTGGCAGAGAGTTCCATAATCTCACCGCTCTTACTGTAAAGAACCCCTGTCTGTGCTGGTGTAGAAACCTTCTTTCCTCCAGCCGTAGAGGATGTCCCCTTGTTATAGATACAGTCCTGGGTATAAATAGGTCCTGGGAGTGATCTCTGTACTGTCCCCTTATATATTTATACATAGTTATTAAGTCCCCCCTAAGCCGTCTTTTTTCCAAACTAAATAACCCCAATTCTGATAATCTTTCTGGGTACTGTAGTCCTCCCATTCCCCTTATTACTCTGGTTGCCCGTCTTTGAACCCTCTCCAGCTCCACTATATCTTTCTTGTACACTGGTGCCCAGTACTGTACACAGTATTCCATGTGTGGTCTGACTAGTGACTTGTACAGGGGTAGAATTATTTCCTTGTCGTGGGCATCTATGCCCCTTTTGATGCACCCCATGATTTTATTTGCCTTAGCAGCAGCTGCCTGACACTGGTAGCTACAGGTAAATTTACTGTTAACTAAAACTCCTAAGTCCTTTTCCATGTCAGTCGTCCCCAGTGTTTTCCCATTTAATACATATTCCCAGCCTGGATTTTTCTTCCCCATGTGCATAACCTTACATTTATCTGTGTTGAACCTCATCTGCCACATGTGTGTTTGGATGTCAGAGCCTGTCCTGGTGTATGTTTGTTTAGATGTGTGTGTTTGGGTGTTGGTGTGGCAGAGCCTGTCCTGGTGTGTGTTTGGTTGTTGGTGTGGCAGAGCCTGTCCTGGTGTGTTTTTGGGTGTCAGTGTGGCAGAGCCTGTCCTGGTGTGTGTGTCTGGGTGTCAGTGTGACAGAGCCTGTGTTGGTGTGTGTGTTTGGTCATCTGTTTCCTGGCACTTAACTTACAATAGGAATTATTTCATTTATACTTATCCAGAGATAAAATGTCCTCCTGAAGTTGTAGTGACTTCAGGGGACAAAACGTTCAAGGCCCTGAAATCATTTAGTGGAAAAGTTATTTATTGTGTTATAATATTTATTTCAAGGATTAGTCGCACTAAATTGTGGCTTCAGGCTTCCCATGTTGAATGATCAAGTATTATGTTAGTCCAATAACAAAAGTACTTTTGGCTATATATAGTTTTTTCAGTGGTATGATTTAATGGTGGAAATTATGAATGCCCCCCCCAGTTTGACTGTGGGATCTTGTGTGCCCCCCCTATATATTGTTTCTAGAGTCGCCACTGGAAGTGTTCAATGTTAGTGAATGGTATTTATTATGCTACATTATGCTAGTAGTAAAAGTATTGAACTGAGCTGAGTAGATGGAACAGAATCTTTAAATATAGAACAACATTAGATTAATATCATCACTTTGTATTAGGGTAGCACTGAATGTGCTATGAGAGGGAATCCACAGATTATATTAAGGAATTTTTGGCTACCTTCCTTTATATAATGGAAATTAAGAAGTGTGTCCTAGGGAACAAGCTAGAGGTGTGCAATGTGTGAAGGTTTAATATCTAGTGTTGAAATACCAATGTTTTTAATTTATCATGATATTTGTTATAATGCTTGCATTCAAGTAACTGATTTTGTTTATTAAAAATCACTGATTGCACAAGAGTATAGCTGAGTTTACTGTTAATCTACTTCCTATAGCGGTAAAAAAGTGTAGACAATGAATATTTTTACAAAGTGAATGGTTTAATCTGGTGTTGGTAGAAGCAGCTAAACGTGAATCATCAAATTTATTTTGAGAGTTAACATATTTATAGTTGTTCTTCCATAGGTTTCACTATTCCAAGGCTCATAGTAGTAGTAGTTTATGCTGACTGAGCAAAGCCCATCCTGTTGTTGCCCATATCATATATGGTGTAGTACTGCCTGAGGAAAACATCTCCCAAGATCCAAAAAGGTTGTCCATTTTGGGATGGCAGGTAAGTCACCTCTACACCTACAGTGCAATATCCATTCTTCTGTAAACAGAGTGAACCAATAAGTGAAATTAGAAATTTAGACAGCGATAGAACAGATTTAGTTGTTCTATTATGTGTATAAGCCAAATCACTGATTTTCAGGATGCAGGGAAAAACTGTAATGGTTAAATAAAAGTGAGTATATAGTCAAATGGTATATTTAATCACTTTTGACTAAAGATTCAGAATACAGGTGAAATCACAATCTGTATCATACTTCTTAATTATGGAGGTAATTATTTCAATGAGAAGGCAACTTTTTGGAACACTGACAGTATGAAATATCAGTGTCAGAGCTTAGTTTGTGATTTATGATGAAAATAATTGATTTGCTTTACTTTACATTAATCACATGATCATTTTAATGTATAAGAATTAAGACAAGAAGATTCATTGAGATCTGGTACCTGGTTTATATATCCAGAAGGAGGGATTGGGAACTGGACTCCATTAATGGTAAAGCTGATTGGAGGCAGGCTCTGTACATTGCTACAATCCACTACAAACTACAAATAGAGGGGGGAAATATTATTCACACATGTTGCCATTTAGAAAGACCAGAGTTGCTTTTGACAATTTTAAATTTATTTATTTTAAATGATTTAACATTACAACAAGTATTGACGGATCAAATGGGATCTCTAGGCTGGATTTCATAAAACTAGAGTCGTTATTTTCAAAGTAATGCAGACTAAAATATTATGCATTTACCATACAATGTGTATTCAAGAAGAAACACTATATAACCACCTGAAGACATCTAGTCTTCCTGTGGTATTCCATGAGCTCTTACCTCTCCATATTGGCTCTGCTGGGCTCCCAGGTACTGAAGCAGAGTGCCCATAAATTGCTGAGGCACTGTAAGGAGAGAAGTCCCCGTATCAACCATAGCCTGGCATCCTTGATTGCACCATCCAGTTGCCTGTCCATTTATGGAAAACCTGAAAACAAGATCTTCTCAGTATCTTTGCTAATTAATACCATTAGAGTCAGGCAAACCTGATTCATCAGTGATATTCAGTTTACAATAAACCTACTTAATTTTGTCTTCTGAAGCTATAAAAATACTCACTCGTCAATGGCGATCTGCCAGTAAAGCTCCTGGGTCACTGGGGCCCAGTATATCTGACCAGAGTACAGGTTGTTATTAACTCCACCAAAGACAACCTCTCCAGATTGGCTGGAAGAAGATACAAGCATCAAAGACAGCAAGTAAACATTCTTTAAGGATTTCTAATTTAACCCCTTAAGGACCTTTTACACCACAAGACAGAATGTTTTTGTTTTTACTATGTCTCTCTTGTCTCTGTATCCACGCAAATTTCATATTGTTTTTTCAGCACAAGTAGGGTTTCCTTTTGACCATAAATGTAAAATGTTATTTTGCAAGAATAAGATAAAAAAAAAATTACAAAAAAAAAATGTACACAGGTAGATCTGTTGGGGAAAAATACCCTAAACATTAATTACCTTGATTTTAAAAATACTTTTTATGCTCAGGATTCTAATCTATTTTGTCCATTGTTGGGTAAATATTACAATTCATTTTCAAACTCAATTTTTTTTTTCAAACTTGGTGGACCTCTACGTTCAATAATGTTTACAGATTTCAAAAACAACCCATAAAACTATGTTGCTGAAAAGAATTGCAGCCATTTTATCTCTAATATCTTAAAAAAATGTTTTTTGCATGTTGCTTTTCATTTAATTTTTTTACCTTTTTATTACACTGACCTCCATTAGAGAGTAGTGCACAATGTATAGAGATCCACTTTGGATGCAGCCGGCCCCCCAAGCGGCACAGACACATCTGCTGTTCAGGTAAGGGGGTGGGGGAGGCTGTATGAATGAGTATTTGATATTGAGTGAATAAATTAGTGAATTAATGTGTATATGAATGAGAGGAGTGAATGAATATTTGTGAATGAGTATATGTAAATGAGTATCTGAATGAGGGAATTAATGAGTATCTGTGAATTAATATTTGTGAATAAGTGAATAGCATGGATGTGTAAGTGGGGGTGTGACACAGGGAAGCTGTTTTTTGGGCAGAGATGGCACAGGGAAGCTGTTTTTAGGGCAGAGATGGCACAGGGAGGCTGTGTGGGGGGCAAAGATGCCACAGGCAGGCTGTTTTGGTCCTATGCTTCCAATCTGGGTGCTAGGACGGTCCTGTGGTGCCAGGGCTGATTTGATACTAAAGTGGCATAAATACACAATGTGGGGCTGGCAATATGCAAGGGTGTGGGGGCATCAATTCACATGGGTGTGCTGGCTGGGGCATCACATTAATCAATACTAAAGGCGGGGCTGTCTGGTGGGATAAATATACAATGTGGGGCTGGCTAGGGGGCATAAATACACAATGGGTGGCTCGCTGAAGTGACACAATGGGTGGCTCGCTGAAGTGCACAAATACATGTGGGGGCTGGTGGCATCGATACACAAGGGGGCAGCTGGGGTCATCACATAAATCAAAACCAAAGAGAGGGGCAGGCTGGGGGCATAAATACACATAGGGCTGGCTGAGGGCGATACACAAGGGGGCAAAAACACAAAAAGACATAAGCAGTGGGGAATTAAAAAAAACAACTTAACCCGTCTGGATGTGGGTGTCAGTCTGGCGGAGCCTGTCCTTGTGGGTGTGTTGGTGTGGCAGAGCCTGTCCTGGTGTATGTGTTTAGGTGTCATTGTGGCAGAGCCAGGCCTGTTGTGTGTTTTTGGGTGTTGGTGTTGCAGAACCCGTCCTGGTGTGTGTGTTTGGGTGTTGCAGAACCCGTCTTGGTGTGTGTGCTTGGGTGTTGGTGAGGAAGATCCTGTCCTGGTGTGTATGTTTGGGTGTTGGTGTTGCAGAACCCGTCCTGGTGTGTGTGTTTGGGTGTTGGTGTTACACAACCCGTCCTGGTGTGTGTGTGTTTGGGTGTAGGTGTTACACAACCCGTCCTGGTGTGTGTTTTTAGGTGTCGATGTGGCAGAGCCTGTCCTGGTGTGTCTGGTTGGTCATCTGTTTCCTGGCACTTTACTTATTGTAGGAATAAATTGAATTATTTAATTTTTACTTATCCAGAGACAAAACGCCTCCTGAATTTGTAGTCACTTCAGAGGACAAAACATTCTAGGCCCAGAAATCAGTGAGAGGAAAAGTAAAGGATTTGTGTTATTTACTCTATTTTATTCTGCATATTTTATGTGTGGCTTCAGGCATCCCATTAGTGATGACTTTTTAGTTTACTGATGTACTACCAATCCCATCACATAAAATTCTATCTTATACTATCTGCCTAGCACTGATATTCTCTTTATCCAGTACACATGGATGCTGAGGAGTTAAGATTCTGTCTATTCTTTCTATTTTATTTCTGTAAAAAGGCCCACCAAAATCCACAGCACCAGGCCCATGATGCTATTAATCCAGCCCTGACTAACTGAGGTGAGAAAAAGGGCTGTATGGGGTTAGATTCTGAAGCTCCACCTCCTCATGGCTAGTCCCCCCAGAATGCATATTGCCCACTTTAAAGTTTGGTGGAGGAGGGATACAAGTCTGGGGCTTACAGTATATGGCATCGAGGGGGTAGTAACTGGTGTGGGGTGGCTTAATAACAATTAAGTTTAGCAAAGTGTGGATCTCTGAAATGTTTAATGTGTAAGATTTGAGGGGTGTATGGAGGTTTATTATAAGTCATGTTGTCTCAATAGCAGCTACCTACTGATCTATACATGCCCAAATAATATCCCTATCTCCTTTTGAGGCTATATGTATTTTTCTGATAACTGGGCATTAAAAGACTGCTATTATATTAGATCACAGTGAAGTGACTTGCCTTATTATTCATTAAATCTGTCCAAAGAACATGTGATTTATTTTTTAAGAAAACTAAGACATCTTCTTTTTCTTCTCAGTCTTACTTGCTAAAAGTTGGGTAAAATGTGGGGCCTGATGGTGACTTCTTCCCCAGAAGTCCTGTTTTTACATACATTTTAATAATAAAGAATATGTTTGACTAATATGAGGAGTAAGATATTTTGGTGACAAATTCTGATTTTCTTCTAAATTACATATTACACCAGACTTACCTGCCCAGCCAGACACTAAAGATGGGGGAGGTCAGCAGGTTTTGTTGCAGCATTCCTTGCATGGCAGTGGTAGCACCACCAGCAGAGAGAGCTGGGTAAGCCATACCAAAGATACCCTCAAAGGCAGCATAGACAAAGTTGGTGCCAGGCTCATTGATACTCAGACCAATCTCTTGGTTAGTGATGGTCAGGCCTTGTACCTGTAAAAGAAATACAACTGCTTAGGGTTGACTGGCACAGAACTGAAACTGAATACCATATTTGCTCGATTATAAGACGTGTTTTTTTTCAGAGCAAATGCTCTGAAAAAATAACCCTCATCTTATATTTGAGGCCATCTTCTAATCAAACCTCAAATAGAGGTCTGACTATAAGACTAAGATCCAGATCCCCCGCAGCGCTGTAGGGGACCTGGATCCTCCTCTCTGGTAACCTCTGCTGCTGCCGGCACTTCCTCTGGAGGCTTCTATGACGGAGCGCCGACGTGACGTTCTGGTGCTCCATCATTGAAGCCCCGGCAGAAGTACTGGCAGCAGCGGAGGTTGTCTGCGCGATACGCACAGACAACCTCCTCTGCTGCCAGCACTTCCACCAGGGCTGCTATGACTGAGCACTGGAAGGTCACGTCACGCCAGCGCTCCATCATAGAAAACTCGGTGGAACTAACGGCTCCCCCCACTAGACAACAGGGAGTCTTAAGTATGAGGAACGAGTCTAGGGAAGCATAGGTAAGTTGGAGGGGCAAGAGTGGCATATGGGGGGATATAAGGCATTCCTGTAGGCAGAGTGGTATAATGGAGGTTAAAAGGCATATAATTGAGGCAGAGTGGCATATAGGCAGGTATAAGGCATATTTGGGGGGCAGAGTGGTATATAGAGGGATAAAGGGCATTTCTGGGGGTGCAGAGTGGCATAATGGGGGTTAAAACGCATATCATGGAGGCAGAGTGGCATATAGGCAGGTATAAGGCATATCTGGGGCACAGTGGCATATATGGGTTTAAAAGGCATATCTGGGGGGCAGAGTACCAAGCCGTGGGGCAGATGTACATAACTGGGGGGCAGGTTGGCAAATAAAAGGAAAAAAAAACAACAAATTTTTTTTTTCTCAATTATAGTTTTTATGAAATATGAAAAAATAGTTTACATGTGAATGAATATTTACTAGTAAAACATTTTTCCTATAAGGTAGTCTTATATTCAGGCTTTTTCTTTTTTTCCTAAATTAATATTCAAATTTTGGGGGGGTCCTCTTATAATCAGGGTCGTCTTATAATTGAGCAAATACAGTATATCTAACAATGCTGGGTAGCAGTGGCACTCAAATATGGCCATCTTGCTGTTATTGGCTGGTGACATTCTCTTACAGTATATTCGGTGAATGTGCTGATTTACGGGAATTAAACAACAAGTGATTGAATTTTACAGTGTTTTAGGAATATATGCTGGAAATCATGAAAACACGTATGCATTGGTGTTTCATGCTTTAAAAAGGATCTATCAAATGAAAATAATATATACTTATGAAGAGGATATAACAAATGGTTTTTATGTTAACAGTTTGAGATGGTGCAGCAAGTTAAAATATGTTTACAATGTATTTTAACTAACATGTTTTTTTGCAGAGTGCTTGTTTAGTAGTTGACCCTTTTTCACACATAGAGGTCTTCTATGCGTTTTGACAAAGGACTTTCAGTATGGGAGTTGAGACATAATTGGTTTATCCAGAAGTGGGCATAAAGGAAGCAGAAATTACTGGGAGCAGGAAAAGCTACCTTTCCAACACCACTGTAATGAGTGGGCTGACCCAGAGGTGTGGGGGGCACCTTTAGGAAAAAATTAGGGACACCTCCTAAAATCCTGTTGCGGAGCACCACGTGTTTATGTTACTTTTCTGCAATCTCTTTTTATATGTGCAGTAACTGTGTAATATGTAATAAACTTTTGAATCATACCACAGCTTTGTGTCACATGCAGTGGCGTCTCCAGGTTTCATATTTAGGGGGGGCACATGGGGGGCCAGGGACCAAAGTAGGGGGGCCAATTATAAAACGGTACATATACACTATATATATATATATATATATATATATATATATATATATATATATACACACACACACGTTAGACGTGCATTTTTAACTACATAATATGTATTTATCTCTTTGAAGTAAAGACTGTGATTAAAATATGATTTCAAAATAACAGCTAAAGTGACAGTTATTTTTCATTATTTAATATTAGCCCCTGCTGACAATATATATAAATATTAGACCCTGCTGCAGATATATAGAAATATTAGACCCTGCTGCAGATATATATTAATATTAACCCCTGCTGCGGATATATATTAATATTAGCCCCTGCTGCGGATACATACTTATATTATACCCTGCTGCCGATATACATAGAAATTATACCCTGCTGCCAACATATATTAATATTAGCCCCTACTGCCGATATATATTATTAGTCCCTGCAGCCAATATATATAAATATTAGCCCCTGCAGCCAATATTTATTGATAATAGGCCCTGCAGCCGATATATATAAACATTAGTCCCAGCTTCCGATATATATTAATATTAGCCCCTGCAGCCAATATATATTAATATTAGACCCTGCTGCCAATATATTTGCCACACTGACTGCAGATCAGGGGAAGACAGTGAGAGTCAGTGCAGTGTTCCCTCCTTCTGACTGCACCGTGACATTGAGAGGTCCTCTCCCCTGTAATCATCCCCAGAGTCCCTTTGTCCCCTCATTCACTAAACCATAGCGCTCTTTTACTTACACCCTGTAGTTCAGGTATAGATCAAATAAACAACACATGGAAACAGCACATGCAACTGAATGAGATTAAAAAAAAACTTGTATTTGCAGGTATACATAAATAATGTATGGAAACATAGCATTGCAGGTATAAACCAACAGAACACACAAACCCAGCATTGCAGGTATATATCAACTGGAAATCACATGTACACTCAGCACTGAAGGTTTAGATCAAATAATCAACACATGGAAACAGCACTCCAGGTATTGATCAACTGAATAAGACATGCAAATCCTATATTTGCAGGTAAACATTAATAATGTATGGAAATATAGCCGATACAGATGAACAGAATGACACAAAACCCAGCTTTGCAGATATAAATCAATTGGAAATTACATATAAACTCTGCATTAAAGGTATAGATAAAACCCCCTAAATTACAGGCATAGATCACTGGTCACACACCCCAAAGCCAACCCTGGTGTCCACACTGCCCACATAGAACCTGACCAGCACCTAAGTTACACATTATGTCAACTTTGTCCCCAAACAGCTGAACGTACGCCGTTTTTGTCCCATAAAGACCTCTCCCTCCCAATCTATCCTATCTACCCCCTCTCCCTCCCAATCTATCCTATCTACCACAACTGCCTCTCTATCTACCACATCTGCCTCCCAATCTATCCTATGTACCCCCCTCTCCCTCCCAATCTATCCTATGTACCCCCCTCTCCCTCCCAATCTATCCTATGTACCCCCTCTCCCTCCCAATCTATCCTATCTACCCCCTCTCCCTCCCAATCAATCCTAACTATCCCCTCTCCCTCCCAATGTATCCCATCCACCCCCATCTCCCTCCCAATCTACCCCCTCTCCCTCCCAATCTATCCCATCTACCCCCCTCTCCCTCCCAATCTATCCCCTCTCCCTCCCAGTCTATCCCATCTACCCCCCTCTCCCTCCCAATCTATCCTTATCTACCCCTTCTCACTTCCTATCTACCTCTTCTGACTCTCTAACCCCCTCCTAACTTTCTAACCCCCCTTTGAAGTTCACTTACCTTGGGCTTGTCCAGCGGTGAGATCGCGAGGTCTCTGTATCCCTGGTTCTGCCGGCTTCACTGCTGGGCGCCGGATATGACGACATATACCGGCGCTCGGCTTGAAATGCCGGCACTGCGAACCAGGAAGAGGCCTCGCGGTCGCGGAGAAGAGTGAGAGGCGCCGAACGGTTGCTGAGAACTTATTCCTCAGCAACCGCTCGGCGCCTCTCACTCTCTCCTCCGGGTCTATTAAAAAAAAAAAAAAGCCGGCGTTTCAATTGGGGGGGCACACCGGGGGGCACAGCATGATGTAGGGGGGGCCATGGCCCCCTCTGGCCCCCCCTGCCGACGCCACTGGTCACATGATGTGTGGCTAATGGGGATATGTTCAATTAAGTGGGACATGAGACAAACTCCCTAAATTAGTGACTCTCCTGTGATAAGGAGACTTGCTGGAGCTCTCCCTCTTCTTAGAAGTGGCTTAACAACAGGGCATGATTAACTTGCTGTGTAGGTGGGGCTATCCCCAAACAATCTTTAGTAGGAGTGAAAGTGGGCAGGAAGTGGGCATGTTTAAACACACCTCCCTGAGAAAGTGGAAGGAGACTGGAATGGAGATCAGAAAGCCTTTTGCTGCATACATCTGCAGAGGGGCAATGCGCATTTTTTATAGGGTGTGCAAAGGTTATGTGGTAATAATGTCTGGGAACTTGTAGGTTTATACCAAGAGTCTTATTTTGCAGTGCTGCTTGCTCAGAGTTTTGGGTTACTATTTTCTATCTCCTGGCAGTGTTATTTGGTAATACTCACGCCTGCATTTTCGCCATTGACTTCTTATATCTTTTAAAGTCTCACTGGGACTATACCTGCTACCACTGGCTAGCCCTGCCTCAGTAGAGGGGAGGTGCTGGCAGCCAGCACTGGGAAGTTCACAGTAGTGATAGGAAGTTCGGATCAGGAAAGTGAATCGGATCATTTCGATTCGTTCATTGAAATGATCCAATTCATGATCCGAATCTTCAGATCATTCAGTGTGACACACAGGAGTTACTGTTTCCCAGTACCTCCCTGCAGTCACACTAACGATTGGCCCCGCCCATTTCATTACAGTCAATGAACCCTCCTGCCTGCCTACTGTAGTGATGTCACTGAAGGCAGAGAATCGTTCAATTCAGTTATGGTTGATGGGGTGTTTACTGTTAATTTAGGGGCAGTAATGGTTGATGGGGTGTTTAGGGTTAATTTAGGGGCAGTTATGGTTGATGGGGTGTTTAGGGTTAATTTAATGCTGATGACTGAGGATTAATTTAATAAAGTTAACTTAAGGTGCAGTTAGAGCAGGGGTGTCCAAGTTTTTTCTGCAGTGGGCCACTTCATCAGAATTGTATATATGCGCGGGCCGCACTCATTTTTCACTGAGAGAAAATATGGCCTTTAATAAAATATGCAGATTAAAATAAAGTAAATGACACAAAACCTTTACTTTTCCTCTCACTGATTTCTGGGCCTACAAATTCAGGATTCTGGATAAGTAAAAATAAAATAGTTCTATTTATTTTAGGGATGCACTAAAATGAAAATTCTGGACCAAAACCAAAAATTCAGGGTTCACTTAGCTGAAACTGAAAGTGACCCCCCCCACACACACTTTTAATAAAAGTAAGTTACACACTAAAATTGTACAAAAAAATTATATATTATGATATATAACAGCAATCTCAGGCATACCCAGATTCCAGCATGTACTGGTTGGCTGGGCATTGTATTTTTTGTCCAATATTAGTGTGTAACCACACTTTTATTAAAAGTAACATACCACAATTGGACAAGTCACAATATGACTTGGCATGATAGGAGTGTGATTGCTAACAGTAAACACAGTCTTTTTATACCCAGGCAACCAGTGAATGCTGGAACCTAGGCATGATGGGACTGTGATTGCTGTTAGCTGTTACCAATCACACTCCTATCATCCCAAGTCAGCCAATACATGCTGGTACAGGGTGGCTGTAAGTGCAGACCCCATCCTGCTGGCAGCATCAATACACAAGGGGGGCAGCTAGCCAGGTTTCAGAATGTACTGGCTGACATGGCATGATAGGAGGAGTGTGATTGCTAACAGCAAACACACTCTTTTTATACCCAGGCAACCAGTAAATGCTGGAACCTAGGCATGATGGGACTGTGATTGCTGTTAGCAGATTGCTGTTAGCTGTTAGCAATCACACTTCTATCATCCCAAGTCAGCCAACACATGCTGGTACAGGGTGGCTGTAAGTGCAGACGCCATACTGCTGGCAGCATCAATACACAAGGGGGCAGCTAGCCAGGTTTCAGCATGTACTGGCTGACTTGGCATGATAGGAGTGTGATTGCTAACAGCAAACACACTCTTTTTATACCCAGGCAACCAGTAAATGCTAGAACCTAGGCATGATGGGACTGTGATTGCTGTTAGCAATCACACTCCTATCATCCCAAGTCAGCCAATACGTGCTGGTACAGGGTGGCTGTAAGTGCAGACCCCATACTGCTGGCAGCATCAATACACAAGGGGGGCAGCTAGCCAGGTTTCAGCATGTACTGGCTGACTTGGCATGATAGGAGTGTGATTGCTAACAGCAATCACAGTCCCATCATGCCTAGGTTCCAGCACTTACACATCCATGCTATCACACACACACAAATTCATTCACATACTCATTCAAACACCCTCCCCACCCCCTTACCTGCTCTACAGCTCTCAATGCCGCTCACAGACTTCAGCAGGGGGCACGGCCTCCCTCGTTCTCCCCACAGAGGAAGCAGGACTGGAGCAGAGAATAGACCCTCCCACAAGTAAGCAGCAGGGCTCTTGTGATCCTGGCTGCTGATCTCACGCGGGCCGCACGTCGAGGTTCCGTGGGACGCATTTGGCCCGCGGGCCGCATGTTGGATGCCCCTGAGTTAGAGGTAAACTAAGGGGAATCTAAATCCTGGGGGCAGTGAATATTATTAGGGCTGCAACTAACGATTATTTTCATAATCGATTAGTTGGCCGATTATTTTTTCGATTAATCGGATAAAAAAAATGAATGTAAATTTTTCAATTATTTAAAATAATTTAATAAACAAATGATGTTAAATACAAACTGCAGAATAAAAAAAACTTTGATAAAATGTATTTCTTCTCTTTATTTCCCAACCAGCCCCAATTTATGCACATTTGAGCCCAGACATGCCACGCTGCCTCCCAGACATGCCACGCTGCCTCCCAGACATGCCACGCTGCCTCCCACATATGCCACTGTGCCTGATACGCCTTATACCCCCTGATACACCACTCCATCCTCCCCAGACATGCCACACTGCTTTCCCACATATGACTTACATACCCTGTATGCCTCATACCCCCAGATATGTCTCTCCGTCCTCCCCAGATATGCCTTATACCCCCTAGATATCTCATAGTGCCCTCATAGAGTCACAGACCCATTCGCATCACACAGACACCATACTTTTATAAATAAGTACTGGGTTAATCTTCACTGCCCCAGGATTTAGATTCCCCTTAGTTTGCCCCCCTTTATCTCTAACTGCACCTTAAATTAACTTTATTAAATTAATTCAATTAACCCTAAACACCCCATTAACCATAACTACCCCTAAATTAACCCTAAATACCCCATCAACCACAGCATCCCCTAAATTAACCCTAAAGACCCCATCAACAACAGCCCCTAAATTAACCCTAAACACACCATTAACCACAACTGCCTCAAATTAACCCCAAACACCCCATTAACCATAGCTGCCCCTAAATTAACCCTAAACACCTTATTAACCATCAATGCCCCTAAATTAACCCTAAACACCCCATTAACTATAACGTCCCCTAAATTAACCCCTACTTCCCCTAACTTTCAGCAGCCCAAATATTAATTTTATACTTACAGTGAGATGAGTGTCACAGCCATGTGGTTCTGGAGAAGGAAGGGGCAGGGCCAGTTGTCACAGTGATTACAGGGAGGGACTGGTAAGTAGGAACTG
The DNA here is from genome assembly GCA_023333645.1 of Sceloporus occidentalis. Classification (NCBI taxonomy): domain Eukaryota; kingdom Metazoa; phylum Chordata; class Lepidosauria; order Squamata; family Phrynosomatidae; genus Sceloporus; species Sceloporus occidentalis. The sequence continues at coordinate 1,303,610 of JALMGF010000146.1, read as the reverse complement.
CTGCTGTGAGTCACTGAAACGGATTATATAATGAGGGGTATTTTTCAGAGCGTTTGCTCTGAAAAAACCCTCATTTTATAATCGATAATAATAATTTTATCGATTAGTTGTTGCAGCCCTAAATATTATTAATGTATTTATTTATAAAAGTATTGTGTCAGTGATATTCTCTGAATGATTTGAATCTCTGTAAGATTCGAATCCCTGTAAGATTCGCATCTTAGAATCATTCGAGTCTTTGACTCAATGAGTCTTCGTTCCTCTGTGAATGAATGATCTGTAACCTGATCCAGAGTCTGTCTAAGTGCTCTGCAGATGACTCACTCTAGGATCAGGTTACAACTGCATAATTCACAGACTGAGCTGTTACAAATGAATCGTTCAGTCTACTGAACCGATTCATCCGGATCACTGAAAAGAATCGGATCAAAAGAACGATTCATTCATGATCCGGACATAACTAGTTCACAGGTTTAATGGTAAGACATATTTTGCTCTAAGCTGTTACAGGACTGAAGGTCTAGGCATATACTTGAAAAAATGGTTTTGTTAAATTTGGAATTATTACTGAACTAAAAAAAAGTTGAGAAATGGCTGTAGAGATCTCTCACATATGGTTTTGCTATCTGGTACTTTGTTGGCACTAAACATTATACTAGTTATTCACATTGCATATTTTGAAGCATAATTAAAATATATTAAAAAAACAAACTTACTGTCACAGTGTCATAACCAAAGACACCAGTGAGACTTCCACTGCCATACTGCATAGAGAATCGCTGATTACTTGAGGTATAGGTAGAAGATTGGCTTGGGTTAAACAGAGGGTGGTTCTCTAAGAAAGAAGAGCAGTTTTCAGGTGAAAAATGCTGTAATGCTGTACAGAATTAATGATTATGATTTCATAATAATTATTATGATAATAATGATTATGATTTCATAATACACACTGAGATTAAACAGCAACAAAAATAAAGTTCTTTTGGGAAAGTTATTTTGGGAAATGTGACTGTAGAGCTGGTCTTAGTACAAGGCGCCCCAGACACCTGCCTAGGGCATTTGAGTATCGGGAGAGCCGCAGCACCCAGGCAAGTCACCCCAGGGTCACGTAATGAGCACATGGTAGGTAGCTGGGCGTAGTATGTATGTGTGTGATACAGAGTAGAATGCACAATGGAAACAATATATATACTCTATAGAGACTATGTTTAGTGTGACAATGAATGTCGGTGTCAGTGTACAGTGTGGGGGAGTGTACAAGATTACAATAAATCTGTGTGGAGGAGACAGTTACTGGGCTAGAATGAATACGTGACTGGATGTCAGTGTACAGTGTTAAAATGTGTGTGAAGGTGTCAGTGTACAGTGTTAGAATGAATTTGTGTGAGGGTGTGCATGTTAGAGTGAATGTGTGTGGTTTGTTAGAGTGTTTTCTAGTATACAGTGTTTATTGTGTGATATGTCAGTGTATGAAGTTAGAGTATGTTTGTTAGTGTACAGTGTATTGTATGTTAACATATGGCGTTAGACTGAATGTGTGTTAGAATATGGTGTTAGGTTGTGTGAGCAAAGAAGGTGGTGTGCAGAGTGACATGAAGGGAGCAGAGCACTGATCAGTGAAGAAGCTGTACAGAGTAGGGGCCAAGCAAATATTTCCTGTGTCTGTGTGTAAGGCACCCTATGTACCCTGTGCATACAGCTTCTTCACTGCTCTATAATGCTAAGAATAAAATAAATCTCTCTCTGTCAAAGACTGGGGGAGGGCACACGAGAATATTCTTGCCTAGGACTGGTCCTGTGTGACTATTAGAAAACTCTTTCCAGCGAGTGAGAAATGACAAAAACTGTGGAGAAAAAAATAGTGGTGAATAAAGGGTATGAACTGGCATTGCGAAGCCCCTCACCACTTGTATACAAACTCATACAAATTTCTGGGATATGTGAGAATCTAACATTTTGTAAAAAACCTCCATAACTAGATATATACAGTATCTCACAAAAGTGAGTACACCCCTCACATTTTTGTAACTATTTTATTATATCTTTTCATGTGACAGCACTTAAGAAATGACACTCTGCTACAACGTAAAGTAGCGTACAGCCTGTATAATAGTGTAAATTTGTTTTTCCCATCAAAACACACAGCCATTAATGTCTAAAGCTTGGCAACAAAAGTGAGTACAATTAGCCATTTCCCCTCCCCAGTGTTAGTGTTACAAGGTCTCAGGTGTGAATGGGGAGCAGGTGTGTTAAATTTGGTGTTATCGCACTCTCTCATACTGGTCACTGGAAGTTCAACATGGCACCTCATGGCAAAGAACTCCCTGAGGATCTGAAAAAAAGAATTGTTGCTCTACATAAAGATGGCCTAGGCTATACGAAGATTGCCAAGACCAAGCATGGTGGTGGGAGTTTCATGGTCTGGGCCTGCATGAGTGCTGCTGGCACTGGGGAGCTACAGTTCATTGAGGAAACCATGAATGTCAACATGTACTGTGACATACTGAAGAAGAGCATGATCCCTCCCTTCGAAGACTGGGTCGCAGGCCAGTATTCCAACATGATAACGACCCCAAACACACCTCCAAGATGACCACTGCCTTGCTAATGAAGCTGAGGGTAAAGGTGATGGACTGACCAAGCATGTCTCCAGACCTAAACCCTATTGAGCATCTGTGGGGCACCCTCAAACGGAAGGTGGGGGAGAACAAGGTCTCTAACATCCATCAGCTCCGTGATGTCATCATTGAGGAGTGGAAGAGGATTCCAGTGGCAACCTGTGAAGCTCTGGTGAACTCCATGGCCAAGAGGGTTAAGGCAGTGCTGGAAAATAATGGTTGCCACACAAAATATTGACACTTTGGAGCCAATCTGGACATTTCAACTTAGGGGTGTACTCACTTTTGTTGCCAAGGTTTAGACATTAATGGCTGTGTGTTGAGTTATTTTGATGCGAAAACCAAATTTACACTGTTATACATTGTAGCAGAGTGTCATTTCTTCAGTGTTGTCACATGAAAAGATATAATAAAATATTTACAAAAATGTGAGGTGTGTACTCACTTTTGTGAGATACTATATATATATTTGTTAAATATAAACCTCATTTTATAATCCCCCCACGGATGATATTATAGATACTTTTAACTCTTTACTTATTCTCCTGTACTCATGATATACAACCTTTTAATACGTATGTTTACATATATGCCTATAACGTATTGTGTTATTGCATTTAATGACGGCATTGTATTATAATTAAATGTATTAATGCTTATGTTTTATGGATGGAGACAGTACCCTTTCCCTTCCCCTCCCCTGTTTAGTCTTGTTTATCCCCTTATTTTATTACCCATTTGCAACCCATTGTTGTATATTGCAAACTTTCATAAAATATATTTGAAAGAAATGTCAAAAAGAACTTTAAAGGGCCATTCTTTCTTTCTGTTGTTCATTTATGTATTTATGTGATCAGGGAAGCAAAATGAGTGTTGATTTCTATTTGAGTGAAAAAACAAGCTGTCTAATAGGTGCACAGGCAATTCACTTGCATCACTACAGTTCAGCACACTAGGTCAACTACACATTGATGTAAGGCTGAAATTCTTCAAGGAAATGGGTGCTTAGGAAGCTTTCACAAATAGATTTAACTTTGCATTTAAATCACTACCACCCCCCAACACAGGACCAGATTAACATGGGGGCTGATGGAGCTGCAGCTCCAGGCCCCTACCTGAAAATAGGCCCAGTCAGGGCCAGACTGACTGGGCGTATGTGTGATGTGGCCGCCAGGCAAAAGAGGCAGCTTCCCCTTGAGCACGTGGTTGCATCCGGGCCCGCCGGATGATCATTTCCGCAGGGACCCGCTACTTACCTGTGCGTTGCTCGCACACTATGTGAGCAACGTCTCTTGTACCGCCAAGGGGATGCAGGAACCCAGCTGAGTAAGGTCATGTACATCACGTATGTCACATGACCCTGCTGTGCTTCTGCTTCCCTTGTGCAGTAAACAGAAGCAACACAGAAGGATGCAGTGGGCCCCCCGAGCGGTACAGACACATCTGCTGTTCAGGTAAGGGGTTGGGGGAGGCTGTATGAATGAGTATGTGATATTGAGTGAATAAATGAGTGAATTAATGAGTATATGAATGAGGGAATGAATGAGTATCTGTGAAGGAGTGAATTAATATTTGTGAATAAGTATATGTAAATGAGTATCTGAATGAGGGAATTAATGAGTATCTGTGAATGAATCAATATCTGAATGAGTGAATGAGTATCTGTAAATTAATATTTGTGAATAAGTGGGGGGGCATGGCACAGGGAGGCTGTTTTGGGGCAGAGATGCCACGGGCAGGCTGTTTTGGGGGCAGAGATGCCACAGGCAGGCTGTTTTGGGGGCAGGGATGCCATGGGCAGGCTGTTTTGGGACAGAGATGCCACGTGGAGGCTGTTTTGGGGGCAGAGATACCACAGGAAGGTTGTTTTGGGGGCAGAGATGCCATGGACAGGCTGTTTTGGGAGGCAAAGATGCCACAGGCAGGCTGTTTTGGGGGCAAAGATGCCACAGGCAGGCTGTTTTGGGGCAAAGGTGGCAAGTCTTTGCTTCCAATCTGGGTGCTAGGGAGGGCGTGTGGACACAATCTGGGTGCCAGGGCTGATTTGATACTAAAGCTGGATGAGTGGCATAAATACACAATGTGGGGCTGGCAATACGCAAGGGGGCAAAAACACAATTTTAAAAATTATTGTTAACTTAACCCGTCCGGATGTGGGTGTCAGAGCCTGTTCAGTTGTGTGTCTTTGTGTGTCCGTGTGGAAGAGCCTGTCCTGGTGTGTGTTTGGGTGTCTGTGTGGCAGAGCTTGGCCTGGTGTGTGTCGGTGTGGCAGAGCCTGTCCTGGTGTGTGTTTTTGGGTGTTGCAGAACCTGTCCTAGTGTGTGTGTTTGGGTGTTGGTGTTGCAGAACCCGTCCTGGTGTGTGTTTTTTGGTGTTGATGTTGCAGAACCCGTCCTGGTGTGTGTGTTTGGGTGTTGGTGAAGCAGAGCCTGTCCTGGTGTGTGTGTTTGGGTATCGGTGTGGCAGAGCCCGTCCCGTTGTGTGTGTTTGGGTGTTGATGTTGCAGAACCCGTCCTGGTGTGTGTGTGTTTTGGTATTGGTGTTGCAGAGCCTTGTCCTGGTGTGTGTTTTTGGGTGTCGGTGTGTCAGAGCCTGTCCTGGTGTGTGGGTTTGGGGGTCGGTGTGGCACAGCCTGTCCTGGTGTGTCTGGCTGGTCATCTGTTTCCTGTTTCCTGGCGCTTTACTTACTGTAGGAATAAATTGAATTATTTAATTTTTACTTATCCAGAGAACGCCTCCTGAATTTTGTAGTCACTTCAGAGGACACCATTTTTTAGGCCCAGAAATCAGTAAGAGGAAAAGTAAGGATTTATGTTATTTACTCTATTTCAATCTGCATATTTTATTAAAAAAGATTAGTGGCACTAAATTATGGCTTCAGGCATCCCGTGTATGATTACTTTTTTAGTGTACTGATGTTCTCCTAATTCCATCACATAAGATTCTATTTTATCTGCCTAGCGCTGATGTTCTCATTATCCAGTACACATGGATGCCAAGGAGTTAAAATTCTGTCTATTCTTTCTATTTTATTTCTGTAAAAAGCCCACCAAAATTCTCAGCACCAGACCCATGATGCTATTAATCCGGCCCTGCCACAACATAGATATTTTTTCAAGAAGGGTTCATCAAATTGCAGTTATAGTGCATAGAAATTAGGTACAATTTCCAAATAATTATGATGCAACTATAACTGTGTGTGGAAACTGGGATATATAAAAGGTACCACTGCCAAATGAATGAAAGCAAAACAAATGGTGTGAAGAAATTATTTAGAAAAATGAAATGAAGCAGTGCTCAAGATGTTCCTAAAAGTTCTTGTAACAGACATCAACTAATAATAGATGATAGACTTAGTATGGTTCAATGTTACTAGCACCTGTATTGTTACTATAGTACAGTACATGAAGCTGCCCCAATTCCCTACATTTCTGATGTTGGTCTTAAGAAGAACTTCAAATGGTCAGTTCCAAAACTCCTGCCAAGGGAACAATAGAAGAGAATTACGATATCACGCTCTTCTAAACTACATTGAGATTATGATAAATGAGGGACTCTTTAAAATAGCCTACCTAGTTTATTAGTAGAGTGTAGCAACACAGCTTCAGGAGTCTGTTCACACTTGGGGTCATCAATCTTTCATATAATTCGGATAACCACAGACCAAGAAGGTAGGAGGCAGGTACATCTGGGCACTTGTTGAACCCTGTACCACCTGGTCAAAATTGTATATGACAATTCTTGAATCTTTAAGAGTGTCTTACAGTTATTGAGCATTTATAAGTTAAGGTAGGGATGTTTTTCTGATGTTCAGGGGTAGGAGGGAGGTGAAGGTCTATTTTGTCTATATTCTTTTGATTGTGACACAGTGATACAAAGAGAGTGGAGTGGTAGATCTATCTAAAACCTTGTGTGGAAATATGAAGGGGCTAACGCTAGGTGGATGTAGAGAGATAAGAATCAAAGGAAGATATCTGCTGATACCAAAATCATACTAAAAAGTAAATTGAGGATTTATGGGACAAAGAACCAAATCTCCTTAGTTTATCTACATAAAGGAGGTGGAGTAATCTTAATATCTGATCACCTTTTCACCCCATGGAAGTTATGACCCTGCATTACAGATGTATTCTGCCTCTCAATTGAAATTCCAATCTACGTAAAAAATCTGGGACGTTTGTCCATAATCATTAAAAAGTTAAGGCAGCCACACACTGCACTTTTACACTGTATTTCCCGGGTGTGCCCTCTGGCCAGACTGGGCATGTTTTTGATGTTGATCATATGCAATACAGATGTTGTATTGCATGATACTTACGACAAGCTGGGCTCTGGCAGTATGTGGAAGCAACCCAAAGGTTGGATGATCCAGTGTCAAATAGCACCATGAAGCTCTGAGGAGGGGTTCCAACACTGATCTGCCCATAGTAGCAGGCCTGAGATGAAAACCACATTCACATTCAGTTTAAGTTGTCAAGTTAAGAGTCCAAAATTCCCATTACAGGGTTCATGACAAGATTTTTTTAGGAAATCAAAAAGGGGAAAAAGATGGCCTGAATAATAACGCCCGTTCCTGTTTCTCCCTCTTTGACCATAATCTTAAATTTAAATTGTGATGGAACCCTCCATCACTGGGGCCACTGGAGAGGCCTGACAGCCAGCCCCCTCCCTATTGACTATAGGCCTTGACTTTGTAAAGACTTCTGTTGCTACCCCCAGCAGGATATCATCTCATCACTTGCTGAGGGGATTATCCCTCGCAGACAGCCAGGATCTGCAACCAGGGAGTGACCGCCATTGTTTTACTTAAATATCAGAAAGGCCCCCCACCCCATGGTGCACTACTATGTTGTCCCCCAGTTCCACCACTGCAGACATTTACCCCGGCCAAAACTTGGAACTAATTTTGGCCAGTAATAGATAGTGGAGGTTGGGACCCCTATTGTATTGTTAATCCCTTTACTGACCCTGTTGTCTCTGGAAGGCAGATTAAGGGGTGGTTTGTATCCCAATATCTTGTTTTATGTTAATGTTGGCTATATCCAGCCCTATGTGTGAAAACTAAACCAGTCTTCGTTTTAGTTATACCCTACACTGAGTCTCGGCTAGTGACTGGGAAACCGGGGAAAGAGTGTGTTGTGCCAGGCTAAGGGAGCACAAGTCAGCGGAGGTAGTCGGTCGTACTATCCAGGTCCGTGACATAAGCATTTTATATCTTTTTACCCAGATGCTCCATCCAGTTCTGTTCTATGCCCCACCATGGTCTGTGCCTGGCCCAGGGTGCAACAGGGCAATTGATCCCCATTCTGGCCCAAAACTCCATATAGTAAAAGCAAGGCAGACAGAGAGCACTAACTGCAGGTGAGACAAAGTGAGGGATAGATTGATTGGATGAAAGGGTAAAGGAGTAAGTGAGGATGTATGTTAGAGTGAGAGTATATGTAAAAGTGTGTATGAATCTTACATAAGTATGTGTGAACATTAATGGGTATATGTGTGTGGACATGGTGTGTTAGCATGAATCTGTAAGTGTGTGTGTTAGGCTGTGTGTATGTGTGTAAGCATGCGTGTATGTATGCTATCTCACGCTCTGTCTCCCTACTCCCTCCAACCGATCTGTGTTCCTGTCTTTTTTCCTGCAGCTCCGCTTCTTCTCTTGCCTCTACTTGTTCTTCCCTCTTCTGGCTTCTCTCTTTGTCCAATTATCTCCGCTATCTGCTCCCTTAACCTGACCTCTGCAAAAGGGTGAAGCCTGTGTGAATACCCTCTTCCCAATTGGAGGAGAATAATGGAAAAAGAATTTCAATATGAGAAGTGCAGAAGCTCCTCTCAGAGTACTTCCACAAAAAGCAGAGCCACAGAGACAGCCTTTTCCGTTTCTGCGAAACGGGGGACAGAGTGTGTCCGGACTTTTTTGAAGGCCTGGTTAATAGAGCAAATTGCGGGGAAAAACAGCTAATCGTTTACTTTTTTCCATTTTCATTTGGCAACAGTGTTATCAATGCCTCAACGTGTTGCTACCAGTAATATAGCCATGGAATTATATACTAAAATTGATGGCTGCGGAAGAGTTTCAAAAGCCAATTCTGAAAAGTGTCTCCCCTGAAAAGGGATGTACTGGACCTGCATAAAGTTTTTTTTTTTGCTGAGGTGAAATACCTTATGCAACTATACTTGCAAGGCCTTCCAAGCTCTTTCTGTAGAAGAAACATGTTTCAGAATGAAAAAAACTCTATTTAGGAAAAAAAGAAAAAAGAGAAGTGTATTGTGTCATTTTCTAAGTTCAACTGTGATATATTAAGATTGTACCTTGTGGTTGTACATCTCATTATACTCTCATGTGGATGTACTACAGTATATATGAAAAATGTACATTAACTATTGAAAAAAAAATTAATTGAAAAAAAAAGAAAAGTGAAATAAATAGAAATTGCAAATGTGAATGTGTTTGTATCAATGTACAGTACTTCTACACACATTAACAAGTATAATATTGTAAGTATAATCTATGTTATACTTACATCCATGTACATAGGCTCATAGGCCACTGCAAATTCATCTTTGTGGTTAAAGCTGTATTTCATGGCAGGGTCTCTTTTGTACATTTTTAGAAATTCCTCAAGAACACCTTTTTCCTTCATCATTTCTCGGGTGGATTTGAATTTGCTGAGAGGGACTCTGAACAAAAAAAATGTGGAGTGTCAGTCAGACACAGTCCAGTAATATCAACAATTACAATAATGTGCATTGACTATGCTACTAAAAGTAAGCATGACCAACTCTTATTTTTGAATCTTTCCCATATGCTAATTACAGCAATGCCCAGATTAGTTTTATTCATGATAACAAATAGAAAAGTTTAAGCTTTTTCCCCAAAACTGTTTTCATTCTATTCTTTTTTAAAATATTTTTTTACAGATTTTTTTAAGGTAGATTTATGCACATCACACAATTTTTAAGAATTTATTTACTGTAATTCCCCATTTAGAAGTCTACTCCAAGTATTTATTTTCACACATTACACCTCATCATACTAGAGACTTAAAATTTTACTTGCTTCCCATGTAGAAAAATGCCAGGTTGCACTTGGTATTTAGCAGGGCAGCCATGCATATTCAGCTAGTGTCCACATACTACAGGACCCAATCTGCTGCTGGAGCAGCAGTAGGGGTAATTATGTTCTATAGGCCAAATCTGGTTATCAAAATGTGCAGAGGCAGTTGCATCCCCTCTTTAGCCCCTTGTTAATTTGGTGAGATATATAACACAGTACACCCATCCTCCTCTTCTTTAAACTGCTCTTCTATTTGTGCAGAGCACTGGGGTGACACATTAAATGCTAGTGTGCCACCCTCAAGGCTTGTACAATGCAAGGAAACAATACTACAGTTGCGTGTTGGTTAAGCAAAGACCTCTGTAGTCAATAGTCCAGTTATATAGGAGATTAGAGATCTCTCCGACAAACACACTAGTGCTGCAGTTCAATAAGGAATTCGAGTTGATATCTGACACATTTTACCAAGTTGTGAGCTAAATGCTTAGCAAATAATATTTTGTGTCTGGTAAAGAGACATAAGCACCGAAAAAGTTTGTAGATATAAATATATATTACGCTGACCTGACTAATCCCTCTGACAGCTGGAGACAAACGAGCACAAAGACCACCCACTTCATGGTTACCGACTGTGATTAACTCAACAACTCAGTTTTTGGGAAACCCAGGATCAGCTTTTATATTCACAATAACAACTTTTGCCGTATCACTTTCCAACACCGTTTTGATTAAACATGTTTATTTTGGAAACCTGTTGCATTTATTATCAACAGCTAATAGTGCTGTTAATGGAATGCTAATCTAGCAAGCTAAGTTTCCAAGTATCAAAAATGTGTCCTCCAAAGCTTAGCAAATTTTGTAACACAATGATAGGTGTAGTTCAAAGTAGATGGAACTATTGGAAGGCAATTGTGTTAAGACTTTAAGAATTTAGTAAAGGTCAATGAGCCAGAATTAAACCTTTTTATTGGTCTTTGTTGTTCGATTGTTGACTGAATAATATGATGGCCCAAAACATGTACCCTTCTCAGGTCCTCCAGCAACTGCCTTCTGCAAACTTCACTGAAAAAAAATCAGTTCTGAGGCAACTGGCCCTACTTTTCTGGATCGCTTTTACAAATGTGCTGCTGCATACCTCCAGCATTTCATGTGTCTAAATTGGGACACCTGTGTTGGAGGTGCAAGAAAAGAGGTGGAGAGGGACAGGGCTGGGCCTGGAAGTGGACATGGCCAGGGTACAGCCACCACCCAGTTACCAGAATAGCTATCTAGTGTTGCAAGGTGTTGAACTCCATTTAAGAGCTCTAAAGAAGCATTAGCATAGACCTCCACTGATCATAAAGATTAGAAGATTTCCCCAACTAATCCCTGATCCCCACTGTTTGCTAAAGCTACCCAAGACAGTGTCACTGAAAACTGGTACTGTTTTGTGAAAATCATGCACTGATTAAAGCTCTCAGAGCCTATAACCCATCTGGGTTCTTTTCTTTTTGTCTATATCCAATCAATATTTCTAAGCTCCAGCCATTGCCACCAAATTTTACCAGACAAGGGGATTGTAAATTCCGGCCCATACAAAAAGGGCTGAAATCGTTCAAGGGCCAGGCAGTCTTTTTTTTTCAATGGCTGCATATCCCATTTCTCTGTCCAGCAGCTAGCAGATTTGGAACTCCACAGGATTCTCTACTCTTTGTTCGTTAATTTTGCTAAATGTCAGAAGTGATGCCCAAGGTACTGCTAAATATGTTAAATTCATGGAGGCATTTGTCCTCCAGTCTCCTGCAGTCTACAGTTTGTTGAAGAAGGCTTGACCAAAGGTTCAAATCATGTTTGTAGATAAGGATTGGCAAATAATGGGAGTCTGGAACAAGGAATAACAGATGACAGAAGTCTGGAATGGGATCAACTGTCAGATGTCAGTATCAGGACAAATAAGGGTTGGCACAACCAAGGTCATACACAAGCAGGCCAAAACATGGTACAGAAGGATTAGGCAATGGTATAGTCCAGGATCAGTAGCTGGATAATCAACATTTTTCATCCATAATTAGGTTGAAAGAAGAAAATATTGGATAATTAAATATATTATTGTTAAGCATAACATAAAGGGCTGCAACTGTTAAAAGGACAGTAGTATTAGCAAATTGATCCAGGGAGTGATCAACCCATTAGTGTATGGAATGGGTTAAAATACCATATTTGCTCGATTATAAGACAAGCTTATCTCTGAAAAATAGATATATAATCGAGGTTGTCTTATAATCAGACCTCAAATAGCGCTGCAGGGGACCTGGATCCTTCTGTCTGCTAACCTCAGCTGCTCCCGGCACTTCCTCGGGCGTCTATCATCGAGCGCCTTCAGAAGTGCGCAGCGGAGGTTGTCTACGCGCATACCTTCCCCGGCTGCCAGAGGAGAATTCCCCGCACCTCTGCACGGTGTGTATAGACAACCCCCGTTGCTACGCTTCTATGATAGAGGACCGGCGTCACATGACCTTCCAGGTCATAGAAGCTGCAGCGGAAGTTGCCTATGCACTGGTAAGTCGGCGGGGGCAGTGTTAAATGGGGCATAAGGCATTTCTGTAGGCAGAGTGCCCCATGATATGCCTTTTAACCCCCTTAATGCCACTCTGCCTCCAGAATGCCTTTTAACCCTCTATATGCCACTCTGCCTCCTGAAATGCCTTATACCCCCCTATATGCCACACTGCCCCATGATATACATTTTAACCCCCTATATGCCAGAGTGGCACATAGGGGGTTAAAAGGCATATCATGGGGCACAGTGGCATATAGAGGGTTAAAAGGCATATAATGGGGCACAGTGGCATATAGAGGGTTAAAAGGCGTAATAGGGGGCAGAGTGGAATATAAGGGGTATAAGACATATCTGGGGGGCAGATGTGCATAACTGGGGGGCAGGTTGTCAAATAAAAGGAAATAAAAACAAAAAAATTATTTTTCTCAATCATAGCTTTTATTATGAAAAAATAGTTTACATGAATTAATATTTACTAGTAAAACTTGTTTCCCTATATGATCGTCTTATATTCAGGCTTTTTCTTTTTTCCTGAATTAATATTCAGATTTTGGGGGGTCGTCTTATAATCAGTGTCGTCTAGGTTTCAAAAATATAAGGTTCGATGGGGTAAATTGCATTGGCAGGCTTCAAAGAGGACCCAAATAGCACATGGGGCAGAATGTCCAGATTTGGGAAAAACGTTAGTGATACTTATTGCCCTATAACTTGCAAGAAACATAAAAACATTGGGTATTTCTAAACTCAGGACAAATAGTAGAATCTATGTAGCAGGTTTTTTCATTAGCTTTTGTGAGTAAGTAAAAGATTTGTCAAATAAAAGTGATTTTTTTTGTTATATTTTTCAAAATATTTTATCATGTTTTATAGGAAATTAGATGATATGATCAAAAAATGGTTTCCGAAGAAACAGTGGCGACTCTAGAAACAATATATAGGGGGGCACACAAGATACCACAGTCAAACTGGGGGGGCATTAATAATTTCCACCATTAAATCATACCACTGAAAAAACACACACACATATATATATATATATTGCCAAAAGTAATGTGCTATGGAATGATACTTTTGTTATTGGACAATACAATACTTGATCATTCAACATGGGAAGCCTGAAGCCACAATTTAGTACGACTAATCCTTGAAATCCTTTAAACAACACAATACCTTAACTTTTGCACTGAATGATTTCAGGGCCTAATATTAGATCCTGCTGCTGATATATATATATATATATATATATATATATATATATTTATTAGCCCCTGCTGCCCATATATATTAATATTAGCCCCAGTTGCCGATATATATATAAATATATATATATAAATATTAGACCCTGCTGCCGATAGCAGGTATAGATCAACACATTAACACACAAACCCAGCTTTGCATGTATAGATCAATTGAAATTCACTTGTGATCTCAGCACTGAAGGTATATATCAAATAAACAGAATCAGACATACAAATCCTGTATTTGCAGGTATACAATAATAATATATGAAACGTAGCATTGCAGGTATAGATCAAATAAATACATGGAAACAGCATTGCAGGTATTAATCAACTGAACAAGACATACAAACCCTGTATTTGCAGGTATACATAAATAATGTATGGAAACATAGCATAGCAGATATGGATCTACAGAAGAACACACAAACCCAGCTTTGCAGGTACATCACAGGTTGCACACCCCAACCACACTGCCCATATAGAACCTGGCCAGCACCCAGATAACACACATAAGATTTGTCATCTTTGTCCCATATACACCCTGCCTGTGCCATCTTGGTCCCCAAGGCTCAAACATCCTGCTAGTGCCATCTTTGCCCTTCCACAATTATACATCTATGATACACACAAACACATTAACTCATGCTCTCCCTCATTCAGACAAATCATCCACATATTAACTCATGCTCTCCCTCATTCAGACAATTCATCCGCATATTAACTCATGCTCTCCCTCATTCAGACATTTCATCCACATATTAACTCATGCTCTCCCTCATTCAGACAATTCATCCATTTTAAGAAACTACACCCCTTGGAGCTTCAAATGAGGGGCTACATGTATTTCTAGGACAAAATAATGATGGAATATGTCGCTTTGGCTAGAAAATATGTTTTTTCTAACCATAGCGACATGTTCATTTGTGTCTTGCGCACTCCAGGTTTGTACTAGAAACACATGCAGCCCCTCGTTTGATGCGCCAAGGGATGTCGTTTTTGCAAATGTAATTTAACTTCCTATGTGAGCAGTAATGCCACGTCAAGGCTTCAACCCTAATTACTGATCATTCACACGCCTTTCATATCTCCATTCACTCGCAGAAGCACACACCATTCTTCCCCCTTACAATCCCAAAGAAATGATGGTAAAGGGAGAAAAAAAAAATCACTTTTACAGCAAAAATACGTTTTGCAATAAAAATGCAAGGTGCTCCAGGGATGAGATGGTTACTCACGTACCACACAGGCTAAATGGCTGATTTTAATAATATTTGCAGTTCATCAGGATTTCAAAAATTGCCTCCCTCTACCGTTGGCTAAATTTAACCCCATGATCAAAGGGATCATAGGATTAAAAATTAGTATCGGCCATTTTTAAAAAGGGAAATGTGACTTTTTATAGCTATATGATCACTGTGGTAACACTGGCTACCACAGTGATCATTTAGCTAGAATACTTAAACTTTTTTTTTTTAAAGTTAAACTACTTTATGTTTAAATAATTAAATTTTTTATCTGCCTTTAGAGACCCCCAAATCATTTTTTTTATATTTTTATTTTTTTCACTTAATATTTTTTATTCTGGTTTTACAAGAAAACCTTTCCAATGGTATATGTTGGGGGTCTGTAGCTGCTTAGATGCCTGAGATACAGGCATCTAAGCAGCATGCCCCCATACCTCTTTAACTGACAATTGTCAGTTGTTAATAAAGTTGCGCGGTGACATCATCGCGTCATTGCGTGAGACGTCACCGGGTGGATCGGGTGGCCCCGATGATGCCCTTCAGTTTGAGGGGCAGATCGCCGGGGTAGGTGGTGATGGAGGTCCACAGACCTCCATCAAGGTAGGGTAGTGCTAGTGACGGCATGGTGCCGTCGTTAGCACCTGACTGGGACTGCTAGCGACGGCACCATGCCGTCGTTAGCAGTCAAGGGGTTAAAGTCCCATTGCGGGACTGTCCTGGGTGGTTACAAATTCGGCGGGGGGGCAACAGGAATAACCTAGGGGGGGGGCAGAAAATTACAGCTAAACGCGAGCACCGCAAATTACATAGTTACATAGTTCATAAGGTTGAAAAAAGACCTAAGTCCATCAAGTTCAACCCTTCTACCTAACCTTCCTATTCTTGATCCTAAAGAAGGCAAAAAAACCCTAATTAAGCTACTTCGAATTCTGCCATCAGGGAAAAAAATTCCTTCTTGACTCCAAGAGGCAATCAGATTTCTCCTTGGATCAAGAAGCTCTAAAATATTAATGTTATTCTATTTATATCCCTGTATATCATGCCTTTCTAAGAAAATATCGAGGCCCCTTTTGAAGGTATCTAATGTATTGGATAACACTACCTCCCTTGGAAGTGAATTCCATACCTTAATTGTCCTCACTGTGAAGAATCCCTTCCTTTGTCGTCTATGAAACCTGCGCTCTTCCAGTCTCAGAGGGTGACCTCTTGTTCTTTGTATATTTCTGTTAATGAACAGGTCACCGAAGAGCTCTTTATATTGGCCCTGCATATATTTGTATAATGTTATCATATCCCCTCTCCAGTGTATATAATTTTAACTTTTTTAGTCTCTCTTCATAACTAGTATCTCCCAATCCCCTTATTAATTTCGTAGCCCTCCTTTGCACTTTTTCTAATTCCATAATGTCCTTTTTGAGGACCGGTGCCCAGAATTGTACCGCATATTCAAGGTGAGGTCTTACCAGTGACCTACGTAAAGAGGCAAGATGATATCCTCCTCCCTTGAATCAATACCTCTTTTGATGCATGCCAAAACCTTATTGGCCCTCGCAGCTGCTTGCTGGCATTGCGCACTGTTGTCAAGTCTGTTGTCAACCGTTATTCCTAAATCCTTCTCAGTGGTAGTTTCCCCCAAGGATATTCCATTTAAAGAATAGGTTGCATTTTTATTATTTTTACCATAATGCATAACTTTGCCTTTCTCTATATTGAACCTCTTCTGCCACTTGCACACCCAGTGCCCAACTCTGTCTAAATCTTCCTGCAATGAAGAAACATCAGGATTAGTCTGAATTACCCGGCCTAATTTTGTGTCATCAGCAAAAACTGTGACATGGCTCTCAATGCAGCTTGGGAGATCATTTATAAATAAATTAAAAAGAAGAGGACCGAGGACAGACCCCTGAAGCACTCCACTTAATACCTGCGTACAGGCTGAGAAACATCCATTCACAACAACCCTCTGCATTCTATCTTTTAGCCAATTTCTGATCTACATACAGACATTTGCCCCTAAGCCTATTTCTGTTAATTTATAGAGTAGCCTTTTATGCGGAAACGTATCAAACGCCTTGGCAAAGTCCAGATAAATCACATCTACAGCCAACCCCAGGTCTATATTTTTACTAACTTCTTCATAGAATGCTAATAGGTTGGTTTGACAAGACCGGTCTTTCACAAATCCATGTTGACTACTACTAATTGGATTATGGATCAAGATATGATCTTGAATGTATACCTTTAGTAACCCTTCCAATAATTTCCCCACTACTGATGTTAAGCTTACTGGCCTGTAATTGCCCGGTTCAGATTTTGATCCCTTTTTAAATATGGGCACAACATCTGCCTTGCGCCAATCTAATGGAACTATGCCCGAGCTGAAAGAATCCCTAAAGATTAGTAATAATGGTTGGGCCAGAATTAGGTTTAGCTCCTTCAGTACCCTTAGGTGTATACCATCCGGTCCAGGGGCCTTGTCTACCTTAACAGTATTTAAGTACTTGAAAAATTTCTTGGGATTGGTTTTACTTTCCTTGGCAATAAGTTTCTCATTTTCTAGTTTAGCCATTTTAATCTCCTTTTTGCAGGCTTTGTTGGCATCTTTGTATGCCATAAATGATACTACCGACCCCTCGCTTTTATAATGCTTAAATGCCAATTGTTTATTCCTTATTTCCTGTTTTACTTTCCAGGTAAGCCACATTGGTTTTGATTTGTTTCTTTTGTATTTGTTTCCCATAGGTATATATTAGCCTGTCAAAGTTTGCCCTTCTGAAATTAAGTGTTTTGGTAGAGCAGTTACCCATTTGCTTTTTGGAATTAATCTCAAATGAAACCATGTTATGGTCACTATTTCCCAAGTGTTCTCTTACTTTAATGTTTGAGATAAGTTCCTTATTGTTAGTTATTACCAGATCTAGACAGGCATCCAATGGGTTACCGCAAACAGCCTTGGTCTTTAAGGGGTTAAACAGCGTGTGCATCTGACATCACCAAAGGGTGACAACCACAACATTGTTACAGTAACAGAAAAAATGGCATATAACACCAGTTAAGAACCAGTTGGTGATAGCTCACATTGTAGGTACCAAGCCTTAGAGAAGGGATTTGCGCACACATAAATTTGGCACATTCCTTTATTTATGGTATTAACATTGCGATAGTGTGATCAAAAGTAAGACCTTTTCATACCCCTATACTGTCAAAGATTTAAAATCCAATGTTACTATACCTGTGACTCTGATTTTGTTGTCTATGTTCTCAAATGCCCCTGTGGTTTCCTGTACGTGGTTGAATCCACTAAAAAAGTTAAGATAAGCATTGGGGAGCATAAAAGTAAAATAGGGCTATACTGGCACAGGAGAAAGCAATGGGCAGGACATTCCTGATTATTTTTTTCTATTTATTCTTTTTATTTTATGAAATTATTTAAGAAATTGATTATTAGCTTACACCATTAACCCCTTGAGGACCAGACTGTTTTTTTTAATTTTTTGTACCCTTTGTCAGCTGGGACCATAGTCACCAAGAAAACAATTGGTAACGCAGTACGCCGTGAAGGACTGAAATCCTGCAGCGCCTGCAAGGTCCTCCTGCTCAAGAAAGCACATGTACAAGCTCGTCTGAAATTTTCCAATGAATGTCCGGAACTGGGTGAAAGTGTTGTGGTCAGATGAGACCAAAATCAAGCTATTTGGCATCAACTCAACTCGATGTGTTTGGAGGAGGAGAAATGCTGCCTATGACCCCAAAAACACCATCCCCACGGTCAAACATGGGTGTTTTTCTGCTAAGGGGACAGGGCACCGTATCAAAGGGATGATGGATGGGGCCATGTTCCGTCAAATCTTGGGTGAGAACCTCCTTCCCTCAGCCAGGGCATTGAAAATGGGTCGTGGATGAGTATTCCAGCATGACCCAAAACACACGGCCAAGGCAACAAGGAGTGGCTCAAGAAGAAGCACATTAAGGTCCTGGAGTGGCCCAGCCAGTCTCCAGACCGTAATCCTATAGAAAATCTGTGGATGGGAGCGGAAGGTTCGACTTGCCAAACGTTAGCCTCAAAACCTTAATGATTTGGAGAGGCTCTGCAAAGAGGAGTGGGGCAAAATCCATCCTGAGATGTGTGCAAACCTGGTGACCAACTACAAGAAATGTCTGACCTCTGTGATTGCCAACATGGGTTTTGCCACTAAGTCACGTTTTGCAAAGGGGTCAAATACTTATTACACTGAGTAAAATGCAAATCAACTTATTTGCATGGGCATAGGAACTGGGGGGCGGGGGAATCATGTGGGGGGGGCGATTATGAAGAAATCCCCCCCAGGGCCATAGGAAGGGAGGAATAGTTACATAGTTACATAGTTCATAAGGTTCATCAAGTTCAACCCTTCTACCTAACCTTCCTATTCCTGATCCAAAAGAAGGCAAAAAACCCCTAATTAAGCTACTTCGAATTCTGCCATCAGGGGGAAAAAATCCTTCTTGACTCCAAGAGGCAATCGGATTTCTCCTACAGCCTACAGCAGTCATCAAAGAGACTCCCCCTGCAATGGCTGGTCTATAGACCAGCAATTGCGTCCCAGCTGCCAGAGGCAGCTTCAGGGACAGGGGGAGAGGGTTCTTCGGTCTCCACATGAGTGTGGAGGCCAGCCCCAACACCCCCTGCTGCCTGATCGCTCCATGAGAGCAACAGTGCAGCGTTAACCCCTTCAATTCCACAATTGTGTATAACACATTTGTGGCATTGCAGGGGTTAACATTTGTCCCCACAAGCTTGTGGGGACTAAATATCAGTCAATGCTGTGCTCCAATGGAACATCAGCATTGAAAGCGTTAAAAAAAAAAATTATTAAAAACCCCCCCAAAAAACAACAAAAAACAGCACTGACCTGAAAGTCCAGGGTGCTTCCAGGTCAAATGCTGTGATTTTAGTAAGAGGGCTGATGATGATCAGATCACTCCTAACCAACTGTTAGTTTAAAAAAAAATCCTGGCTCCTAACTTTTTTAGCTGGCGCCTAGATTCACAACAAATTTGTCAAGCCCTTTAATAAGGTTCATTTAAGGTGCGGTTAGAGATAAACGGGGGCAAACTGAGGAAAATCTAAATCCTGGGGGCAGTGAAATTAACCCAGCACTTATTTATAAAAGTATTGTGTCAGTGTGCTGTGAACGGGTCTGTGACTCTATGAGGGGACTATGAGATATCTGGGGGGTATAAGGCATATCTGGGGGTATAAGGCATATGTGGGTAGGGCAGTGTGGCATGTCAGGGGAGGACGGAGTGGTGTATCAGGGGGTATAAGGCATATCAGGGGGCACAGTGGCATATCTGAGGAAGACGGAGTGGCATATCTGGGGATAGAGTGGAGTGGCATATGTGGGAGGCAGTGTGGCATATCTGGGGGTATGTGGCATATGTGGGAGGCAGTGTGGCATATGTGGGGGTATGTGTCATATGTGGCAGGCAGTGTGGCAAGCCTGGGCTCAAATGTGCATAACTGGGGGGGGGCAGGTTGGGAAATAAAGACAAGAAAGATGCATTTTATCAAAGTTTTTTTTTATTCTGCTGTTTGTTTTTAACATTTGTTTATTAAATTATTTTAAATAAACAAAACATTTACATACATTTTTTTTATCTGATCAATCGATTAATCGAAAAAATAATTGGCCAACTAATCGATTATGAAAATAATCGTTAGTTGCAGCCCTAGTTTATTGAGTATATATAATACAAACAATAGTTAATTTGAATCCAAAAATGTATCTATAAAGCAAAGTTCATAAGTATAATGCTTGCCAATAAAGATAATAATTTGCAACATACCCGTGGAATACAGTCTCTTAGTAAGCGCAGTATCCCCCCCCCCCAAACTCGTGATCTCACTATCTTATATACTTTTATCTTAGCCAAAAGTTAGCATCCCCACACGGTATGATCCTGACTATGTTTACCACAAAACCCACCTATAAGATCATGACACATACTTTATACAAAAACAAAGCACAAAGCGCAAATGTAGACAGTTAACCATCGTACTTCATGGCTGTCTGATACCTGCTAATATACTTACAATATTATAAATTAAAGTGTGAGTACACTAAATCTTAATAGATAATTATATATTGCATTAATCATGAAGAAATTATAATCTATATATTATCATAAGCCTATAACACAAAGAGTGCCAGAACGGGATGTAATTGCACCAAAATGGCTTGTAATGGTGCCCAAACGATTTGTAATGGCAGCTAAATGGAGCAAACAAATGAACAAATCTTTCTGAAATGTCAATGTTTTTGACATTTATTTTTCGGCAAGGACATCCAGTGGGCCTCCGTTACCGTCCGCCCTTCCAGTGGGCCTCCGTTACCGTCCGCCCTTCCAGTGGGCTTACCTGAGCCTGAACCTGTACCTGCCATCCGCCCTGCCAGTCGGCTTACCTGCCAGTGGGCCTGTGCCTGTTCCTGTACCTGAATCCAAGCCTGTACCTGAACCCGAGCCTGTACCTGTACCTGAACCCAAGCCAGTACCTGCCATCCGCCTTGTCTCTGCCTCAGCTCCCCTGTCTCTGCCTCAGCACCCTGTCTCTGCCTCAGCTCCCCTGTCTCTGCCTCAGCTCCCCTGTCTCTGCCTCAGCTCCCCTGTCTCTGCCTCAGCTCCCGTGTGTCTGCCTCAGCTTCCTTCTATCTTCCAGTTCTGCTACTCTGTCTGTACCTACCTATCTTTCAATATGCATAAAGGGGTACAGACAGACTCCCCCGTATCCCCTGCACATGGACTCCTACCCGACTTGCTCGCCCGGGTTCTGACAATATGTGTGTGTAAAGACAGGGGGGTGTAAGGGCAGTGTATGTGTATATATATATGTATATGTGTGTGTTTGTAAGCTGGTGTGTGTATGGGCAAGTGTGTGTAAGAGCAGTGTAGGTATTTGTGTATTTGTAAGTTGGCGTGTGTGTGTGTAAAGGCAGGGGTGTATGAGGGCAGTGAATGTGTATGTGAAATGTGTATATGGATAGGTGTGTAAAGGCAGTGTCAATAAAAAAAAATGCTGAAGGGAACAATATTCCATTCTTGCCTCGGGTGCAAAAGGAACTAGCTAGAGCTCTGCTCACAACAACCAGTTAGTACGAGAGCCTGTTGCTCTGTCTTTGCACTATAAAAACTATAAAGAAAAGCTTTTGAGAGTTTTCCTCTTTTTCTTAGGTCTGAAGCAATACCCAAGGAAGAGAGGAAAACTTTTGACAGCTTTTCTTTTAAGAATTATCATGCATTCTGCAATACTCTGCCATTTTGGCATCTTATTTATATATATATTTATTAAGTTTTTTCAGTGGCATGATTTAGTGGTGGAACTTTTTAGTGCCCCCTCATTTTGACTGTGGTATCTTGTGTACACCCCCTATATATTGTTCATAGAGTTGCTACTGAGGCTTTGGGCTACATGGATGACATATCGCATATAGCGTATATTGCAGAAGCCCAGAGTCCCTGAAAACAGCTATAAGAACAACTTTTTCATGTGCCTCTTGTTTTAAGCTGAATCGTAACAAATCTGACTGTTTTTTACTATTGGTCATTGGGATTGCAGTCAGACCCAAGGTGACATTATTAAAATTCTGGGAGTGGTTTTTGATTACTTAAATAACAGCGAGAGATCATGGGATATTGTTTTAGGAAAATTAAACAACAAAATAGATTTTTACAGCAAGACAGGAGGCTTCATATTTGCATATCCTTCTTTACCCAGCAATGAAACAGTTAACAAACAGTAGAAACAATAACCACCAATCAAAAAACAACAGAACATATAAAAGTCGGTGCACATCCCCTCTCTTCCTCTTGCTTTGCTGCTAACCTCCAGATGAGCACCTTCCATAATTGTGTTATTTCCTTGTAATATTTGATTGTGGTATTCTAGTAAATTTTTTATTGTGGTACTTTTGTTTAATTTTTTTCTCTCATTTTCAGTTATTTTCCTTAGTGTTTTGCCATGGGCTCCTGGTTAAGGCCTTCTGTGTTGATTTAGTGGTGGAACTTTTTAGTCCGGTCTTTCCTGCACTCCGTTAGTGCGATTTCTTCCATCCAGGAGAGAACAGTGTCATGGAGACCAAAAGCATGAAAAGTTTGAAGGAGAAGAGTGTCCTTAGTGTCAAAGGCAGCAGAAAGGTCCAGTAGGATTTCCATGGAGAATTGGCCCTTGGATTTAGCAGTGAGTAGGTCATTTGTAACTTTAGTAAGGGCGGTCTCAGTAGAGTGTGAAGGGCGAAAACCAGATTGAAGAGGGTCAAGTAGGGAGTAGGAATCAAGAAACTCCAGGCCTCTGCTTTAGTGCTCCCTCATCACTATGCGCCGACTATTAATGCAGAGTGCTGGGTTGACGTCATATCCTGGCAGTCTGCATCATTTGCCAGCACGTAGTGATTAGGGAGAACGGAAGCCGAGGTCTCAATTGACAGACCTCGCGCTCTCCCTAATGTTAGGCCTTTTACAGGGGGATTGTGATCTCCCCAACCAGCCCTGCTCATCGGACACCTCTTCCCCAGACCAGCGCTGATGGTACACTGCCCCTTGGGGTGGCAGATGAGTAGGGCTGGTTGGGGAGAGCACAATTGTGCAGCTGCCTCGACCGGCCCAGGGGAGGCGGCCTTTCTGCTCACCCATCCCATATAGAATCGCTACTGTTTTTTTAGTGGCTTCGTGGTGAATCATATCTGTGATCTCCCCAACCTGTCCTGGAGACTGCAGCTGTTGATCGGGCGTCTGTGCGCCCCCTCGAAGATGCGCCCGAGGCGAGTGCCTCTCTCACTTCACCCTTCCTATGGCCCTGGGCTGGTGTCCAAATGTTTCCAGGGCTGCTTTTCATTCCCAGTCTGTGTTTCATGTAAACAAATCAAGACACAGTAAGCTGTTGGTTTGAGGAATCATGTTGAACTGTATAACTACATCCAGGTCGGAGGTTGGAACAGGAAAACAGGAAGTACAAGGCAATGCAATATTATCATAAACAAACAGTCACAGTATTTGCATAATACCTTCATAACATCTCCCCTTTTTTGCATTCAATCCAGAATTTGCAAGCAATTAACCGAAAACAGATCCTGAACAGTCTAAAACATAACATACTGTGTTACCGGTAGATACGCTACAGATTGAGTCTATCTGGTGGTCTTGAAACTCGACTGATACGCAGGGCCACAGGGACTTTGCCTGGGGGAAGCTGCAAAAGGTGTTGATAAGGGGCTGCCATTGTTCCTGGCTGGTGTGTTTGGCACAGAAGAACATACTGGTACATGCGGCTGCATTATGTCATCCTCATTGTATCCTTCTGATATGACAGCAGTATTGTCTCTGCCTTGCTTACGTGGTCCAGTAGGACTAGGGGCATTGAGCGCCTCGGTAGGGTCCTGTGCAGGGTGTTCACAGGTTTGTTCGGTGAGTTGTTCAGCCACTCGCAGGTCAATTCGATTGCGGCGGTAGAGACTGCCTTCCATATCCACAAGATATGAGCGAGGAGCAACCCTCTGAACACAGTTACCCAGTCTCCAGCGACCAGTCCTGTCACCAGGGAGTGGCTTCATACGGATTGGCTCTCCAACGTTTAATTCAGGTAAGTCTTTGGCAGAGACATCATATGTCAGTTTGGAGATTTGTTTCCTCCGTCGCAATTTCTCCAGTACACCTGTTACCACACAAGTTTCAAGTAATTTGTTGGCCACCGGCAATGAAGTCTTCAGTCTCCTTGACATCCAGCGCTGTGCAGGACTACTGTCCATGCCTTCAGTTGGGGTGTTCCTCCAATGCTTTCCATGGGTCATTTCCATCATACTTGGCCTTCTTGCAAAGATTCTTTACTATCTTTACAGCTGATTTTGCTTTGCTGTTAGCTTGCGGGTGCCGTGGGGAAGAGGTAACATGCTCAAACCCCCAATCTGTAGAGAACTGTCTAAATTGCTCACACGAAAATTGAGGTCCATTATCCAAGATTACCCTGTCCGGCTGTCCATGACGTGCAAACTGTGCCTTACAACGCTTGATCGTAGTTTGAGCAGACAGATCGGGAAGGAGCTCAATCTCCCAAAAGTCAGAATAGTGATCAACAATTACCAGAAGATCTTGCCCTGCATAATTCAATAAATCCATGCTTACAATTTGCCAAGGTCGGGTGGGCAGTACATGCGACATCATGGGTTCTTTCTGTTGTGCCTGTGCATATTCATTGCATGCTGAACAACGAGTAACAAAGTCTCTAATCTCACTCTGCATGTTGGGCCAGTATAAGGTATCTCATGCCTGCCTATAGCATGCTTCTCCACCAATGTGACTGGCATGTATACGTGTCAGCATCTCCGATCTTAATGATTTTGGAATGATGACCCTTGACCCTTTGTACAGTACGCAATCCTGAATGCCGATTTAATCTTGGAAAGTCCTGTATTGTCTCACAATTAATGGCACCTCTGCTTTTGAATCTGGCCAACCATAAAGAACAACAGACTTGCAAGCTCTCGTCGATTTCTGTGTGCTGTCTTATCGGAAGCAATCAATGGTCTGTGACATTTAAATAGTCTGAATGATTAATCTGCGACAGGTCTTCCAGGTGCAGCTGAACATTGCAAACTGTGTGTTGTGCACACTCAGGTGTACCACCCGCTGCTGTAGCTCTGCTAGGAGTGTCACTAATGTACATTTCAGGTCCAGGTTTATAGACAACATTTAGGCAATAGTTTTGTAATGTGAGCAACATGCTCTGTAAGTGTTTGGGTGCACACAAAAGTGGTTTCTTGAAGATAGATATCAGAGGCTTATGGTCAGTTTCTGCCGTGATCTTGTCACGACCATAGAGGTAGTGATGAAAGCGCTGGCAGGCAAACACAATACTCAGACATTCCTTTTAGATTTGTGTGTAGTTTTGCTCAGTAAGGGTCAGGGCCCTTGAAGCAAAAGCGATAGGCTGGTCAGCTTGCAATAGGCAACACCCAAGTCCACTTTTGCTTGCGTCACTTTGAATAGTTACAGGTTTTGTAACGTCATAGTACTTCAGGACAGGTGTATCCGTGACCAAACATTTGATCTCCTGCACCGCATTATCATGCTTAGGAAGCCAATGCCAAACTGCATCCTTGTCCAGAAGCCTTCTCAACGGCCCGCAAACCTCTGAGAGATGCAGCAGGAATTTTGCTAGGTAGGTAACAAACCCTATGAAGGGATTTCACATTCGCCGGCTGAGGCATATCCAGTATGGCTCTGACTTTTTCTGGGTCGGCCTTCAAACCCTCCAAGGATAGTATGTGTCCATGGAAGCAGACCTCTTTGACCTTGAACTGCAGTTTTTTCACGCCTGTCTACAACGATTCATCAGGTCAAGCAGTTTGCCATCATGATCTTGCTCTGCTTCCTCATCTCTATCCCCACAACCAACCACAAGGATGTAATTAGCTATTGGTTCAATACCACTGAGTCCAGCCAATAGTTCATGTTGTTTTCGTTGATACACCTCTGGTGCAACGGATACTCCAAAAGGCAATTTGAGCCATCTTTTCCTGCCCCCGGGGAGTCCAGAAGGTTGTCATGTAGCTACTTGCATTATCCAATTTACATTGTAAAAATGCATTCCGGGCATCAACAAGTGTGAACAGATGTGCCTTAGGCAGCTTGTACAAAACATCCTCGAGAGTTGGCATGATGTAGTGGGATCGCCTCAGTGCCAGATTCAAGAATTTGGGATCTATACATATTCTTAGCTTATCAGGCTTCTTTACAATCACCATGCTACTTATCCAATCAGATGGTTCAGTCACTGCTGCAATATGTCCATCAGCCTCATACTGGTCAAGTTGTGCCTTAACTGCCTGCTTAATGGCTACTGGCACATTGCGTGGTGCACATTGGACTAGAGGGACACTCACGTCAAGGTCAAAATTAACTTCCCCTGGTACAGATTCTACAGGTCCAGTAAAAACATCACTAAATTCCTGTAATAGCAGTTGTTTTGTCAAGGGCCCTTTGAATTGATTGTCCATCACGTTGAGCTCTGCAGGGATGGAGAAATGTATCAGCCCTAGACGCTCACAGGTTGAGCCAGATAACAGTGGCTTTTGGCAGGCTTCCAAAATTTCAAACTAGCTTGTGCCTCAGTCCACGTATGACACATTCAGTCTTGAAGAGTCCTAGAGATTTCATAAGGTCACCTGAGTATAACTTTAGTCTGGTGTCACTTGGCAGTAGACGTGCTTCTGGTGCTAACTTCATTTTGTCTCTCAAGCACATCACATGTTGCTCCTGAATCAAGCTGGCAGGATTGGGGCTTATTATTTAAATTAAAAGTGACAAACCATTTCTTTCCTCTGGTTTACACAGCGCCGATCAATTTACTGCTGTATATCATTTCAGCGGTGTGTGGTTCTTCCTCAAATGCAGATAAATTCTCCATGGTGTGTAACTTTCCTATTGATGGCTGTCTTTTACTTGACAAACATACTTTAGCAAAATGATTTGTTCTTCCACAAGACCTACAAGACTTCCCATAAGCTGGACACTGCTCTTTAATTCTTTGATGCAGAGTGCCACAATATTTGCACGCTGTAGGGTCGGCAGCATTTGTTCTAAACAGCTGGCATTCTAAAAATTGCTGTAACATTCTCTTGCTGCCCCTACTGTGAGGTTCAGATTATGCTTATACACATGCCTACATTCACTGCC
The DNA here is from genome assembly GCA_023333645.1 of Sceloporus occidentalis. Classification (NCBI taxonomy): domain Eukaryota; kingdom Metazoa; phylum Chordata; class Lepidosauria; order Squamata; family Phrynosomatidae; genus Sceloporus; species Sceloporus occidentalis. The sequence continues at coordinate 1,276,206 of JALMGF010000146.1, read as the reverse complement.
CATGATTCTCCTCAGAGTTGCTGCCTGCACTGCTGCAGATTTCTCATTCAACCCTGTAGCCAGGGAATAATCTTCAAATTCAGATCTGAAATTATCCCAATTGCTGCTCCAATCCCCACTGATTCTCATGCCCTCAGGGGGAGGTATGCAATTCATGGCTGCCATGTTTAAGCCTCTGAGCTCTCAAATGTCAGAAAATCCACAAAGAACAGTCTTAGGTTGTAATTCACAAACCTGTGCAGTATCCCAAAGCTGCTGTGCTCCAAACAAGAGGCTCAGTTCTGAATCTAGCCACTTCTGACACCATGTTTCATGTAAAGGAATCAAGACACAGTAAGCTGTGGAATCATGTTGAACTGTATAACTACATCCAGGTCAGAGGTTGGAACAGGAAAATAGGAAGTACAAGGCAATGCAATATTACCATAAACAAACAGTCACAATATTTGCATAATAACTCCATAACAGTCTGGCCCTGACTATATGATTGATAATACTATATATTATCTTATATTACTATTACATAATATTAGTTAATTAATAATACCAATAGTTCAGCTTAACTTATTGACTTACTGACTGTCCTAAATTGAAAAAAGTATTACAAAATCAAGTTTTAAATGAACACAAGGTAGGCAGAAGGTACTGCCAGCTCAGGGCAAGGGCACTGCAGCACCAATGAGGCAACGTGTGCAGCAAACTGTCAGCTCAACAGCACTAAACAGTTGATAGTTTGACAGTAGCACTGGGAAAACAAAAATCCTCGGAGAACGAGGAGGATGACTTGACCCTAAGGCTCAGGTGACCCCAGGCATTCTGAGGCGTATGCTGGACACTATGCAATCCTCTATGACAGATGCCATCAAAGATATGCTCTCTGATTTAAAGCAAGATTTGGCACATTTGGGCCCTAGTACAGAGCACACCGAGCACACGTTTTCCTACTTCACATCCACCTTTAATGACTTAGTCGATCGTCACAGTCCTTTGGAAGATAACTATACTGCTTTGCTCTCTAATAGCTGATATTGAGGATCGTTCCCGCCGCAATAATTTGCGAATTAGAGGTATTTCGGAGGAAGTGGTGGACGATATCCTTCGCACCTACATACACTCCTTCTTCCTCATGATCATACCGAACACTCCTGATTTGGAGCTCCGTCTAGATCGGGCCCATAGGGTGCCGAAGCCTAAATCATTGCCGCCGCTGGTCCACAGAGATGTGGTTCTGCGGCTTCACTATTTCACTACCAAGGAGGCCATTATGAGGCAGGCCCGTCAGCTTTCTTTGTTTCCTGCACCATACACTCACCTACAGCTATTTGCAGACCTATCCCCTGCAACTCTAACTAAACGCCGTACCTTCATGCTGTTCACATTGGCCCTACGGAAGAATTACATACCTTATCGGTGGGGTTTCCCTACTAAGCTTCTGATCACCAGGAATGGATCTCTACATGTTGCCTGCACACCCATGGAGAGTCTTCAGCTTCTTCAGCAGTGGCACCTGTTTCACAGAGATATCACAGAGGTGGACCAAATGGAGCCTCTGCTTATTCCTTGACGTGCTGCTATGGATGGAGAGGCGGTGAGACCCGGCAGAAAGAGATCGACGAGGCAACGTAACTCCCGCTTAGAGGCGGGTGCCGGTGCAGTGTTATCTATCTCGCCCTCTGAACTTTCGCCTGCATCCACCTGATTTCCAGATAAGCGCATTTGTTTTGTTTGCTGTTTGATTTTTGCAGGCCTTGGCTGCTGTTTCTGGTTGGATCGTCGGTGCCGCTGGGAGCCTTGCGGTCTGTGGTTGGACTCTCCATTCGGTACCTGTTTGGGAGGCTGTGGTTGGCTTTTGTTTTAATTGCTTTCTGTCCCGTTTCACGTGCCATAGTTATAGGGGAGTGCACGACACGATCCGCCCCTTTGAATGTTATAATTTTTCCCTTGTCACTCCGCAGGGGTTCTCATGTTTTATTGATTTTGCTACATTTCTCAGGGGTATCCCCCTTCACATTCACATGGTTTATCTTCTACTACAACTATAGTTTGGGTTATTCTGTACTTTATCAGGATGTTTTCTCACATGTCCTAGGATTTTATGTCATTATGTTTTATCGCCAGTGTGTAAGCGATTTGATATTGCTTGTTTAGTTTATTCCCCCTACGGTTGTTACTGTATTTCAGATACAATTTACCGTATGATTATTTCTCATTCCACATGTCTCGCTGGATAACAGGATACACAGCGGTATTTATATCTCACACCTCCTCTCACAAGGCCGTTTGCAGTCTTTTCAGGAATTGCAAGATCTTTTTTCTCTACCTTGACGAGACTTTTTTAAGTACTTACAGATTCGACAACACTTGGGTGACCTCTTCTCTTCAAGTCCTATTACACCGATTGTTAAGCTTTGTCTGAAAGCTCCCTGGGTCCCGCGGATGCTCCGTACATGGTGCAGTGGGAGAAGGAACTTGGACGGGAGTACGATGTTCAGATTTGGTATCATGCCCTCTCTTCATTTCGGGGGGGGTCTAAAAACGTTACTCATTTTGAAACCAATTGTAAGGTTATTTTTCGATGGGATTACGTGGCCTCTAGTCTTGCTAGGATGTTCCCTTCCTCCTCCCCACTGTACTGGAGACAATGTGGTGAAACTGGTACTATGCTACATATTTGGTGGAGCTGCTGGGTGCTCCGACCATTTTGGAAGGGTGGAGGTGGCTTTTCTGGATATGTTTCCGCAAACCCTGGCCTCCCCATTTAGAAAGCTCTTGGGCCACGTTGGTCGTGGCTAAAGTTTGAATTGTGTGCAAGTGGAAAGATGCACCCCGCCTAAGTTTCAAGACGTCTTATACTCGATTACTATGACACGTACTTATGAACGGGTGGCTCATTCGGACTCTAACACGTTGCATCTTTTCCAAGATACTTGGGGCAACTGGGATGAGTACTATGTTACCACATAGAACACAGTGTTTGTAGCACTACTCCAGAACAAACAATCAAGGGGTCAGGAAGTTCAATGCTCCAGCAAGGGCCCTTAATTGTCTGACGGCCACAGGTGCAACAGGATCCTGACACACACTTGATGTGGGCATGGTGAAGACAGGAATCCCAGCAACCACAGAGCTTCTTGTGGTGAGACAGGGTCTGCCATGCTTAAGGTCACTGGTTCTAGTCTTCTGGTTCTAGGGAAAACCTTGTTAGTTTGTGGAATTTGAACTTTCTGTGTGTGGAGCCTCTGGCATCCATGCAATATGCAGTGATTTTGGACTCAGTTCAGCAGGTATCTACGAATTTCTGTGATCCTTTGGCCCCTGAGACGATTGAGGGCCCTTGCAGGGTTAAGTTTATTTGGGCATAGAAATCGATTATGTAGAAATAGTGTGTAGGCTTCTTGAGTCCAAGGTTGTGGCTTTTTTGTTGGGCAATTTGTGGGAGTGCAGTGTCCCGGGTGGCTGTAGCAGCCTAAAATGTCCCTAATGGTAAAGGTAGTTTCTCCCTCCAGGGTGCGTCTGTTTGCGTTGTGGCAATGCCTGCTACCTCCGCCAGAGTAGCCAGCTTACGCTAGGGCCTAGTGTTAGAGCTCTGGAAGTCTGCTGCCAAACATCAAGGACTGACAGTGTTTGGACACTTCGCCCTGGGGGTGAAACAGGTGAGTGAGTTGTCCAGTTGCCCACTCATTTGCCTTTTCCGTTTCAATGCTGCTTTTGCTGGTGGTGGTGCCAGTGTCTTTTGCCTGCCAGTTCCCTTCCTGGCTAAATGTCATGCCTAAAATGTCCCTAATGGTAAACGTAGTTTCTTCCTCCTGGCTGCGTCTGAAACACTGGCTCAAGTGTATATGCACTGGTGCTGACTCAGGGCAGCACTCCCTTCTTTAACCCTTAGGCGGCCGGATACAACCAGAAAAACGGGCTTTGCAAATATGGCTAAAGGTATTTATTACAACAAAATAAACAAATACAGCCAATGTCCCCGATGACGCGTTTCGCCCCGGAACGGGGTTCCTCAAATTGGTCTGATTGTACTCTGGAATCGTCTGTGGTTTTAACTTAATTTCCGGGTGCTGCCCGGTGTTTCGTTGGCCAATCAGAAGCAATGTAGGGGCGGTTCATTCATTAAACGTCCTTCTAAACTGATGCCACTACTAGAGTGTTAACATCTCTGTCCTCTACCAATATGGCCGCTTGCCGTCACAAGGTACGGCGAGCGGTTGGGACCAAAAAGTTCATAGAACATGCCTTAAATATAAAATGGAGGTTTTTAAAGTCCTCCTCACACTACCATATGGACCATGCAGATTAAATATTTCTGAGTATCTGAGTATACTGTCAGTACGTTTAGGGAAACACAGTACATATATTACAGAACAATGCATACAGTATACAATGTTGTGAGCTAATAAAGGTGCCTGCACTCTGACTTTATTAAATTTTATTGTCATAGCAGGTCCTTATAAGACATAACTCACCCCAAGTAAACAAATATAAAAACAACTTAAAACAAAGACACAAAAACAAAATCTAAAATAATTTACCCATATATAATTTAATATTAACGATTTAATATTTTAATACTCCTCTAAAGGGAGTGACAAATAGGGGGAGCATTAATTCTTGCCAATTCCATAAAACAATTGCATAAAAAGCCATTAAAAGAATAAATAATCATTTAAAGAAACAGACACCATGAAATAGTAGAAGTTCAAAATACATCCAATATATCTCAAATATTAAAACCTTATCCTAAAATATATAAATAAATATATATTTATATATATAAAAAACTTCCCAATATACACATGCATTATAGAAAGTGACACAACTCAAAATCTGAGTTTCTTTCTAAATACTCTTTATTTCTTTTGTCAAATAATTAAATACAATAAAAGCAAATACACAGTATTCACAAATTTATAACTCCCCTCCCACCCCTCCCTGTGTCTGCTAGGGGGAAAAAAAAGGAGTATATATCACCATAGACCCCAAGTAAATTGGAAGTCCTTCTTTTTCTTTTTGGATTCCCCACTTCTATATTGTTCATATTTTTTAATTTGGTCAATCAAATTTAACCACTGGGCCAATACGGGGGCTCCTTTATGGAACCATTTCCTCAGGATCAATAGTCTCCCTAGAAATTTTTTTTTCCTAAAGAGTTTATTTAACCTACCAAACTGTTCCACATCTCCTAGAATCACAACCTTTGGATCCATTACACCATTGCAATTAAATTTCCTTTTCACAAAATTAAATGTCGTCCCAAAAGTTTTTTATCATATAACCATAAGTGCAATAAACCGGCATTAAGGACCCCGCATCTGGGGCAATCTGCGTTGTCTCTACAGTTAACCTTCCATAACTGGTGCGGAGAATAGTATAACCGATAAATAATTTTAAGTTGAGTGAATTGGTATTGTTTATTTACAGTGCAACACCCTGTGTTATTTAGAATACGGTTCCATGAGGCCTCATCAATAACCCCAATCTCCTCTTCCCACCTCTGTTTAATCTTATCTCGGAACCTTATATCCATTTCTCCAAGAAATATTTTATAAATAATACTAAGTGTCTTTTTCCCATGACCCTTTTCTGTAAAAATTGAAACAAATCGTGTGTCTCAAGTTCAAAAATCTTCTTATTTTCTGTGCGATTATATGCGTGTACTAATTGGTTGTACCAAAATTTATGTCCATTATCCAAGCCGAATTCAAGTTTAAGCTCATCGAAATCCTTAATATGACCAGCAGTAAACAACTGACCAACAAAATTAATACCTTTTTTAATCCAAAAGTCACTCCCTAAACCCTTGTGAAACTCCTTAAATTTTAAATTGTGCCATATTCGTGTACGGGGTAAACTCCCCTCAATTTTGCAAATATGTTTAATTTCTTGCCACACTTTCCTATATAATTTCACCAAAGTTGTGTAATCAAATTCCCCTTCCACTTGTAAATCTGTCTCCAACATTTCAATGGGGTTAGAGGTCCCACTAGTTTCTAACAGAAACCGTATTAGTCCTCCATATCCATTTAACCTCAGATTCTGGGTCTTCGTAGCCAGGAAATATAATTTGAAATGGGGTAATGCCCAACCACCCTCGCCCTCCGGTGATGTAAGCTTGGTATATTTCATACGCACTCTTCCTCTTCCCCACAAAAATTTTCTCAATGTAGCTTCTAATCCTCTAAACCATTTATCCGGAATCCACACTGGTGAGGCAGATAAAACAAACAAAACCTGCGGGAGAACAATCATCTTCACTAGACTCGCTCTATCTGCCAACGACAATGGGAGTTTTGCCCAGATCTCCACCTTTTTTTGTATCTTTATACCTAGTGGGATAAGGTTCTGCTTCATAAAAAGATCAACTTTACTCGAGATTTTAATCCCCAAGTATTCCACAGGATCCACCTAACCCAAGATCTTAACCCCCTGAACCTTGGGGCTACTTACTGGGTTCAATGGGAGAAGTGTCTATCACTATTGGGAGCATTTTTTCAGTATCTTCCAAAAATAATAATAGATCATCCGCATATAATAACAGTTTATCTTAGCTGCCTTTTATCCCAAATCCTCTTATTTCTTATTTCTTAGAGCTAGTGGTTCAATATATAATATAAATAAAAGGGGCGAGAGTGGGCATCCCTGCCGGGTTCCTCGACTTAACGGGAAAATGTCCGAAAGCTTACCATTTAAGGTTATCCTTGCTACTGGAGATCTATACATAAGTTGTACCCAGCTCAAAAAACCCTCCCCAAAACCAAAAGCTATTAACGTATGCCATAAAAAACTCCACTCCATCCTATCAAAAGCTTTCATGGCATCCAAAGACAGGATGGAGTGGGAAGAGTTCCCGCCCAACTGGAGATTGGCAAAAACTCTTTCAAGGTTAGAGTGTAATAATCTTCCTGGTACAAACCCTGTCTGATCTTCTCCAATCAGATCCGACACACAGCTTGCCAATCTTCTAGCGAGCACTTTGGCTAAGATTTTCGCATCGGTGTTAAGTAAGGAAATCGGCCGGTATGATTCCACTTTTGCTGGATTTTTATTTTTTTTAAGAATAAGAATAATTACTGCTTCCAACATAGAGCTTGGTAGCTGCTTTTCTTTCAGAACTTCAGTAAAAACTGAGCATAACATAGGTAAGAGAGCACCTGTGTATTCCTGATAAATCCCAAAAGGAGACCGTCCCCTCCTGGGGCGGATGAGGATGCACAAGAAAAAAGTGCATCCCTCATCTCATCCACCGTAATTTCCCTTTCTAATGCATCCTTCTGTTTATTCGAAATCATAGGTAGAGCACACTTCTTTAAATAATCCACTATATCTCCCTCATTTACTACTGGATCTGCTTGATATAGCTTAGAAAAAAATTTAACAACTGTAGCCTGTACTTTACTTGGTTCCCTTACCACCCTACCATCTTCATCTTCAATTACCAGGATATCACTTTTATCTTTCTGGGCCTTTACCAAGTTTGCTAGTAATTTCCCCGGCCTACCCCCTTCAACAAAGTTCCTTTGCTTATGTTGTGCCTTATCTATCATCAGAGATGCAAGTTGATCTTGTAATTATTTGATTTGCTTATGATTATCCATTGAAGGGTCTTTTGCAAAATTTGCTTCGCTACTAGAAACTTTCTCTCTTATATCTTTCTCTTTTTGGAAAAAACTTTTTTATAACCACATCCCTAAGGAGCAACCCCCGCAGGAATGCTTTTAGTGTATCCCGAACCATACCTAAAGTTGCGGATGCTTTATTTATCTCCCAAAACTCTTTTAGGGAATGATCATTCCAACCTAGTTCTTCCATTATTCTTGCTAATGGGGTCTGAGTATTTACATTAGTATGCCGTATATTACCCACGCGCACCACATCTTTAGCAGAATCCAATATACAATTAAAATCCCCAAACAAATATTATGGGAGATGCTCCTTATTTCGAATAAATTGAACTAATTTATTTATTGGCTGTGGGGAGAAAGGGGGAGGGACGTAAAAGAAGGCCATAATCATCTCCTGGTTGTATATTGTTAAGTGTACAAAAATGAATCTACCTCTCCCATCAATTTTTTTGTTCTTAATCACTAACGGAATATTTTGATGGAAAAGTAGTGAAACTCCAGCCGAATAAATAGGAGGAGTGTAGTTCCACCTAGGCCCATCTTCTTGTCAACCTCCTATGAGTCTCTCCTACCGTATGTGTTTCCACTAAACAAATAATAGCCGGAAGATGTTTCTGAACACGATCAAATATGGCTACCCTCTTACTGCGTTCTAACATTTAGAAATTACAACCCCTCTCCTTCCAACCACCTAGTCGCCTCCTGAGGACTTAAAAAGAATAGAGTCCCTGACTTATATTGCACTCGAAGCTTTGTGGAAAACAACAAAGAATAAGGAATATTCGCCAGTCTAAGCCGTTTTTTAATTTCCCCAAAGGCCACTCGTTGTATTTGTGTTTCCCTGGAGAAATCTGGATACATGGCAATCTTTGCCGAATTATATGTAATTGTTGTAATGGCCGAAGATAGTCAGGGTCAGTAGCCGAGGATCCACAGTGCAGAACCCGTGCATGAACCAGAGGCAGGCAAAATGGTACTGGAGAAGTTCGGATAAACGTGAGACAAAGCCGAGGTCAAGGATTGGAGAAGTCAGGATAGCCGAGAGATGAAGCCGAAGTCAAGGGTTGGAGTCAGGATAACCGTGGTACAAAGCCACAGTCAGAACTGGAGCAAACACAAAACCGCAACTGAGCCCAGAGAAACAAAGCATGAAATTCTTTGACAGGCAGTGAGTGAAGCCGAAGTCAAGGGTTGGAGAAGTCAGGATAACCGTGGTACAAAGCCGGAGTCAGAACTGGAGCAAACACAAAACCGCAACTGAGCCCAGAGAAGCAAAGCATGAAATTCTTTGACAGGCAGTGAGTGGACAGCTAAGGAGCCCTCAAATAGCCCCAGGCAGATAACCCCGCCTACAAACTATAGCATAAATAAACAGAGAAAATGTCCGGCTATTTTAGTTGTGGCGTGTGCATGCGTGAGGGTCTCGTCCGGCAGTGTCTGCGGGAGGCTGCTATGGCTGTAGCAGCTGCAGGTAAGTTGTTAGCTGTTACAATTGTAGCCATTTCCCTGGCACGTCTAAGAATTACATCACGATCTGATGAATTTAACAGTCAAATTAACATAGTCCTGACTGGAGCCCCCGGTGGAGGGGCTTTTGCCGGGATCCTATGGGCCCTTTCCACACAAAATAACGGGGAGAGTATTTGTACCCCAACAGTCCCCTCAATCCATTTTTAACAAAACATTCTGGAATCACCCCTCTGGTAAACCCAGAATACGAATATTATTCCTTCTGGATCTATCTTCCATATCTCTCATTTTCTCTTTCAATTTCCCCATTTGAAGTTGTAGTGTTCCTTATACCCACCATTTCTTTATCCAAAGAAGGGACCAATGTTTCCAACTTATCAATCCTTTCTCGTATCTTATTTAAGTAAGAAGGAAACTTCAACCGACAATTTTTCTACTTTTGAATTTAACTCCACTTTAGCTTGATTGGAATTTTGAACTTTAAGAATGGTGCTAAGGAGTCCCGGTTCATTTAGCCGACTATACTCCCCCCCAAAGTTCTCCGTTTCTAGGGGAGATGCAGATCTTGACCCATCTATATCTTCTCTTCCTTCCACTGAGGACACATTTTAAGCCTAGTGGGTTTTCGTCATAACAGTATTCAATAGCAATATTCCCTTTTGGAGAGCTAATACCTGCGGACTTCCGGTTTGGATTTTTAGGAGGCATTTTCTGTCTCTTAGCAGTATCCTACTATTCCTACTAATATATATTAATAATATATAATAATAATATTTTTCCTTTTTTCCTCCCCTCTTCTCCTTGTTCTTTTACTTTGTTATCAAATATATAGACTTCCAGTCTAGAATTGGATTGAAATAATCTAAGGTGAAACAGTGTCCAGACTGCCTCTTATAACTGAACAGGCATTTAAACAATAAGCCCCAACAAACACTTCATCAGCCTTCGAGCTTTGCTCCATTTGCAGGGAATACAATTGTAATCAGATTAGCTCACCACCAGCTCAGATAGATATATCATATGATGGAACAGGCGGTGATACCGGATCTTACTGCAGTGCATTAGATTCAAGAAGGTCAAGAAGACTGCCGTGCTGCCATGCCGGCATATTGCCGTGATGTCGTGACGGATCGTATCAGGCGGGCCGAGCCGGCGTGCTGTCATACCGCCGAACCGCTAAGCCGCTGAACCGCTCAGCCGCCGAGCCGCCGAGCCTGGATCATGATCGGCGAATTCCGGCAGAGGAGGGAGAGGAAGGAGAGAGGAGAGAGAGGGGAGGAGGAAGCACGTAGGAACGTTTCTACGTCATGACGTCACCTGTTTGATACGAGTTTAAACCATTTGGTTGAAGAACATTCAAATTAAAACTCCACCTCATTTCACATTGACAAAGTTTCTTTAAAAATTCATCCCCTCTCCAATTTCTGCTGACTCTCTGTATTCCTATAAATAAAGTTCTTCAATTTGTAATGTAAAGAAAGGCTATTAAACTTAAAGCCCTTTGCAATATTCACCCCTATTTTAAAAGAGGGGTTGATTATATAATAATATAAAGAATTTCTTTAATAATTAATATTTATATAATAATAATATATAATAATAGGGACAAATAGGGGGGAACATTAATTGTCTCCAATTTGGCAGGACTATATCTATACCCATAATTTTAAAACTCTTCAGAGAAAATTTTGGACACGTATTACAGTGTCTGGGCACGCTATGTTTGATGTTCTGATTTCTGATATTTCCCAAATGCTCCAGTATTCTCTCTTTTACAGGTCTAATCGTTCTGCTTACATTTTGGGAGCCACATCCACATTCCAACAGGCAGACCACATTCTTGGAGTTACAATTTATGAATTGTTTGATCTCATAGGTTATTCTTCTTTTTGTGCCTGTGAATTGGTCTGTTTTTTGGGGGAGGAAGGTGCACATCTTGCACCGTCCACATTTAAAAAAATAACCTGTTTTTTTCCTAAAAATGGGTGCCCACTATGTTCTATTTGTAGTGTGGGAAGAACACTAGGAGCCAAAATTATTTTGAGTGTATCTGTTTTCTTAAAAATATTTTGTGGTTTATTTGGTAATATTGAGCCCAAAACGTCATCATTTTTAAAATATACCAATGTTTTTCTAAAATCCTTTTTATATGGTTTGCTTTTGTATTGTATTGAGTGAAAAAAGAAAAACCATAGTCTGTCTTATCATCCCTAACCTTCTTTTTCTTTTCTTCCAATAGCTGCAATCTATTCATTCTCTCTACCCGTTTAAAACTGTTTTCTATTTTCTCCACTGGATAGTGTCTTTTATGAATGCTGCTTTTGTCTCAAAATCTTCCTTCCTAGAACAGTTCCTTCTCACCCTCATCAGTTGTCCTTTAGGGATATTATCCAACTACATGGGGCGGTGACAGCTTGTATACTCTATATATCCATTTTTATCTGTGGGCTTGGTGTAGTTCCTAGAACATATAATATTATCCACAACAAATAATTCAACATCTAGGAATTCTATAGATTTCTCTTGTATGTTTGATGTGAACTTTAAATTACTGTATTTGCTCGATTATAAGACAAGGCTTTTTCCAGAGCAAATGCTCTGAAAAATACCCCTCATCTTATAATCGGGGTCGTCTTATAATCAGACCTCAACTAGGTCTGACTATGAGACTAAGATCCAGATCCCCCGCAGGGATGCAGGGGACCTGGATCGTCCTGCCCCCCCCAACTTACCTGTACTTCTGAGTCCCCGGTTCTTAGTACGGGCAGCGCGTAGAGCTCTATGCGATTCGCGTACACAACTTCCGCTGCAGCCGGGGTTGTCTGCGTCCATCATGCAGACCTTCCCCAGCTGTCAGAGATCAGAGTACCCACTCACTTTATTTTGGGAACCAGCAGAGTTACAGGAAGTATCACTAGTGCTGTTACTAAATTCTGCTGGGTCAAACTCCGACTCTATGTCACTCACAGAAGAGTCAGAGGCTAGCATGGCATATGCCTCTTCAGCAGTATAAACTTTCTTCATCTTCAGGCTAGGTTTCCACAAGTCTGTCTACCTAGAGTTGTTCTACTCACTTTAAGGAGACATGAGTCCCATTCTTGTTTTTTTTTTGTTTTTTTTAAAGCGGTATTTAGTAGACTTGGGCACCAGGGGGCTCTTCGTGTTCGTCTTCGTGCTCGTCTTCGGCAAAAAAAAAAACTTCGTATTCCGCGAATATTCGCCTGGTCCTGTCTTCTCTTCGGGCGAATATTCGCGGACATTCTTCGTGCTCGGGTTTTCTTTGTTTTCCCCGGTTAAGGGGTTAAAACGGGGTTAAAGCCGCTCTGGCGCCAGGAGTTTAAATGTCCGTATGAGCAACTCTATTGGTCGTCAGCAGGGGGCTCGTCTGCCATTGGTTGATGGCAGACGAGCCCCCTGCTGGCGACCAATAGGGTCGCTCGTACAGACTGTTATACTCCTGGTGCCGTAATTGTTCGGCAGATCCCGCTGGTCTCCCTGTTCTATCATTTATTAACTGATAGAACAGGGAGACCAGTGGGATCTGCCGGGTAAGTTGCAGCATTGGGATTTTAAAAGTCTGTACGAGCGACTCTGTTGGTCGCTCGTACAGACTTTTAGGCTCCTGGTGCTGTAACTTACCCGGCACATCCCACTGGTCTCCCTGTTCTATGAGTTAAATGTCCGTACGAGTGACCAATAGAGTCGCTCGTACGGACATTTAACTGATAGAACAGGGAGACCAGTGGGATGTGCCGGGTAAGTTACAGCATTGGGGTTTTAAAAGTCTGCACGAGCGACTCTGTTGGTCGCTCGTGCAGACTTTTAAAACCCCAATGCTACAACTTACCCGGCACATCCCACTGGTCTCCCTCCCTGTTCAATTAATTAAATGTCCGTACGAGCGAACAATAAAGTCGCTCGTACGGACATTTAACTCTGTACTGGGAGGGAGACCAGTGGCATCGGCAGGGTAAGTTGCAGCATTGGGGTTTTAAAACCCCAATGCTGCAACTTGCCCTGCCGATGCCACTGGTCTTTAACTAATTGAACAGGGAGGGAGACCGATGCCACTGGTCTCCCTCCCTGTTCAATTAGTTAGTCCGTGCCGGGTTAAATGTCCGTACGAGCGACCAATAAAGTCGCTCGTACGGACATTTAACTCTGTACAGGGAGGGAGACCAGTGGCATCGGCAGGGTAAGTTGCAGCATTGGGGTTTTAAAACCCCAATGCTGCAACTTGCCCTGCCGATGCCACTGGTCTTTAACTAATTGAACAGGGAGGGAGACCGATGCCACTGGTCTCCCTCCCTGTTCAATTAGTTAGTCTGTGCCGGGTTAAATGTCCGTACGAGCGACCAATAAAGTCGCTCGTACGGACATTTAACTAATTGAACAGGGAGGGAGACCAGTGGCATCGGCACTGCCGATGCCACTGGTCTCCCTCCCTGTTCAATTAGTTAGGGGTTAACTTTTTTTTAAAGGGTTAAGGGGCCGTGCAAGTGAGCCTATTGGTCGCTTGCACGGCCCTTTAACCTATGGATTTCTGCTCCCGTTAACCCCTTCGATGCTGTGTTAACGCAGCATCGAAGGGGTTAACGGGAGCGGAAATCCATAGGTTCGCTGTCAGGGGCTACAAAGACCGTGCGAGTGAGCCTATTGGTCACCTGCAGGGTCTTTCTCTGGCATCAACCAATTGGTTGATGCCAGAGGAGGTCCCTGTAGGCGACCAATAGGCTCATTCGCACTGCCCTGTAACCCGTGACGGCGAACCTGCGGATTTCCACTTCCGGGAACTGCCGCGATGCCGCGAAGCCTCGAAGACAAGACAAGGTAAGATGAAGGGGGGGAATGGTAGACGAAGACGAAGACAATCACGAAGATCTTCGTGGTGTGTGTCTTCGTCTTCGCCTACGTTTTACCGCCGCCGTCTTCTCTTCGGCGTGTCTTCGGAACGAACACGAAAACGCACTCTTCGTGTTCGTTTCCATGTTCGCCCGAAGACGAATGCACAAGTCTAGTATTTAGCATCCTTGAGACTTCTTTTTCCAATTTAATTTGGAATTTTAATTGGGTCTCAAAATGGGGCCAGATAAAGTCTATTTCTTGTTTCCATTCTCTAGCTATAATTCTTTTGGCAGCTAGACAACTATGGATGGATAGATTCAACTGCACCTGAGTCAGAGGGGGCCAACCTATTTGTAATTACAAATGAAGGGGGAGATTTTGGTAAGACAATGTTATCTATTCTTTTCAGATTTTCCAGCACCTTCTCCAAAAATTTATGAACTTTGACATGTCCACCATATATGCAGGTAAATTCCCTCCGAATAGCCACACCTCCAGCATATTTTAGTACTAGTGGGGAACATACTTGCAATTCTAGTTGGTACCAGATACCATTTATTCGTAATCTTAAACTGGGTCTCGAGTAAAGATAGATCATGTACTCTAGGTAGCATGCTCCTAATCCCGTTTAGCCAATCGTTGGGTGGGATATGGGCATTTAAGTCTTTCTCCCACCGTGCTATTATTGGCTTTATGACTTTAGCTCCCTCTTTTATCTTTATAACTTTTACGCATTTTGAAACAAGCTTTAATGTAGAATTGGAACTAAAGATTTTTGCTAATTCCTGCGTAGTTTCGTTATTAGTAGGTAGGACGTGTTTATTTATATAGTTCTTGACCGTTAGGTAGTTAAAAATACTTATTCGTAAGCTTATATTTTTAAAATAATATAGAAAGAGGAAGTATCTGACCTTGCTTCATAATGTCTGCTTGTCTCCATTGCTCTAGAGCAGGGGTCCTCAAACTACGGCCCGCGGGCCACATGCGGCCCGCGGAGCGCATTTACCCTGCCTGCCTGGTGTTTTTGCCTCAGGACATCCATGTGTTCCGAAAGATGCTTTCGGAACACAAGGATGCCTCTGTGAAGTCCCTGCGGCACGTTTTTAAAGTAAACGCGGGGACCGCCGGGAGCAGGCGCACGCAGCGACGTCACTGACGTCCCATGCGTGCACCCATGGCAACCGAGCGCCGCAATATGCCGGCATATTGCGGCGCTCAGCAGTGAAACAGCCGGCACCAGCAAGCGGCTTTTAAACACTGATGCGGAGGAGAGAGAGGGGCGCCTAGCAACCGCTCGGCGCCCCTCGTTCTCCCCCGCATCAAAAAAAAGAAGACAGCCTTTAAAAGCCGCTCGCTGGTGCCCGCTGCTTCACTGCTGGGCGCCGAAATATGACGTCATATTACGGCGCTCAGCAGTGAAGCAGCGGGCACCAGCGAGCGGTGCAGGAAGAAAGAAGCATCGTGCTCCCGTCGCTGGACTTCAAAGTGAGGAGGAGGAGGAGGGGGGATATATAATGGGTAAGGGGGGAGGGGATATATAATGGGTAAGGGGGGAGAGGATATATAATGGGTAAGGGGGGATAATATATATAGTGGGTAAGGGGGGAGAGGATATATAATGGGTAAGGGGGGAGAGGATATATAATGGGTAAGGGGGAGAGTATATATAGTGGGTAAGGGGGGAGAGTATATATAGTGGGTAAGGGGGGAGAGGACATATAGTGGGTAAGGGGGGAGAGGATATATAGTGGGTAGGGGGGAGAGGATATATAGTGGCTAGGGGGGAGGGTATATTTGTTGATTTAACTTTACTTGTTCTTCATTTTAAATATTGTATTTATTCCCGTTTTGTTTCTTCACTTCAAAATGAGATATATGCAGTGTGCATAGGTATTTGTTCATAGTTTTTTTTTTAACTATAGTCCGGCCCTCCAACGGTCTGAGGGACCGTGAACTGGCCCTCTGTTTAAAAAGTTTGAGGACCCCTGCTCTAGAGAGATGTTTTCCATCGTGTCTTCTAAAACTTGTATATTTAGGGAGTCTATAAGTTTCTTTTATACCAATTTTATTTTTGATTTTCATCCACTCTGATATAATACTCCCTAAGATTCTGTTTTTACTCTGGATTTGAATTAGCATATATTTATCTTTTAAAGACCATATAGGGTTATTTATCTTGGTGGTTCCACAGGCTTTTTGCTCTATCTTATACCACACCTCTGCTCTAGATTGTTCCATATATGTTTTAACTAATTGCTTCCCTACCTAAAAATTCTACCTCCCTGTCTGTAGACTATTAACAGCTGCCCTTCATTGGTTGATGCCAGATGAGCCACCTGCCGGCCACCAATAGAGTCGCTAGTATGGACCTTTAACTCCAGATGCAAACCGAGGTGCTCCGAAGTGACTGTACCTTGCCCTGCCATTGGCCAGGGGGACTAAAATCCCCTTTCCTCCGAGGCCAAATTGCTCAGAGCATTTGTCTCAGACAACTTGGCCTAGGAGGAACAGTGATTATCATATAAGATTAATAAATGTTTAATATTTATTAAACATGAATATATATATGAATAATTTATATGAATAAATGAACAATAGGGAATTTACATACTTGACTAACATTTGCATACGTTCCAGCAACCCGACGGGGCAGGACTGGAAAAAAAATGGGACTGTCACAGGAAATTAGGGACTGTTGGTAATTATTATATTATTAAAGTTATTAAATGTATTATATGTATTTATACCTACCTATATTTGCATACCTTCTTTACCTGCATTTGAAGGGACAGGACTGAAAAAAAAACAGGACTGCCCGGGAAATTTGGGATGCTAGGCAGGTATGCGGATGGAAGCAAACGGGTCAAAAACTCAAAATAAGCTTAGCCTTAGGGTTAATGTAAGGTTAAGGATACCGGTTTGGCTATACCATAGAACTATATTATCTAATTTTAAATTTTAAAGAAACTACCTTTCCCATTAGGGACATTTTGGGCATGACATTTAAGGCAGAAAGAGAACTGGCAGGGAAAACGGGCACCACTAGCAGCAGCATTGAAAATGGGAAACGTGAATGAGTGAGCAATTGATGACCCGCTCACCTGTTTCACCCCAGGGTAAAAGGTCCAAACACTTGGCCCTAGAGTAAGCTGGCTGCTCTGGCGGAGGTAGCAGGCGTTGACACACCTCAGACGGAGCCAAGGTGAAGAAACTACCTTTAGCATTTGGGAAAATTAACTTTCCATGCTTAGAGCTTTGTACCCCAACTTGGGCAGATTGAATTTAAGAAAGGCAATCTGCTCCATCAGAGGATGTGCCAGTCATAGGAAACATGCGCTCACTTTGAACAGTGGTTGGCAGACATGATAGCAGCTGCTGTGCAATTCATTATCGGTTATTATGATCTGATATATATATATATATATATATTTGGACCAACACAAATTAGAGAACAACTTTAAGTTATATATTTAAGACATAGACACACAAGTAATCTATCTATGTGATTACTCTAAGATATCCACCTAAGACTCTAAAGACAAAGCTAACAATAAAGTATAGAAACCTTCTACTTTCAGTTACTATTTGAATAAAACACAAGATACATATGTTCTTTTTTTTAACCTACCCTCTGATTTTTTACTGATATTATCCTATCTCCCGGGCGGGTCTAATTCCTCAGCAGCTACCCTAGTTAATTTCTGGAGTTTTGTCATATCGCGCAACATCCAAACCCAAGTATGCAGAATTCCGTCTCCGGAAACAGACTTCGGAGGCAGAAGAACATAAGGGTTATACCAACTAAACAAACTGTGTTTTTAATATTTCTTTTCTAAATATGTTTATGTATTATCTTGTGAGTACAGAGAAGTTAAAATGTATTACCGTATTATAAGACGACCCTGATTATAAGACGACCCCCCAAAATCTGAATATTAATTTAGGAAAAAAAGAAAAAGCCTGAATATAAGACGACCCTATAGGAAAAAAGTTTTACCAGTAAATGTTAATTCATGTAAACTATTACATTTTTTAATAAAAGCTATGATTGAGAAAAATATTTTTTTGTTTTTATTTCCTTGTATTTTCCAACCTGCCCCCCAGTTATGCACATCTGCCCCCAGGCTTGCCACTCCAACATGGCCCATGATATGCCTTTTAACTCTCTATATGCCACTGTGCCTCCAGAAATGCCTTATACCCCTATATGACAATCTGGCATTTAGGGGGTTAAAAGGCATATTATGGGGCAGAGTGGCATATAGAGAGGTATAAGGCATTTCAGGAGGCAGAGTGGCGTTCAGGGGGTTAAAAGGCATTTCATAGAGCACTCTGCCTCCAGAAATGCCCTATGCCCCCATTTAACACTCCCCCCCCACACACACTTACCGGGGCTTCCAATTTCCTGCTGTATACCGGGGCAGCAGTCTTCCTTCTGTCTCCCCCCATTTAACACTCCCCCCCACCCCACACACACTTACCGGTGCTTCCAATTTCTTGCTGTATACCGGGGCAGCAGTCTTCCTTCTGTCTCCCCCCCATTTAACACTCCACCCCACCCCACACACTTACCGGTGCTTCCAATTTCCTGCTGTATACCGGGGCAGCGGGTTGACGTCCACGCGATCCGCGTAGACAACTTACGCTGCTAGCCACACCTCCTTCTGGCTGCAGCGTAAGTTGTCTACGCGGATCGCGTGGACGTCAACCCGCTGCCCCGGTATACAGCAGGAAACTGGAAGCACAGGTAAGTGTGTGTGGGGTGGGCGGGGGGGAGACAGAAGGATCCAGGTCCCCTGCAGCGGTGCGGGGGATCTGGATCTTAGTCTCATAGTCAGACCTCTATTTGAGGTCTGATTATAAGACGACCCCGATTAGAAGACGAGGGGTATTTTTCAGAGCATTTGCTCTGAAAAAAACCTTGTCTTATAATCGAGCAAATACGGTACTTTAAATATCCAATTCTCCAATGATAAAGCTAACTTCTCAATGTACAAGGGTTAAACAGGTTAAACAAACAGTTTTATTCAATCATATCAAAAGAGAAAGAGTGAACATAATTTTACTTCAAGAAACTAATTGACTAAAAAACGATTCTCTACGCTTTATTTCAGATAGATTTAACATCAAATCATTTGCCTCGCTACAGGAACACAAAAAGAGAGGAGTTGTATGAGGTGCCGTTAGGGACATTATTTCAGTTTTTTATCTCACATATATCATATAGTGAAACGCATGTATCATATACTAAAACGCATATACAGTAGCGTACCTAGCGGGGGACGGGGGGGGCGGTCCGCACCGGGTGCCGCTCACCATGGGGGTGCCAACTTGCCGGCATCGGGCACTTCTCCAGAGACGGACAGTAATGTCCGCCACGGGAGGAGCAGGCTCGGTTGGGGAGATCAAGGATCTCCCTTTAACCGGCTTCAAATCACTCAAGGGAGCCGGAGGTCTGTTAAAGACCTCCGATACTGCTCCCTTGCGACTGCTGCTGTGCGCCGGGGTTTGTTGTCAGATCCCGGCGCACAACACTGAAGCCGCGCCCACCGCCGTCCATGCCCTCTGAACCGGAAGAAGACGGAAGAAAACAGAAGAAGAGCGAAGAAGAGGAAAAGGAGCTGACTGCTAAAAGGAGAAAAGAAACAGAGGAAAGGTAGGAAAGCATTCAGTTAAAGTGAGAAGGGAGGGGGGTAGACAGTGAGATGGGGGGGTAGACAGTGGGTAGAAAGTATATTGGAATAAATAAACAGTGAGAATGAGTGAGAGAATAAATGAATGTGTGAATGCATTGTGAGAATGAGTGAGAGAATGGATGAATTGTCTGAATGAGGGATATAATTAATGAGTTTGTGGGAATGCATTAATGTTAGCAATCATACTCCTATCATGCCAAGTCAGCTAGTACATGCTGGAATCTGGGTATACCTGGGCATGATAGGAGTGTGATTGCTGTTAACAATCATATATATATATTAATATTGTTATTTAATTTTTTTGTCCTATTTTGGTGTTTTACTTACCTTTAAATAAAAGTGTGAGATTTTTTTTTATGGTGAGGAGTCATATTCGGTTTCGGACAGGTAAATGCTGCATTTTCAGGTTCACTCCAGAATTCGTTTTGGTGCATCCCTACTACTAAGCCAGACAGTGAAGTGGTAGGCCTACACCACATCAATGTTTGGCTTAGTATATAGTGATAGGAGTTATGCTGCACTATTGTTAATGTCTGGCTCAATGTATAGTGATAGGGATTACGCTGTACCACCGTCAATGTCTGCCTCTGTATATAGTGATAGGTGTTATGCTGTACCACCGTCATTGTCTGCCTCAGTATATAGTGGTAGGTGTTATGCTGTACAACCGTCAATGTCTGCCTCAGTATATAGTGATAGGTGTTATGCTGTACCACCGTCAATGTCTGCCTCAGTATATAGTGATAGGTGTTATGCTGTACCACCGTCAATGTCTGCCTCAGTATATAATGATAACAGTAATGCTGTACCAACTTCAGTGTCTGAGCCCGTATAAAGATAGAAGCTATGCAGTTTTAAAGTGTGTGTGTGTGGGGGGGGGGTGCCACATACAGGATCCGCCCCAGGTGCCAAATACTCTAGGTACGCCCCTGCGCATATATCATATACTGAAACGCATATATCATATACTGAAACGTACATATCATATAGTGAAACGTATATATCATATACTGAAATTTTTCATATATCATATAGTGAAACGCATATATCATATACTGACATTTTTCATATATCATATAGTGAAACAGATGGAGTGATATTTGTATATATATATATAGACTGAAAAAACGCTTATATCACATAGTGAAACAGATGGAGTGAAATTTGTATATAAATATATAGACTGAAAAAACGCTTATTGTTACGTACCTAGCTGCTGGTCCCTCCGGGTCCTCGGATCGGCAGCCGCCGCGGAGAAGGGGGAGACCCCCCGCCTCGTCACAGCAGCCAGAACCGCCACAGAGAAGAGGGAGACCCCCTGCCTCGGCACAGCAGCTGCAGCCGCCACGGAGAAGGGGGAGACCCCCTGCCTTGGCACAGCAGCCTCAGCCACCGCAGAGAAGAGGGAGACCTCCCGCCTCCGCAAGACAGCTTCCGCCGCCGTGAGGAAGGGGAAGACCCCGCACCTCTACGTGGCAGCCGCCGCCTACAGGAGTCAGGTCCGGTCCTACCGCTCCTTTTAGAAATTTGCGATCTCGTCAATCACAAGATGGCCGCACACCGGAAGTGACGTAACGGACTTGTTGAAAATTGGCGGGAGACTCTATTTTGGCGCCAAATTGATCCTCCTATTTAAGGGACTCAGAAACCTTTCAGCTTTGCCTTCTGATGGTCGTACCTATCTTGATAGTGTCTATTCCTCAGTAAGCGTTCCTGTTTTGATTCCTGTTACCGACCCGACTTGTTCCTGTTTTACTGGCGTTTGACTCTGGCTTCCTCCACGACGATCCTGACTACTGGCTTCCTGACCTTGGCTTGTTTTTCGACCATTCTACGCTGTTTACCTCTGATATCTGTCTATTGGACTTTGCCCGTGCAGTTCTACCTGACTACAGGTTCTATTGTATGCTGTGCGTGACACTTATATCATATAGTGAAACAGATGGAGTGAAATTTGTATATATATATATAGTGAAACAGATGGAGTGAAATTTGTTTATATCATATAGTGAAACAGATGGAGTGAAATTTGTATATATATAGACTGAAAAAACACTTATATCATATAGTGAAACAGTTGGAGTGAAATTTGTATATATATATATATATATATATATATATATATATATATATATATATATATACTGAAACTGGTCATCAGTCACATGATCATGACCCCTGATCATGACAGGTTGACCCCGCCTCCTAGAGCTCATTCTGAACTTGCTGGTAAGCAGTGTAGGCCTCTCCATTGAACTGGGTAAGTTTTTCTTCCCATTGTTTTTGTGCATCTGAGCCCCTTTGTTTAATTTGTGATCATTTTCCTCATTTTGAATTGTGTATTATATACATTTATGTTAGTATCTGTGAAATGGTTTTACTGTGGTTGAATTAGTTTCATTGCTAATGCTTGTTCAAGATGGCATGATGCTATCATGTGAGTTTTTGGATGGGGGTTCTGGGGTGAGATGGGGACTTGCTTGTTTTGATCTTTTTTTGGGCATGTGAATTAATGATGATTTGTGGGGTTCGTGGGGTTACATGTGGATGTGCTGCCTTGAGATGGTCTGTTGTCGGATTAGTGATTTTGGGGGGTGGAGGAGGTGTTTATTACTTAAGGTTTTTTTTAATGAATTTTGCCATTTCATTATGTTTATCTTTTCATTAAAAAGACAGTGTAATGTGGGTTTGATTTTTTGATTTTAAACTGATTGGATTAGTTGGCGAATTTGTTATTGATGTCATTGTTGGAATTTGCTGTTATTGAGACCTTCTTGTGTTGGGTTTTTAAATTTTTCTTCTCATTTTCAGGCTCTGTGTAGGACTTGTTTTTGCAGATTTTTGGAATATTTAATAAGTTTTTCCAGACACATTGAAGATTATTTCTAAAAGGTATGTGGTGCATTAACCATTCCTTAAATGTACAGAACACAAAACATAGTGACATATAGGGGGCACATGCACATAGTGAAATACAGTGGTACTGTTACTTACCTGCCCCTGGCTCCCACGTTGCCGCCACGGAGGAGAGGGAGACCCCCCTCCAACACACGACCACCGGAGCCGCCACGGAGGAGAGGGAGACCCCCCTCCAACGCACGACCCCCGGAGCCGCCACGCAGGAGAGGGAGACCCCCCTCCAACGCACGGCTACCACCGCTGCGGCCTCCTCGCAGGAGAGGGAGGCCGCCCTCCAACGCGGTGCCGCTTCCGCCGTCATCTGCAGGATTGCCGCGCAGGAGAGGCAGACCTCCTGGAACACGGCGTCCGGTTTCGGTACTCGCGCGCCCTCTAGTGAACTCGCAAACTGCAGGCATTTATGAGGGGAGATTGCGCCACACTCATCCTGGTGGCGATTCCCGGACATTAGAGGTGACGTCATGAGGTTTGGCGGGAGATTTTAACTTCCTCTGCGGTTCCTATTTAAACCTCCTCAGTTCTGTCTGACTTTGCCTTCTGTTGGTTGTCTATGCCTTGTGCTAGTACCCAGATAGCGTTTTCTGATTCCGTATTCCTGTGTATGATCCCGGCTTGTCTGACTTCGTTGATTTCCTGATTCCTGACCTCGGCTACGTTTACGTTTATCCTGTTTTCCGGAAACCTGACCTCGGCTTGTTTGACCTGTTCTGTCCTGGAGTCCTACGTGACCACGGTGTCTCCTAACTACTTGTACGTGACAGGTATACTATAAATATAGGGACACACAGGGTGGTACATAGACAAAAATAAGGACATCAAGTATAGAGACACAGGAGGACACAATATAAATATAAAAACACATGGGGGCACAGAAACATAGGGGCTCACAGACAAATAAAATAAAAACATAGGTACACAGAGTCACACATATATACAGGGTGTGACAGGGAACAGGGCATTGTGGTGGATAACATGTACATTTCCCACAAAATACTGCAGTGCAATGTATTCGATAACCCCAGGGAGAATGTTTTGTTACCAGCAAAATAATGGTAATGTTGTAGTTATGTTTGGGTCCCTGGGGTGGAGCATTTGGAGAGAAGGGAGGGCCAGTGCTTCACTCCACAGTTTACTTGCAGCAGGTGATGCAGCCAGTCCAGGAGTTCTGGTTCAGAGATTTACTCACCTGTTACCAATGAGCAGCAGGGGGCTGCTACAAAAAGGAGCCCTGTAAGTTAGTCAGGTGAGAAACATACAAGCAGTGAGTGAGACTGCATTTTCTCCTAAACAAATCTGCTGAACGGTTCCTAAACGAAAAAGGTCTGTGCTAAATGTTTTTTTGTTGGTAGCGGGTAAGCCGTCCAACGATAGTTAGTTGTTGTTTGTCAGTAAGTGCTCAGAGAGCAAGGCTTTTCTTTTTGTTTGTTTTATTTATGTTTGTTTACAGACCTTTTAATAAAAAGGACTACAATTCTAAAAATAATTAAGCCTTATGTGGTATTTCAAACCTTAAGACTGTGTGGTTACATGATCCCAGCTCACAAGGGAGACACACAAAGACACTCATAGGGACACATAGAGACCAATACACACAGGAACACACAGGGTTACATAGAGGGGTACGCTTGAAAAGTAGTTCATTTGCATATCAAAATACAGGTAATGTCATAGACATGAGGAAATCTTTTCTTAATTCATGCATTTGCTTGCATATCTGTTAATACAATGTATAGATTATTCTTCATCATTATTTACTCTCTGTATTCACAGTATAAGCAATGATGAGGTTGACTCAGTAACCTTTAATATGGCTACATCACATGGAGAGTGTCCTTACTTTGTGAATTAAATTCATCCCATTTGTAAAAGGTAGAAAATTCCTACAAATTGTTGCTTCTCCCTTTCCAAGTGTCACTTCTTGCTTGAGCTCAGTATACTTTTGATGCTCAATTTCTGATTGATTTATCTTTATTTTTTCATTGTTTTTACAGTTTGGTCACCCTCACCCTTACAGTGTATTAAAGATTTTAATATTGTAATTGATTACATCTTTTTTTATAAATTTTTTAAAGCTATTTTAAAGACGACCATCAATAACCTTTGGACACCGCATTTAATGATGTAATACTTAATTTTTTTAATTGGATTTTAAAAAAGTGTTTTTGTTCGTTTATATTTCATTTATATTCCATTTTATTACATTTGTAAATACAACAGATGATACTCTGGAATTCTTATTAGAGTTAAAGCAATGCTTGTCTGCAGTACAAATACATGCTTTCTCAAATGATTGCAACATTATTGAAAATCTAAATAGGAAATTAGAAGATTACTTAAGAATTTTAAGTGCATAATTGTTTGTGATAATTCAATTCAGATATCCGAACCATGTTCTATACTAGATGAATTGTATAATTTAACTTATCAATCATTATATTTTTTACAGGCTCAAATCCCATTGGAGGACGCCTATTGGAGACCAACATTTCTTCTCCTCGCTTGGTAGTGACTGGCAGGCGGGGACGTCCAAGATATGATATAAACGTGGAACATATTTCTGCTTTTTCAACTCTTGGTTTTCGTTGGCAAACAATTTATAAATGTTTTGGTATTAGCCGTTGGACTTTGTATTATCATAGCCAAAGAACTGGATTTTGAAGACTCCAATTAGCAAATATTTGTGATTCTGAACTTCAAAATCTTATATATGAAATTCTCATCACTACTCCAAAATGCAGGAGAAGTCTATCTAATTGGTAGCTTAAATGCAAGACAAACTCGAGTTCAGCAGTGTTTAATGTTTATTGACCCGGTTGGAAGAACAATCAGAAGAAGATCAGCTATCCAGAGAAGAGTTTCTAATGTATTATGCTCTAATCAATTATGGTAAATTTTAATTTAAGAATTTTATTGTCACGCACAGCGAGGTAGGAGACGGAGGTTCAGGTAGGATACAAGGCACGGATAAGTACAAGGTCAGGTTCAAGCCGAGGTCGGGGTACCAGAGATCACGAAATACGAATGACAAGCCAAGGTCAGGAATCCAGAGGTCAGGAGAAACGAATAACAAGCCGGGGTCAATAACAGGAAACACGAACCAGAACGCGCACTAGGAGTAACACTATAGGAATAGGTACGACCATCAGAGGGCAAGGTCTGAATGTCCACTGGGAGTTTATAAAGGAAGAGGAACTGACTAGGCACCAATTGGAGCAATTGGCGCCAAAATTTGAACAGGCTGATGTCACTTCCTGTTTGGTGGAATCTGGCAGCCATCTTGAGTGTGGCTAGACCTTATCCTATAAGTATAGGTGCCTGCGGTTCTGGGTCTAACCACCAGAGGGCGTGCGGAGGTAGATGGAGGTCTTCCTCTCCTCCGTGGAGGTTGCTGTGGCTGGTAGCTAGCAGAAGGGGGTCTCCCTCTCCTCCTTGGAGGCTGCTGTGGCTGCTGGCTGACAGAGGGAGGTCTCCCTCTCCTCCATGGAGGCTGCTGTGGCAGCTGGCTGACAGAGGGAGGTCTCCCTCTCCTCCGTGGTGGCTGCAGGCTGGCAGAGGGCGGTCTCCCTCTCCTCCGTGGAGGCAGCTGTGGCTGGAGACTAGCAGAAGGTGGTCTCCCTCTCCTTCGTACCAGCGGCCGCTGATCCAGGTTGGTGACATTTATATTTTGTAATAAAAAATACAATATTGTATAATTCCCTTAAAAATTTATGGTATATAAATTATATAATTATACCATGTTCACGGTCTATCCATTGTCTCAACTATTATCTTTGTTAACATGTTTTTCTTTCTTAAAATGGTGACAGCACATGAAGAGAGTCCTTACATTTGTGAATTAAATTTATCTCCTTCCAACTGCCGCTTCCTCCCGGAGCTTAGTTTTGTATTCTACCTCCTCACAGAGAGGATGTTCGCTGTTGAAGTTCCGTGTTATGCATTTTTTAAAAAATATATTTTTATTTCATTTATTCTTTTTTTCCCCAGAAGATTTACAGTTTTTTTTATTAACTTTCAAGGCGTATACCTGAATAGAGTGTACCTAAATTACCAATGTGGTTTATGAGGTGAGGAAGCTGTAGTCAACGCATCTCCTGTTGTAAGGTATCGTGAGGGTGCGGGTGAGGGAGGAGTCCAATATGCAGGGGTGTCTAGAGAGAGTCCCAAGAAACTGAGAGGAAGTCAATAGGCAAACCGAAGGTCTAGGCAGGCAGCAATCCAGAGCAAGGTCAGAGAACAACTGATAGAAGCGTCGCCCCTCCTGCCGACGTGCCCATCGTCCCTCGCCACTGTCTCCGGTGTGTTTAATGATAAAGAAAATTGATAAAAGCTTCTGTTACTGATGAATGAAAAATGGAGGTGCCTCAATCACTTCTGACTGTACGGTTCGTCTTACCAGGAGGAATCTAGAATGCAGGAATGGAACACACTTGCTCAGTACAGAACACGCACAAGGGGCCTGGTGAGGGTAACAGGGCGCTTGGCAGTGTAGCTGGAAGCACGAGTGGTCAGGACGGAGCCGTTTAGTAGACCAGGGTCGGGATGCCAGAGATACACAGGAGTCGTTAGGATAGCCGGGGTCAGGATGCCAGAGATACACAGATTCGTTAGGGAAGCCGGAGTCAGGATGCCAGAAATACACGAGAACCGTTAAGCAGACCAGAGTCAGATACCAGGATACACAGGAGATAAATAACTTGAAAAACGGAGGGGCTCACGAGATACAGGAAGCACCAGTATAACTGAGCACTGGTAGAAGGGAGAAATGAGGTTTAAATAGCCCAGGTAGAAGGGAGAAATGAGGTTTAAATAGCCCAGGCGTTCCCTGACGTCCGGGACGTAACCGCGTCTTGTGTCGCCATAGCGATGCAGCGGAATCCATTCGGCGGTCAGCCTCATAAATATTCATGAAGCGGCCGCGCGCAAGTTGCTGCTTCATGTGACAGCGAGCGGTGCCGGCGTTTCTGCCGGAAGAAGAGGACATCCGAGGATCGGTTAAGGTTAAGGTAGGTGCCTTGCACTGACGAAGAGAAGGCAGAATGTCCTCTAAAGACTATGTAAATGGAGGACAGAGCAAGCCTTCCTATGGGAATAAAGCAAGCATATACCATATTGGCCCAATAATAGGCCGCACTTTTTCTGCCTTTTTCGGGGTGCAGCCTATAATCAGAGTTTATCGCAGGGATGCGCAATTCGTATCGCCCGAAACATGCATTTCCGGGTGCCGGGCAGGTGTTTTTTTTTTTCTTTATCATTCAGCCCTGCTGTGGCCCAGCAGCAAGGTTAGGATCCAGATCCCCCGCACCGCTGCAGGGGACCTGGATCCTCCTCTCTGGCAGCCGGTGGGCGTCTGCTCGATGCAGACAACCCCCGCTGCTGGACTTCCGCTGGTGCTTCTATGATGGAGCGTCGGAGTGATATGATCTTCCGGTTGTGAAGTGAACGCCAGTGCAATAAGTGCAGATAACCTCCGCTGCTGCCGGAACTTCTTTGACTGAGCGTCGGCATAGAAGCCCCGGCGAAAGTGGCGAGAAGCAGCAGAGGTTTTCTACGTGCATCGGGAAGACGTCCACTGGCTGCCCCACTAGGCACCGTGAAGTCTGGGGATGCATTGGTAAGTCTGGAGGGCAGGGGGCAGCATATCAGGGGTTATAAAGCATATCTGGGTGGGAGAGTGGTGTATCTATGAGTAAGGTGCATTTTGAATTAAGGGGGAGGACTTTAAAATGGATATTGGTTTTCCAAATTTTTGTTTGTATATGACCTATGCTGACTAACTGCATAATGGATACCAAAAACAAAATGCATGTATTCCTGTTCATTGGATAAAATACTGCTTTACCATTCCACATGTATTTGTTCGCTAAAAATATTTTATCATATGATCCCAGACGATATAGCAGAAAGCTTTAGAGCTTTTTATGGAAAACTATACAGTATCCCTAAGAGAGCGAGGGAGGAGGATATTGTTAAATACTTAAAATCGGCAGACTTACCAGTTATATCAGAGACAACAAAAGATTTGCTAAACAAACCTATAGAGAAAATAGAACTAAGTAATGTATTAGATAAACTAGTGAAACAGAAGGCACCCGGCCCAGACGGATTTACCAATCTATTCTATAAAACCTTTAAGGCCGACATAATAAATGAACTTATGGGTGTCTACGAAGAAATAGCAATGACAGGATTATGCCCAAAAGAATTATTACAAGCTAATATTTTACCAATACTAAAAAAAGATAAAAACCCGGAACAATTAAAAAGCTATCGCCCTATTTCTTTAATTAATGTCGACATTAAACTGTTCTCCGCAATTTTGGCGGAAAGACTAAAACCAATTTTAAATACTTTGATACATCCTGATCAGGTGGGCTTTGTGCCCGCTCGAGATTCTACTAACAATGTTAGAAGACTAATAGACACTTTGGACTTTGCAGAGAAGACAAGGTGCCCCCTCCTGACCCTCTCACTAGACGCTGAGAAGGCGTTTGACAGGGTCAGCTGGGAGTATCTAAATGCTTCCTTGAGATCATTTGGTCTAACGGGATGGATATATAAAGCTATCACAGCCCTTTATACCAACCCTAGCGCCCGAGTAGTCGGGTCAGGGCTGTGTTCTAATTGGTTTGATCTTCAGAACGGCACCCGCCAGGGCTGTCCTCTGTCACCTATATTTTATATTCTCTCCCTGGAGCCATTTGCCAATAGAGTCCGAAATAATCGCCATATTTCAGGCTTTAAGATTAACGAACAGGATTATAAGATTATGTTATACGCAGATGATGTTGTTGTTTCCTTAGCCAACCCCATAAATTCTATGAGGTATTTTCTTCAAGAAGTGGATACATTTAGTAAAGTTTCAAATTATAAGTTAAACCTGGATAAAACGATCCTTCAGGCCAAGAACTTAGACGAGGTAACTATAAAGACTTTTTATGAAAGTTTCTCTATAACAAGCAGAATTAACGAATTTGAATATCTAGGGATCTGCATACCAGAGAAAATAGAAGAAATAGTTGAAAAGAAGTTCCTCCGTCTATTAAGACTCTCAAATCAATTAGTAAAAGATTGGAAGAAAGTGGAACTATCATGGTGGGGTAGAGTTAATGCTATTAGATCTTATTTATTGCCAAAGTGGATATATTTATTTTGCATGCTCCCCCTAAAATTTCCACAAAGTTGGCTTTCAATGATCCACTCTAGTTTTATTAACTTCGTGTGGAGAGGTAAAATCCCGAGAGTTAAGGCTAGTCTTTTGGGTCTTCGTACTAGAGATGGCGGGATGGGATTTCCCATGATAAAATTATATCACGAAGCTAGTATTCTATTCCGCATATGTAGAACATACCAAAATCACTCCAAAGAGGAAATTTGGTATAAAATAGAACAAAGTTTCAGAGAGTAATAGGTTAAATAATTTAATTTGGTCTACGAAAGACAGAACAACTATACATCAAATCAAAGGTAAAAACAGTATTCTGGATAACATCTTAACAGAGTGGATGAATATTAAAAAGAGATTGGGAATAAAAGATAAATTGTTAGACCCACTAGATATATACCTACTGGAATCATCTATAGAAGATTTTTCTTTATATCAGTGGAGAGTGGCGGGGCTGCAAAAGATAGGCGACCTGGTTGCGCAGGGACAAATAATACCATTCCATATCCTCAATGAGAAATACCATCCAAGGAAAATATCTATATTGACCTATTTGCGAGTTAAAAATTTTATTAATAAACATGTCCTGTCTACTCAGAGAGAGGATCTCCTTAAATTGGTATCGTTATTTAACCTTAAACACTCGTCAAAATTATACTCTAAATGTGTGGAATTAATGAGAACTAGAGAAGGACATAATTCTATAAAATCATATACAGTCAGATGGGAAAAAGATCTAAATT
Source organism: Sceloporus occidentalis (assembly GCA_023333645.1). Classification (NCBI taxonomy): domain Eukaryota; kingdom Metazoa; phylum Chordata; class Lepidosauria; order Squamata; family Phrynosomatidae; genus Sceloporus; species Sceloporus occidentalis. The sequence goes on along the minus strand of JALMGF010000146.1, from coordinate 1,245,746 downwards.
GCGCACTCCCAACAAAGGACTGGTTAAGTGCGTTTAGAAGATTGCCACCTATGGTGCATGATATATCCTTATTGGAGACACAGTTTAAGGTTGTATATAGGTGGTATATGGTCCCGACTAGAGTTGCGGATATTTACCACACTACTTCGAGACTGTGTTGGAGATGTGGACTGTTGGAGGGATCTTACCTCCATATTTGGTGGTCCTGCTCAAAGGTTTCCAAACTTTGGGGAAAAACCCTCGATTGTCTTAAAAGAGTGGCTAATATAGAGGTACCTAATTCCCCAGCATCACTTCTGCTACACATAGGTTGGCCGACTCTGTCTTCTGTGCAGTTAAACTTAACAACGCACCTATGCTTAGCAGTCAAAAGAATAATAGCGAAACAATGGAAACAAGATAAAGATTTTAACTGGGTTCTGGTGGAAAATCAACTGAAATACCAACTTACGATGGAAAGAGAAGTTTCTCGACTCCACTCTTCTAACGTTAAGAAAACTATAATTTGGGATAAATGTCTCCAAATAATGTTTCCATAGATTGTTGACATCAGCTGATAACCAAATAGACTTATCTCTTAATTAAATGTCAGTTTATTAACATCAGTTTTTTCCATATAGAATGTTTTTTACTGAATTCAGGCATCAGACGATTAGTAAATAGACTTACCTCTTATTAAAATGTCAGTTTACCTACATCAGCTTTTTTCCACGTACTCATCTCCAACCTGGATTGTAAAAAATTATTATTTTTCTTTTTCTTTTTTTTTTTTTTTTTTTAGTTTGTTGTTTTATTAGTGAACTAATAATATGTACTGTACTAGTTTTATCGGTCATTATTTGCCCGATTTAGTGCATTCATACTGATGTTATTTGTATTTTAGTTTGTTGTTGTTTGTTTTTTTTGTTAATTATAAAAGAAATAAAAAGTAAAAAAAAAAATAATTTCTTTAAAATAGCACCAAACGTTAAGGGTGCCGCCTATAATTGAGCCAATACGGTATATTTAGACATTTTAAACATTTTAAAGGTACTATCACAGTGGTGGTTATGGATTCCTCGCCAATACTTTACTCAACAGGATATTTGCCTGGACTCTCTTCATGTGCTGTCACCATTTTAAGAAAGAAAAACATGTTAACAAAGATAATAATTTAGACAATGGATAGACAGTGAACTGTCACGTTCTGCCCAGGCTGCGGAGCTGCATATCTGTCTTGTTTCAGTTTCCCTGCTTTGCTTCGATCCATTCCTGGATTTCCTTTTGCTTTGTTCTGATCTTCCATTCCTTGCTTCTGCTTCAGTTCTTTGCTTCAGCTCTGTTTCCTTTATAAGGTGTGCCCCACCTGTGTGTTCTGTTTGTCTCAGTCTTCAGTCTAAAGGTATGTCTCAGTGCTATGTGTTTGGGTTACATGTTTGGTTTGTTTCGTACCACTGTCAGCAGGGATTAGCGTTAGGACCCACCGTCATTGGAGTACTTTGGCGTAGTGGTGGGCTAAGCATACTATGGCCATATGAGGTGACGGAATTTCCAATTGTTATCATATAGTTCTAGGCTAGTTCTTGTATTCATGTTTGTTTGTCTCTTATGTACCTTTCCCTTCTTCCTTGTATTATCTGAGGATTCTGGTTCCTCTCTCCTCTCCCTATGTCCTAGTTTATATGGCCTATCCTTGCTTAAAGGAGAAGCGTCCGAGGATTCCGGCTCCTCACTCCTTCCCCTGTGTTCCTTGCCTTGTTCCCTGTCCTTTGTTGTGCCCTGTATCATGTATATCTTGTCTAGTAATGTTTATTCCTTGTCTGGTTCACTGTAGTGCCCTGTAACATGGATGTCTTGTCTGGTTATGTTTCGTGCCTGGTCTCCCTGTCCCTTGCTTGTTATGTTTCTGCTATACCCTTTGCTTAGCTTCCATACTCCCAGCCTGCAGCATCCTGCACGTGATTCTTGTGTGATGTCTCATGCCTGTTCCAGGGTGCCTGCAGGATTTCACTTTGTTCTGGACTACATCCGCTGCCATATCAGGGCGCTGGTGTTTGGCTGCACTACCCTAGGTGCTCAACACCTGGGTGAGTGTGGTCACCCTGCAACCAGGCCCTGTCCAAACTCCACTACTGCACTGTGACTTCTGCATACAATCATCGGGCGCGCTGGGTCCTTTCAGTCATCTGTTTGGACCCAGTCCGTGACATGAACATGGTATAATTATATAATTTATATATCATACATTTACAGTTTTTAAGGGAATTATACAATATTGTATTTTTTATTACAAAATATAAAATTCTTAAATAAAAATTTACCATAATTGATTAGAGCATAATACATTAGAAACTCTTCTCTGGATAGCTGATCTTCTTCTGATTGTTCTTCCAACCGGGTCAATAAACATTAAACTCTGCTGAACTCGAGTTTGTCTTGCATTTAAGCTACCAATTAGATAGACTTCTCCTGCATTTTGGAGTAGTGATGAGAATTTCATATATAAGATTTTGAAGTTCAGAATCACAAATATTTGCTAATTGGAGTCTTCAAAATCCAGTTCTTTGGCTATGATAATACAAAGTCCAACGGCTAATACCAAAACATTTATAAATTGTTTGACAACGAAAACCAAGATTTGAAAAAGCAGAAATATGTTCCACGTTTATATCATATCTTGGACGTCCCTGCCTGCCAGTCACTACCAAGCGAGGAGAAGAAATGTTGGTCTCCAATAGACGTTCTCCAATGGGATTTGAGCCTGTAAAAAATTAAATGATTGATAAGTTAAATTATACAATTCATCTAGTATAGAACATGGTTCGGATATCTGAATTGAATTATCACAAACAAACAATTATGCACTTAAAATTCTTAAGTAATCTTCTAATTTCCTATTTAGATTTTCAATAATGTTGCAATCATTTGAGAAAGCATGTATTTGTACTGCAGACAAGTATTGCTTTAACTCTAATAAGAATTCCAGAGTATCATCTGTTGTATTTACAAATGTAATAAAATGGAATATAAATGAAATATAAATGAACAAAAACACTTTTTTAAAATCCAATTAAAAAAATTAAGTATTACATCATCAAATGCGGTGTCCAAAGGTTATTGATGGTCGTCTTTAAAATAGCTTTAAAAAAAGAAGTCATCAATTACAATATTAAAATCTTTAATAGACTGTAAGATGTGGGGGGTAAACTGAACTCCAGGAACAAGGACATGGAGGGTGACCAAACCGTAAAATCTCCTTCAAAAACAACGAAAAAATAAAGATAAATCAATCATAAATGAGCATCAAAAGTATACTGAGCTCAAGCAAGAAGTGACACTTGGAAAAGGAGAAGCAACAATTTGTAGGTATTTTCTACCTTTTACAAATGGGATGAATTTAATTCACAAAGTAAGGACACTCTCCATGTGATGTAGCCATATTAAAGGTTACTGAGTCAACCTCATCATTGCTTATACTGTGAATACAGAGAGTAAATAATGATGTATTAATGTACATTGTATTAACAGATATGCAAGCAAATGCATGAATTAGGAAAAGATTTCCTCATGTCTGACATTACCTGTATTTTGATATGCAAATGAACTACTTTTCAAGCGTACCCCTCTATGTAACCCTGTGTGTTCCTGTGTGTATTAGTCTCTGTGTCCCTATGAGTGTCTTTGTGTGTCTCCCTGTATATATGTGTGACTCTGTGTATCTATGTTTTTATTTTGTTTGTCTGTGGGCCCCTATGTTTCTGTGCCCCCATGTGTTTTTATATTTATATTGTGTTCTCCTGTGTCTCTATACTTGATGTCCTTATTTTTGTCTATGTACCACTCTGTGTGTCCCTATATTCATAGTGTACCACTGTATTTCACTATGTGCATGTGCCCCCTATATGTCACTATGTTTTGTGTTCTGTACATTTAAGGAATGGTTAATGCACCACATACCTTTTAGAAATAATCTTCAATGTGTCTGGAAAAACTTATTAAATATTCCAAAAATCTGCAAAATATAGCCTGAAAAGGAAAAGAAAATTTAAAAACCCAACACAACAAGAAGGTCTCAATAACAGAAAATTTCCAACAATGACATCAATAACAAATTCGCCAACGAATCCAATCAATTTAAAATAAAAAAATCAAACCCACATTACACTGTCTTTCTAATGAAAAGATAAACATAATGAAATGGCAAAATTCATTAAAAAAAACCTTAAGTAATAAAAACAAACACCTCCTCCACCCCCCAAAACCACTAATCCGACAACAGACCATCTCAAGGCAGCACATCCACATGTAACCCCACGAACCCCAAAAATCATCATTAATTCACATGCCCAAAAAAGATCAAAACAAGAAAGTCCTCATCTCACCCCAGAACCCCCATCCAAAAACTCACATGATAGCATCATGCCATCATGAACAAGCATTAGCAATGAAACTAATTGAACCACAGTAAAACCATTTCACAGATACTAACATAAATGTATATAATACACAATTCAAAATGAGGAAAATGATCACAAATTAAACAAAGGGGCTCAAATGTACAAAAACAATGGGAAGAAAAACTTACCCAGTTCAATGGAGAGGCCTACACTAAGTTCAGAATGAGCTCATGACCTGTCGGCATGCATGGTTCCCTCAATGAACTGTAGCTCCCCAGTGCCGACAGCACTCATGCAGGCCCAGACCATGACACTCACACCACAATGCATGACTGTAGGCAAGACACACTTGTCTTTGTATTTCTCACCTGGTTGCCGCCAAACATGCTTGACACTATCTGAACCAAATACGTTTATCTTGGTCTTATCGGACCACAGGACATGGTTCCAGTAATCCATGTCCTTAGTCTGTCTTCAGCAAACTGTTTGCGGGCTTTCTTGTGCATCATCTTTAGAAGAGGCTTCCTTCTGGGACGACAGCCATGCAGACCAATTTAATGCAGTATGCGGCGTATGGTCTGAGCACTGACAGGCTGACCCACCCCTTCAACCTTTGCACCAATGCTGGAGGCACTCATACTTCTATTTCCCAAAGACAACCTCTGGAGAGGAAGCTGAGCACGTGCACTCAACTTCTTTGTCGACCATGGCAAGGCCTGTTCTGTGGAACTTGTCCTGTGAAACCACTGTATGGTCTTGCCCACCGTGCTGCAGCTCAGTTTCAGGGTCTTGGCAATCTTCTTATAGCCTAGGCCATCTTTATGTAGAACAATTATTCTTTTTTTCAGATCCTCAGGGAGTTTTTTGCCATGTGGTGCCATGTTCAACTTCCAGCAGGGACGGCCTTATGGCCGCACAGGGCGTCATGGCAACAGGGGCGCCTGCCCGGGACTTAAATTAAAACATCGGGGGGTTTTTTTAACTTTATTTAACACGGAGGATGTTAAATAAAGTTAAAACAAAAAAAAACGGTGTTTTAATTTTTAAGTCCTGGGCAGGGGCGCCGAGCGGTCGCTCGTGAAGTTTTCAGCAACCGCTCGGTGCCCCTCACTCTCCGTGACTCTGTCGCGGTGCCGGCGTTTCATGCTGAGCGCCGGAATTATTTTGGCGCTCAGCTGTGAAGCGGGCAGTGCGGCAGAGCGGGAAGACGGACACCTCCAGCTTCCACCGTAGGACTCCGGCAACAAGGTAAGTAAGGATAGGGAGAGGGGGGGTGGATATTGAGAAGGGGGGGCAGTGAGAAGGGGCAGGGGGGGCAGATAGTGAGAAGGGGCAGGGGGGGTAGATAGTGAGAAGGGGCAGGGGGGGTAGATAGTGAGAAGGGGCAGGGGGGCAGTGAGAAGGGGCGGGGGTAGATAGTGAGAAGGGGCAGAGGGGAGAAGGCAGTGAGAAGGGGCAGAGGTGGTAGATAGTGAGAAGGGGCAGAGGGGAGAAGGCAGTGAGAAGGGGCAGAGGTGGTAGATAGTGAGAAGGGGCAGAGGGGGGGAGATTTATTTCCTTTTTTTGGAATGGGGACGCCAAAGGAGTAGTCCGCACAGGGCGCCAGAACACTTAAGGCCGGCTCTGACTTCCAGTGACCAGTATGAGAGAGTGTGAGAGTGAAAACACCAAATTTAACACACCTGATCCCCATTTACACCTGAGACCTTGTAACACTAATGAGTCACATGACACCTGGGAGGGGAAATTGCTAATTGAGCCCAATTTAGACATTTCCATTTAGGGGTGTACTCACTTTTGTTGCTAAGACATTAATGGCTGTGTGTTGAGTTATTTTGAGGGGACAGCAAATGTACACTGTTATACAGGCTGTACACTCATTACTTTACATTTTAGCAGGGTTCAGGGTTGTCTTTAGGGTTGTCACATGAAAAGATATAATAAAATATTTACAAAAATGTGAGGGGTGTACTCACTTGTAAGATACTGTAGATATACAGATAAAACATCAAGAAATAAACGATCTGGCCAGATATATTATTATAGTTTGTGAAATACACAAATATATATCCTATGTCTGCCCTCTTACTGCCCCTGTCCACTTTAACAGGATTTAACACTCTTTATTACAGCCCTCAAATCCTGCAATACCCACCTTCATATTCCCCACAACAACTGAACTTTGTGCCCACCCTCTCCCACCCCCCCAGTGTTGTCCTAATATATAGTCAGTTAATTACTTGATCTTTACAAAATCAGTCTTTTCTCTCCACTCTCTCTTCAAATTGCTCCAATAGCTTCACACAGTAATTGAAGCTCCAATGACTTGCTCTCTGCCAAAGCAAAAGGTCACTTCTCCATTCTAATGCTATTGGATCTCTCTGCTGCTTTTGATCCTGTTGATCACCACCTTCTTCTAGACTCACTTGCTTCTATAGGCATTCGAGATACAGCTCTCTCCTGGATCTCCTCATATCTGTCTAACCGTTACTTCTCTGGCAAGACATCATCGCCCCTTCCACGTTCGGTTGGTGTCCCCCAAGGTTCAGTCCTTTGCCCTCTGCTGTTCTCTCTTTAGTTTGCCAAGAGATGAAGTATAATCAACTCATTTGGTCTCCAGTATCATCTATATGCAGATGATACCCAAATCTACCTGTCTTCTCCTGATCCCCGTATTACCAACTGCTTGTCTGCTATTTCTTCATGGATGCCACAACGCTATCTGAAACTTAATCTTTGTAAAACTGAACTCATTATCTTCTCTCCCTCCATCACTACCTGAATTCTCTATCACCATTAACAACACGACTATCTCTCCTACTAACCAGGCCCGATGCCTTGGGGTCTAACCTTTACTTCATCCCTCTCATGGGTCTAACCTTTCCTTCATGCCTCATATTCAGTCCCTCGCCAGATCCTGCCGCTTGCACCTAAAAAAACATCTCTCGTATCTGCCCATTCCTCACCCAAGAAAAACTCTGCTTCATTCACTTATCATTTCCCGTCTTGACTACTGCAACACTCTTCTGGTTTGCATTCCACTGTCTTGACTCTCTCCTCTACAGTCTGTCCTAAAAAAAGGTAGTTATAAAACACATCAATTCTCCCAAATGATAAAAAAAGCGGGCTTTCTTGACTTTTTTCCAAAACATACAATACCTACTCCAGCATCGACCTGATATTGAGCAACCCAGAATTCATATATAAAGTAGAGAAAATCTCAATACAAGAGATTCCTTGGTCTGATCATGATGCTATCATAATGAAAATAAAAACAGGAAAAAAAGGGAAAAGAATTAATACCTAACAAGCAGCCATCCCTATATCCAGTAGCGTACCTAGCGGGGGGCGGGGGGGGCGGTCCACACCGGGTGCCGCTCATCAGGGGGGTGCCAACTTGCCGGCACCCCTCCAGAGACGGACAGTAATGTCCGCCGCTGAAGGAGAAGGCTCGCAAGGGAGCAGTATCGGAGGTCTTTAACAGACCTCCGGCTCCCTTGAGTGATTTTAAGCCGGTTCCACCGGCTTAAAATCACTCAAGGGAGCCGGAGGTCTGTTAAAGACCTCCGATACCGCTCCCTCGCGATACGCACGGCAACTGCTGCTGTGCGCCGGGGTTTGTTGTCAGATCCCGGTGCACAACACTGAAGCCGCGCCCACCGCCGTCCTTGCCCTCTGAACCGGAAGAAGACAGAAGAAGAGGAGCGAAGAGGAAGAAAAGGAGCTGACTGCTGTAAGAAGAAAAGAGGAAAGGTAGGAAATCATTCAGTGAGAGTGACAGTGAGAGTGGATTGGTATGTGTGGAATCTGTGGATTGGTATGTGTGGATTGGTAAGTGTGGATTGGTATGTGTGGAATCTGTGGATTGGTAAATGTGGATTGGTAAATGTGGATTGGTATGTGTGGAATCTGTGGATTGGTATGTGTGGATTGGTATGTGTGGAATCTGTGGATTGGTAAATGTGGATTGGTATGTGTGGAATCTGTGGATTGGTATGTGTGGAATCTGTGGATTGGTATGTGTGGATTTGTAAGTGTGGATTGGTATGTGTGGAATCTGTAGATTGGTATGTGTGGATTGGTATGTGTGGAATCTGTGGAATGGTAAGTGTGGATTGGTAAATGTGTGAGAGTGATGGGTGTTATGCTGTACCATTTCCAATGTCTTTTTCATTATATAATTATGCTCTAAAGTACATCATAACTCCCATCACTCTATACTGTTCCATACAGTGGCAGAGCTGGGAGACAGAGGCCTTGCACCCCCACCGCAGGACTCCTGAAAGGTAAGTGAACTTCAAAGGGGGGAGAGGGTAGATAGTTAGGAGGGGTAGATAGGGAGAAGGGAGTGAGACGGGGGGGATAGGGTGTAGATAGGGAGAAGGGAGGTAGATAGGGCAGAAGGGGGTGAGAATGGGTAGATAGGGAGAAAGGAGGGTAGCAAGAATATTGAAATAAAGAGTCAGAATGAGAGAGCGAAAATGAATGGATTAATGTGTGGATGAATTGTGTGAATGAGTGAGAGAATTAATGAATTTGTGAGAATGCATCAATGAATATGTGTAAATAATTTGTGTGAAAGAATAAATGATTGTGTGAATGAAAGGGAATTAGTGAGTGACTGTAAAAGTGTTTGTGTTAATCATAGGTGTATAGTTGATTTGTCAAAAAGGCAAAGATGGTATAAGCAGGGTGTTTATGGGACAAAAATGGCACATGCAGGGTGTTTATGGGACAAAGATGGCACACGTAGCGTGTTTATGGGACAAAGATGGCGTACACTCGGCTGTTTGGGAACGATGCTGACTCGTGTGTAATTTGGGTTCTGGTCAGGTTCTATGTGGGCAATGTGGACGCTGTTTTTTTTTTTGGAGGGTTATTAAAGAAAGCACTATTATATGTTCAGTAAATTTTATTTATACGTGTTTATTTTACTTATCAGTTTACAAATTGGTGCAATAAATATTCTTGCCAACATAATTTTGTAGATGTCTTTACATTTGGGGGTGGGGGGGCACTTACAGGATCCGCCCCGGGTGCCAAATACTCTAGGTACGCCCCTGCCTATATCAGTAGTGACATTGGAGGCACAAGCCTCTTAGAGGCACAGGCCACTTTCCATCCAAGTGCCACTATCTGGGAGTTGACCAAGGAGGACAGAGAGGAAGGACAGAGAAGACCAGGAAGACACCCTTGAGGAGGTGAGCTCAAGACTGGATCGGGGTGAATCGCTGGATGTCGCATATCTTGATTTTTCTTTGATTTGATACGGTGCCACATAAAAGGCTGGTACATAAAATGAGAATGCTTGGGCTGGGGGAGAATGTGTGTATGTGGGTAAGTAACTGGCTCAGTGATAGGAAACAGAGGGTGGTTATTAATGGTACATACTCTGAGTGGGTTACTGTTGCTAGTGGGGTACCACAGGGGTCAGTTTTGGGTCCTATTCTTTTTAATATATTTATTAATGACCTTGTAGAGGGATTGTATAGTAAAGTATCAATCTTTGCAGACGATACTAAGCTCTGTAACGTGGTTAACACAATAGAGGACAGTGCACGATTACAAATGGATCTGCATAGGTTGGAGGCTTGGGCTGGGATGTGGCAGATGAGGTTCAACACAGATAAATGTAAGGTTATGCACATGGGGAAGAAAAATCCAGGCTGGGAATATGTATTAAATGGGAAAACACTGGGGACGACTGACATGGAAAAGGACTTAGGAGTTTTAGTTAACAGTAAATTTACCTGTAGCGACCAGTGTCAGGCAGCTGCTGCTAAGGCAAATAAAATCATGGGGTGCATCAAAAGGGGCATAGATGCCCACGACAAGGAAATAATTCTACCACTGTACAAGTCACTAGTCAGACCACACATGGAATACTGTGTACAGTACTGGGCACCAGTGTACAAGAAAGATATAGTGGAGCTGGAGAGGGTTCAAAGACGGGCAACCAGAGTAATAAGGGGAATGGGAGGACTACAGTACCCAGAAAGATTATCAGAATTAGGGTTATTTAGTTTGGAAAAAAGACGGCTTAGGGGGGATTTAATAACTATGTATAAATATATAAGGGGACAGTACAGAGATCACTCCCAGGACCTATTTATACCCAGGACTGTATCTATAACAAGGGGACATCCTCTACGGTTTGAGGAAAGAAGGTTTCTACACCAGCACAGACGGGGGTTCTTTACAGTAAGAGCGGTGAGATTATGGAACTCTCTGCCAGAGGAAGTGGTTATGGTAAACTCAATAAAAGAGTTCAAAAGGAGCCTGGACGTGTTTCTTGAAAGCAATAATATTACAAGTTATGGATATTAGATTAATAGGGACAGAACGTTGATCCAGGGATTTATTCTGATTGCCATATTTGGAGTCGGGAAGGAATTTTCCCCCTGGTATGGGGCAATTGGCATCTGCTTCATAAGGGTTTTTTTGCCTTCCTCTGGATCAACACAGTAGGGACACAATATGTATATAGGTTGAACTTGATGGACTTTGGTCTTTTTTCAACCTTATGAACTATGTTACTATGTTACTATGTTACCCTGCAAGCAACTGTGCATGCTCTACTTCCACTCCATTCCCATCAACATTCGTCTCCAATTACCATGTTCAGAATACTCTTGTTCCTCCTTTCTCTTTACTCTATTGTTTGTAAATTCATTATCTCTCTCCAGCCACCAGCTACCCCATTATATGTCTGCATTGCACCTTCATTACTTTCTTCTCCCCTTCTCTCATCCCAAGCACTTCTCAACTTCACTTCCTCCCTTTACCCCACCTCCCCTCACCCCCAGAAATCCCTCTGCTCACACAAGTCCTATTCCCACCTCCTCTCACTCTCTATTCTACTTCTTCTAGCTGCTGGGGATATCTCCCCAAACCCTGGGCCTCCTTTGGTGCTCTCTTCCTCATCGTCGCCCCGTCAACATTCCAGAAACCTAAATAATCTTGTCCACATACCTCTCTTCTTACCCCCCATTTACCTTTGCTCTCTGGAATGCACATTCTGTCTGTAACAAACTAACAGCCCTACATGACCACTTTGTCTCTAGTTCCTTACACTTTCTTGCTCTAACTGAAACCTGGCTAACCTCTTTTAACACTGCTTCTCCTGCTGTTCTCTCCTATGGTGGCCTACACCTCACTCACACTCCCAGACCTGATGAGAAGAAGGGTGGAGGGGAAGGCTTCCTACTCTCCCCTACATGTACTTTTCAACCTATTCCCTCTGCCCCATCACTCTCTTCTCATTCGAAGTCCATGCTATCCTACTATTTAATCCCATCTCCATATGCATTGCTGTTATTATCGCCCCCCCTGGCCCGGCTAACATCCTTCTTGATCACTTCTCCTCATGGCTCCCTCTCTTTCTCTCCTCTGATGTTCCTTGAGGATTTCAACATCCCAGTTGACACCCCATTGAGTCCCATGGCTTCAAAATTTATTTCTATCACCTCCTCTTTTGATCTCCAACAACATATTAACTCCCCTACTCATGATGATGGTAACACCCTGGACCTTATTTTTTCTAACTTGTGCTCTCTCACTAACCTTTCAAATCCCCCCCTCTCTCTAACCACCACTTCCTTTCCTGCTCTCTAATCTTGTGCAAACAAAAAAATACCAATGTTTCATGTGAAACAATCAGATAATAAAATTAATACTTCCCCACACTAAAAGCAGCTTCCATAAACACTCTTCCTGAAGTGTATACGAAAATCAACAGCAAACAATGGAGCGCATATACATGGGGGAAAAAAACAGACACCAATAGTGTAATATGTAAATCAAATAAAAATAAAATCAAATATAAGATCCACTCACAAACGGGTCGAAAATATGAGGCTCATCAAAATACGGACTCTGGATAAACTTTAATGTGGAGAGCTGTAAAACCAAGGAGAACCACAATGGTGCAGTATCTTAAAGCCGCAAAAAGATGAATCAAACATGCACTTACATCAAAGAAGTAGCACAACTCAACGAGTAATGTGCGAAAGCCTGATGTATAGGAAACTCCGGTAGACAGCTATAAAATATCAATATTTATTGGTCTCGACGCGTTTCGCCGATAGCACGTCGGCTTCTTCAGGAGACAATAAGCAAAAACGAGTAAAATCAGCTTAAAAACAAATTAAAATAATCATATAAATGTCCGTAGTCCGTATTATATAGGTGCTTCCGGGTGCGTCATCGCGTCATCCCATCAAAGTGCAAGTCCTGGCAGCGGGTCCCAGCGGCGTCGTCCCGTCAATGTGCGGATCCTGCGGCGTCATCGCATCAATGTACGGGTCTCGGCGGCGTCATTACGTTGATACGTATCATGTTATTCCCTGTAAATATCTATATTTGCCGTTGTGGTTATCACAACCGGCTAACGAACACCATTCGCCGGTTGGACAAAGAAAAGGACACAATAGCCTGCTTGTAAGTTCCGGAACGGAACGTTCCCAGGGCACAAAACACGGACATATTCCCTTTGGCATCCCACATATATAATATATAATATATAATGTTACAAAAAGAATAAAAAATTAAAATCAGAAACATGCTTGGTTTATCTTTTATACCTAAAATCGAGTGTAAAGAATAAAGAATAAAAAGGAGGATTAGTCTATAATAGACAATACTAATATAAAGAGGATAATCATTACAAATCCAGGTAAGTGATAGTGGGTGTAAATTTAATCATATCTATATAATATAAAGTGCAATTTTTGTACGTTGGACAATTCATCATTGTCCATATTTAATAAATCTTATAGACTGTGAAAAAAAAAAAATAAACTAAAGTGCTACATGCAAATTCAAAGCTTATAAATTCATATATTAAAGTGCAGAAGTGTTCAAAAATTTTTTTTTATTTTTTTTTTTTTAATTCATTAATAAACGCGAGAATGTCAATATCGATGTTTAAACCCCCTCTTTTATGTGTCTGAAATTTAAAGATCCATTCAGTCTCTTTCTTTGCCAACACTTGTTTCAAATCTCCCCCTCTCCAATGGGGTGCCACAAGATCTATTCCGATCACCCTAAAATCAGCCAAGGAAAAATCCTTACAGGCATTACAGTGTTTAGGAACACTGTGTTTCACACTATTATTGCGAATACCCCCAAGATGTTCGAGGCCTCTGACTTTCAATTGTCTTGTGGTCCACAATTTATATGTGGCTGACTGGGAGGCTAATTCTATCTGGTCTAATAACCCGTTTGGTGCGAGCCTGGTCCTCTGGCGGCGCTACATTGATGATGTATTGATTATATGGAAGGGGACATCAGAGGACCTCAATAAATTTTTAGATTATATAAATGATAATCAATATAATTTGAAATTTTCATCATGCATCCATCCCCAAGAGATTAACTTTTTGGACCTCACACTCTATATAGAGGACGATACGATAAAATCTAAAACGTTCTTTAAGCCCACAGATGGTAACAGCTATATAGACTATGCTAGCTGCCATCATCCACATTGGTTGCAGAATGTCCCTAAAGGACAATTCGCACGCATCCGTAGGAATTGTACTAAAGAGAATGATTTTTTGACTCAGAGTGGATTACTAATGGATAAATTCAGAGAAAGAAATTATCCAGAAGAGCTCCTACAAAAACATTTAGAGAGTACAGCGAAAAATAAGAGGGACGTTTTTCTGAAGGATAGGGAACCTAGATCTAAAAAATCGTTTGATTTTGCGTTTTTAACAAAATATAATAATAAGGCGTTTGAGATTAAGAAGGCAATTAAAAAATGTTGGCCTATTTTACATCAAGATCACGTCTTAAAAAACCATCTCCCAGAAAAACCGAACATAATTTATAAGAAAGTTGAAAGTTTAAAATCAATTTTAGCTCCGAGTGTCTTACCCCCAGTGAAGGAAATCACAGGGAAAGACAATTCCTTTTTAAAGAAAAATCCAGGGTTTTATAGATGTGGAAGATGCAAGCTATGCAGGACATGTTTTAAACAAGATAAAAAAGTCACCAAGTTTAAATGCTCGATTACCAAGAAAGAATATAACATCAAACAATTTATTCATTGTGGATCCAAAAATGTTATTTATCTTTTGGAATGTAGTTGCGGTATACAGTACATCGGCCGGACCACAAGACAATTGAAAGTCAGAGGCCTCGAACATCTTGGGGGTATTCGCAATAATAGTGTGAAACACAGTGTTCCTAAACACTGTAATGCCTGTAAGGATTTTTCCTTGGCTGATTTTAGGGTGATCGGAATAGATCTTGTGGCACCCCATTGGAGAGGGGGAGATTTGAAACAAGTGTTGGCAAAGAAAGAGACTGAATGGATCTTTAAATTTCAGACACATAAAAGAGGGGGTTTAAACATCGATATTGACATTCTCGCGTTTATTAATGAATAAAATAAATAAATAAATAAATAAAAAAAAACATCTGCACTTTAATATATGAATTTATAAGCTTTGAATTTGCATGTAGCACTTTAGTTTTTTGGGTTTTTTTCACAGTCTATAAGATTTATTAAATATGGACAATGATGAATTGTCCAACGTACAAAAATTGCACTTTATATTATATAGATATGATTAAATTTACACCCACTATCACTTACCTGGATTTGTAATGATTATCCTCTTTATATTAGTATTGTCTATTATAGACTAATCCTCCTTTTTATTCTTTATTCTTTACACTCGATTTTAGGTATAAAAGATAAACCAAGTATGTTTCTGATTTTAATTTTTTATTCTTTTTGTAACATTATATATTATATATTATATATGTGGGATGCCAAAGGGAATATGTCCGTGTTTTGTGTCCTGGGAACGTTCCGTTCCGGAACTTACAAGCAGGCTATTGTGTCCTTTTCTTTGTCCAACCGGCGAATGGTGTTCGTTAGCCGGTTGTGATAACCACAATGGCAAATATAGATATTTACAGGGAATAACATGATACGTATCAACGTAATGACGCCGCCGAGACCCGTACATTGATGCGATGACGCCGCAGGATCCGCACATTGACGGGACGATGCCGCTGGGACCCGCTGCCAGGACTGGCACTTTGATGGGATGACGCTGCCAGGACTTGCCCTTGATGCATACAACGCGATGACGCACCCGGAAGCACCTATATAATACGGACTACGGACATTTATATGATTATTTTAATTTGTTTTTAAGCTGATTTTACTCGTTTTTGCTTATTGTCTCCTGAAGAAGCCGACGTGCTATCGGCGAAACGCGTCGAGACCAATAAATATTGATATTTTATAGCTGTCTACCGGAGTTTCCTATACATCAGGCTTTCGCACATTACTCGTTGAGTTGTGCTACTTCTTTGATGTAAGTGCATGTTTGATTCATCTTTTTGCGGCTTTAAGATACTGCACCATTGTGGTTCTCCTTGGTTTTACAGCTCTCCACATTCAAGTTTATCCAGAGTCCGTATTTTGATGAGCCTCATATTTTCGACCCGTTTGTGAGTGGATCTTATATTTGATTTTATTTTTATTTGATTTACATATTACACTATTGGTGTCTGTTTTTTTCCCTCATGTATATGCGCTCCATTGTTTGCTGTTGCTGCTCTCTAATCTTGCCTCATACTCGCCCCCTCAGCTCTATTAACCTTCAGGACTTCTCAATCAATTTACTCCCTCTCCTCTCTCCAATCTCAAACATGTCATGCCCTAACAACGCTACCTCTGTCTATAACGCCACTCTTATATGGATGTCTGAATGTTTCTTGAAACTCAACCTCTCCAAAACTGAACTCCTCATCTTCCCTCCCTCCAATGCTAAGATTCTGTCACGTATGCTAGCACCAAAAGGCACTCACCGCAGGAGATCTTCAGAACAGGGAGCCACCAGGTAACTCAGGATGATCCCAACCGTGAGGAAGCCGCAGTGATAACAGAAAAGGGTAGATACTGAGCTTAAGCAGCGAGGCGCAGCAAGCAGCAGATGATAGGAACAGCCAGTGGTCAGGTACACAATGCAGGTAGTCAGACGAGCCAAGGATCAGGTACACAATGCGGGTAGTCAGACGAGCCAGGGGTAAGGTACACGATGCAGGTAGTCAGACGAGCCAAGGATCAGGTACACGATGCGGGTAGTCAGACGAGCCAGGGGTCAGGTACACGATGCAGGTAGTCAGACGAGCCAGGGGTCGGTAACAAGAGTCTCAGGCCAAGATACAAAATCAGCAGGCAAGAGGGTAGTCAGGAAAGCCAATGGTCAACCAAATTAGCAGCAGTAACAAACGCAATCCAAGAGAATAGACCACAACAGGGTGACTGTGAGGAGTACTACAGGGTTTTTAAATCTGGCGCCGCCTAAAGCCACGCCCCCAACAGTGC
The DNA here is from genome assembly GCA_023333645.1 of Sceloporus occidentalis. Taxonomy (NCBI): domain Eukaryota; kingdom Metazoa; phylum Chordata; class Lepidosauria; order Squamata; family Phrynosomatidae; genus Sceloporus; species Sceloporus occidentalis. Next base: position 1,229,018 of record JALMGF010000146.1, on the reverse strand, counting down.
ATCAGGGGCGTGCCCTAAGATGTCCCTCTGACTCACGGCTCCAGCCGTGATAATTGACTGCTCCCCCAGTGGAGACCAGCGAACCGGAAAGTAAACCACTCTGGGGGTTCCTATGGCAGCGAGCAGTTTTTATTCTGATCGCTGCCAAATCCCCAGGCCATGCCTTCCTGCAGCGGCGATCGGGTTGCCGATTGCCAGTGCAGGGAGATCGGGGAATCCGGACCCCACGGATCTTACGTGCGGACGCCCGCCGGTAACGGAGCCCGAGATCTCATGCACATTAGACTCCGGGACCACGATCGGACCCGGGACCGCAACAGATTCCCCCATCTATCTCCCTCAATGTTAATGGTGCCATCATCTCCCCGTCTACTCATGCACACTGTCTTGGTGCCACCCTTGACTCTGACCTTTTGTTCACACCCCATATTCAGTCTGTCTCTAAAAACTGTCGCCTTCATCTTAAAAACATTGCCCGCATCCGTCTCTTCCTAACACAGCATGCCACTAAGGCTCTTGTAATGCCCTGATTATCTCCCGTCTTGACTACTGTAACTGTATCTTAGCCGGTCTCCCTCTTAACCTTCTCACCCCTCTACGATCCACCATGAATGCTGCTGCCAGACTTATCTTCCTCTCACATCACTTTACTAATGTTTCTCTCCTCTGTCAGTCTCTTCACTGGCTGCCTGTGCGCTTCAGGATTCATTTCAAAATCCTCACTCTTACTTTCAAAGCCCTTCACAGCGGTTCCCCTCCCTACATCTCCTCTCTCATCCAATGATCTCCTTCTATCCTCTCCTCTGATTTCTAGCTCTCATGCCCACTTACAAGATTTCTCAAGGGCTTCCCCTATCCTCTGGAATGCCCTCCCCTGGTCTATCCATCTCTCCCCCTGCCTTTATTCCTTCAAAAAATCCCTCAAGACCCACTTCTTTAAGGATGCTTACAACATAGCACACTAACGCCCTCCCATACTTCCATATTCCTTTAGTTCACCTTTCCTACTCCCTCTCCTGCAATACTTTTACTAGTGTGGCTGGTCTATCCCTAACAACGGCACTTTTACCTATTGTGTAATACATCCCAACTCCCTCTAGACTGTAAGCTCGTTTGAGCAAGGCCCTCCTCACCTGTTGTCTCTGTTAGTCAATTTGTTATGTTACATACTACTTGTTATGTCCTGTCTACCCATTGTACAGTGCTACGGAATTTGATGGCGCTATATAAAACAATAAATAATAAAATAATAATAATAATTGGCATCCAAATGACTCCCTGTTAAATTCACCACAGGACATTAAATACATCAAAGAAATAACAGAAAACGACTTTCTTGATAACAGTAAAAATGAAGTAGACACATCAGTAGTCTGGTGCTCATATAAAGCCCTAATTAGGGACATTTTATAAAGCTTGGCTCAATTAAAAAGGAAAAAAAAGAGATACCCCCTCACCAGAATTATACCTTACTTTATATAAACCCATCTTAAAACCTGGAAAACTTTCAGAACAAGTGACCAGTTATCGTCTGATTTCATTATTCAATTCCAATATTAAAATATACTCAAGCATATTAGCCAATACTTACCAGATCTGATCCACACAGACCAGACTGGCTTTGTAAGAAACAGATCAGTCACAGGCACTGTAAGACGAATAATAGATATAATGGAGTCAGTTCATGATGAAAGAGTCCCATTCCTGGTCCTATCCCTGGATGTTGAGAAGGCCTTTGATAGGGTCAGGTGGGATTTTTTAAAGTCAACACTTACAGCTACTGGCTTCAAAGGCTATATGTTCAGATTGGTTTAAGATTCAAAAACGGCACTAGACAGGGTTGTCACCTATCCACAATACTATATCTTCTCTCTATCGAACCTCTATCAAATGCAATAAGAGCTAATAACAAAATCAAAGGCTATAAAATAAAAGATCATAAATTCAAATTAAGTCTATAAGCAGATGATGTTATACTGACACTTTGCAAACCTAAAGAATCATTAAAGGCAGTAATGGATGAAATAGATAATTATAGTCTTTATTCAAACTGTAAGCTAAATATTGAAAAAAAACTATTATATTATCCAAAAATCAAAAAGAACAAAATAAAATAAACATTAAGGCTAATTATAAAGTCAGATGGGCAAAAAAGGAAATACAATATTTAGGTATAAAATTTGCTAAAAACCTTTAGAAGATAGTTGAGGTAAATGTACTTCTTATGTTAAAACAGACATATAGAAAGATTAAGGATCTGAAAGAGATATCTTGGACAGGTTGAATAAATGTAGTGAAAGCCTATTTATTATCAAATGGAGCTATATATTCAGAATGATACCTCTTAAAATCCACAAACCATGGTTAAATATAATCCAATCAGCATTCAGAAACTTTATATGGAAGAATAAAAAACCAAGAATGAGCCAAAAAGTACTATTTTTAAGATCCAAAGAAGGAGACCTGGGAATGCCCTTTATTAAATATAAATAGCACACTAAAATTGGTCAAAAAAATAAATAACAAATAATAATAATAAACTCAAACAGTAGTTTTATATATATATATATATATATATATATATATATATACACACACACACACAATTAATAACTGCAATTAAACTTCTATAATGCCCAGGCAGTCGGTTTCTGCTGGAATCTGAGTGATTCCAGCATGTTATGGCTGCCTGGGCATGATAGTAGTCAGTGTGATTGAATGACACCATGTATATGAAATGTGGGGATAGGCTTGTGGGATAGGATGACGCTCCTATCATGTCCAGGGTCCAGCATGTACTGCCTGGGCATAATATGAGTGTGATTGATGTTAGCTGCTAGTACAGCAACCAGTACATGCTGGAACCTGGGCTTGATAGGGTGTGATCCTCCCCTAGAAGCAATCTAGATCTTCTAATAAAGGTTCAAGTTCATGAACACAACAATCACACTCCTATCATGCCCAGATTCCAGCATGTACTGGCTGACTTGGCATGATAGGAGTGTGATTGCTGACAGCAATCATACTTCTACCATGCCCAGGATCCAGCATATACTGGCTGTCTGGGAGTGATAAGAGTGTGATTGGTAACAGTAACTGCTAACATCAATCACACTCATCCTGGGCATGATAGAAGTGTAATTTCTGCTAGCTTTTGCTTCTGTGGCTGCTTGTGCATGATAGGAGTGTCATTGCTATATTAAATATATATAATTACTAACAGCAATCACACTCCTATCATGCATAGGCAGCCAGTACGTGCTGGATCCTGGGCATGGTAGAAGTATGATTGCTGTCAGCAATCACACTCCTATCATGCCAAGTCAGCCAGTACATGCTGGAATCTGGGTATGCCTGGGCATGATAGGAGTGTGATTGCTGTTAGTAATCATATATATTTAATATAGCAATGACACTCCTATCATGCACAAGCAGCCAATACATTCACATAACCTACAGCCTTCCTATGCTCTGCCCCACCCACTTACACATCCATGCTATCACATGCATATTCACTTATCACAAACATTAATTCTCTCATTCACGTATACTCATTCATACACCCTCCCCCATCCTTACCTGAACTACAGATTTTCCGGTGCCGCTCGCAGACTTACGCAGGGGCTGCTGTCTCCCTCTGCATTGCTTGCAGTCCGTTTGAACTTGTCTTGACCTGCCCAGGGGAACGGAGCGGAGTCATGTGAGGTGATGCGCATTCACGTGACTCTACTTGGTTCCTGCTTCCCCTCGGCGGAGCAAGAGACGCTGCAGGATCCCTGCGGATGATTATTTTCTGTGTGGGTTTTTTTGGGTTTCGGCAGTTTGCCGATAATGCTATTTTCGGCCGATACGTTACGGTGCATTCCTACTCATTTTGATTTATTCGATTTGTTCTGGAATCTAAGACCAAAAGAAATTCAACTTATCAAAATCCCAAATCATGGAGAATCTATATCAAACTTGGTCAAAAATGAAGAATAAAACAAATTTGCAAGTCAAACTTATCGACTCAATACAGCTCCTCTAGCCTGGACGACCTAGATCTAAGACCTTGATGTAACGCAGGAGTAAGGAAGATTTCAGATATTATTCCAAACAATTCAGTCAAACCTTTTAATGAAATATGTGACCCGGAATCAAATTTTTACTTACTTAAGAGTAAACAATATTCTGCCGAAACATAGAATAATAGAACAAACCAAGATAATAAAAGATTTTACCATAATAAAAAGCAAAAAAAATTTTGTTTAAAATTGTTTATCTGTCCTAAAAAGTGAAGATAACCCTCCTTTAATACCTGGTCTTAGATCATAGGAAAATGACTTGAGTTATTAAAGAAGTACATTGTCTAAACTTAAGGGAATTCCATTATAAACTAATAAATAGATGGCATCTGGTCCCAGTGAAACTAACAAGAAACACAGTTTCTCCTAACTGTTGGAGATGCGAAGGAGCTAATGCTGACTACATATCTGGTGGTCCTGCAGTAAAATTCTAATTCTCTGGAATAAAGAGTGGAATTATTTAGAAGATCTAATAAAAATAAAATTTGAGTTTTCTCTAATAATAGCATTGCTTTAAATAAATTGGCCGAAAGTGTCGAAAGATAAGAAAGCAATAGCTATCCATATATTTTTAGCCATTACAAATAACAATCACCAAGAACTAGAAATCTAAAGAAGTACCATCATGGCCTAGTATTATAAACTCATTGAACAATGCAAAATGGAGATTGGTATATTGAAACAGGAAAATTATACTCACCCTGGAATAGAAAACTGGAAAACCTGGATAGGCAAGATGTAAAGATATAAACATAGCTATTTCATTGCTAGAGTTCCATAATTAACTCTGTACTCACCTTTTTGTTTGTATTCCTCTTATCTATTGGTCATTTTTATCAAATAAGTACTGTTTTACTTTGTTCGAGATACTATTAACTATATATATTTTTTTCAATTGTATTGTCAATTTCTCTTTTTGCTCCAATAAAATTATGAAAGAAAAAAAAAAGGCCCTGCTTGGTACCTTGAATGCTGCTTGTGGAAGATGCTGCTGGGGGCAAAAAGCACTTCTTTTTAGTCACAGGGTTAGTAGTAGCACGGGTGTAGGAACCGGGGGGATGGATCCCCCCCAGGAAATCATGCGGGGAGGACCGATAATAGAGAAATCCCCCCCAGGGCTGTAAGTGAGGCGAGCGCCCTCGGTGCACAGCTGCCCGATCAGCAGCTGCAGCTTGCAGGACTGGTTGGGGAGATCACGGATTTCCCTAACCAGTCCAACATTAAGGTAACAATGTGCTCTCTGTCACTGAGCGCCGGGCGATGGGATACGACATTTATATCCCAGCCCCGGCGCTCAGCATAAACAGCTGTGCGCAGCTGCACTGCACTAGAGCGGCAAACCAGAAGGAAAGGAGGAAGAGAAAGCAGAAAGGAAGAAGAGAAAGGTAAGAGATGTGAAGAACGAAGGTAGGGGGTCTGATGTGCAAAACAAGGGGGGGGTCTGATGTGCAAAACGAGGGGGGTCTGATGTGCAAAACGAGGGGGGGTTCTGATGTGCAAAATGGGGGGGTTCTGATGTGCAAAACGAGGGGGGGTCTGATGTGCAAAACGAGGGGGGTCTAATGTGCAAAACGAAGGGGGGTCTGATGTGCAAAACGGAGGGGGGGGTCTGATGTGGAGAATGAAGAGGGGGGTTCGATGGTAGATGTGTGTGTGTGCATGTATATATATGGTGAGGCATGTATATGGGCAATGTTTATGAATGTGTATGGGCACTTGGGCAGGCATATATGTGTGTGTGTGTGTGTGTATAGGGCAGGTGTGTATATGTGTGTGTATGGGCACGCGTATATAAGGGCAGTGTATGTGCATACGTGTGTATGGGCAGTGTATATGTGTATGTCTGTATGGGCAGTGTATATGTGTGTATATAAGGAGTGTTTTTGTCTTAAAGTGTGTACGTCTGTGTGAGTATGTGCAACGGCAGTGTATATTTATGGGGAGGCATGTGTGTGTGAGCAGTTTATGTATGTTTGGGCAGGCGTGTATAAGGGTAGTGCATATGTGTGAGTACTGGCAAGAGTGTATGTGCAGGCAATTGCAGCAGTGTCTTGGTATCATAGCGTATGTTTGTGGGTATGTTATTGTGCACATCTGTTTTTATGGGTATGTTAGTATGTTTCCAGGTGTGTTATGGTGGGCATGTGTCTAGGTGTATTGGGGTGGGAATGTTTTGGGGTGTATTATTGTGTGTGTGTGTATGTTTTTCAAGTGTTTAAGTGTGTGGATATGTTCCTGTGTGCATGACGTGTTAGGAATCTTAGATGGTTCCTTCAATACATCATAGTAGTCTCTGTGGCCGTGTCCAGTGGTTGTAAGATTTTTCTGTTTCTGTGGGAGATATACCAAGACATTTTGGACAACACTATGCTTCTAACTTTGTGGAAACAGTTTTGGGGAAGGTCCTTTTCTATTCCATCATGACTATGCCCCAGTGTACAAAACAAGGTCCATAGAGGCATGGTTGCAAAAATTCCCCACAGAAACACTCCAAAATCTTGTGGAAATCGTTCCCAGAAGAGTGGAAGCCGTTATAGCTGCAAAGGGGGCAACTACATATTAATGTCTATGTATTTATAATGCAATGTCATAAAAGTCCCTGTTGGTGAAATGGTCAGGTATACCCTACCAGTAAAAATGCTATCCCCCCGAGATTTTTTGGGGTTCCTACTAGACTTGGGCACCAGGGGGCTCTTCGTGTTCGTCTTCGTGCTCGTCTTCGGGGAAAAAAAAATCTTCGTATTCCGCGAATATTCGCCCGTTCCTGTCTTCTCTTCGGGCGAATATTCGTTTTTTCTTCGTTTTTTCCGGTTAAGGGGTTAATACGGGGTTAACGCAGCTCTGGCGCCAGTACTTTAAATGTGTGTATCAGCAACTCCATTGGTCGCCAGCAGGGGGCCTCCTGCTGTCGACCAATGATCACAGTACCATATATAGCTAATATATTCTCGGGCAGAATATTCTGCTACTCAGTGTAAAACCAACAGAGGGCAGCATTCTGTCCGATGATATATTAGCCATATGTGGCAGTGTGTTAATTTTCATTTATTAATTATTTAAATAAAATATATTTCCATGATCCGCTGGTCTCCCCACTGCAACAGTTAAATGTCCGCACTCACGGACATTAATTTTGTCGAATTTACAAACTCTTTTTTTCTATTTATTTTGGGTTTTTTTGTATTAAACTGTTAGACGAAAGGATCATGGGAATAAATGCAAATGAGCACACGGCCCCATATGGCTTATATATCTTTGGACAGAATGCTGCCCTCTGTTGGTTTTACATTAAGTAGCATATGTTTGAAATCCAAAGTTATTCTGCTACTCAACGTAAAACCAACAGAGGGCAGCATTCTGTCCGAAGATATATTAGCCATATGTGGCAGTGTGTTCATTTTCATTTATTAATTATTTAAATAAAATATATTTCCATGATCCGCTGGTCTCCCCGCTGCAACAGTTAAATGTCCGCACTCGCGGACATTAATTTTGTCGAACTTCCAAACTCTTTTTTTCTATTTATTTAGGGGTTTTTTTGTATTAAACTGTTAGACGAAAGGATCATGGGAATAAATGCAAATGAGCACACGGCCCCATATGGCTTATATATCTTTGGACAGAATGCTGCCCTCTGTTGGTTTTACGTCGAGTAGCAGAATAACTTTGGATTTCAAACATATGCTACTTAATGTAAAACCAACAGAGGGCAGCATTCTGTCCAAAGATATATAAGCCATATGGGGCCGTGTGCTCATTTGCATTTATTCCCATGATCCTTTCGTCTAACAGTTTAATACAAAAAAACCCCAAAATAAATAGAAAAAAAGAGTTTGGAAGTTCGACAAAATTAATGTCCGCGAGTGCGGACATTTAACTGTTGCAGCGGGGAGACCAGCGGATCATGGAAATATATTTTATTTAAATAATTAATAAATGAAAATGAACACACTGCCACATATGGCTAATATATCTTCGGACAGAATGCTGCCCTCTGTTGGTTTTACGTTGAGTAGCAGAATAACTTTGGATTTCAAGCATATGCTACTTAATGTAAAACCAACAGAGGGCAGCATTCTGTCCGAAGTTATAGTAAGCTATTTATACTAAGTTAAATGTCCGTACCGGCGACTTTGTTGGTCGCTGGCACTGACATTTAACTGACACAGTGGGGAGACCACTGGTGTCCCTGCTGTGTCAGTTAAATGTCCGTACCAGTGACTTTGTTGGTCACTGGCACGGACTTTTAAGTTAACTGGTGCAGCAGGGTCCCAGGTTGCTTTTTTTTTCTGCCTAGCAACTAGTGGTAAGGGGCCGTGCGAGTGAGCCTATTGGTCGCTTGCACAGCCCTTTACCCTACAGATTTCTGCTCCCATTATCCAACGCAGCATTGCAGGGGTTAACGGGAGCGGAAATCAGGAATTAAAAAGGCTGTGCAAGTGAGCCTATTGGTCACCTGCAGGGTCTTCCTCTGGCATCAACCAATTGTTTGATGCCAGAGGAAGACCCTGCAGGTGACCAATAGGCTCACTCACACTGCCCTGTAACCCCTGACGACGAACCTTCTGATTTCCACTTCAGTCAACTCCCGCGATGCTGTGAAGATAAGGTAAATTAGATGGGGGAGGGACCGGGTAGATTAGTAGACGAAGGCGAAGATTCTTCGTGTGTGAGTCTTCGTCTTCGCCTACGTTTTACCTGCACTGTCTTCTCTTCTTCATGTCTTCGGAACGAACACGAAAACGCACTCTTCGTGTTCGTTTTCATGTTCGCCCGAAGACGAATGCACAAGTCTAGTTCCTACGCCCATGAGTAATAGTACTAAAAGCCTAAAAGCCAGATTGATCAGTGTCTTTCTTCTACTACTAGGCTAAAACTTTCAGTCTATATTTCCTTCCTAATCTAGGTCTACCCTGCAAGTGCAGAAGCTGTCAAGCCCACTAAACTAAAGTGA